>CM060281.1:2425585-3025585 GCA_030684275.1 Acipenser oxyrinchus oxyrinchus | reverse complement strand
CATGGCAAAAATGATAAGCCCACCACAGGAAGCTAAATGCCAAGAGACCAATTAGCGAGATGTGTATCTCTGCAGGTGACCTCTGCAACACCTTTGCTTGGGATACTGCTGTGAGAAAAAATAAGAATGTCATGGAGAATGCCAAGTGGGGGTGGAGGATAACAGTAGGCAAGAGGCTTCGCTATTTTTATTTTAAAGGCAGGCTATACAGTAATAATTTACAGTGACAATCTTCAAAGTGGAACAGAATAGATAAGTAATGTACCATACATTATTCCTGTACTGTATAGCATTAGATCAGACCATTTGCTATGTCACATAAGTCACCACTCGTCCCTAATCTTCCAGTTTAGCGCTAGTCAAACCATAGCATATCTGTTTGGAGCCGCTACTGCCTATAGCACCGTCAAAGATTAAGTTCCTCCGCTCTCCTTTACCAAGATGGAGTCGCAAAGGCATCAGGCAGTCACGTGGTAATGCCGCACAGTTTTTTTTGAGTAATTTGTTTACTTTCATCAGCTGACCACCTGGCTTCGACCGAGAAAATATGGAAGAGGAACATAAATCAAATACTCCATCAGTCATACTACATGTCAAACTAAACACTGATGTGTAATTAATTACAGTATATAATACACAATTGCACACAATAACTCGTATATCATTCTCAAAAGCACGGAGCTGGAGGTGAGTTATTTTTTGCAAACCTTAATTTCTCGAAGTTTGAGCAGAAGTTTTAAATGAGTCCGTACGTTAAAAAAACCCTATACCTTATTGGTTGTCTTTCATCCCTTTTTTCGTTGATTTAAACATATTGCATGCAAGTAGTTTAGCTCAATGTATATTTTTAGGTTTTTACTACTTTGAGAAACATGCCCAGATTTTGTTAACTACAGTTAAGAGAAAAGTTCAAGAGACTATTACGGGTGCAAAATAAGAACTAGGTCGCAAAATGATTTCTAAAAGCTGATTAATGTAAGCACATCACTTGATTTATATTTTTAATGCGTCAACAAGTGAAGACACGACTCATTTCATCTAAACCCTTTGAAAGTCATACACTTAGTGACCCAAATCAGCTTTTAGAAATCACTTTGCGAGCTAGTTCTTATTTTGCCCCCTTTGAAAATCATGCTGTAAATGATTACAGTAGAAAAGTTGTTTTGCAAGTCTGTCGCCTTGTAATATGACAGTCCCGGAGCTGTGTCGTGAGGGAAGGGAACTATTGTTCATATATTGAGAGCTGTGCTCAACAAATATCTGTTATGTATTTGTTTTAGGTTGGCAGGTTTGCATTGTAATAACAGTAAAATAAAATGTATTTAACAAGAAGGCATTAAGAACGACTTCTAGTGGAACCGTTTGTCATAGAATTGTTGGTATGAAGAATTTGTATGGGTAAATTAATCCAACGAAAATGACCATGTACAGCATTTACATTGATAAATAATATATTGATAAAGAATATTAAACAGCTGTCTACAAAGTATTTGTTTAGCTTTATGGAGTTGTTTTTTTTCTTCTTCTTCTTCTTCCTTAAGTCCTACATTAATTTATTGCTTCGGACACAAATTACATGAAATGGTAACAAATGTTTCAACCGTTCTATAGTGTTACAAAATGACGAATGCAGCAACATTCGCTACCGCACATAAACTCGGCTTCTCTGCGCTCATTCTTTCCCATAGGATTTGTTAAAAGCTTCAGTGTACCTCTGTAGAAGCTGGCGGCACAGCTAACGAAACGTTAGGATCTATTGTCTATCAACACAGTTCCGGTTGATTTGAATTGTCTGTGTCTCCGGCGCCTATGCAGCTGTACATATACTACCATTGAGTGTTTTATAGCTAAGGTTTGCATTGCAGTATAATGTGTACCTTGTTTTTTGTGATCTGATCAGTATTTCTATCAAATGCAAGGCATCTGTTGCAAGGACAATGGCATCATTTTAATGGTTCTTTTGTTTAGGTTAATAATATGTGTATTACACTTGTATTATAAAATGGGATCAGGTATACATGGTGTTAGTGACCAACTCATTTACTAAGATTAATCAGGGTCTGTAAAATAGTTTTCACAGTACCTTTCTTTTGAATATAGTATTCAATTGTGGGTCCCGATCTAGAATTGCCTTTGGAGTGGAGTCCCCCTTTTAAAAGGTGCTAATCCCTCTCTGTGGTTGTGTGTAGTCTTGCAGACCTTGGCAGCGACAGCAGGATGGTTGCCGCAGAACCCCTGCGCATCGTCTCCCGCAGCCTGGGAGTTTGTGGTGCACTGCAACTGGAAGTTAACCGGAGTCACCAGCGTCTGGGCTCTCTTCATTTACGGCACCTCCATCCTGGTGATGGAGAATATGTACTTGTTCTTAAGAGACCGCTGCCACATCTTGCTGCGCTGTGTCCTGTACACGCTGTGGACCTTCGCGTGGCAGTTCTGCCCCTGGGATTACTCCTCCTTCGATTACAACTTCATGGGCCTGGTGACTCTAGAGTACGCCGTGCCTTGGTTTTTTGCTTCCCTTATCGTCGAGAAGGTTTTTGTCCGGACTACACTCTGCCTGCGGTTTGATGGAACCACTGTTCACCCCACAGGGTCTGACTTGAACATCTCCAGCAAGCGCTTCAGACCCAAGGTTGAATGACTCCTTGGAAAATGGGTGCCTGCAGGATGTTTGATATCTTGAATTTTGATATCTGGGGAGCAAGATTTCTTCTGCTGGTGCTTTAGAGCAATAGAGACGTCCAAAGGCCAGATTTACACACTTTGAGGGTTGATTCAATGAACAGGGTTCCAGTTGTGTGGTGCAATTTAATCAGCGGACATGAGCTCTGTTCTTTATAAAAAATAAATAAATAAATAAATAAAATAAAATTGTTACCGTAAGACAAGAAGGCTGGATTCTGTGATTTTTGTTTTATTTTTTATTTTTTTATAAACTGTCCTGTTACCCCTATTTTCTTAACTGTTCCTTTGATATAGAGGTAACTCATTTAAGGTTGTGAATTAGTTAAAGAATACAGATGGTTGTCTTTGGTAGAAACCACTATAGTCAAAATACTGTACAGCTAAAACCTGTTTAGTACAAAGCAGTAACTCATAAGTTTATAAACTCTCTGTTTTTTCTGCAATTTTTCCAGGGTATTAAATGCACATAATAAATCCTGTTTGAAAAATCAACCAATCATTAAGGTTGTCAGAATTCCAATACATCTTGGGTATCAGTGTCACGATTTTAAAGCAAAGAAAGCAACACTATTTTAGTATTAGCTCCTGCATTGGTTCCTGTCTATAATCTTTGTTTCTGTGATTCATAATATATTTAGTGTCATAACAGAAATCATTTTCCTACAGTTTAATGAGATTGAACCACTCAGTTTTGCTTCATGGTCCTCCCCTACTCAAACAGCATGAGATGACATCTCTTATTATACAATGGCAAGGATTGCCGTCCTATTCATTTAAATGGGTTATGTGATGTCATAGCCATGGTGATACCTCAGCACGTCGCTGCAGTTCTCTTTTAAGCTATTTTTGTTAGTTGTTGCTAGATTTCAAATGACCGGATGGCCACTGTACTGAATAACCTCAATATGGCACTCCGGGGTTTATGTTATGGGATATTGGCACTTCTCAGGCATTGCCTCATGCCTCATAATGCACCCTAGGTGTGCCAACATCCCACAACAACACATATATGTCAAGCGCTATGTTGCTTAAATAACTTCTGGAAATGCCTGCTGTTACGATGCACATTTCTGTTGTCATTTTATGATGTTTGCAATCATTCTGAGAGATTCGATTGCTCCTGTTTTTTATTGTAATAATAATTCTCTGTATCAGACTCCACCTTTGCTTGTAGAAACCTTTCACCTGGGTGGTCACTGCATCATGTGATTGGTATTAAAAAAAAAAAAAAAGTACTCAAATAGCTGGCAATTAGGATTCTACAGGTTCAGATTATGATACAGAAATATCAATATAGAAATGGTTCCTGCTTTTACCAGCCATTAACCCTAGTACTGATTTTTATATATTTTTTTATTTTTCAATTGACATCGCACTTTGACAGCTTAAAGTAATTATTATTGATCATAATAAAAACTGATATTTAAACGGCTTGTCTGCTGACTATTTACCAGTGGTGACATTTCTATGTGAGATATTATCCTTAGACAAATTCTAGACCCTCGTGGTTAAAGAGAAGGGCTTGTAACCAGGAGGTCTCTGGTTCAAATCCCGGCTCACTCACTGTGTGACCTTGAGCATGTCACTTCACCTCCTTGTGTTCTGTCTTTTGGGTGAGATGTTGTTGTAAGTGACTCTGCAGCTGATGCATTTTTTTATCACTCTGTATATGTCAATAAAATAAAACATTCTTCAAACTGGGTGGAGCATGGGATCTTCTATAGAATTAGTTTTGGTAAGAATTTTAATATAATTTCAATATTTTTTTTGGGGGCAATTGGAAACTGGAAAACCAACCAGGTCCATGGAGGAGAGTGCATGGAAGGGCATTAACCAGTTACCCAATAATTATACATTAGTATAACATGCAGAATGACTGTAAGACTCTGCAACCTCAATATTTCAACGTGCAAATAGCTCTTAACACAAATGTATACATTGTATTGTATACAACAGACGTCCAGTAGAGGGCGGCATAAATCCACTGCAACAGTGAAAGTGTGAGAGAGGAGAGAAAACTTAACGTGCGGGCTACATCTTTCCAATACTTAAGATACCAACTATACATCATGTTAAGATGACAATGTAGTTAAAAAGCTGCAATATTGCGTAAACGACTTTTTTTTTAATCTTTTTTTAACTGCCGTTAAAATTGCAATATAAAATGTCGTTTAGATTTTATATTGCAATGTTTATTTCCCAAAATTCTTTGATCCAGGTGAGGCTCGAACTCACAACCTCGGCATTGCTCTGCTTTCGTACTGCTGTATAAGTACCGCGCGCTAACCGATTGCGCCACTGGAGCCCCGGCTATACTGTGATTATATAGGTAGATTTAGAATTAAATCAGTTTATTTTTTTTTTTTTATTATTTATTTCTTAGCAGACACCCTTATCCAGGACTTACAATTGTTTCAAGATATCACATTATTTTTTACATACAATTACTCATTTATACAGTTGGGTTTTTACTGGAGCAATCCAGGTAAAGTACCTTGCTCAAGGGTACAGTAGCAGTGTCCCCTACCAGAGATTGAACCCACAACCCTCCAGTCAAGTCAAGAGTCCATCTTTAAAGAAGTTCCACCTTTGCTTCTTGCATTGTAAACTCTGTGGTACAGTGGGGCTCCGAACCAACGATGAGATGCCGATATTTTCCACCTGGCGGAGCTGGGGAGTCCTGCTGTTCTGTTTCGGACACGCCCCCTCCAGGTATAGTCCGTGACTCTGACCACGCCCCTGGGTGTGGTCCTTACTCTAACCACGCCCCCCCCCCAGGTGTAGTCCTGACTGTGGTCCCGCCCCCTCACCTGAATCGCAGGTGCAGCGGGGAAGATGGCGGCCAGGCGAGTTTGTGCTGCTGGTCTCTCTGAATTTTATTTTTTTGTTTTTTTATTACCTTTTATCTCTGTGGATAGTTCGAGCGGGATATAATGTAATTCTTGTTTAATTTAAGGCGCTGCTCTGCGTTGTACTATTTTGCATGAAGTTTCAACAAAAAACATCGTCCTAATTAAGATAAGTGTGTTTGTTGGTTTGTTAGGTTTTTTGTGTTTTTTTTTTTTTAGCTTGCGGTTGAACTGAGAAATTAAATGATGGTGTAAATGCTAATGTTAATTCATTTTTTAAGCTTGGTCTTATCAAATTGGCCACATTTTAGGCATTTCTGTTTACAAGAAGCTTTTGTCTGTGCTGTTGAGGCAGCATATCGGTTTGAAGAAGCGAATGAAGGGTGCTTATATGTATTTGTTATTTTGTTTGTAGAAACCTGCCCGGCTAAAATTAGATCAATGCAACATTAAAAATGTAGCCTTGAGTTTCAATATTATGAATTAAAGGTGCACGCATACTTTCCTTCACACAGAAAGCCTGTATAATTACTCACAGATACATTTACCCACCCACGTGATTCGTGCATAATAACGCACGCTTTATTAAAATATACTGCTGACGGAATGCGCTCTGAAAACACAGACATGGTCATTCCAGAATGGGCAGTAAATACATTCTAAATGGATCTGGAATAGAAACCTGTGTTTGTTTTTCACATGCACTTTGATATTTCACATGCAATCAGTCATTTATGAAATGTAATATTTAGCTTAAAAAACAATTGCAAGAAAAATAACCTTAGCAGAAGAGTTGCATGTATGTGGATGTCTGTATTGTATATTGGACATTACAGTGGCGCAAGTTTTATATATATATATATATATATATATATATATATATATATATATATATAAACAGTACGAATGGAATCATCCAAAATGTTTTGCAAACCTGGATTCCTAACAGTTTTTTCCATTATTTTCAGAAACAGATGGATTTTGAGTCCTGTCTCTGTGCCTTATGGGAGGATGTGAAATCAGTGACTCTTCATGCTTGTTTCATGGTAAGTGGGGTTGTTTTCTTTCTCGTACAGGTTATTGTGAATTATTCGATTGCATTTACCGCCTAAATATTTGCGTTCCTTTTTGTTTTTGGTAGCGATTAAAAATGTAATTCACACATGTCATTTTCTGCAACATCTCCATTATTGAAACGGTACCTCGTCAGTAAGCTGCAACAATCACACAGCACTATAGCCGATGTAGGAGAAACACAAATCTGAGGGAAATCAGTATTTTATCGATCTATTTGCGTAATGTGATGAGTTCTAAACATAAACCATTGGCTAAATGTAGGTGTATTCCCAGAAGCGTGTCTTTAGCACTTATAATTTTAATAAAAGAAAAACTAAATGTCTTTATTCCCAGCAAGTATTTTACCCGTTTTGATATTAAACCTGTACAGTTCTGCATAGGCCTACTTTATTAACGCATGATCATTGCAGAATAGGTAGTTCTGTATGGGCACCAAATGTATTTTAACGGCATATGTAATTTAATCCAGATGCATTACATGTTAAAGATAGATAATGATGTGTTGACATTTTGCCCTGCTATCATTTATGAGATTAAAAAAAATACAGAAGTAGATGCGACTTATCCCGGGTATTCTATAAGGAAGATAGTCGTTCTTATTTATGCATATTTGGTCAATTCTGTTTGAGACTTTGCAGAGAATACTATATATGCATTTACATCCTTCGGTGTCAGAGAAGTGTCACTGTTTTGTATGCTGCCGAGTTGCTTATTCTGTTTCATGTCTTGTTTGTTAATTGTTACTATTGCTACTTTTTCAGAGAAGCCGCCCGACTTCCGATACACGTTTCCTCGGCAGCTTTGCAGTTCCTGCCTTCCTTGAGAATCCCTGGAGGCTGAAGCAAGGAGATGGAGTCCATGACTTGTTGGCAAGTTGTCGTTTTTTTTCAGATTGATACATTTACATGTCTTGCATTTTGTCAATGTATTTACAGTAATGTTACTTGTCTGTGTTAACCCAGTAATGTGCAGCAGTTTATTCCTAAGTACTATGTTGTTGGATTGTGATCGCTATCTAGCTGCTTGATTGTGTGTATGCTTAACGTCTTGGATTCATTGTGTAATAAAAGTTGTATTGTTTATTGATGTGTCTGTCCATCGTTTTCCACTTGGTTCATGTTGTCTGGTAAGTTGTTTGGTGCGGAAACCTTGCTGAGACCAGTGGCGAATACAGTATCTAACAAACGATGCAATGGAGATTTGTTTTTTTCAACTTGCGCAATTGGCAAGGGGAACTCCGTTTCATTTTTTGTTGGATACTGCGGAGGCCACCCCCTTTTTGTGCCGGTGCAAATTTTCCCGCCAAAAAACTTAGTATATAGGGGAACGGAGGGGGGTGGTTCTTTCACATGTCAATCAAATGTAACCAGGATGTATCCAGCCCACCTGCCTTCCCCATTGGGGAAGGCAGGTGGGCTGGTTACGCCCTTGCTTGGGGTGTATGCATATTTACACTGCCCTCTCTCAGATATTGGGATGTTCAAGGTTGACCCAATATCTAGAGGAGGGCAGCGCACATGTGCATACACGTATGCATATGGTATTAATATCACGGCATTGTTACTTTGAGCACACCAGACTGAAGCCAGCTCATCTCCCTCCTTCAGTGGGAGATATGCTGGCTAACTTTTTGTATGGTGTGTTCAAAGTTACAATACAGCGATATTGGTACCATACATGCATACAGCTATATACGGTACCAAGAGCACAGCTGGAGCACTCCGAGCAAGGCGGTAACCAGCTCACCTCCTTCCCCCAATGGGGTGGGCAGGTGGGCAGGCTACCGCCTTGTTTGGAGTGCTCAAAATACCTCCCCTGCTGTGCTCTCAATCCCCTATATACTAAGTTTTTTGGCGGGAAAATTTTCACCCGCGCAACCAAGGGTAGCATCTACAGTATCCAGCAAACCACGAAATAGCGTTTCCCCTTTGTCGCTAAAAGCGCAACTTAAAAAGAAACGACATTGCGTGGTTTGTTAGATACTGGCTGCACGTGCACAGATGAAGATTTTCTTTTCCTTGCCAAAAACGTCACCAAACACCAGTACATTCTCCGTGACGTCAAGAAACAAGGCATACTAAAAGAAAAAACACACACATTTATTGAATCAATTGATAGAAACATACACGGAAACAAATTAGACATGCTGTAAATGTAACACTTACAAACGTTATGCAACAATAGCGTGTTATTACAATTACACAAATACTGCTGTAACAATTACGCTGCGTTTACTAGAATATAAACCAACGTCAACAGGATTATAAAATATACAAATATTGTTTAAAATCAACAAGACATTACATTACTCCTCCTCATCATCATCATGGCAACGGACACCGTCAAGGAGAAGCAGCAACAGCAAGGTGAATGAACCCAGAGCATCATCGTTTTCCTGAAATAAACAAACGAAAAAACCAATGAGACACACATAATAAACTTGAAGCATTTACCCTGAGTATTACCCAAAACGTATTCTATCGTTGCTTTGCAGCTGCGCTACCTTGAGTTCCAAAGGAATCATTAAAACCAAATAAACACGCTTTGTTTCACAATAAGTCTTTAAGCAATTCACATTCTTTAAGTCTTTCTGTATTGTGCACCGTCAAATGTTGGTACGTGCTTTTTTATTTTATTTTACAGTACACTTAAATCACATATTTTCTGTAGCGACTTGAATAATTTGAGCATCAATATTCAGTAAGCGACGTCACATGAATACAAATACTGGCAGTTACTGTGTAAATAAAACGTTGTGTGCGCAAAACGCTGTAGAAGAGAAGATACATGTTGACTTACCATTTAAACTTGAAAGCCAGGAAGCCTCGGCAGGTAAAAACAAACTCTGCGGCCCCGGAGTTGGCAATACCACGATGCATCTTATTTTGTAATATGAGAGAGAGAAAAAAAAACAACAGGTAAGAAAACACATCATAACCTTATACAAGTATGAAAAAGTTCATCCTTAATAAGAGTCAACCATTACACATTTCAGTTCTACATAACGAGTTTATAACATTACATGTATGGAATATAATTCACTTTTTTTAACCTTCAAATGGTTCTATAGAACCTAAAGGCTACAAGAGAATGTCTTTGAACTTTTAAATTTTATATAATAACACACACAGGAACCACTTTTCTAAGAGTGTCATTCTCATTTTAACACGCGTCTGATGTTAAACAGCGCATGTCAGAATATCAGATTGATATAACGTTGAACATTTTACATTAAACAATACCGTGTTATGTTATCACTTGCACACACTGCTAAAATCAATAATGACTCACCTACTTTACTTATCTACGATCACACTTCACATGCATCCCCTCTCTTACCAAAGTAAACAAGTAAGCGTATCACAATACACATTTTACCAGCGAACATTAGTCAACAAAAGATTGTGTATTTAAACATGTGAGGTGAGCGCGAAACATTTTAAATGATACGCCAGATCTCCCGAAAATGCAATTTTAGTATGTATTTTCAAAGTGAATTCTGATATAAATAACATACTGTCAATGTGTTGGACTTCATGTTCTGGCAAAAAACAACAAAACTAACGTCAATCAACGGTGTCAGTTGTAAATACACCGATTAGTGTTAAAAAAATATATAGGTTTGGCTTCATGAACTGGGGAACGCGGAAATATATCACAAAAATAATGTTGGTGAAAAAATATACTTACCTACCTCAAAAATCGTTTCTATGTAGATCAAATCTTACGCTTTAATCACTGGTAGTATCTTTTCCAGAGGCAGGCAGGGAACCCAACAGAGCCAGTATTGAGTGAGTTTCATCACGCTAGCTTGTTTCAGATTGGAGAAATTTGAGGTGTTACAAGTGACCCCGTTCTCTCCTACAGGTTGAGACACCCATCCTAAGAAAACAAATAAATAAAATTACAAGCAGTTAGTAAACAGAATCATATTCTACATTCTCAAACATACACATAATGTATTATTTAAATGATGGCAAATTCACTGTTAGTTTTTTTTTTTCTTCAACAATCTATTCAATTGTTTTCTATGTTCTATTTGAATTGTAACACACATAAGCCGTTTTCACACTACAGCATCCAACCCCGGTTCGAATTGAGGCGGCCCCGGGGTGACTCACCCGAGTTCAGCCCTGCATTCATCCCGTGGTCGTACGATCGTTTCACACTATATATTTTCACCAGGGACCAGGGACCTTTGCCCATCAACGTGTGTTTTGTTACTGCGCGTTTTCAACCCGAGGCGAACGTTTTGCTCTGGGTTGAAAATTCTCAGTCTCTGGCAGTGGGTTGAAACTAGCAAGTGTGAAAAGCCCTATAATCTAATGCAAGGTTCAAAATACATACAGTCCGAAGGCTCAGATACATTATCCCCAGATCAACCAAACAATACAAAAAACAAACAAACAAACAATATATTTTCATTGATATATTGAGTTAAGGACGCTATTAAAATACAATAAATACATCAATACCTAAACACAAAGGAAAACCCCCACACCACGCCAAATCAAATGCGTTTTTGTAACATACAGAAATTACAACGTTTATTTTAAAAAGGAAACAGAGTTGCGCTGCATACAAAATGTTAAATGTTCACGTTTTAATGCCTCAAGTACGTGTTGTAAATTATTCCAATGAAATGCACCTGCATTTACATTTGAAACACGCGCAACACACGGGTATTGTTATATGTTACGAGTATTAGTACCGGCAACATATCAACTTAAACAAATATATCTTACCTTTAAAACGCCGCATTCCCCTTGTTCTCCCAAACAGAGAAAGAGCAATTCAGAAGTCCCGCATTTAGATTTGGAAAATAAACACTATGCATTCTTCACGCTATCCTTCAGGGGAAATTAAAAAAAACAAAAAAACAATTACAATAACATTTTTTAAAAAATCTAGCAACAGGAGCAGCACAAACTCGCCTCGCAGCCATCTTGCCCGCAGCACCTGCGATTCAGGTGAGAGGGCGGGGCCCGGGTCAGGAGTATACCTCAGGGGGCGTGGTCGAGCCATGGTCACCTGCCTAAGGTGGAGAACATCGGCATTCATCATTAGAGCCACAGTGTACAGAAATTACCGATCTGGACATATTGGGGGATATTCCAAATAAAGAGAACGGACCTTATACCTTATATTGATTAAACATTCAACTTTCATTCCCAATAATCACATAATTGATAAGGTACAATATATATATATATATATATATATATATATATATATATATATATATATATATATATATATATATATATATATATATATATTGCGGTATATATATTATAAAAGGCATGCTAAAATGCGAATGGTCTTCCTCTTGCAGTTATAGATGCATTCTAAATAAATTATTTTAATGATCAGGCAATGGTGCTTTTTGTAGTATATTCACGATGTAATGCACTTCTCAATTAGCAGATATTGGGCAGATAAAGTTTTTCACTGACAAAAATTAAATTGATATTCATAAAACTGTTCTAGATGGTTGTCGAAGAAAGCAACAGTAGCTTAAATCAGTCCTATGGCTATCTACTGTTTAAAATCCTTTAAATAGATTTAGGGAAAATCTGGTGATATAAGAACCAAGAACAGAGCAGGGAATTAAGCCAAAAGAAGTCGTTTGATGTGTGCATAAAACAGAGGAAGCGTAAGGGAAATTAGTTCCAAATTCAGGAAGTCAAAAGTTCCAGAGAGCAGTAAACCGCAACTTCTTAACTACCAATGAAAAGGATAGACGACGACACTCCCCTTGTGCAAAATCTCGGTCTTGGATATAGTGTTTTGGCATCTATTGGCTACTATTTAATAGTTGCTATATTGACATGTGTTTGCCTGTTTGTTAATTTTACCCTGAACAAAGCGTCTTTGTCATTTTTGTTTCTCAGATTATTTAAACACAGAATCCCGGTGTTACAAACCTCATTTGTTCAATACATGTGTCCAGCGCCTAGTATGTAGATTCCTAGGTCACATTTCTCTGTCAGAATGATCCCGTTGTGTGTTGTTTGGGAACCCTCTTGTATTTAGTTCATCTTAGGACTGACCACACCTAAGACGTATTTTGTACCATATGCACAATACCTACCACTGTAATGCGCGATCGACAGGGGTTGAAACCACATGGTTTCTATTAAACTTGATGAACGCGCATTATGTAGGGTGAACAGTCATTACTTGTAAGAGCTCAAAACTAAATCTCACTCTTGTTGCTTATTCTATCATGCATGCTCAATGCAACTCATTAGGAGAGATAATTGGTAACTGTTAGCTACCATTATGTAACGTCACACTTTCCCTTTCTGTGAAGAAATTGCAGGGATGGGGTAGGGGTAGTCCCAGTCCAAAAGAAGGTGGAGCATTTTAACATGGGAAAGCAGAACATGTCTCAGAACATCATTTGCAGGTACAGGACAATACCTTTAAAAGTGTGCCACTGTATTTTTGCAAGCTATGTTTGCAGTTTTACAGTGCTTTCCCCATGTTTATGCTATGCATGTATCTACTTTCCATGTTTATTAACATGCTTTGCCATACCTCCCTATTCTTTACAATGCTTTACCATGCTTTATTACACTTTGCTATGCTTCAACTATGGGACACTTTTATAAGAGGCAGCTTGGAAAGATATAATAAATCTGAAGCAGGTACATTTCAATACATTTCGGGCTCCTTTGCACCAACAGAGGACTGGGCAAAATCGGTAACGGCAGTGAATCACCCAGCACCGCCGTTATAAATACAAAGGGAAAAAATAACAATGTTTCAACAGACAATTTCTGCAAATACTTCCATAGTAAATATTTTATTTTACGCCGTCACTTGCAGGCAGCTTGCGTATCTTATAGTCCAGACACAGTTCTATATCGTCCTATTTACTTTACACTGTATATATAAGTTTTGCATGCTAGAATATAACAAATGTTTAACTCATACGATGTCTTTGTATATAGATTAAAACATGCATGTACCGTTTATATGATCTCAAAAGAAAAGATCAAACAACTATTTTGCGCTCATTTTTTGGGGGGTTCTTTAATAAAACAACAAAAATAGTCAGCATTATTTTTTTATGAAGTTTTTTTTTCTTAGTACAAACAGTCAGTGTTAAAGACGCATGCCCTTCTTGTTTATTTAAAGAACTGTAACTCATATTAACATATTTAAAATACTCCGATACACTCTGTAAAAAGAGAGAGAAAAAAGCTTTAAAGCAGGCAACTGGTTTAAGGATAATAATTGGTTTCCATAAGCCATTCCCAAATTCAAATCTGTCCTGCTTGAAATAGGTATTATATCATATATAAATGCTTTTCTGTTTAATTCATATTGGGGCGGCAGATCGGATAGGCTTTGGTAGAGGGCTGATAGGAGAAGCTTAGTTGGAAGGTGCTTCCATACCCAAGATTATATATATATATATATATATATATATATATATATATATATATATATATATATATATATATATATATATATATATATATATCTATAAAGGGCCATCTGGATTGAAGTCATTTGCTGACGGGTATATATTTTTCTCTAAATTTAATCTGTAAGATCTGCCTAGAATGTAAGCCACTAGCATGGACTGAGCCCACAGAGTTCAATCCTTGGTTAATTCTTCTTTTGGAGAATAAAATGCTGAAATCTAATTAAGTATCTCCCAGATTGCATTTAAACAGACCATGCCATCTAGATTTAATAAACACTGGCAGGATTTTTAAATTGAGGTCCAGAAATTAAGAAAATTAGGGAACAGATGCGTGCTCAAATTAATTTTAGGATAGATTTGATCTGGATAGCTTGTGGAAGTTCATTCGTCTTTTAAAGAGCATGATATCTATATTTTGCCTGTACATTGTTTTTTATAATGACTAAAAGCCCAACATAAAATTATTCTGGATCACATGGAAGTAAAGCACATTTACAGACAAATCCTAGATCAAAACTGTCTGCAGGAAAAACAGCAATCCATGTTATTAATACAATAAAGTTCTGAAATGGTTAGTACATTTGCTTAAGGAACAGCCCAAAGCATTTTCTACTTAAAAAAAAGAAAATCTCAACAAACACACATAATTAAGCCACCTCATATATTATTAGCAAAATCCGATATTAGATTTGGCAATAAAATGTATTTGCAGTTAACATAATTCACACAATAGTTTGTCAAATTCAAAAAGAAAAAAAACTTGCATAGGACCACATTCGCAATCAACGTTTCAGGAGATGAAGGAGAAAACTTGCCTTTAGGACTCAAGTTGTTTGCAGTTTTTAACCCAGAGCTGGGTTACACAAAAATTGGATTAGAATAACAAGCAAAAGACAAAATCCCCGCCCCCCCCCTCCCATTTTGAATGGCAAAAACTAGTATATTCCCTGGCAAACTCACCTTGTCCATACTGCCATCTACTGGAAGCCTAAGGTAAGACACCTTTTAGTATGACGACACAAACATGGCTTTTAACAGCAAGTTTGACCAATGGAGGTAATTGGAAGCTTCACAAATGATTAGCAACAAAAAAAGGAGAATCCAGTAGTTGTCCTAACTTGCCCAAGTCCTAATGGTGGGGGCT
The DNA here is from genome assembly GCA_030684275.1 of Acipenser oxyrinchus oxyrinchus. Lineage (NCBI taxonomy): Eukaryota > Metazoa > Chordata > Actinopteri > Acipenseriformes > Acipenseridae > Acipenser > Acipenser oxyrinchus. Next base: position 3,010,389 of record CM060281.1, on the reverse strand, counting down.
CTCGTGATGTAAAATAGCTCCTACTAATGTTGAGCTGCCTTACTGAAATACCCCACCACATACTCAGAGCTGTCAGGGGTACAATACAATACAAATGCACTCTTATACAGATCATGCTAATGCACCCCAGGGCACGTAACAATTCAAATATTTAAATATGTCCAGATGATACTTTAAAATAGCGACTGCAAATTCCTAGTGAATTCTGAGTGAATGCCACAGGAATAAGACCTGGATATCTTCTGCACTTCCTCTGAGTTCTGAAGTAATTCATTCTGAATAATACACCGATGTCAAGCAGCCAAGCACTGAGGAAACAAGATTGTAAGTGAGTATGGCTTAGTTTGAGAAAAGGTACATTAAGAAAATAGGGGAACTGAAGATGTTAGCATGTAAGATGACATACATGAAATTGCTGCATAAAAGGCATATAAGCAGTGATAACGCAGGCAGTTATGAATCATTAGGCAAAAACTGCAGATTCAATCAAAAAATACAGCCGCATTTTACAACCTGCCTCAATTCTCTGTACTATTCAGTCAAATTACGGATGTAATGCCAGATAAATGTACACTTTCTAATCATAAGAGTTTTTAATTTCCCAAGTTGGGTGGAAAAAAAGTTGCGTTTGCCCCCAACAAACCTTGCAGAACATTGTGTTGAAATGTGTGTTGTTTGTGCCCCCCCAGGCATCCAGACTGAAAGCAGAGAAAAGGCTTATGAATTACCTCCTTCAGCACCCTAACCTTCAACCATGAAAACAAGGAAATAAAGCAACTTAAACACAAATACAGTGGCTCTGTGGTTATTATTATTACTGAATCTATCCTCAACAAAAAGACAATTCATACCAGATGACAGTCAAAGTTTTCGGCCTAATAATCATAGCCCAAGGGGTCTTAATTTAACCCTTTCTTTCTTTCTTTCTTTCTTTCTTTCTTTCTTTCTTTCTTTCTTTCTTTCAGGTCTAGACTGTTAATCAGTAATCGTTATGTAAAGAATATAGTAGTATTTACAGTCAATACAAATGTTACCAAATTGTAATTGTCAAATGTACAATGGTATTCTTCGAGCAAAACATTTCCAAGTGTATGTTCTATCATGTTCTGATAAGGCAAAAGACTGGCAATTTGTATCCAAACATATTTTAGTGTTGTCCCCATGGCAGAGTCACATTATAAGGGATTCTAGTATGAAGCACTGAAGCTTAATACAGCAAATGTAATAGCAGCCAGTGATATTAGATACATATTAGCAGGTGTCTATAAAAAGCCCATTCAACAAGGATCACAACAAGGATCACACAGGCAAAAGAAGCAATCCCCTTTCAGTCGACTAGGTGTAGTGGCTTGATGAAACTCACTGAACAGAAATGCACTTGTGGTTTCCAGCCTTCACTGATTGTCCAAGCAAAGTTTTAAAAGCACTTCACAGGTTATTCAACTGCATGTTAATGTGGGATATATTTCACAAGCATGACCACTGTAAAGACCTTAGAATCAAGATGACTGTATCTGATGGCTCTATGGAACAGGTTCTGGAGGGAGAGCCATTGCTGTACGATTTTGTGATATATGTTATATAAGTTCTGGTAGCAGTTTTTTTCCGGAGTTGGTTGACTGCTTCGGTGTAACCAACATTCAGAACTGAGCAAGCAAAGACAAATAATAAAGTGGTCATTTTTTTTTAAAGAACTGGATGAGTGGTGTTCACATTGTCTATCGTCCCATGTTGTTAAATGGTTGTGGATCTCTCAGTCATTGATGCTGTTTCTGTGTGCTTCAGCGTTTTCGACCCCACCACTACACCACCCTCCTCCACTGTCACGGTCTGCTCTTCCGAAGTGTGTACTTCCTGGCTCGTTTTGAACCCAAGCCTGGGCATCTGGATCTTGAAACTGCCGGAGGATTCGTCCCCTCCTGTTTGCTGCAATGAATCCCTGCTTCCCTGGGGAGACCCCTCTGATGAGATTTCAAGGATCCCCTTGGACCTGGGGCTGAGGGAGAACTTGGGGAGCCTAAACTTGGGGGATTTCTCTTTTCCTTCTGTTTTTTGTTCTTCGACTCCTTGGAAACCCCTGAGAGTGGGCACCCCACCTGATTCACTGCAAGTAGCTGACGCGCTGCTCTCCACTGTGTACTCCCCTTTAGATCTGCCTGAGACAAAGCCTATAGACACTTTGGGTTTGGCAGAGGACTCTGTGGTTATCTTGTCTCCTGATTCCAGCAAAGCCATTTCAGTCCTGGCAGTAGAAGAAACCAGAGTGCCAGGCTTCTCCTCTTCACCCTTTCCCTTCTTTTTAAAGCCAGGAAAGGTTATCTTGGGAGACTTGAACTTCATCCCTTTGCCTTCGCCATCATCTCCGGATGTTTCCTCGGTTTTGCCTGGCTTCATGCTCATTTCAGCATCCCCCTCGGCCCCTTTGGTATACGGAGAAGAGAACTCGATTTTCGGCAGCTTGAGCTTCCCAAATTTGGCTTTGTCTTCCTGGGATCCATTCTGGAATGTGGGCTTGCTCTCTCCATTGACATGAGGTCCAGATCCCTCACCTTTCTTTCCGCCCGATCCACTCAGAGTGACGTCAAAGGAACCGGTTTTCCCTGGAGAGAAGGTTACCTTGGGGAGCTTGATTTTGCCTGACTTTGTTTTCCCCTCTCCTTCTCCTTCTCCCTCATCCCCATCGGCTTCTCCCTTCACTTTCACTCCTTTTGTAGTGGATTGAGACTTTCCGAATGTTGGCTTCATTTTAATCTTGGGCATTCTGATTTTGGCTTCAGCAGAACCCACACTCCCCTCACTCTCCGAAAGACTGGTAGATGATCCATTAGTTTTGGGTTTAGCAAAAACAAACACAGCCTTTTTGACCTTGGGCATCTTGGGACCTTCATATTCGCCATCAGTCTCTCCTGATTTAGAAGGCACTTCACTGACCTTGCCTTTGATTTCAGGTCCTTTCACTTTAACTTTGGCATCTGGTGCTGAAACATCAATCTCTGCTTGAGGTTCAGTGAGTTTGGGCAATTCAATTCCAAACTTTGGTATTTTAGCTTTTGACTTCTTATCTGTGTCCAACTGTGGACCGCCTACTTCCACCTCTGGTGCTTTGATTTCTACTTTTGGTGCTTTGATCTCTACTTTTGGTGCCTTGATGTCAACTTTCGGGTCTTTAACATCAACTTTTGTTTTGCCACCTACGCCAACCCCTTTTGGGAGAGATTCAGCATCCCCTGTGACTCCTGAGCCCCCAAATTCTGGAAGTGTCACTTTGGGCATTTTTATCTCAACACCGGGGCCCTTCATGCTAGCTTCTGAGGTTCCCTCAGCTTCTGGCATCTTCAAATCTGCCTCGTCTTTCCCCTTTGACAGACTGAAATCTAGATCTACTTTGGGGGCTGCAATGTTTATTGACGGCATCTTTAGTCCGCCTTTATGTTTCCCCTCTGGACCCTCTATGTCCACCTCACCTCTAGGTGCGGAAACCTCAGTGCCGCCTTCAAATTCACCCGAGGGGCAAGAAATCCCTATTTTGGGGAGTTTCACTTTAGGCATCTTCAGCTTGCCTTCTGGACCTTCCACATCGAGGTCCCCTTCCACTGCAGGACCCTCGTGGTCATATGTTTTTGAGGAGATCCCAAACTTGGGCATCTTGATTTTAAAGCCTTCTCCTTTGCCATCATCTTCTGGGGTGATCGACTCTACAGATGCCTCTTTGTCCTTAGAGTCTGAGAAACCAACAGAGGGCATTGAGATCTTTGGCATTTTCAGCTTTATTTCCTCCTTGTCCTCTGGAAGGACAAGCCCTAGCTCACCATCTTGTCTATCCGCTTTGACTTTGGGGGCTGAAATTTCCACACCAGGCATTTTAAAATGATGCTTTTTTGTTTTCCCTTCCAAGATACCTTCGGCAGTGAATTCAGCCTCTCCTTCTCCTTGGTCTTTGGATACTGAAATTCCAATTGAAGGCATCTTAAACTTGGGCATTTTAAGGTGACCTTCTGGGACTTCTAACTCTGGAGCATCAACTTTAATTTTACCTTCTGCTTTGGGACCCTTGACTTTGATGTCTTTTTTCAAATCTAATTCTGCCTTGGGAAGAGATATGTCTACCCCTGCATCAGCATCTCCCCCTTTGGAAGAAGAAAAGCCCACATCTGGTAAAGAAATTTGGGGCATTTTGAAACTGCTGTCCCCTCCCTCAATGTCAACACTGGTTTCCAACTCGGGAGCTTCAACTTTGCCCTTGGACATTCCAAATTTCGGCATTTTGATTTTAAATCTCCCCCCTGCTCCTTCTTCATCAATGTCAGTTTTTTTCATGTCTGCTTCTAATCCAGCATCTACTTCCACTTTTCTTTTCGGCATCCCGATTTTAAACTTTGTACCTTTAACTTTTGGCCCCTTTATTTCCTTGCTGGAGATATCAATGCTTCCTTCTGTTTTTGGAGGCTTAATCTCAATTTTCCCTTTCTCCTTCTCAGCCTTTGGAAGACCTGCATCAATCTCAACATCCGTACCTTTGAGCACTGGACCTGATATTTCTACTTTGGGCATCTTAATCTTTGGCCCCTTAATTTTGAACTCTCCTTCTATATCACCATGAGGACCCATACCTTCAAACCTTGGCCCCTTTATGTGTGGGCCAGCGATCTCAGTCTCATGTTTGGGTTTCCCTAAATTGAATTCAAGGTCAAGTTCCGGAGCCTTCACCGTGGGACTAGAAAACTTTGGCAGTCCAAAAGACGGCAACTTAAATTTGCTTTCCCCTTCTCCATCAAAATCAGGTTCCTCAATTCTGACCTTGCCTTCGGTAAGAGACATGTCTGCTTCTACTGCTTTGCCCTTAGGCAAGGATATGTCCACTTTTGGCATTTTGATTTTGGGCATCTTCAGCTTGCCATCTCCATCCTCAATTTCATAGTCTGGTGTGTCTGTAGTAGCTTTTGGTGTGGAGATATGAAGCTCTGGTGTTTTGATCTCTGCCTGATTGGAGATGTCTGATTTGGCTCCTCTCATGTCTAGTTCAATGTCCTGTTCCTTGGAACCAGATATGCCAAATGTAGGTAAGCTTATCTTGGGCATTTTCAGCTTGAAATCAGATCCCTCAAAGCCTTTGTCAATGTCAGCCTTGATGCTTGCATCAGAATCAAGGGAGGCACCAGCTTTGGCTTTAGACAAGCCAATATCAAGTTCAATTTTGGGGGCTGAGATGTCAATGGTTGGCATTTTGGGGATCTTCAGATCACCTTCATATCCTTTGATGTCTGCTTCAGAGACATCTACCTCTACTTTCGGTAACAACCCCCCCTCTGGTTGCTTTACAGCTGGCAGGGAAATTTCAAGAGCTGGCATTTTGATCTTTCCTTTGCCTTCCAAGTCTGCATCTGGTGTACCAAGGTCAATATCGGCACCTTTGGTTCCAAACTTAGGCATTGAAATCTTAGGCATTTTGAGCGTCACGTCCAGTGCTTCAAAGCCACCTTTCCCACTAAACCCGGTATCTACTTTGGTTTCAGCTTCCGGCCCTTTGCCTTTCGGTGATGACATTTTAAATTTAGCAAATTTATTTTGTGTTTTTACTTTACCCTCTGGACCTTCCAGCTCAACTTCCAGTGCCTCGATTTCCACTTTTCCTTTTTTGACCCTAGTATCAATCTCTGGGCTGCTGACTGTAATTTCTCCTTCCTTTTTGGATATGCCGAAAGAAGGCATTTTGATTCTCGGCATCTTCATCTTCCCTTCTTTCCCTTTTGCCTTCCCATCAACATCAGACTCTACAGATGGAGCTCTGCCTTCAACATTTATTTTTGGAGGGGTAACTTTAACCTCTGCTTTGGGAACCTCAAGATCAACAGCACCTGCCTTTGCCTTGCCCCCAAATTTGGGAAGGGAGAACTTTGGCATTTTCAGGGACACATCCGGGACATCAAAACTCGCTCCTGAGGATGGCCTATCTCCTTCAGCCTTGAGCAGTCCAATCTGCTCCTTGTCATTCCCCTTTGCTTTGGGAAAGCCAAAGTCGATGTCCACTTTTGGGGAGGAAATGTCAACAGAGGGAAGTTTCACAGTGGTTAACTTGACTTTTCTGCCTTTCGTGTCTATATCCACATCAGGTCTTGTAACTTCAAGTTTCCCTTTGGGAGCCTTCACCTTAACTTCAGGAGCTTTCAAGGTTGGTCTAGAAACATCTAGCTCACCTTCAAGGACAGCTTCTCCGGATTTGCCTTTGGGAAAAGAAATACCAAATGTAGGCATCTTCAGCTTAGGTCCTGTCATGTTTCCATCTGGACCTTCAACATCAATGTCGGGGGCTTCAATCTCAACCTCACCCTTTCCTTTACTGAACGTGGGAAGCTTTGGCATTTTAATCTCAATGTCAGGACCTTTGGCACTTGGTGATTGACCACTGATGTCTCCTTCAACAGATGCTTCAGCCTTACCCTTTGGCATTTTAATGTCAAAATTAACATCTGGCAGTTTGGGGACTGAGATATCAAATGATGGCATCTTGACAGTCGGGAGCTTTAACTTAGCATCTATACCTTCAGCTTCAAAGCCAGGCCCTTTCAAAGCAGCTTTGGCTTTTGGGGGTTTGATGCCAGTCTCCAGTTCTGGGCTACTGATGTCTCTCTTCCCTCTGGGTCCTTTAGCATCAATCTCGGCTTCTTTGCCTTTGCCAAAAGTAATCCCGAATGTGGGCATTGTTATTCCAGGTCTTTTCACTCTGGGATCTCCGATATCTGTTCCTTTTATTTCAGCTTTAGCTTTTGGGGGTTTGACTTGTCCTTTCAGGTCAAGATCAACATCAGCATCGCCTTCACTGCCTTTGATCCCAAATTTCGGTAGAGAAATTTTGGGCATTTTCAAGTGGATGTCAGGACCTTCAAAGCTTCCTCCAGCACTGGGATGCTCAGGAACTTTTCCACCCCCCTCCATGTGTGCGTCAGTATTCAAGAAGCCTAAATCGAGATCTATCTTTGGCATGTCAATATCAATGGTTGGCATTTTGACAGATGGCATACTAAGTCTTGCATCTGTCTCGTCACCTTCTACTTTGGTCCCTTTCACCTTTATTTTACCTTCCGGCACTGAAACGTCCCCTTCAGGGAATTTAATTTTTGGAAGGGAAAGATCAATTCTTGGCATTGTTGTTTTTCCTCCCTTAAATCCAGAGCCTTCAATGTCCATTCCTTGCACATCTAATTCTGCTTCAGGCGATTTCATTTTTGGTAAGGAAAGGTCAATTTTTGGCATAGTTATTTTTCCTCCTTTAGATCCAGAGCCTTCTATGTCCATTCCGTGAATATCCAACTCTGCTTCTGGTGATTTGATTTTTGGTAGGGAAAGGTCAATTTTAGGCATGCTTATCTTTGCCCCCTTAGCTGAAGGACCTTCAACTTCAATTCCATGAACATCCAATTCTAGTTTGGGGGATTTCATTTTTGGAAGGGAAAGGTCAATTTCCGGCATGGTTATTTTTCCTCCTTTAGATCTAGAGCCTTCTATGTCCATTCCATGAATATCCAACTCTGTTTCTGGTGATTTCATTTTTGGTAGGGAAAGGTCAATTTTAGGCATACTTATCTTTGCCCCCTTAGCTGAAGGACCTTCAACTTCAATTCCATGGACATCCAATTCTACTTTGGGGGATTTCATTTTTGGAAGGGAAAGGTCAATTTTTGGCATGATTATTTTTCCTCCCTTAGCAGCGGAGCCTTCTATGTCCATTCCATGAATATCCAACTCTGTTTCTGGTGATTTCATTTTTGGAAGGGAAAGGTCAATTTTAGGCATGCTTATCTTTGCCCCCTTGGCTGAGGGACCTTCAACTTCAATTCCATGGACATCCAATTCTACTTTGGGTGGTTTCATTTTTGGAAGGGAAAGGTCAATTTCCGGCATGGTTATTTTTCCTCCTTTAGATCTAGAGCCTTCTATGTCCATTCCATGAATATCCAACTCTGCTTCTGGTGATTTCATTTTTGGTAGGGAAAGGTCAATTTTAGGCATACTTATCTTTGCTCCCATAGCTGAGGGTCCTTCTATTTCAATACCTTGCATATCAATCTTTGGTTCCTTGACATCTACTTTGGGAGTGGAGATGTGAATATCTGCTCCTGGCTCTTTCTCTTTCCCAGACAGGCCAAATTTCGGAAAATATATTTTAGGCATTTTCAGCTTCATGTCCAGTCGTTCTCTACTGCCATGGCTTCTGGTATCTATATCACCTTTTATTTCTGCTCCAGGTCTAGTTCCTTTACCCAGTGGAAGGTTTAAGTCTAAATCTGGGACTGGCAATGAAATGTCTATGGAAGGCATTTTAGGCAGCTTCATCTTTCCTTCTGCACTTTCATCAAGGACCTCGGTTTCGGGTAGAGAACCCTCCCCTTTAATTTTCGGTGAAGAAATTCCAAATGAAGGCATCTTCATCTTGGGTCCTTTAAATTTAACATCAGGCGATTCCACTTCCATTTTCCCTACCTTGACTTCAGCTTTTGGACCTTTGACATCCGCTTTTGGAACAGACACTTTAGCTTCAGCATAATCTGTGGCTCCTGAGCCCCCGAATTTTGGAAGTGTCACTTTGGGCATTTTTATCTCAACACCGGGGCCCTTCATGCCAGCTTCTACGGTTCCCTCAGCTGCTGGCATCTTCCTATCTACTTCCATCTCAGCTTTCCCCTTTGGCAAACTGAAATCTATATCTACTTTGGGGGCTGCAATGTTTATTGATGGCATCTTTAGTCCGCCTTTGTGTTTCCCATCTGGACCGTCTGTGTCCACCTCACCTCTAGGTGCGGAAACACCACCTTCAAATTCATCCGAGGGGAGAGAAATGCCTATTTTGGGGAGTTTCACTTTAGGCATCTTCAGCTTGCCTTCTGGGCTTTCCACATCGAGGTCCCATTCCACTGCAGGACCCTCGAGGTCAGATGTTTGTGAGGAGATCCCAAACGTGGGCATCTTGATTTTAAAACCTTCTCCTTTCGCTTTGCCATCTGGGGCTTCAATGCCTCCTTTGATATCCACCTTGGGACCTTTCACACTCACTTCTGGCTTTGGGACGTCAGCCTTCCCAGCTGGCAAGCTGATATCTAGTCCCACTTTGGGTAATCTAATTTCATCTTTGGCCGGCCCTTTGATTTCTACTTCTGGAACTTCTGCTTTCCCTGATGGCAACCCAAAATCAAGTTCAAGTTTGGGTGGTTTAAATTTGACTTCTTCTTTGCCTTCCAGTTCTGGTTTAGGTACTGTGATGTCTGCTTTCCCAGTTGGCATACTGATATCGAGCTCTACTTTTGGGGGTTTCAACTTGGCCTCAGGGGTTTTTATATCAACATCAACTTTCGGCAGGCTCACATCTACTTTGGCTTTCTTGGTTTTCGGAAAGAAGATCCCAAACTTTGGTGACTTTCCTTTGGTCTTGAGTTTAGCTTCTGGGACATCCAGTTCTAATTTGCTCTTCGACGGTGTCACAGTTATTGATCCCCCTGGTGTCTCCCCACTCACATCAACTTGAGCCGTGGCAGCGTCTTTGACTCTCATCCTTGGGAATTTGATCCTTCGCTTCTTCCGCCATGGGATCGCAGCACCGGCTTGTGCTTCTAAACCCGTAAAGCCTATGTCGCCCCCTGTGGCTGCCTTCCCTGTCTTTTTGAGCTTGGAGAATTTAGGAAAGGCAAACTCAACGTCGACTGGACTCAGTTCCAACTTGGCCGGCGTTCCCTCTACATTAAACTCTGCCCCTGTTGGAAGGGAGGTGCCACCGCTGAGCTTAACGCTGGCCTTGCCCTTCTTTTTCTTTTTCTTCATGGGTGTGATGCTTTTGACACTCTGAAAGTAAATGGGACACCTTCGATTAAAGCCTTCAGTCTCAACAAATAATTTTATCATCTTAATCATTTCTCCAAATGTGTAGGCTGTCTCTTATTGTATCTCATGCAGTTTGAGCATGAGGACCACAAAGCAAAGCTGCTCAAACTGTGCAAAATCATTTCTACTTGAATAAGAGACACCATACACACGAATGTATTAACTTATTATAAACGAAGACTGTACCCATGAACTAACATGTTGTTTTTTGCTTTAGAACTACAGCGCGTCTTTTGTGTACACAGCAGAAGTCAGGAATTTTGACTCTTAATGGTCGATTTTATCATGCATGGTTCACAATACACAGTATTAGAATGGAAAGTGCATTTACCAGTTTGGGCATCTTGGCTTTGGGTCCCTTAATGTCAAGGCTGCCTTTGCTTGGGGACACGCTGATGTTGGCTCCGGGGACAGTGCGCTTCAGTAAGTAGGACACCTTGTAGTTCTCAGCACACTGTAGGATCTTCAGAGCGTCTTCGTACTTCACATTCTCGAAGTAGACTCTGGCACTGAGCAGCTGATCTCCTGCAAGAACACAAGAATGAAAAGGAGGCAGTCAGGGAAATGTGGTAGAGAGCAATGATCAACCTAAAAAAAAAAGACTTTTTATCTGTTCACCAGCCGTATAATCGTGCTGATGTGAGTGCACGTGAGACTATTGAAGGGAACATCTACAGAATAACCCCTACAGCTGTGGCCAAATGTTTTGCATCACCCTATAGAATATTTTGCTTCATAAAGTCGAATGAAACCTGCTGAATAATGTTACATTAACATGTTGAACTACGCACCGCTTTGTAGTTTTCCAGATACTTAACGAAAAACTGACTAAAATAGAAAAATGGGACATTTTGAAAGCTAACATTATTATTACTTATTTCTTAGCAGACGCCCTTATCCAGGGCGAGTTACAATTGTTATATCACATTATTTTTTACATAGAATTACATTCTTTTTTACACATTATTTTTTACATACAATTACCCATTTATACAGTTGGGTTTTTACTGGAGCAATGCAGGTAAAGTACCATGCTCAAGGGTACAGCAGCAGTGTCCCCCACCAAGGATTAAACCCACAACTCTCCTGTCAAGAGTCCAGAACCCTAACCACTACTCCACACTGCTGCCACATGAAAGACTGTACTACTATTATGGCTTTTGTGATATAATTGTTTAGTTTATTTGATAACACAATGTAAAATAAAATATCTAAATTGTGTTCATATAGCTTTATATATATTTTTACAGTAACGGCTGAACATGCTTTTGCATAGCAGAACAGGCTAAATCTTAACAGTTTTTTGCATTTGACCTTAGCAATAGGGGGTTTTACACAAGTCAGTGTGTTGTGCTTCTGTTTGGACACAAGAGAATGGCCCATGAAAGACAAGTAATAACTGCACAGTATAATCCCATGCTGCTATTCACACGATAATACTGTGCAATGCTTCCAGATAGTTACTGGTAAAGAGCGGTCAAACCTGTTTTGGACCTCCCCTTTAAATGTCATATTAGGTTTTATTAATACCACACGTTATTATTATTATTACGTGTGTACTAGTGGTCCTAGCTATAATATTGTATGCATAGAAATAAAAACTATGCTGAGAAAGACATTTTGATCAATGCTTAATCTCTTGTGAGCTTGTCTAAACCGTTGGAGCAGCAGATCACTCCCAGATAACACTGAATTCCCTGCTGTGCTTTCCAATGGCTTTCTATGAGCTCTCAGTTCAATAACACTCTCCTCTACGCTGCTGCTGTCGCTCGCTGTCCTATTTAAGCTTTTTTTCATGCTGCCGTGGGCTAACAGAGATTAGCACGCAAACTTCCAATGGAATGCAACACAACAAAGGCTGAATTCAGTTTGCTACAGCCACACTGAATGCAAGTGCTTTTTTTGGTAGTTTTTGTTCCTTATTATAAAAAAGCATTTCGCTTTAACTATCAATACTACAGCACATATACTGTCATAGGAAATTACATAGCAAACCTACACTATGTAATTTGCAATACGAATTACTATAGTGTTTCTATATGGCACAAATATGGACTGGAGATAAGGGGGTTATAGCACCCCCATAAGTGTGTAAACATTTATTTCTAGTATATTCATGAAAAAGAAATTAAAGTGCTGCATGATCAATCCTGTGGGAACCTTTCAGCAAAACGTTTGCAAGGGTAATCTGCCCTTTCCTATTGCAAAACATGACTGAACAATCATGTCAACAATGACTGACAATAAAAGGGCTGTATAATCACAGCTCTGGCAGCTAGAAGGGGGATCGGAACAAATACATTAAGCAAAGCGTTGGTTCTTGCAGGGAACTCACTTCATCCCTCACTTAAACATCAAGCATATTTTAAGCACCAAACTAAATCGTCAATCGCATAGCTAGCTGGTTTTTCGTTCCTCGATTAAACAATACATCCAATGATCGGCAAGGAAAGGATTTACATCCTACCTCAATCCATTCCATCCCTGCTGTGCGCTAGAGTTCCCCCCACCTCCCCAGCTACCACCTGCTTTTTTTGGCTTCATCTAATGGGGGAGGGCAGCTATCCTGTCCCCCCTGCACATGGCTTCCCTACGGTCAGCTTCTCCACTTATCTGCAAGTTAATTTATGGGCAGGGGTAGTTTGAAGGATCTAATTTAGCTTCATAAAGTTGAATGAAACCTGCTGAATAACATTACATTAACATATTAAATTAGATCCCTCTTTGTAGTTTTCCATAAAAACTGACAAGACTTGAAAAATGTGATATTTCTAAATCTAACATGAAATACTGTACTACTATGATGGCGATCATTTTGTAGTTTCTTTGATTACATGATGTTCAATAAAAGATCTAAATTATGTTCATACAGTTTTCTTAAAATGATGTCCCAATCTTAAATTCTAAGGTGATGCAAAACTTCTGGCCCTAGCTGTGATCTGTTTTTAATAATTAATCTATGGTATGAGTTTTCTGACATGTGGAGCTACCTTCTCTGAGGCTGAGGGCTTTGGCGGCTGGTGAGTCTTTGAGGACATCCTTCACAAAGATACCCTTGTTGCCTCCTCCTGATACACTGAAACCAGTGGCTCCTGCCTCGGGCTCCGTCTCCACCACCACTTCCACCAGCTCGGACAGCTTCACCTCCTCCTTCTGCCAGACACACAAGCAGGCACATGTTCACATATATGCTGCAAGACTGGGGTTCTCAAACTGAGGGCTAGGGACCCCTATGGGGCCACAAGATGGTTTCAGAGGGACCATAGCATGTATAAAAATGACATTGCAATTAACTATACTGGGGCATTATTCTTATTTGACTATACATTACATAAAATTTAGTATGAGGTACTGTGTAAGATACTAGCTGATTTTCACCCACTCAGGGTCGGCCAGTAAGCCCATATTGGTATTGCTATTTTCTCACCTGGGTTAAGCTGCCCTCCACTGGCCTGTCCATGCTCCTTAGTGATAGATGGGAAGTTTGTTTCTGAAGGCTTCTTTTAAGATTCAAGACCTGCTTCAACTCTGCATGGAGTTTCTCCTTCTGGACCTGGAGGTTATGGACCGGGAGATTAGATAAAGGGGCATTCAGAACAGAAAATAGGAGGCACTTTTTTACACAGAGAATTGTGAGGGTCTGGAACCAACTCCCCAGTAATGTTGTTGAAGCTGACACCCTGGGATCCTTCAAGAAGCTGCTTGATGAGATTCTGGGATCAATAAGCTACTAACAACCAAACAAACAAGACTAGCTGAATGGCCTCCTCTCGTTTGTAAACTTTCTTATGTTCTTATGTTCTTATGTTATTGAAGGCAGGATATTACTAAACTGAATACATTCAATGCAAAAGTTTGAAGAAAATTTTGAAAAAGACTTCTCGTCGAAACATTTGTCATTGATTTTCTTTAGTTTTTTTTTAATATTTCTAAATCTAGCGCTAAATTCCTGACACATTCTCTGTGATATATAAAAGCTGCATCTCCCTGCTCCAGGACTGTAATCACCACTCTCTCCGGGCTCTCTGGTTCCTCGAGAGTGACGGGGTGGGGAAGGGGATGGATGGTGGATGAAGGTCTCTTGGCAGCTCGCTCTGTATCCTTTACCTCGCCAGCCTGTGGAAACAGACAGGGCACCTCAGTGACAAGGAAAGGGAAAACAGGGAATAACAGGGAAAAAAATTGGGAAAAACCAGGGGAAACGGGGAAAACAGCTGAAAACTGGGAACAGGGAAAAACAGCAAAGTGCAGAAAAATAAGTCGACTTTCCTCAGGAAAGGGAAGTGTTTTGTTGTTGAAAATTCCAACCACCTGCTTTCTAGGAAAAAACTTTGAAGTCTAGTTGACAAAACATTTCAATACTTTTGTTGCAGAAAAATACTTACCTCTGAATGCATGCCTTATATATGTGATCAGAATCATTTCTTACAAAGAAACATTGAATTAATATAAGTAATTAAATCCATATGAATTAACAGGGGCTGAATTAAAAATGAATTAATGCAGAACTCAGAGGAAGTGCATAAGATATGCAGGTGTTATTCCTGTGGGATTCAGCCAGAATTCATTGTAAATGTGTGACCAAAAGAGCATTTAGAAGAGCAGAATACAAGAGGCACAGCAACATCTTGACTGGTCTGTAAACTTGAAGCAAACCCTGTGAAAACTGTTCCGCTAGTCAGCGCCTTCATCAGTGCGCTAAAAAGGTTCTTGGTCCCCACTTGAGTTTCTCAGGACGTCATTCTTTGAAAATCCAAAGAAGAAATAGGAAACTCTCTGGCAGCAACTCACCACGGATCCCCGGTCCTTGATAAAAACGTGGCTTTCCTCTGATTCTCTGTCACAGCCTGTAGGAAGAACAAGGAGGATTTGTATAAATAAAATAGGAATAATAATTCTTCTTCTTAGAAAAATAAACAGCGAATGAGGCGAGGGGGGAAGCTGGTCATGTGACCTCTGTCCTGGCGAGACCTCACAGGACTCCTGGTTCCCAGTCTGAGGTTGTGTATAAATATATTTTAAGAAATTGTTTTTATTCTGTTCTCATATATACTCAATAAAGGGGTTTATTCTTCAGCTCGACAAAATAATTCAGGACTGAAATGGTTAATACTATCCAAATGGGATCGTTACACAAATAAAACCGTTCTTGTCTTGTGGAGTGGTAAATTGAGCAGTCCTCCACTACAAATTGATCTGTAAATGTATTCATCAGTCACAATATTTAAATGCTTCCATGCTTAGGTATTTTACAATACTTCAACAGCTTCCTCCTTGTCATTAGCCAATCAGCTGCTTCCCCTGTTGACTGACATGCTTTCAGCCAGTAGAATGCTTCGACCCAGAAGACACTGGGAAGAGCAAACGGAACACATTTTCTGAAAGTGAGGCATGGAAACAGAACTTTCCTAACCTTAAAATACTTCCCTAAAATTAAAATACATGTTTGCTGTGCCATGTGCACATTTGAGACCTCCAGTAGGCAGCTATGTAGCTTGTGGAAATGCTGTTCTGTATATGATTTAAACGCTGATAGTAACAGAGATATCAGCTAATTATGTAGGAAATATTAATAAATGGTAAGTACAAGTACGTTTAGTTGTATCCAGATAATAATTTGATGACCTATATTGCTTAACTGTAAACTTAATAAAAAGACGTACTATACACTGTATTATCCAGATCAAATTAAGATGCATTGTTCTGAAACCCCCAGGCCAACACTGGATTCATAGAATAACCCTACAGTTAATTTTTTGTTGATTTTCAGTATTGATTGTTTATCCATTGCAGTAAACTGATTAGGCAAGGCAGCACATGACCTTATGAGGACCACCAGTGGCGTGTCCTGTGACTGCCTGATAATCAGCAAAGATTGCATGCTTGTGGCCTTTGAAACGGCTGTGAACAGAAGCGATACAGAAGCAATACAAACAGCACGCTGCTGATAATATATTACCGTGGTAATGGTAAGAGAGAGGCTGGTCTACAATTATGGCTACAGAGCTTTTAACCTCATCTCATCTCACCAACAGGGGGACAGCATCCATAAAGACAGTGTATCACACAGCACTGCCCATTACACGATCGCTGGTAACTGCTATGGCAGTAAATCTGAAACCCTGTGGTCAATTACATTCTGTCCGGTTAAGTTAGAGCACACTTTCAAACGAAGGTTGTTTTTTTTGTACAGTAAGTGACTGTATTTCAAACACTCGGTTGCAGTAGCAGAATGGGATTGCAAAGGGGTTGAATATCACGTGCAGAGCCAAGCAACAGCAGATGCTCCAACACAGAGAAGAGAAATAGACAAACCAACCAACAGACATTGAAATACAGTGTTAGTTACAGTGTTGGAATCAAAGGGATTCAAAGTAGAAGGTGTTGCTGGTGGATGTATTATTTATCAGTCAAATAAGAAACGAGCTATGTGAATTTGATCTGGTATTGGAAGAGCCTAAAATATGCTTATATGTTTACTTGATTTGATCTAAGGATAAAGTGAGTTCCCTGCCTGAACCACCACTTTGCTTAATAACTCAAAGTCCACACCCTTGAATTCCCCAGACCAACAAGCTCGGGTTTCTAAACGCTATGGATCAAATCCCTTGCCAGTCCCAATCTACATATCTATAATTCCAAGATGGATGGTATCCAGTGTCGCTATTGGAGTCACAACATCCAAGGATGGATGACGAACCCGACAGCCAGACAGGTGACACCTGAGCGATCTGATATCTGAAAGCAAAGTCGCTTGACTGATTCACTTCACATGGCTCAGGGATGGAAATAAGACTCACCTTTCAAGATGTTACTAGGAGCTAGATAACAAGTTTAAGTATGTCTTTTTAAACTCATAGCAAAACCAGGAATGGATCAAAATGCTATGCAATGGGAGTCTTATTTCCACCCCAGTGTCAGAGTGTGTGAGTGTGTGTGTTTGTGCGCATGCGTGTGTGCAAGTGCGAGTGTGTGTGTGCGCGAGGGTGTGTGTGTGCATGCGTGTGTGTGAGTGTGCACGAGGGTGTGTGTGTGCATGCGTGTGTGTGAGTGTGCACGAGGGTGTGTGTGTGCATGTGTGTGTGTGAGTGTGCACGAGGGTGTGTGTGTGCATGCGTGTGTGTGAGTGTGCACGAGGGTGTGTGTGTGCATGCGTGTTTGTGAGTGTGCACGAGGGTGTGTGTGTGCATGCGTGTGTGTGAGTGTGCACGAGGGTGTGCGTGTGCGTGCGTGTGTGTGAGTGTGCACGAGGGTGTGTGTGTGCATGCGTGTGTGTGAGTGTGCACGAGGGTGTGCGTGTGCATGCGTGTGTGTGAGTGTGCACGAGGGTGTGCGTGCGCATGTCAGTGCAGGGGGTGGGAGTTAATCAGCTCAATAGCTTGTGCCAGAACTACCAACCCTTTAAGATCTCCCCATATTAGGAGAGTATGTCCTTTTATACAAAGAGTGAGCCCGCCAAAATATGCCACTTATGAGATGCCATCGAAGCAGTTATCTAATATCTGTGACATCATCATCATCACCAAAGTTAACAGGAGATAATCTTCAACAGCTGTGAAATCTGATAACATGCACTTGGATGGGCCAGCGACATCTGGCTGAACAATGCCATGCTGATCAACCTTATTAGGGTATCATTATTTTATTACCCTAAAGACACACACTGCGTTACATTCTCAGAGGGATTTACTCCAGAATATAATTGGATTTCCAATTCCATTTCCAATTGCATTTCAAAATTAATTCCTTCGAAGCAATTGGAATTGGAACTGACATTTTAGAGACAAAATAATTGTTGTGATTGTTCAGCTGCTTCCATTTGAAACCAATTTAATCGACTAACAAGCAGTGACTTCAACTGAAGTAATGTGTTGCCACTGTGAGAATTGCAATTTTGATCAATAATGGGCTGGAATTGATTAAAAGGGAATTGGAAATAAATACAAGAATTTACCCTAACCCTGATCTTAATAAAAACAAAAAACGAAGTAGTCATCACATAATAGCTATAACCAGAGGATCCAGAAAGTGTATAAAAATCTCTTTTTCTTTTCTCTCTCTCCCTCTATCCCTGTCCCTCTCTGTTCTGTTTTGCAGTTTTGGTTTTGAAGGAGTGAGGGGAGCAGCTGCTTGCCACACCCCAGCGATCCAGCCCAGGGAAGGGATAGGATTGTCTGAATTGCTGAGGCCATTTCTTAATATAGCTGAACCAAAGTCCTGGCACGGGCTGTGCCCACATCTGCATGCTTATGAGCTCCAAGGGAGGAATCCCAACTGGAGAAATCACAACCCCAACCGAAGCAATGTTCTGCATGGAAAGAGACCTCCTGGTCAAAAAGCTGATATAGTTTGAAACAACTTGATTGCTGCAATTAAATATACCATGCTCACCAGCTCTCTATTGCAAAGCAATTTTGTAGCAATTTTCTCCATTCACAAAAAAATAAACCTCTTCAGATTTTGTACAACACTGCTAAACCAGACACCAATAGCACAGGCTGAGAAGCTCTCTTAAGATGAGCGAACACTGAGCCACTTTGTGGCTTGGAACTTTCAGGAGTCTAGGTTTTAGGCCACAGCGCGGCACACCAGGGAAGACTTGGGATTTGATACAGCAAAGTCGCCTCAAACTAGGTCTCCTGGAACCAGGTTTCAAGACACTGTTCCTGAAAAAGTGGTTTTCCCAGGGCTTAAATGACATTTTATCAGAGCCTTACCTCCAGGAAGGAGTAAATTCCACATTACAAGATGAGAAACAAACAACTTGAATGTGCCAAATTGACACTGGATTAGATTTGTTTAGATTAAATTGCAGTTCAGGTTAAAATGTCCCATGTCTTTGTAATGTTAATTGGAATTTAAAAATAAACAAACTCTTCTCCCACATCTCAAGGGATTATTATTATTATTATTATTATTATTATTATTATTATTATTATTATTATTATTATTAGCACAAAAAAAACGATCATTTTGTTATAGAATCTTTAGTTTTTCCAACTTTATCTTTCCCCTATAAAATCCACATCAAGTTAGTTCTGTTTCCTGTGTAACAGGAATTTGGATCCCAGGCGTTTTGTCTCAAACTCACCTTTTGTTCTCTCTGGGGTCAGGTGGGGTGTTTACACCTGCTGTACAGGAAGTTAACTTATAAAGTTTATTTTGAAGGAAGTGCACAAGGTGAGAGGAACGTTTTCTGAGAAAAACCTCATAAAAACTGCCCATAATAAAGCCATAGCAAAGTTTAATAAAGCATAGAGAACGGTAAAACATTATAAATAATAGCGAGGGATGGTAAAGCATGTTAAAAAAACAAACCATGGTAAACTAAGCCTTATAAAAGTGTCCCATAGTAAAAACATAGTAGAAGCATGGCCGATGGGTTTGCCTTCCTTCAGCCCCTAGATACAGTGGAGTGTAGCGCAGCCTACGGAATATTTTAAAGAAACCCGTGGAATCGTAGACCTTTCTAGGAATGCTTGCAATGCGGGAGAGGGCTTCGTCGGTCATTGTCTTTCTATCAGGGAGAGAATTGAGAACACCGAGCGCTGGCATTTAGACAGTCGCAAATGTGGGCTTGTTTTTAACGCAGCGGCGTGGGAACGCAGTACTTCTGTTTTTATTATTATTTCTTATTTTTGCAAATGTTTGAGAATGCAGGACAATGGAGTAAATTATGGTTGGAACATTTTTGCAGTTTTCAGAGAGCAGGGCAGTGGGTCATTGTTTGGCAGAAGCCGCTGTAAGTATGTAGAAACTGAGCTTTAGAAAATAAATAAATACATGTTATGTGTAGTCACTTGATATATGCAAAGAGCCAAGAAATGTGAGAAAGTGGGAGAAACTGCTGATTTGAGCGTTCTAATTCTGGGATGGATAATTACGCACGTGGAAGTTTTTAAGAGCAAGTCCCAAATAAAAACTAAAGAAAAAAAAACTATTTAAGGAAATAGGAAGCAAACAGTTTCAGTACAGATAAATTATTATGTTACAGCCCTTTATAAAAGTTTACCAAGGTAAAATTGCCCAGTTTTTAGCACTGTGCCATGTTCGTTTAATACCTCTCTATGCTTTACAATGCTTGCCTATGCTTAAGCATGCTTTCACTGTGCTTTATCAAACTTTGCTCTGCTTTTACTATGGGAGTTCTTAGTACACCGTTTGCCCCTACTAAGAGAATCTCACATAATAGGGCGTAATTGCGTTTTTATTGTTCTCAATGTATAAGATGCTACAACTTCACCTGTTAGCTTATTCTATGCATTTAAACTGGGCTTGCGACAATGTTATTATACTGTACCTGTGGTTATTTTACTTAACAATGGATCAAACTAAATTAACTTCAAGCAAGGAAAAAAAAAGGTATTTGTAAGAAAATATAAGACAGTGTAATTAAAAAAGTGTTTATTTAATTTGAATGCCTTATCAATTATGTCTAAATTGCGCAGTGTAGAATAATGGATTTTAAAACGACAGCTTCTGTAAGTGTTTGGCATTCACTCGCTGTGTTGTTGGCCATGCTGTTGCCAGCTGTCCTGCACGCGGACCTTGTTTTGGTTGGGACTCGGATCTCATATCTTCTGCAGTGGGATCCTGATGGCTTTGTAACTCTCGTTTGCCACGGAGGATAATGTAAAGGAAACCCTGCCTCTGTGTTTCTCTTTGTTTGACTGAGTGTTTGAAGTCACAGTCAGAAACATCTGTTTGTGTCTCTGTGGAGTCTGTTTCCTTATGATTTCCTCAGAACTCTGGGACACCTCCTGTTAACACTCTCTGTTCCAGATCACCTTTATCTGTTTGAGTTTGATCTGTTGTTCAATAACCAGGGAGTCTCAGAACTTTGGGTATTGGAAACTGGGTAGATCTGTGACAAATCTGTGGCAGCCCCTAACCAGCAGGTTTTATAGGTGTCTTTGCATCACCAGTGACTAAAGAACTTGAACACCTGTTCAATTAAGTAACTGTGAGATTGGTTGAAATGAAAACCAGAAGCCCTAGTAGCTCACAAGGACCAGGGTTAGAGACACCTGGAGTATAGCATATTGGCCACAAAAAATATGCAAGTAGAAAATTAAGGGGGTGGAGATGAGGAATGAAGATTGTGAGGACAGGTTAAATAATTAAATCTCTCCAGCCTATAAAAAAGAAGGGGAACAAGATAGCTGAGTAAAAGTAAGTTTAGAACAGAAGGGAGGAAGCACTTTTTTTACGCAGGGAGTTATAAATGTGTGGACTAGCCCACCAGATGGCGTAGTAGCATCCAAAACACCAGGAACATTAAAAAGCAATTCGATTCTTTGCTGCTGAGAGTCTCTTCTCAGTCCAAAACTTATGTCTTTTAATCAGCCTGAACAAAAAAAAGCCACAACTAATATATGCATCCAGACATGACCAACATGAAATACGGGTTTATTTCTTAACATGATAGCACAACTGTATAAATTGACTCTAAATGTACTGTCTATAAATGCAATGCACTGTTACCAGTACCCCAAACAGGAATGCAAAAAACAAATAAATAAATAAAGTCTTGAACTGAGTGCTGTATTCATTACAAGAACCAATAGGCGACTTGAGAGACTTACTGTATATTACTTAGTTGTATGGTCCTAGTAAATGAAATAGGAGTGCATTACAGATAAGTATAGAATGCAACACACCCAGTAAAGACTGGTCCCACTCTAGATTCACAGACTCAAATAGATCCCCCCCCCCCAAGCTCCATACAGGATGGCCCCCAGTCAAGGGAGGGTCCCCTCTCTCAGTCACGCACGACTGTCTTCCTTCCTGCCATTCCCACAGGTCTCAAAGAGCCTTGCTACAGAGAGTGTGTGATGGCATGACTACACAGCGCATTGCTGAGATTGCTGTGCAAGCAGTGGGTCGATGCATCTGTAACGTCAGACACTCAGTTATAAGTAGAGGCAGTCCAAGTATGCAGGAAAATATGCAAAAAAACTGCAGAAATTTTAAGTAGATATCTGCAGAGTGTCTTATGTGTTCAGTATTTGTATTAATAATAGCTTATTATATATATCAAGCAAACATAATTATATCAAACAAGGGTTAAGAACTTCCCATTTAATATATCAAGCATTTGTGTCTGTAAAATCTTTAGACACTGTCAAGCTAAAACATCATATCACTTCTTACTGGGCCACAGTTTCAAAGCCTTAACTCCAGTCTTTAATTAACTCCTACTTTTTGAAGGAGACAAAACATCTGTTCATTTAACCAAACTAGAAGCGAACAACTACGTTATACATTTCATGTCACTTTAGCAGTCTGGTTACGATAATTATGATGACGACATAGCGAAAGAATATGGCGAATCTGTAAGAAGTCTGAGAATTCCGCAGAAGCCTGCAAATTCTGTCGTAGACACGAGTCTCAACTAATGCCTTCGTCTTTGTTCAATTTGGAAATAAAGTTATTGGTTCAATGTTCATGAATGCCACTCGTGGATTTTCTTAAAGCATTTTACAGCACTGGGTTTCACCAAATCACTTATTTTTAAGGGGAAACAAATGATCCCCCAATGCTAAAGTGAGCGCTTACAGTTGGCTAATACCTTCATATTCCCCCACAGAAAAGTGTAAAAATCCCATTCAAAATCCAACTACTACAACTACTTTCTCACTTACAGCTCTGGATCAATTCCAGTCCATGATTATTTTCCAACCAATTCTAACTATTTAATTGACCCTAAATTTTCCCGTAGGTGGTTAAGGTTGGACCAAAATCCTGGATTGGAATGGATTGAAAGAACACTGCCCTAGAGTATTACCCAAGCAGAACTATTAGCTTACCACAACATTACCAGCAATGGAAACACAGCACCTGCAATAGTTTATCAATGGTCCTGATGCTGCAGCATGGAATTGATAGGGTACCAATGCATGGTGCTTCAATGGTACCATTGTGTGTCAATATAAGAAAATGTTACCACTGCTGGAGAACTCTACCAGCCTCCTAACATTGCCCCGTTGTCTTGAACCATTGTAAAACTACCACTGCATTAAAGGTCGCAGTCCGATGGCAGAATCAGAGTATATATCATCTCATTAGACGAGAGGATTGTCTTTGGTTTGAGGGGCTCTCGATCCAGCAGATGAGTAGTTTTGGAGACTATGAAGCTGCATTACAGACAGGGTTCAGTTCAGTAATAATAAACAAAGACTCTTTCAAAAAGACAAAGACATGCGGGTCATCGTCCAAAATGTGCAGCAGCTGCAGACAGGCAGGTTAAGTGAATCCACGAGTCTGTGCTTAAAAGAACATGGAACAAAGGAAACTGCAGCTGCACGCCTACAACTTGCTACTGTACGCTTGCCATTTGTTAGTCAATCAGATTGGCTTCAAATGGAAGCAGTTGAACAAACACAACAATTATTAATGTCTCTAAAATATAAACTGAAATTCCTGCCTGTTGCAGCCTAAACACGGTCTTATTATTATTATTATTATTATTATTATTATTATTATTATTATTATTATTATTATTATTATTACAGCTTCACCCCAGAACAGCTGATGGTCACATTTATAACTAAAACATATTATAAAGGGTTGGATTAAACCAATAAGAAAATTGACATGTCTGCTTGACTTAGTTTCCTAAAAGTTTACCTTTTTGTTGAGTGTTTAGAAGTTGCGGTTGAATTAAATCAAACTTATAGCCATGCCGTGTCCACTAATTTGTACAGCACTAATACAGAATTCTACCCTTTTGAGTTGCAAACTGTCAGAGAGTTATCTTATACTTAATGACAGGCAATGACAGCACACTGTAATACTACAGTGTGCAAATACTACAGTGTGCAGGGATTGCCGCTCAAAAGATACTGGAATCACTGCATTCTGATTGGTCATCACCATGAGCTGCAGACCTCTGATTGGCTGAGCGAACTGTTAAAATAGTGGGTAGTTTGTGGTATTTGGCTCTCCCTCACCTATCCGCAGGCTAGAAAGCAAGCATTCATGACAGGAGAGCCCTGAAGTGGGTGTTTCACAGTGTGATCACTTCTATCTGTAGCTCGTCAACAGGCCTTTGCATTCTATGTTTGCAATGTCCAGCAAGTTCCAATTTTAGAGATTAGGACCCTCCTCTATCCACTCGCTTGCCAACTTGTTAAAATATTTTCCTGACAACACAAGAACATACATAGACACTCACACACACACACACACACACTCGCTACCATACCATTGTAAAAGCATAATAAAACACAGTGAAAGCAGAAAAAAAACCTATGGCAAACTAACCCTTATAAAAGTTTCCTATAGTAAAAGCACAGCAAAGTGTAATGAAGCACAGTGAACGCATGGTAAAGCATAGGTACGCGTTGCAAAGCCCACAGAGGTATGGTAAAAGTCTTCAGTCAATTAGTTTCTTTTAGTGTTTTTAATAGTTATAGATAAAAACTATAGTACGTTTAGAGTATGGTGTTGTACTATATCTATTATAATGGGAAATGGATTCTCAATAGGACAGCAGTGTGGAGTAGTGGTTAGGGGCTCTGGACTCCTGACTGGAGGGTCGTGAGTTCAATCCCAGGTGGGGGACACTGCTGCTGTACCCTTGAGCAAGGTACTTTACCTAGATTGCTCCGGTAAAAACCCAACTGTATAAATGGGTAATTGTATGTAAAAATAATGTAATTGTATGTAAAAATAATGTGATATCTTGTAACAATTGTAAGTTGCCCTGGATAAGGGTGTCTGCTAAGAAATAAATAATAACAATATATACTAGAAAATGCTTCAAAGACACTTGGATGTCACGCTGCACAGGACGCAGTAGTTTTCTTGAATAATCATCATCGCTCTGCCTTTTCCAGCTCTGCATGCTCCAAGACACGGCATTCCCCAATCTGGCACTCTCTAAGGTACATTCCTGTATTCTCAATAGAGTAAACAGCTTTTTAACCATCACTAAAGTATGCTGCACACACAGACAGACTCCACTTTGCTTAGCCGCAGTGCACAGTTTGGGAAATGCATAAAACTAGGAATGATCCCACTTTTTCTAGTTACATTTTCACGAACCGTAATAAACAAACAAGAACCAAAAAAAAAAAAAAAACTTATTTGAGTTTGTAAAAAGTAGACAGGACCCAGTAACATTTTCAGAAGGCTATATCTTTCAGAATCCATTCCCCAGGATAATGGATATTAATTAATAAAGTCAGGCAACGATGCTAGCTCATTGAAATCGCAAAACATTATATCAAACCTCTTTAAAGCACCATTGAAATGCCTCCATGATTCCTATGTGACCTGCAGCCTCGTCCCATTGTAGCTGCTCTTGTGCTACCATTGCACCTTATCACAGAACCATTACCATTGTAGTGCTATTTTTGTGATGCCACTAAAGAACATTTTAATCCACACCCAATGTATGGTTGTGTAAAACAACAACATAGGTGGTGTATACATTGCTATTGACCAGCAACACATGTTGAGAACAGGGTATACTTATAGTACATTCCTTCCCTATGTCTGGTTAAAATTCACTTGTTGATTGATGTTATGCCAGATATTTCAAACATAATAGACAAGTACATTCACAGCTGTCCTCAGAAGAGGTTTACCTGGCAAGGATTAGCCTTCCTGTAGTCAAAATTCAAAAAGCATTCACGCAGCATTACTTTCATTTTAGTATTCGAACGGGATTCCAAATGGATGCCAAAGGGATTCTTTTGATAAAGCAAGCAAGTTAATGCATTTATAGTACAGTACAAAGGACGGATCAACTTTGAGTTCCTGGCAAAGAATGGAAAAATAATCTATTTTGGCGATGTCATTTTGATTCTAACAAAGCAAAAATGATTAAAAGGGAATGCAGAAATAAAGCAAGTGTGTATTCAAGTGTGTATAGGCTTTAGCTTCACAGCACACAAGAAACTTACAAACTCCACACCACAGCGTATCTGCTTAGATACAACCAGCGCCAAAATGAATGCAATCAAATATAATTCCCTGGTGCCCCATTACTACATTCTCCTGTCGTTTCTGTGCACACTACTAGTTTTAGCTAAGCAGACACAAGCTTCCTCCTACCATTATATATTCAAATGTATTGACACATATTTTCTGCAATGAAAATCAACAATCTCAGCACAGAAGATCAACTATTTTGGAGAGTTTATTTATTAGTTTATTCCCCTTCAAAGCACTAACCGACATTCATGTTTAGAAACGCGCTTTAAGAAAAAGAGTCTTTAAAAAGCATTCCTTAAATCTTAAGTTACGTGCTAAATGTAAATATCTATTCCCCCCCCCGCTCCCCGCCCCAGAGGGGTGTAGAAGTTCAGTGTGACCATTTGCACTCGAAACGACGTCAAAAGACATCAAATTTTTCTGATGGAAACATGCTGCATTATTTCAGCCTGCCTCCATAGAGCCCCATTCACTTGCACAGACACATGATAAAAGCCCTATTGTTGCCCATGTACAGCATGGACAGCATAGCCTTGTAAACATAGCCCTGGTTAGACATTCCAACTAGTGCAACAAGTTACAAGCAATTGAGGATCACATGACTTGCACAGCAGCTGTTCTCAAAGTTTTAAAAGGTTTCAAAGACTATGAAGACATGCAAGACTATATAAGACCCCACAGCCCCATTGCATTTGCTAAATTAGTGCTGCTTTACTAATGCAGGATTCAAGCTTAAGGTAATTGCATATGAAAATGTTGCATTTCTTATTTGATAATTAATAACTCATTATGAATTCCACATGTATCATTTCAACTAATATGAACTAACACATTTATTATTAGGCTGATATGGCTTATAATAATAATAATAATAATAATAATAATAATAATAATAATAATAATAATAATAATAATAATAATAATAATAATAATAATAAAGTGCCTTTTGCTTGGTGTACCATCATAGAACACAGATTCACGACATTACAAACACATTATATTGGGTCAGTCCGTTGAGTGAAGTACTCAATATGGAGTTGGTCATAGGGAGGGAGTTTCTTGTATAGCATGTTATATATAACATGCTATTTCCCATTGAAATTATATTTAATTCGTAAGAGTATCAATATACTGAGACCATAGTTCAAACCTTATTAGATCCTAATATTATTAAGCTTTGAAAAGGAACTACGTTTAGAATAACTCTCCAAATATTCAACTGCAAGACATTTTAATTATATATATATATATATATATATATATATATATATATATATATATATATATATATATATATATATATATATATCAAGTTATATATAAAAGAAATAACAGAACTGAGGAATGTTCACAGTGTAGAAAAATACATTAATGTTGTCCTTTATTAGCTGAAGAGTCACAAATGTTTTATATATACACACACACACACTTATCACAGCAGTAACAGCAATAGCACCCTTTAAAGAGATCTGTGTAAAGAGATGGAATCAATGCACCACTGTGTGGTCAACTTTGATAACCCAAATCCTAAGTTCTGAGAAATCCGAAGAAGTCTCTACACAAGATCAGTGGGGCTCTTACCCAGAATCCAATGTTGTGTTTTGCCCGTGCAGAGTCCTGTCTGTTTTATAAAAGCTCAGCCTCCTTGTGTCCCTAGCCCAGTGAAGCCTGCTGCTCTCCCTTCTTCAGTCTCCCAAATCTAAACGCGTGCTGGAAAGGAAACTAGGAGAAGCCTAGAGACTTCAGTGCAAGGCAAGGGGAGGAGATCTGCATCCCATTGGTCACTGCCCACTCTGACAGCAGGGGAGTCTGGGAGTTTGTTGGTGACTGTGTGTGATTTATCTGTACTGTACCTTTTATTATTATTATTATTAGTTTATTTAGCAGACGCCTTTATCCAAGGCGACTTACAGAGACTAGGGTGTGTGAACTATGCATCAGCTGCAGATTACAATTATGTCTCACCTGAAAGACGGAGCACAAGGAGGTTAAGGGCCTTGCTCAGGGTCACACAATGAGTCTGTGGGTGAGGTGAACCGGGGACCTCCTGGTTACAAGCCCTTTTCTTTAACCACTGGACCACACAGCCTCCTTGTACCTGCTACTGATGTAGCCTTAGGCAGCGTTTTTTTTCTTAACCCCCTTTGAGGTGTTATCCATGCCTTTAAGAAAGTAAGAGGGTATGAACACATGCCTTATACATGTGATCAACATCGTTTGTCACAAAGGAATGTGGGATGAATATGGGTAATTAAATCCACATGAATTACACTAAACTTTCACATCTATCAAGATATTCACAGTGGATTTTTTTATTAGCTCATGCTGCTATTTTATCGGAATACAAAACCTTAGATTTAGCTCGGGCAGGGGGAGCTTAGGCACTGTGCAGGTTTGGCAGAGAGAGGGGATCACAATGAGACAAGGAGATCAGGAGTTACTGCCATTGTGATGTTTAAAATACATTTAAAAACACTGTGACACATATATGAATTTACACAACATACTTGCTTATAAACTTAAAATAAAATAAATCTCATGACTTGGCGCCAGACTGCATATTCAGGTTTCCATTGATTTTAGGCAGACAAGACTTACACAGCATGCTGGATTCCAGAACTGACCGGTCTCAGACTGTAGAGGATTGGATCATGCTATATCATTTCAATAGGGATTTTGGTTGGGACCCCAGATCATTTGGAGATGGAGACCATAATGAACTTGGTGACCCAAAGCTCATTCCACCATTGAAAACAATGAGAAAAACGTTTTGGTATTTCTAAATATTCTATTGTTGAATGTTTTTATATGCATGTACTCCTGTTGCACAGAATCATTGCATTGTCTCGACACTAGATTGCTGTTGTATTTTATTTCTAAACAATACAGACGCCACTGTCCTGTTTAGTCATTTTATTTCCTAAAGGTTATGACCTCAGCCAGACTGGCCAATCACAGCCTGCGTTCATTAGCTGCAACGTGACGCTTGTCTTTTTAAAACACAATTGTATAAATATATGTATTACATTTTTTTAGATAACATGCATGCTACAAACATATAACTTTAACATTCATAAATCTAAACCCACACCCAGTCCTTCAGTGATAATTATTACAGAATAGGAATATCATGAAAACAAATACAAAAGTTGCTGTAGTAAGCCGACAGTAATATATATCATAGATCTATTTTTGTAATTAGTTCATAAAGAGGCCCCACATTATAAAAATGTTTAATTTTCCTTTATCTGTCTGGTAGAGCCTCTCCAGCTGTAATACACACAGCACTAGATGTTTCCATTCTGTGAAAGTTGGACATTTTTCTCCTTTCCAGTATTTCTGGACTAACTTTTTTAGTATCAAAGAACAATAAATTAAAACAATATCAACATAACGCAACACTCGTCTTGAGGGTGTATTAATAGCTTGTCAAGAATAGGAACTTCTGTAAAAAACAGAGGAAATACTCTGGAGCAGATAACAAACAGTATGTAGGATCTGCCATCGGCACAGACAGGACATCCATCACTGCAAAGGTTGACGTTAGTTTCTGACTTTAGAAGTAGACTGTTTTTTTTCCCCATCAGTTCTGAGTTTGTAACTTGTATGGAGCATTTTACACATGGATTGCATCAACCTTGGGTTACCATATAACTCCATGTACACAGGGACAGTTTGGGCTTTTCAACTGACATCGCAATGCATTCTGGTAAGTGTAGTCCTGCTGTGAAAGGTACTTGAGACAGGTAAAACATACCAGAACACATTGCAATGTGAGTTGAAAAGCCTAAACTGTCCTAGTGTACATGGAGTCTTATGGTAACCCTACATCAACCACCTATCTGTGGTTATTCCACTATCCCCCCCTAATATAGATGAGGTGGGGAAGTATATTAGTGAAGCTATGTGCGCTGAAACCTGAACAACCCCATTATGTTTCCTCTCCTCCAAAGCAATTTTTTTTTGGAATAAATGGTAAGCATGGCAAATGGTAATCCAAGCAGAGTCAACGATTGAGAATCACACAAACTACAACACATATTCCACTCACCAGCTTCGGACGTGGGTGACCAGGTCACTCTGAAGAACCCTTTGAGACAGTCACACATCTTTCAGACAAAACACAAGACACCCAAACCAAAAAAATCAAATCAAATAAAAAGCTGCAATTCTTCTGGTACCCAACGAACGAGAGAGGGAGAGAGAAATCGTTTGCTGCTGTTGCTGAGCCTGTTTGAACCGGGTCATGAGAGAAAGAGACGGAGAGGGTGAAGAGAATGGACTGAATCAGCAAACCCCACAGTCAGCAGTTCAGCCCCCCAGTTAAACCCTTTCCCTATTGTCTCACACAGGATGGATTTAAAAGGGGCAAGCGTGGCTTGTTTGAGGCTTAGTGTGTTTTGCAGAAGGGACGCCATTGGAAACGCGAAAAGATCAAATGTGTGGCCTCTGAATCTGATACGATCAGATATTATTTTACACTCTTTATATGTACGCAACAGAAAACACTACACAATGTGGCACAAGGCAGGAACGCATTAGTCTGAAATAAACAAGGATCGGGTGGGCCTAAAGACAGAACTACAATCGATTTCAAGAATACTGGTGGCACTCCAGTTGAGGCAGGCTTAAGGCATGGAGACTGAAATGCTCCTTCAGCCCCAAGGAGAAAGTGATCTCTCCAGTCCAGGGCAGGAGGCATGGAGACTGAACTGCTCCCTCCCTCACCCCCTAAGAGAAAGGGTGCTCCCTCCAGCTCAGGCCTAAGGCAAATGATGATCTTTTTAACAATGACATTCTCTTTCCTCAGCAAGAAACGGTTTAATTTGGAGTATAGAGAACATACAGACAATAACAGTTCTTAATGCAGGTAGAACAGAGAATTTGCTACAGTCGGTGTTGCTGCAAGTCCAACAGCTGAAACGTGTGACCCATGAATTACACACGCATTCCCCCCTCCTCTTCCTTGTCTTTCGAAGTTTCTTACCTTTCGGTGGCTTCAATATTATCACGATTCCTGCTGCTTCACTGGTTCTGATGGAGACTTTATTTCAAACACTTTCTAACCTTCTTCAGGAAGCAAAGCCTCCATGCTGTACCTCTCTCTACTAATTCTACTGCTGCTGATTGATTGGGTTCAGTATTTGCAGGTGTGTGTGATGAAGTGATTAGCTTCCCAGTGATTCTTGGAGTTACTTAATTTTAGTTTAAAAGAGCAAGTAACCTCAATGTCATTTTATTTATTTTTTACATTCTCCCCACCCCCCCTCAGTATTTCATCATGTTTCTTTGGCTTCAATATTGAATCATCATCTTTCTTTAAATCTGCCTTGACCTGGTCTTGAGCTTGGCTGAAGAATCCTAAAGTGCCTGGACTGAAAAAATTTGCTTGTTTCATTTACATGATATTAAAATCATGTGACAATATTGATAACTCAATCCAGGATGCTCTCTGAGTGATTGCAAACACAAGAAATTAAAGTATATATGTACATTTGAAAGCCAACTAGTCTTTAACTAAACAGTGCTACTGCACACTGTACTAAACTACACTGTACAGAACATTCAAGGGGTTATTTGAAAGCAGACCATGGCAATATGTAATACAGAAATTAAAGGATGTTGGAACTACCAGACAGACTTGAAAAATAGAGCAGACACCTTACTAAATCAGTGTATAAAAGGGTAAATGCAATAAGCAAACCATTGTCATTCACACAGTTGCATTCAGAGGAATAAAAGACAACTCGACATTTTACAGATGTATTTAATTATTAATCTGCTGTACACATTACAGATTACTATGACATCTTCATTATAATATAGTATAAGAAACATGGGTTTCTTATGTTTTAAGGTAGACAGCCACGCAGTGTTCCAATAAGCTATTCTAAATTAGTGCAAACATATTATTCTCTTTCATGTTGGAGGAATGTGTCTGATTAGCAAAAAGTACAGGACGTTTGGTCTTGCTCTGCATTGAAAAAGTCTGTAAACAATTTTGCAACCATTATCAGTGCAGGGCATGAAGATCAGCTTAACACACCAATGCATTTGGTTTTTAAACAAAGTGCTCACAAAATCTACATGGATCCTTTGTGTCATTGCTAGTTCCTGATTATGATCCTTTCATCAAAGCTGCCCGCCAATGATCACCCTTTTCTCACGCCAAGATCTGGATCTGTTCAGTGCATCAAGTTTCATTGTAGTGTAAACTGTCACCGGGCTGTGGGTGTTTACTTGAACATCTTGCCCTGGTTGAAGGGCTTGCCCACGTGTTTAAACTCTCCCTCCCAACACAGGTACTCCTTCATCAGGGTCTTGGACTCCTCGCTGTCAGGGTCCAGCTTCCTCCAGGAATACGAGCCGTAATCCACCTTCCAGTCAACTCAGAGCTGAGAAACATCACAATCCTGGGATGGAAAGAAGACTCCTACTGCGTAGCAGTTTCACCCACTCCGGGCTTTACTACAAGCTTGATCAGCCACAGTATGTATAGGGAACAAGCTCAGGTGTGTTATGAAACCAGAAATGGATCAAACTGCTATGCAATGAGTGTTATTTCCATTCCTTGTAAATCATGTCATTCTGTGCATATTGCAGAGTGAAGCTCTGAATTCAGATGTTTAATTTAGGTTTAAACATACTTCTATATATCGTACTTGTTATAAAAGGAGAATTATACTGTGGTTAGTTCACTCAAGAGGATGACTCACTCTGCCGAAACCAGGTTACTTCTCCAGCGCTGTAAAGCTGAGGGAACACAAAGCCACTTTTTCTGGCTTGAAACCTGGTTCCAGGAGACCTAGTTTGAGGCAACTCTACTGTATCAAACCCCTGGCGTGCTGTGCAGTGGCCTGAAACCAAGTTCCAAGCCACAAAGTGGCTTAGTGTTGCCTCAGTTTTCGTAAACGTGCTGGTACCCACCTCAAATGCCAGCTGCTGTCCTCTGAAGAGCCAAACCCCAGAGATGGAGTCGTCTCCGTCCTTCCCGAAGATAGCCATGCTGGCAAAGCCATTCTTGTGAAGCCGCTTCAGATGTTGGAACATGCCTGCATGGTTTTACCCCCTGCATGGTTGACTGGGTCAGAATTGAAGAGTGACATTTTTCAACCAGTCTAGATTAGTTCTGTGATGACCTACTATCTGAACCAGGAGTGGCCAACCCTGGCCTGGAGAGCCACAGGATTTTCTGGTTTGAACCAATTATTTTCTTAATTGGGCAACACTAACAATTTTTCCCAAGTCTTTAGCCATTGATGATTTAAAGGATTGTGTCTCTCAAGGACCAAGGTTGGCCACTCCTGCTCTATTCCTAGAAAACTGGGGCATGTTAAGCAGAATTTTGACTGGCCTGATCGGTCTCCCCCATTACACATTTCTCTTTTCTTAATAACTAGTTCTTCGGAAGACATCCTGCCTCTATGCACTTGGAGAAACACAGAGAAATAATGCATGAAAAGAATTCTACAGTATTAGATACTGCATGTAATGCAATCCCACCTCAGACGTACTGTTGTGGCCCTAGATCTTGCCTTTACCAGTATGGGGTAACTGGCTGGCTGTGAAGGGCCACTTTAGTGTATGCACCCTCGTCACCAAGCCTGAAGACTTGTACTCCAATAGGCTGGTAATTAAAGTGCATGCAAAAACAGACACAGATCACTAGTAGTGGAAGCAATGGCTTGGCATTACCCTCCTGACTCAGGAATGGACATAAGACTCCTACTGCGTAGCAGTTTTACACATTCCAGGTTTTACTACAAGCTTCATTAGCTACAGTGTATAGGTAACAAGCGCGTCTTAAAATTCCTAGTAAAACCAGGAATGGATCAAAATGCTATGTCTTATTTCCATCCCTGCAACATACAGGAACACAATATTAAAAGTAACTTGCAGTATTTCACAAACGAATGCAGTTTAATAATGTTAAGTATACTAAAAACCTGCCATCTAATAAAAAGCACATTCACCATGAGACAGGTGCCTAGCTGCTGTGTTGCACTGTACACACCTTGCAATAAGGAGACAGTGCTTTATTAGCCAGTCAAGACAAGCCTTTTGAAATGATGAATGATTCAACAGCGACGCAGTCTCCCCCGCACAGCACAGCGCCCACGCCTCTGCTCTCTCTAGCACTATTGTACCGAATCAGGGAGGAAGGAATGGAATTTGTGAAACTGTGGCTCATGGGTCCTTAGGATGCTGTGCACAAAGGCTCTTAACTCTTCCCCCTGGAACCTTTTATAAAAATAAAAAAAAGGAGAGATTAAACAAATGCAGAGTTTTTTTTTTTTTAAATTGTTATCAATTCCAGCAGCGTTTGGAATCTCAAATAATGCTGCTGTGGATAAAAGTGTGAACTGATGGACAATGAAAATCAGGCAGGGGGACACAGAGTAGGCAGCACAATTCTGGGACCAATAAAGGTCTGTATAAACCGACTGCATGATTTACAGAAGTTGGCTTAAGCAACGTTTAAAAAAATAAATAATAATAATAATAATAATAATAATAATAATAATAATAATAAATCCTGTTAATGGGTTTCTGATGATGACAGACAGACACAAGTTAATTCGGTTTGAATTCTTACTTGATGTTCTCCAGCCATCATCTGCTGTCAGGCCATCCAATACTATACAATATACTTTTGTTGCTTCCTTTTTTGTGGGAACAGCCCCATAACTTGTAAACAGGTACTGGGCACACATTTCCAGGGTTGGTTCACTCGGTTCTTTAAAAGAATCTTAAATACTCTGCTCTACAAGAAAACCACAATTAGGGTAGAGTTATATTAAAAGAGGAGGATGAATTTAATACTGCTACTCCTCTCTTCAATCTGGGGTAGATGCAAGCTGAAGCTTCTAAACCAGTCTAGGTTACTTTCAGGTTGTGTGGGTCAGCCAAATCAGACTCCTGAGTCCGGTTACATACTCAAGTAGTTTTTTTAAATTATTTTTGCAAAAATTAAAACTGAAAATTTAATAGTCCATCTTATTCCTTTTCAACTTTGTGCTAGTTTGGGATTTTTCTCAGGAGGGTGAATCGTAGGGCTCGGTTTAAATATTTCTTGGAGATCAGGGCTGGGAGAAGACTCTCCACTGGTAAAGGGGTGGAGCGGCTCCATTGTAAACACAGGATATCCTGATCGCAGAAGGGCTTCCTGTAGGGGGACAGGAGGACAGGGGACAAGCACGTACTCCAGAGGCCCACTGGAAACTCGGACGCACAATTCCATTGCTGGATAGTTAGTCCAAAGCCATTTCCAGACACTACCCCAGACTCCCTTGGGTGTAGGGGCTACCAGAGTCACTCTCCTCCTACCTTGTCCTTTAATTGTCAATTGAATTGAACTGCTGAGTTAGAGTTGCAACAAGGCCCTGGACTGCGCAATTCGATAATGAAGGTACTGCAGGGATGGAAGCAAGACTCCCTTTGCATAGCAGTCTGATTATTTACTGGTTTTACTAGGAGTTTAAGACCTACCCAAGCTGGTTAACTGTACACTGTGCCTAATCAAGCACATATTAAAACCTAGATAAAATTGCGATGCAACAGGAGTCTTTTCCATCCCTGTAGCGTTTGCCAAGCTTGGAACGGTGTCAGCAGAAGTTAATCAAGTCTAGACTAGCGGTCTTCCACACAAGTCACTTGCAGCAAGCCATTCTCAATGGATTAAGACAGCCACAAAGAGACAGAACACTTGAGACTTGGTTTCCAAATGCAGCTATCTAACAGCAGCAAGTACAACGACACCGAGCGGATTAAAGACCAGAAACCATGACTGACAACCTACATTTGGATTTTGTTTGATATTCCTTTTTTGAGAAGTATTTATGGGAGCCCTCTTTATACAAGCTAAATTGACAGTTTCTTTCTGGTTTTGACAGAAATGGCTGTTATATAGTGGACATGTTGAGGCTTCAGAACACATCAAAATAGCACTGATCACAGTGCAGCACCATGCACACAATAAGCAGCAGTCTCCGTTCTGCATTTATAGATTTTGTTTTTGGATGGGTTTTTATCTAACTATCTTATCTTAATGTCGCATGTCAACATATGCTGTTGGAAATCACGTTGGAACCTCACAGGACTCCTAGGTCCCAGTCTGAAATAGTGTGCAAATACATCTAATAAAAAATGGTCCTGTTCTCATCTATACTCAATAAAAAGCCTGTATTCTTCAGGCGTGAATGGGTTAACTTTCAGGTTAAAATTGTTCTTTCAATAGGTGTTAGCCTTTTGATCAAATGTAATTTTTTGTTGGTGCTAAAACCTTGAACCGGATACACCAACAACACAGAAATAAATAAAAATGAAATTCCCATGATAGTAAATCAATCGTACATTCAACTTCTTGTCCTTTGCTCCCTCGTTTTCACTACCTCCCGTCTGGCAGGCTGAATCTCAGAGTAATCCTGCTTCAATTGCATTCAGCATCAGGCTCAGCTTGAAATTGAAATCATCACTGATCCAGCCCACACCAGTAACAGTGTACAGCACCAAAGGGAAAGATTACCCTTTGCTGTGTTCATTCACCAGCCTAACCTTGTATGTTAGTACTAAATGCATTAGTTCAAAGCAATGGCAGCTACACTTGCTTGAATTACTTTGAATTACTGTACCAATGCCACCCCCTTGTGTTCAGAGTCTTGCACTACATTGCAAGTTGTATCAATTCGATCAGAGAAGACAGTCCCATTGCATCGCAGTTTGATCCATTCCTGGTTTTACACCTGAGCTTGTTACCAATACGGCTAACCAAGCTTGTATTAAATCCTGCAATGGATGAAACTGCTATGCAATAGGAGTCATATTTCCATCCCTGTACAACTGTGCTTTTTAAACAAATGTGGTGGAATATTTTTCTAACGCTGTACACACTTCCGGTAATACTGAAATATCTGCTTGTTTGCAGTTTGGTACATGAAAATATTTCAAATGCAGACCTTCAACACAGTGATGTTAATCATGTTAAACCTACCGTAGTGGGCAATGGCATTACTCTCATGAATTTGAAAACCGTTCTCTCCTTCAAAAGCTGGGACCTGA
The DNA here is from genome assembly GCA_030684275.1 of Acipenser oxyrinchus oxyrinchus. NCBI lineage: Eukaryota > Metazoa > Chordata > Actinopteri > Acipenseriformes > Acipenseridae > Acipenser > Acipenser oxyrinchus. Next base: position 2,973,519 of record CM060281.1, on the reverse strand, counting down.
AAAGTGAGGGGAGAAAAAAATGGAAAAATAAACACATTAAGAGCATAATGCATCAATCCCCACCCATAAATGTCAAGGTATTTTTTTGTTGTTTTATATAAAAAAAACAAAAAACAAAAAAAAACTTTGCAACAGTTATTTTTTTCCCCAAACAGAACAAGCAGAAAAAAACACACACACCATACCTTTCCAAAAGGGAACTTGGCTAAAATTCTGTTCTGCAGACGGACTTGGGTTCAAACTCAAGAAGTCCAGAGATTACCTTCAGCTGCACCCCACTGTACTGGGCAGCTATCAACACTGGGTAGGACCTCCAGAAGTCTGGGTAGGTGTACAGAGACTGCAAAAAAAAATGACAATAGACAGTTGTATCATAAGCCAATTTAGCAGACACGCCTCATGATTTAGAGACGCAAAATGGTGCTCTAGAGATACACTGAATGAAAAAACAACTGTTTATGCTAAAGGTTTGCATTTTGCTTGACCTGCAGATGACTACTGTGCCAATATAGTTAATGCCATACGAATTAGGGTTATTTATTTTTTAAAATGTTAACTACAGTACCTGCAATGCGGATTCCGCTACCTAAAAAAAGCCTCCAGACAGAGGGGTTTTATTCCTACACCATGCTTGTCGACGTCTTAAACCACTGACGAGAACGTCAGCTGTGGCTTCTGCCTTTTTATTGGTTTGTGGGGCTGGCGGTGAAACGGCTGGTGTCGACTCGTATTTCTGAACAGCATTCCCCAGCGTACAACGACGCATGGGTTTCAAAATTCCATTTTTGGTTTGAAAGTACCTCATAGGCCAATCTGCGTTGCATGTGTCGAAGCAGATTGAAAGAACCGTTTCTCCAAACAGCTGTCGGTCATGTGCCACGTTCGTGCAATCCTATAGTGTGGTCACTTCGCATTCTTTCATGCAAACATGGTACACAACTGCTGGGGTCACATTTCAGCATGTGCTTGTATGGAAACCGTAATAAAACCTATCAAACATAATACATAAAGTAAACGAACCAATAGTTCACCACTTTACAAAACATCACTAATGACCTCCAATTTGTAGTTTAGAATAAATAAAATTAGATAAATGTACAATACAGAATAAAGGAATATGAATGGATACATAGACTTAATACCATGAGGCCTAAAGGTTTAAGTAAAAATAATAAAGTCGATAGTTAAATCATTCAACATGTTGTAAATGAAAAGCACAAACACACAGGAATAGGTTAATGTAGTTACCATGGCAGCAAACGCCTGTAAGTAGCCTGTTTGTTTTCAAACACACTTATTCCAAAAATAGGTCAGACCAATGCACCTTTGTAACATTGTGCGCACTAAACAATAACTTGCAACATTTCACAAAGAAATTGCAACTGAGTTTCAAACACGGAGTAATATTTTGGAAAAAGACTAAAAACAAAAAAGTAGCTAAATAAAAAAAAAAAAAAAAAAAACATTATGGAAAAATAATCCGTGCGGACTGTTTTTTCCCCCATTAAAAAAAAACCCGAAGATGACAGATTGCAAACAAAAATGGTATCGCTATTTCGTTCATAATATTCTTGCGCAGTAGGAAATATATGTTAATGTCTCTACGGTAAAGTCCATAGACATGTGGGCTTAAAAATTGCCAACCACTGCATCAACAAAACGCCGTGCCCTTTTTTGGGCAATTTCCAGCAACCCCACAAACACATAATAAAACATTAAGCTGTATTGAAATGCCAATTCAACACACACACAAAAACGTATACTTACCCAAACGTACCCATCTACAGATATCTCAATGCAGGAAAATAATGCAAAAGACAATTATACTGAATGAACCATCGACATGACATGACACAAACACCTACCGCCATCTTTACTACTGGCACAACCGCAAACCGAACGCGTTCCCGTTTGCCTGGACACAAAAGGATGGAGAGGCCAGCTGTCGTAAATAAAAATAAAAAAATGGGGAGGGGGAGATAGATGGGATGTGGGCGGGGTTAGGAACTGATGCAAGATAATTGCAGGGGCTGGCACCCCCAAAAAAAATTAAACCCGCACTATGTAGCACATACTTTTGAGTGACACATCCAGGGGTATTGCAACTGTGTAATGCATTATCGTTTCACATGTCACAAACTTAGTATGTATCTATTGCATGTTTCTACTTACTACATGCTTGTAAGAGCATAGTGTGTGGACAGGCCGAAGTAGAGTTAACAGCGAGACAGTTTAAGCCTCCCGCTAACACTGTAATAGGGATTTGAATGCGGTTACTATAGTAATCAGTGTACGCAGCATTAAACACACGCTGCCAGCAATCCAACATCCAAAATAAAACACAGAGTGACCTTCAGAATCGGATTAGACCAAAATAAAACACAAAGCGTCTTAAACAGGGCAGTATTTCATTACAAACCCGCACCGGAATTATTGTTTTTACATTAGCATAAGAAGCGGAACGCTGCCCGGTCCGATTAGATTATACTACAGCAGTCTTCTCGGTGTTTTTAATTACCTATGCAATCGAAAATTGTAATGACCATTCAATTAACCCAAGGAGATCAAGCCGATGACGATGCTCATCACAGTTACAACGCTAGCATTATTTAGAATTAATAATGTGCATTAATTTTTTTACTTTTTTTTTTTTTTTTTAATTTACAAACATGACCACAAGAATTTCGGCGTCTTCCAAATTCATTATTTATACTGAATATATATTGTAATGGATAATTGATATGTGGACAGAAATGTGTGTGTGTGTGTGTGTGTGTGTGTGTGTGTGTGTGTGTGTGTGTGTGTGTGTGTGTGTGTGTGTGTGTGTCTTTCACGCAATGCGATATAAACTGCGCTGGTTAGATACTGCAAAGAATGTGTCATTCTATAAGGTTTTTAGAGGTCTACCTAAACGCGCCGCCAAAAGGCAGCATTCTGAAGCGGCTTAAAATGTATAGTACTGCCGTCAGTCCTGTGCTGGGAAATTAATAGCGGATGCAAACACTGTTCGACGCGTTCTGATAGACAAAGGGGCTTTGTGGTGCAATTTTGGTACAGGGATCAAAGGGATAAAATCAACAGCCCGCACCTAGACGTCGAGTACTGTGCTATTCCATTTCATCTGCACGCGAGAGGGTTTTCTTGTCAAGGTGAGAAATAACTGAATTAAATGATGGGGGTGGGCAATCATAAAAGTATGCAGATTTGGTTTATGATAAATGCATGTTTACATTTTTTCTGTGTATCGTATCTGCGGTGAGACGCTTAGTATACCTGTCTGCCAAGCTACACGAGATTAGAGTAGCAATTAGCTTTGCTTTTAAATTGCGGTTTTGATGGCGTGCTGCAGTGGTATTTTGTAATGTTTTATTTTACTTTGTGTGTCATCGTCTTTATATGTAGCTTAGACCCCCCCCCCCATATTTCATGTGGTTTGCATTCCCCGATATGTTTCTGTGTTCGTCTTATTTCAATTTACACTCCGTGGTTACCCTTACAGAACACTGTAAGAATATCAATTAAGATTCACATATACGGGACGCTAGGACTGCACCGTTTTTAATGCGTGACAACACAGTGATCGATACGTTATTAAAATATCACCCTACTGAGGTTACACCACATTCACATTACAGTACTATATGATTTATAGTTATGTTGGATCAATAAATACATAGTGTAATAAACCCTAGACTAGACATTATTTTGCTTTTATTGCAAGCTAATGTAATTTAGACACGTGTATTGCAGCAATGTTAGTCAGTCAATGATTGGATTATTTTTATAACGTGGCATTATGTCAGCGCTTTCTATTGTTAATTAAACATCCGATATTAAAATGTTCTGCAGGTGTCGCGTCTGGTTCAGTGGTTTTGTTGTGTATGACAATGGCTATTTAAAGAACCCGAATCAAGCGTGACTCCCGGAACAAGCTCAAGATTCTGTTTAGAACGCCTCGAAGAACTCTTGTAGAATATACAAGGGCTGCATTTTCTGACACTCCAATACAAACTTGTCAGAATTTACTATCTGCTTTATCGTACAAGGATGGCCTTTTCTGACAAGGTGGCAAATTTTGACAACTATAATTGTTAGAAATTGCGAAGGTTTGCAAATTCTGACGGGGAGGCACATTCTGATGATAAGCACCCTGATAATTCAGTTACCAGACCATGGCGATTGTGTCCAGTCGTTTCTATTGTGTGTTATTACATTTTCTTTAATATCGATTGGTGCAATTTCAGCAGTTTGTATAAATGATATAAATGTATCATTTTTTTATTCTTGCTTTTGTTACCGGTATATATAAATATTTGTATACCATTTATAAATGGCATGCATGCGATTTTATAATACAAACCTGTTCTCAGATATATAACTTTAACATACACACGTGTCTAAATCTAAAACGACAACCCATACCTTCAGTGATAATTATTACATATTTCTCTTGTGTATAACATTTTCAGTGCTTGTTTGTAATACAAAGGTTTGTTTTGGAAGATATGCAAAACAAAACCTAAACCCAGACCTTTTTACTTTGAATAACTTTTCAAATCATCAATATCTTTGAATGCTGAAGCTTTTTTTTTTAAATGCTTACCAGTGAAGCACTACGTTCTCACACATATCCTTTCAAATTGTGTTTATATATATATTTTTTAGACTGTTAGTTAGTCAAGTAAGGCATTTTGATTTTGTCTTCATTTATAGGGGAATTGGCTGAAAACACATCTCCTTGACTCAAAAGCCTGTGTTCTATTTTTTTTTAAAGGAAATTAACTTCTATTGTTAAACGAGATAAAGAGATCTCTTAAGCACTCTCTACTTGTTTGTTCCCTATTAAAAAATAATAATTATAGACTTGAGTACATGCTTTAAAAACATGCCTGCCGTTTCTTATAGTTTTGTTAAACAGGAACACTTTGTACTTTGTGAGGGTGTGTGTTGGTAACCCATGTTTTTCTTTTCATTTGTAGGCTGTGAATGCGCCACAGTGGACCTCAACTCTCAATGAGAAAAATGAAAAGCAAAAGATTTCATCGCAGGACAGCTAGATCTGCAAGGAAACAATGTGCTTAAGATAAAGTCATCTTCACGAAAGCCAAGGACAAAACAATTTTGTTTAACCCATATTTAAACCGGCAAGGACAATTACCCTCTTAACACACAAGTCACCCCCTCCCTGCTTTCCCTTATGTGTGATCCGCTTTGCCCCTTTGAAATCACGGACATGCTCCAGCAAAACAATAACAACAATTACTTGTGCTTGGAGCGGGGGTGTCACAATAGAAAAATAATTGTAGAAAACAGCGACGGGGGAGGAGGAGGGGGAGGGGGTGACAATCTATCGCAGGCCACTTCAGAAGCAGGGGGACGGGGCACCCAACGTCAGGGCCCCAAAACAAAAGGCCTTAGGAACCGAACGGCGAGTGGGGCCTGTGCCAAAAACAGGAAGAAAGCGGGTCTTACAAAGCCAGGACGTCAAGCTCGTTCCCAAGGCCCGGGTGAAGTTACAGCCTGTCAAACGAGGCTGGTGTCAGATTCACTGGTTAACAGTACCATCTCCTGCTTGAATGCAAGCAAGTCCTATTCCAGTCGTGCGGAGAAAAGCCATGGTGGCCCTGGTATTCTGGCAGATGTAAGCGCTCTAAGCCTAAGCAGAATCAGCAGCCTGGGATCACCGGTAACCGTGGCAACATTAGAAGCTTCTGAAGTGAACCCAACAACAAAAGACGGCTCATTCCTGAGTATCAAAGCAAGAGACCGATACTGCAGCACTGGGAGAATTTACATAAGGGCTACCCGGAGTCTCGTTTCTCAACCACAGGCTGTTAGCAGACATGATTTTTTTCTAAACTCCTGGGGAAGGGAAGACAGGAATATGACTGGGGAAGCTGCTTGTCCTGGGAAGGAGGATGGGGTTGTTGTCCGATCCTGTAACGGAGAAGGGAAAGCAATAGAAACAAACACACAGGCTTTGGGAAGAGATGTCATAATAGCCAGGGAAGGGCTTCGGACTGATTCAGTGCATGAGTCCTGCGGCAGTGCAGTGGAGCAGAAGAAGAGATGGGGTTTTCCACCGATTGATGTGGACAAGCAAGGGGAAGAAGACAATGTGAAAGAATCGATCGCGGATTCTTGTGTGCAGGGAAGACGTGATACCAAAAACGTGTGGAGCGCTGAAGACTGCATGAGGAGTGGGTTCAAAAGTTGTACACAGAATGATGATGTTCAGAGGGAACTAGCTAGAGATCTGATGAAGGAGACCACGAGGAAGCAAGCTGTGTCTGCAGCGTCTGAGCTTCATAACCATTTCTTCTGCTCCTCGGAAATGACTCTGGAGAATCGATCAGGGCATCAGAAGCAGGGAGATAAAAGTGGCCGAACAGTTGGTCACGTGACGAGAGCTTCTCCGGAACTCGCGAAATTCCAAATCCAGAAGCGCAATGCTGGGGATCGGGGGAGTGAAATTAAAGCTAACGCTCCTCCGTGGGTTAGTGAGGTTAATGAAACGTGTCGCAGGCGGGGAGAGGAGGAGAATCTCGCGGAAAAGTATTGCTGCAACCCAGAGGGTTGTGAATGTTGTCAAATTACTTCTCTAAGGCAAAGAAAGCTTCGTGGAGTATGTCATGGAAAAGCGGATAATGTCTGTGTGTCCTACAGGGCATTCTCCTATGACAGTTTGGCCACTGATTTTGTCTCTGCTTTGGGTAACAGTCAGTTTGAAGCGTTTGCTTCAGTGCAGCAGTTGACCCAAGGAGAAAAACTGGGAGCTGGTTCATGTGGCAGTCACTTTCCAGAATATGCCAAGGCCTGTGAAAAGCATCAGAGTCTGGCTCCAGACTCTTTGACAGGAAAGACTGAATGCACACCCATGCCAAATGACTGTACCTGTAGTCCTAATGCAGCCAGCAACCCTGCACAGAACAAAGCCAAGGCACAGAGGCAGGGCCTGAATAAAAAAGCAGGCTGCACGGAGCAGGAGGCTTTATTATCTGGGTTTCAGAGCAGCCAGGCAGGAGAGTCAGGCAGGGATTCAAACATAGCCCCCATTTCAGATAACACACTTCCACTGCAGAGCTGGTTTGGTAATCCTGCTGCAGAATCTAGGCCTGATCTGTCAGTCTCCGTATCCAAGACAACGTTCGTGGCGCAGGAGAGCTCAGCAGAGGTCGGAGGTCATTCTCTTTCTCTCAGCACGACCGGGGAGATTGGTAATCATGACAGGGAGAGCCCTGGTATTGAACAGGCAGGAGATGATGAGGAATTTGGTCTTTTTGAGAAAGCAGGGGATCGCCTCCACTGGGACGAAGGATTTGCAGAGTTCGAACAAGTGCCTTGCTGGAACAAGAGCTGCGCTGGTAAGTGGTGTTTTATTTTTTATTCCCAATTTGATGGCCAGGGTAACCCAAACACAAGCAATAGCCAAACCATCAAGAAAAACAAACATTTTGAATAAAAGCCTTTTTTCTTTTTAAAGCAATGGCAATGACGGATTTTATAACTGGCACTCTAAGAAATATGTCTTACGTATTTTATATTTTTTATAAAGAAAGTAATATTTATAGCACATATAATAACAGGCGGTTCTTAAATATCTTAAATATCAACAGCTGGCTGTCCACCCGTCTGTATGTTACGCTTATCATTTTATATATACATCTAATCCAATTGTAACAAATGTGCAATACTAAAACTAGTATTATTGCTTACACTGTATGCTTCAACATCACCTCAAAGTCTGTCTGTGTGTCACAGTGGTCCCATGTCTGTCCTCAGATGTTGCTGTCAGTCCCCAGTCCACCTCCTTGGATGGCTGGACTGCCTTCTCAGAGAAGGACACCAGTGGATTTGGACTGGGAGAGGGGACGGAGCGGGACAGAGACAGTGGTGGACAGTGGTGGCTGGACAGTGCTGTGGAGGAGACCAGAACTGCACGGCCCATCCCTCTGGACCTAGTAGGTGCACAACTATCTTGTAGAAGTTTAACTGCAGTCGTTTTACAGTTTCCATAAAACCTCCACCTATAATATCGATCGCAATGACGTCATTACTTCCACTGTGGAACATGAGTAATGGTTCTTCTGCCTTCTGCAGGTATTATTATTATTATTATTATTATTTGTTTATTTAGCAGACGCCTTTATCCAAGGCGACTTACAGAGACTAGGGTGTGTGAACTATGCATCAGCTGCAGAGTCACTTACAATTACGTCTCACCTGAAAGACGGAGCACAAGGAGGTTAAGTGACTTGCTCAGGGTCGCACAATGAGTCAGTGGCTGAGGTGGGATTTGAACCTGGGACCTCCTGGTTACAAGCCCTTTTCTTTAACCACTGGACCACACAGCCTCAATTTAATCTGAAAAACAGCTGATACACAAAGCATCTTTGACCAGGTGTAAGGCTTTTTAAAAATACAGTAGAACTATCGTCTAAGTAGAAGCAAGTACAGTCAAACCAGATTGGTAAACAGTAACATTTAAACAGCAGATTACAATTTCTTCAGCGTACTAAAACATTACAAGTTTAGTACGGGTACACTGAAGAAGGCACTAGAGGTAAGGTTCTTTGAAATCGTGGATGATTCATTGCTACAGTACAGTGAAATTTGATGGCTGTCTATTTTGTCCTGCACAGTCCAAGGTATTTCAAGGCTGCTTCCCTTTTGTGACATCATCCCACTGGGAGACAGACAAGGTCCCATGTCTGAGAGAACAGATGCAAAGGTAAGTCAAAACAGAACCGTGTGAAAACCAAACGAACTTCAACCTTTTTTTGTTTTGCTTTTGGAACGTTATTAGGGTGCTGACCCAGGTTTTAAAAAACATTGCTGTGCCTCTTATTAGCGGAGCACTATTTTTTTTTAGTTCAAACTCACTCATAACTGCAATCGGATAACATGCTAGTAGAGCTATAAGGAGCGACTGCAATGGGTACTGGATTTTAAAAGATTGTGTTTGAACTAATTAGAACCGGATTCATTTTAACAGACCAGCCTCCAGTCTGTGGGCGGGACTCCAGGAAGTGAACGAGGCAATTGGTTTAAAATACAAGTGGGCGGGATCTAGTGCCCAAAAACTCCTCCTACATTCCCTTCACATCGAACAGACCAACGTGGTGAGTTTACAGCGCCAGCACTGCAGAGCTCGGTAGCTTATAGCTTATATATATATATATATATATATATATATATATATATATATATATATATATATATATATATATATATATATATATATTATATAATTTAATTTATGTCCCAATCCTAAAATCCCAGGTGATGCAAAACTTTTGGGCATAGCTGTAGGATTTCATTCCAGATGGGGCCGCCTTGCTTTAGATCAAAATTCTGGTTCTGATAAAGATTCATTGGTGGAAAATGAGATTTAAAGAGGACTTGATGAAATATGAATTGAAGATGCTGTTTGAGTGCCGACTTGTGGTCGGTTTAAGGTAGTACAAGCTCTACTGATTTTCATCAGCAATACAGGACGCATGTGTGTGAACACTGAAAAAGAAAAGTAATGTTTTATGAATTTTATATTTCAGTTTTTTTAAAGTATTATTTATACTGCTCGGTCTCTTCTCAGGATAATATAATGGACGTTTTAAATAAACTTCAGTTGTTTATATGGTATAATATAATTTAAATGTAAAATGTAAAACACATTTTTTTAATGCATTAAATCTCGGAACCGAACAATACATCTTTCAAACATATTTTCTTAGGAGTGAACGTATCCGGTTTACAGTATGTCATAGAACACCACACCTAATTCCAATGTTCAAAAATGAAAACAAAACATAACACGCACACACCTGGTAACTTAAAAAAAAAATGGATCGTCTTATTAACTTTGCTGTTACTTTATATTTTGATGATTTTTCTTTTTATTAAAGAGTTTATTAAAGAAATGTCGAAAAATATGATCAAGCATCTTTCTCGTCCTGCTGAACACCAGGTTTTGCACGCTAAAGAAGCCTGTTTTTTTTTTTTTTTTTTTTACCTTGCAGGACACAGTTGCCTGCTCCCAGCTCAGCCAGCCCTAATCACAGGCTCAACCTGTTCGAGCAGCGGAACCCAGCGGACAGGATTAGCAAGACGAAGATCTCCTACGATCTCAACAAGAACATGCTGGCGTGAGCTCCGAGCTCTGCACAGCTCCCTTAGTCAACAGCTGTGACCAAAAGTTTAGCATCATTCGACTTTATGAAATGAGTTAATTCTATAGGGTGACGCTAAACTTTGGCCAATGGCCACGGGCGATCATTCGGTTTGGGACAGTGCTGCATTGATCTAAAACTGGCCTCATTTATTTGTACAGATAACTAGGCAGCAATAACCTTTTAAAAACACTTTGGTATTTCCAATTGGCCATTCCAAAGATCAATGGCCGTGTTGTTTGTTTTGGCCAGTTCTCTGTCGTGCTGGAATATAATACGATCGAATTACAAAACGAAAGCCAAAATATAACTTTTTTTGTTTGTTTGGTAGCTTCTCGTTTATTTATAATGATTCATTCGAATTGGGCAATGCAGTTACTTGATAAGTCCCCTTTTTTATTTTACTAAGTACCATCTTTAATGCAACTTGGAGACATCGCATTTTTAGTAAATTACCTGAAAGACCATTTTATTCACGCCAACTTTGGCATTCACACACCAGCACCCCTCTTCTTGTTGATGGGGAGGCTAATCCAGGTAAGATGCATATACCGGGAGGGTCAAACCATTGCTGAAAGAGGGGTATTTCTAACCTTAGCTAGAAATTAACTTTCCTTTTCTTAATATTATTTCTGTACTTCACAACTAATAACGAATAATAAAAATGATAACCAAAATAACATATTTTGTGTCAAAAACATGTGTACAAATTTAGATCAGTACAATGGTTAATTTATTAAATGATACTAAAGAAAACTGTTTACGTGGCTATGTGGCTTTGTTTGACTTCAACCTCAGGCACTTGTCTTGGTCCTCATAAAACATATCTGGTATGCTATTTGCACAGCAAATTTTATTTGTTATGTTAGACACATTAATTTCCCTCATCAAAGGTAAAACAACTTCTACAGTAAATCATTGATTTTTGGCCGTCCCTTGCAGGCAGCTTATAACTGTATTTAATGTATTATGCATTGTTCCTCACTATCTTGTAAAGCGCTCTGTGATGGTGGTCCACTATGAAAGGCTCTATATAAAATAAAGATTGATTAATTGATAAGTTTACCACAGTATTGTAACACTTTTACCATGCATTTACCGTAATTTACACTGCTTTACCGTGTTTTTTAATATGCGTTACCATACCTCTATGTGCTTTACGATTACATATTCTTTACCATGCTTTCACTGTGCTTTATTACACTTTGCTGCGCTTTTACTATGGGAAACTTTTATCAGGCTTAGTACCCCATGTTTTGTCTTTTAATATGCTTTACCGCACCACGCTGTGCTTTGCAATGCTTAACTATGCTTTATTACACTTTCCTATGCTTGTTTCAGAAGGAAATGTCATTAGACCATGGTCCTTCAACTGATTCTAGTTTTAAAATGGGTGCAAACTTATTTAGACCTAGGCGCAGGCGCACTAAAACAGAGCTCGCAAACTTGCCTTAATTCTATCAGCTGGTTTAACGCACCTCCAGTGACGTCAAGTCTACAGCCTGTAGCGAATCTGCTGTGCAATTCGCTGTCTCCCTTTAGTTGCCATGGCTACACTAGACCAGCTAACCGATGTGACAAATGCACACTGTCTGCATGACGTGGACTATGCAAAGGCACATCAAAGGCAGGCAACATCAGCAATGCTGCATATACAACATCAATCGAGTGCGCTGGTTATATATATTGTAGCGTGCACGGGGGAAGGCAGCAACAGGGCTGGTAAGTGACGTAATCCCGATATACGCTCTTTCTAAAGAAGCCGGCTCTTTTGTACAGCGGTATCGGCGCTATGCTTTGCGAGCGCCCGCCCTCACCCTGAGTTAACCGAGATGGCTACAATATATACATACAGTATAACTTCATAAAGTATAAACAGTTCTATTCACAGGAGTTAAGAAGAACTATTTTGTTTTAAAGTTTTGCTCATGACGCTCTCCCCACCTTTAGGGGAATGTAAACAAACTGGACAATCAACAAAACTCAATTAATGCTAAACGTCAGAAGACTGCTGTAATATTAAGACGCCTAAATTAATACCGTGCGTTTTACTATGAGCTAAATCTATCGCTGTGCACAGATAACACGCTCAGGAATTTGCAAACTTTGAACTGAAGAAAAACTGTTTTTATAAATATTTGATATCTAAATCTTAACAATTTCACAGACGCTCGTAATGTCCCTTTAATAATTACCCAAATGACTGTGTTTGTGAGTTCGGCCCAGTCACGGATCTATTTCCTGGAAGTGGGTGGAGAAAAGTTTGCCTTTACAAATACTTTTCAGCATAAGGTGCAGCCTTGTAACGACAGAGGAGGAGAGAAAGAGCAAACGCTTTAAGAAAGGTTTCTCTAGTAAAAAAGGAAAGCAACGCAAAACAAAAAGATGTCTTCAAACTGCAGATCTGGCATTATGGTGTCTATTTTCTTCGTTTTTTATCTCACCTACCTCTTTCTGGGAGCTCTGATTTTCTCCAGCATCGAAAGGCCCGAGGAAATTCGGTTGAAAGACGAGCTGAGATTGTTGAAAACAAACTTTCTGAACCGGAGTTGCGTAAATTCCTCCTCGCTCGAAAAGTTTTTAGAGCAGGTTCTGACTGCTAACAAGTACGGAGTGTCTATCCTCAAGAACGCCTCGGTAAACACGAACTGGGACTTCGCCTCTTCTCTGTTCTTCGCTAGCACTTTGATAACAACTGTGGGTAAGAAACACACACGGGCAAACGAGTTTTTTTTTTTTATTTTGTACGATGTAGAACTGCTTAGACGCCTTACGAAAAAAGTACGTATTACTAAGTAAAATGTAGTCCTCACTTTGTCATTATGCTGCAGCCCTAAACGTCATTAAAAGCTATCGTGTTCAAAGATGTATTGCATTGCAATCTTTAAATTAATTTATGGCAGCCCTATTGTTTGAGGATATACCGTAGTTTGCCATTGTAAAAGCCTAGCAAAAGTATAATAAAGCACAGTGACAGCATGATAAAGCATAGGCAAGCATTGTAAAGCACAGAGAGGTATGGTAAAGTATAGGGAAGCATTGTAAAGCACAGAGAGGTCTGGTAAAGCATAGGGAAGCATTGTAAAGCACAGAGAGGTCTGGTAAAGTATAGGGAAGCATTGTAAAGCACAGAGAGGTCTGGTAAAGCATTGGTAAGCATTGTAAAGCACAGAGAGGTCTGGTAAAGCATAGGGAAGCATTGTAAAGCACAGAGAGGTATGGTAAAGTATAGGGAAGCATTGTAAAGCACAGAGAGGTCTGGTAAAGCATAGGGAAGCATTGTAAAGCACAGAGAGGTCTGGTAAAGCATAGGGAAGCATTGTAAAGCACAGAGAGGTCTGGTAAAGCATAGGGAAGCATTGTAAAGCACAGAGAGGTATGGTAAAGTATAGGGAAGCATTGTAAAGCACAGAGAGGTCTGGTAAAGCATAGGGAAGCATTGTAAAACACAGAGGTATGGTCAAGCATATTAAAATATTTATACAAAATACATATGCAAAAGCAGACTTAAAAACAATTATGAATCTTTACATTTTTAACTTTTAAATGTATTATTGGTTATTTCTTTGGTCTACACAGACCACCAAACCAATCTTTTTGGTTGGCCAGTCGTCCCTGGCGTTAGCAGACATGCATTGACATTTATCAAGATCTGCACAAATGGATAACAATACTTTGTAATACCAAGAGATTCTTGAAATCAAGTGCCCAGTTCCCCTGCAGGCGATCGTTGAGTGACGTCTTCCTTAATAATCGGACCTTTCTCTGCAAATCATGTTTTTGGAGCTAGAATTTTCATCACGAATGTTCCAGTTTAAATACCTCCTACCTGGTTATTTTCAGGCACACAAAACCAAATAGGCAATGAAGGAATAGCTGGTTGCTGTAGGACTTGAAGTCAGTAGAATGAATGCTGTTGTCCGGGACACAGCACTCTCACGGGCCAGTTTAATGGTATCAAAATATGACGGTATCTTGGATATCTCCATTCTATACCTTTAGTAACAGCATAAGCACAGGGTGTAGCTAGTGTATTAGTAACCTGTTGGAAAACATTATGCCGAAGAGCTGCATGTGACTCTGCAGTATAAGACCAAGTGCAGTTAGCTGTGAGTTAGCTATAGACTAATAAGCTACCATCAGCTGCTATAGCCCGTGCAATTTCTGGTCTGTTCCCAGGCTTTGAAAACCAGGCTGGTGATGACTGAAAGAACAGTTGAAAAGCATTCTTTATCTGTGATGTCACACACCTTAACAGGGCCATGGGCAACAGCTGTGTGTGCAGTGTTTCAGGGCGAGCCCATCGTGTGTTTTACAAAGGCTGCAACCCTGTATGACATCAGCCTTTGGTGTTGCAGCTTAAAGAGGTGTGGAAGTCTGTGCAGCGCGGATATCCTTCCCCATTTCTCTACAAGCACCAATCGAGGAGTCTGTTTGGAGAGAAACATGATAGACGCGTGCAGACATGAAACGGACAGTTTCAGAGTCCTATGATGAGTCAATAAAGTCAATAAATAGATAGCAGATGGGTGGGCAAATTGGTTGAGCAACTAATTTAAGACTAACTGGTGGTTATTGCAGTAATACAGTATGTGGTGACTGCTCATTAACTAGCAACAAGAAGGTGAAAAGAAAAGAAAAAAAAAAAAAAATATATATATATATATATATATATATATATATATATATATATATATATATATATATATATATACCAAACCTCTTAAATTCAGTTTCTGTTAATTCTGCCATTGCTTCATTTCTGTCAACATAAACTAATCACTCAAAACAAACCACAAGACCATTCTCCCTTGTATAATAAACAAATAAATAGATAAATACAAATTGCAAAAGAAAAGAGGGTAGTTTTGTGGATTTCCATTGCAGAATAATGCAATAATTCATGACCACAAGGATTAGCGTTTAATCTAATGCGTTCTCCAGTGATACGCGCAAGCCCCAGCATGGCTATAGGCCTCCTGCAAGGGCTGAACACACAGCACCCTTTGTCCACATACTCTAGAGAACCACTGTGAAAGACCAAAGGAAGTGATACTAAAATCCTACTGGTTAACCATGAACTTCCACACAAACTCAAATCACTTCAGCAACAGAATTATAAGATGGTCGCTTCAACATTTAAAACTTTTAACCTATGAGTATGCTGGTGACGTGCGTCTCTGTGATGACTGTGCAGTAAATACATTATTATACCATGGCCTGCATTTGTATATATGTACCCAGATCCTCACGGAGTCGTTATAACCTGCGTGGTAGAGAGGCAGGGACTGTTTCTCCTCATCACACTACGGTGGCTCAGAGCGGACACCTGCAGGACTGGCCTTTGTCCTCTGGTAGCTGGGGAAAAAAAAAAAGTCACCGTTGACCAAATTAAGAAAATAACTGGGCCAATAAGTAATTGAAAACCAGGGTGGAATGAAAACCAGAATACGCTGTGGCTCTCCACGAGCAGGGTTGGCCACCCCTAATCTAACATAAAGTTGACAGTGCCCTGTACCTTCTCCCCTCTCCCCTCTTCCAGGCTATGGTCACACCACTCCTCTGTCGGACGGTGGGAAGGCTTTCTCCATAGTCTTCGCTCTGCTGGGGGTGCCCTTCACCATGCTGGTGCTGACGGCCAGTGTGCAGCGGCTTATGCACCTCTTCACCTACTGGCCCATGGGGGTGTGCCAGCTGAAGGCTGGCTGGTCCAGCAGGACGGCCAGCAAGGTCCAGTTTGTGCTGCTGCTCGGGGTGGTCGTGGTCTGCTTCTTTGTGGTGCCGGCCACCATCTTCAGCGCCATTGAGCAGACGTGGACCTTCTTGGACTCCTTCTACTTCTGCTTCATCTCGCTCTGCACCATCGGTCTGGGGGACTATGTGCCAGGGGAGCAGTCTGGACAGACACTGCGGCCACTCTACAAGATCACTGTCATGGGTACGTACGCAGCACAACGCTGCATTATTGTGCTTGCTAACTGCAGACTTGATCTCAGTTACAATTATGCTGCATTAATTTCAGTTATACTAAAAAGTAACATAAACAGCTGCACATATTAACACGTTTCCTCTATTCTAAATAACCGAGCAGTAATCACAGGTACAAGTACAGAACCATGCTACGTAACTTTTATTGTTTCAGACAAATGGGGTCACTAAAAATGGTTGGAAATACAAGAATAATGACTGCTTTCAATGTGAATGACCACATGGAACTGAGAATGATTTAAGCATGGATAGGTTGTAATTGATCAGCTATATGATATAATTACAATTAAGCAGGTGTGTCTGTTCAGCTACAGTTACATTGTCATTGCAGTTAATTGCAATCATTACTGACCCCAGGTCTAGCTAATTAAATCAGTAGATCTTGTGTGCAGTTCACTGTTATTTGCTACATAGGTCTTAAAGTGCAGTTTTGCTATAAATACAAGAGACAGAAAACCTCTATTTTTATTTTAAATCCTATCTGCAAAGTTAAAGAAAGTTCTCGGTTTCCATGGCTTACTCTCAGGAAGTCGGTCACTGCTTCACTTCCTGGGTCGTTTCATCCTAGCAGTGTCTTCTGGTTCAAAGCATGTTACTGGCTGAAAGTATGTCGGTCAATAGTGGATGAGGGGAAAGAAGGCATTGAATGGGGTGGGGATAATTTCACATATTCACCACCTAAAATGCATCACTAAAGGTAAAAGCATAAACACGTTTTAAATGTGTTGTAATCCACTCCCAGAAAAGCTGATTATGATTGGAGGTCCAGCTACTGTGTATGTGGCTATAGCTATGGTCTGGGAGATATTATACAGCAGTGTGTAAAATGTATTAATACACCCCATTGCTTCTGTATTGGAACACCCCATTGCTTCTGTATTGGAACACCCCATTGCTTCTGTATTCACTGAATTGTAGACTGTACAGCTCTGGCCAAAAGTTTTGTAGCACCCTATAGAATTAACTAATTTTGCTTCATAAAGTCAAATGAAACCTGCTGAATAATGTTACGCCAACATATTGAATTACATGCCGCTTTGTAGTTTTCCATGTACTTCACGGAAAACTGACAACAATTTGACACTTCTAAATCTAACATGAAATACTGTACTACTATCATGGCTTCCGGTAGATGCTTGCGATATCATTTTTGTAGCTTCTGTGATTACATGGTGTTAAATAAAAGATCTACGTTATGTTAGTGTAGGGTTTATTTATTTATTTATTTATTTTTTTTTAAATGAAGTCTCAAACCTAACATTTTAGGTGATGAAAAACGTTTGGCCAAAGCTGTAGATTGCCCCAGCGATAGGCAGCCCTAGTCTGGTGTTAGAAAGAGATACTTTTTACCTAGCCAAGCATTCAGTATGAATCTGTTTACAATTCTCTGATCACAGCAAAAATAATACAAGTTTACTTTTGTTTCTACCAAATAAAAACTGAGTGAGTGCAGTGTTGAATAACCTTCAGACCAGGTCCTGGGGCATTTTAAGTTCAAAGCCTGCTTTGTTGTGCATGTAAAATAGCATAAAAATATCTCAAGGCTATATGCTTTTTTTTTTTTGCTCCCTGTGATTTTCAGCACAGAACAGTTTTTGTTGCTTTTGATTTGAAACTCGCATAGCAGTTTTGTTGACTTCCAAAAGATCCGCTGTCCTTTGCTGATCGGGGTAGCTGTTTCTCTCTCTCTCTCACTCTCTCTCTCTCTCTCTCTCTCTCTCTCTTTCCTTCTCCCCTCCCAGTATATCTGTTTGTGGGGTTGATGGCGATGCTACTGGTCCTGCGCTCCTTCCACAAAGCGGCTGATCTCCACGGGCTCACCAGCCTCTTCCATCTGCCCAAGTGCGAGGAGGAGGAGGAGGACCAGGAGCCGATCATCGACTCCCTGGAATCGAGTGAGCTGGACCGGGAAGCGCTGCCTCACAAGCAGCTGACAGCTGACCCCCAGACCTCTTACAACTCTATCAACCGATAACAGCAAGCCCAGACAGGGAGGGACAGCACTGCTTCAACAGCTGACAGCCAGCTGACTTCAATCAATAAGAGATTATTTACAACAGTGTCCAATCGGCTCTTCTAACTAAGCATGGAGAGATGGGCAAGCCTGTCAATCTGAGCCTACGGCCACCCGTGGCCAGATTTAGTTTTTTAAATTTAGAGACGTATTTTTAATAATACAACTGATTTTATTAGTATTTACAGGGAGCTCGCAGGCTCCCTAAAGCTGGATCTTCATCATGCAGGTAACCTCACCTGTCCATGCATCCGGCACTTGCTTTGCACATTTTTTTTTGGGTGGTTGATTGAGCTGGTAACCTGTACAAGCCACTGTTCCTGAGAAAGTGTCTTTGTGTTCCCTCAGGTTTTAGTTGAAATCCCTTAAAGCAATAACATACACCCTACACCAGTCCAACCCTGGTCCTGGAGAGCCCCAGTCCTGCAGGTTTTATAGGAATCTTTACATCAGCAATGGCTAAAGATCTGGAACACATGTAAATGTTGACTAATTAAGCCAATATTTGGTGCAATGAAGTATCTGAGAGCTCAGTTGAAATGAAAACCAAAAGACCCTGCGGCTCTCCAGGACCAAGGTCGGAGACCCCTGCAGTACAAGTTGCTTGATCGAAAAGCAAAATCGTGCTGGGTTGAGAACAACAAGTTTGACTTTCCAGATCGCGTTGGTGTGCACCCAGCTTTAGAGTTCAAATAAATGTGTAATTTCGTGTTTTTAGTTGCAGTGCTTACAAAGGCACCACGAAATTCTCCTGTCAGGACACTGCACTCTGATTGGCTATCATTATTGTTAATAAAACAATGAATAATCCTCTCCCAACACCGAAACCCTAAACCTAAGGTCAGTATTCTATGCTGCAGCCATTACACATCTAAAGTAGTTCATGTTTGGCACTGAATAAGCGTTCTCGTTACTTTAAAACAAAGTGACCGGAGGTGCTGACTTCCTCAGTTGTCCTAACAGGAACATTTCATGGTACCTTTTGTAAGCACTGCGTTTTAGTTTGCCTCGGATTATTGTGTTGAAATATAAGCTTGCCATTCACTAGATGTGCCTTGTTAGTTGTCCATAAGGACTGTAATAAGAGTTTGCTTGTTTTTATGACCACAAGAAGAGTGACCGACCACCTTTTTGTAATTGTTTTTATTGCAGTATCACAGCTCAGATGCTAATATCGTTTTATAAGCCACCTGCTTGCAGTGAAAGCAAATGCTTGACTCCTACCTAACTAGTTTATTCTGCAGTGCCAAGACTTGGTTTGATGCCAAATGGGAAATGTGCAATCTCCCCTGTTTTTATACTGCAGCGTGCATTTTGTATGAACTATTTAAGTGTGAATACTATTGAAAAAATGAAATCGCATACAATTGTGTGAACTGTACCACAGCAATGCCTGTGAAATCACAACGGCATGCTGAAATCTGATTGAATTGAAATATCCTGGAGCCCCCTCTGGTGGTTTAGCAAGGCTACATGATCAGATTTTGGGGGTTCTTATTTTAATATGAAGAAGCGGTGTGCTCCTATTGGGTGTTATGAGCTTGCACAGGTATAAAGTCAGCCTACTAACAATAGAGAAGGCAGGGTTTACAAGCTGTTTAGACTAGCAGTACCCCACCAGTAGAAACGAAGGCACAAGCCAAAACATTGTCGACTGGACTTCCAGTTTTACCTTTGCAGCAAAATTCAGCAAAGTTTGTTTAAAGGTTATAAAAAAACAGATTTGAACTGAATATGTATGTGAAGAAAGTATGTGTCTGATGGCTGTTAACATATGTATTTGTATTAATAGTAAAAAACGAAGTTTTAATAACTATATATATATATATATATATAATATAGTGTGTGTGTGTGTTTTTATTATTGTTTCATCATTTAGGTAAATAAAGGTTTCATTTTATCCAATGTATGTTTGTTTTTTTTTTTCATTATAACCCCTTCAGTCACTGTGTGTATAATTGCACCATGTTAAGTTTCCTATCTATGTATCTATTATATAATGCATGTAATGTATGTTGTATTCGAAGTTGTGGCAGGGCAACTTCTCCAACTGTTTATTAAATAGTGATTAAAGTTTACTAAATGCTTGTCCTTTTAATCTGTTATCTTGAATTATGGTGTAAGAGTGCCAATACTTTTGTTTGTGGCTGTAGACTGAAGGCATTTGTTGATAGGTCTTACGTTTTTGGTTTCTATTCATGTACTCAAAGAAACTGGTTCAATTGTTATTTCTTAATTCAAATTGGTTACGGTACAGGGTACATCAAGCGAAAGTAAAAAAACTTACCTGTTTCAGCTGGCCGCATGAAATCATCAGTAACCCTGGTCAACATAGACTAGGCACTAGAAATGAGGGTAAGATACGAAAATAATTAAGGTATTTCAATCAAATCAAAGAAACCTTGCAAGTCACAAAATCACAATCGTCCATCCTTCAGATGAGACGTAAAACCGAGGTCCTGTTGTAAGTGACTCTGCAGCAGCAGTTGTGATGCATAGTTCACCCCCTAGTCTCTGTAAGTCACTTTGAATAAAAGCGTCTGCTAAATGACTGTCAAATGTATTTGTTTCAAAGTCTACCGGAAGCCATAAGAGTAGTACAGTTTTTCATGTTAGATTTTGAATTCAATTTTTGTTTTCCCATTAACTACATGGGGAAACTACAATGCGGTATGTAATTCAATATGTTAACATAGCATTATTCAGCTGGTTTAATTCGACTTTATGAAGCAAAATCTTTATTTTATATAGCGCCTTTCACAGTGGACCACCATTACAAAGCGCTTTACAGGATAGTGAGTTACAATGCATAATTAAAATACAACAAGCGGGTCTTGAGAGTTGATTTGAAGCGAGCGATTGTGGAAGCTGCATGCTCCACATTTAAACATGTTTTAATCCTAAAGTTTAGACCTTTAGGAAATTAAAAGGAATCTAACGTTCCGGTTGTAAGACATGAAATGTGCAGCCAGTATTTCTGTAACAAAGAAATCGATCAAAATAATAAAAAAAGCATTGAAAAATTGAACTGAAACTACTGAGTAGCAGTGTTTTTCATCAAACTGCTTGTTTGAATGCATAAAAAAATCACTTTTGTCGAAATGTGCAACATACCTTTTTTTTAACCTCTGTGGTTGTGGTGTTGGTTACTCCAGCATGCAACTTCTCTATTCTCTTTTCTCAGTTCTGTCTGCAATTTTAATTAAAAGTGGAAGTATCGAGACAAATAAGAAAAAGGTAAAAATGCAGCGGAAATACACAAATAAAACACTGAAGATTCATCTTTATTTCTTTTATTTTTTTTTGTGCCCAAAGAACAAAGGGTGTGTATATAATAGTTCAAAATCATCTTGTAATGTCCAGCATTTTATTTATATTTTTTTATTATTAATTTTAATAATCATTTACTTCATTATAATATGTGGTGTTTTTTCTTGGCTTACAATTCTAAGGGAAAACATTTTTAAAAAGTTACACTGAATGTGTTTTTACGTTCTATAAAAAAACCCAAAAGAAAACACATGCAGTACATATGAACAAAAGTAATAAAAAGAGGGATTTTATAATTTCTGAACAAATATTGCTACGGTATTAATTTACCTCTATAACCAATAACCAGTTATTGGTTTGTAACAAAGGGCTGTATACCTGTGTAACCTATTCCCCAACAGGAACTCTCTCTCTCTCAGAGATCTTAGAGAGGGCATTGGGGAGTATAATACCTGTGTGACCAGGTGAGTGCTGCTGGTTCTGATGAGACACGTTTCTCACGGAGTTGAGATACTGTAGCCTTTTCGAGGTAGCAAATTCTTCTCTGACTTAATAAAAACACAAGATGGCAGTACAGCTTTACTGAAAAACGTGAAACGAACTTGTGAAAGAAACAGAACAGCTAATTAGCTGAGCATCAAAAATGTTTTGAGATAACTTGCTGAACACGGGTGCACATCACATATCTCTTTAGTCTGTTCTGGTTTCCATATTGAGAGAAGAAGGGTTGGGGGTCAATTCCTGTTTATTTCAATTCCCATTCCCTTTAAAAATCAATTCCAACACATCAGTGGTCAAAATTGCAATTAGCAGGGTTCAGATCAGAGCTCCACATTACTTAAATTGAAGTCACGGTTTGTTAGTCAATTACATTGGCTTCAAATGAAAGCAGTTGAACAATCACCACAATTACTGTCTCTAAAATATCAATTTGAAGGAATTGCAATTGGGAATTGATTTTAAAAACTAATTGGAATTGGAATTGGAAAACCGTAGGAAATAAAAACTTCAAGTGCAGCCTTGGGAGTTACAGAAGGTATGGTAAGAGTCCTTCCAATGCGGTTCCCGGTAACAGGAGGTAGGAAAATTGATTTCTGAAGAGAAGAAAAGCATCTAAAAAAGAAACCAGTCCTGCCTGAAATGCTGTCACTCCTCCTCGAATTCATCGTGCCCACACACCACCCCCACGTCCTCCTTGTGGGAGCAGTTGTGCTCCCCGATTTTGGCTCGCTTGCACTCCAGTAGCGTCTTTTCCGTCCCCTCACACTTCACGTCGTCTAGAAGGATGTTTAGGTTGCTCCCCTCGCCCATTTCCGCTCTTCTGGCCACCCGGAGGACAAACGGGTATCCCAGCTGCCGGCACACCACGGTCCCGGCTTTGCTGTCGAACAGATCGTCGCAAACGGTCCCCCACTCCCCCTTGACATGAATCTCCACCCTCCCGCGATCCGGCAGCTTCACCCCGTGGCTCGCCAGTCGCACCGCCCCGTTCTTCAACTTCCTATGTCTTACTTTCGTCTGCTTCGAACCACGGACTTTCTTGTTAACTCGATTCTGACCGTCTGAACCGTCTACTTCTTCCGCGTGACCCTTGTGTCTCTTGTCGCTCATCTTGGGAACGTTGAGGATGTTCGGCTTTTGGGTCTTCGGAGGGCGCATGGTGGTCACTTCACGGAAACTGGGCCTTGGCATAGTCGGTCGCCCCTTATTTAGATGCTCCGTTGTCGCAAGCGAATGGTATCTGCTGGTAGTCTGGTGTTGTTTGGGAGCTGGGCGAGTGGTAGGTTGGTAGGATTTCTCTGGCTTCCTTGTTGTTGGCTGGTAGGTGACTCTGGGACGCTGTGTGGTTGGTGCTTTGGTTGGGGAGTAGATCGGAGTGGTTGGGACTGCACGGAGCCTGGCAGTGGTGGTACTGTGTCTGTCAGCAGTAGTCGGGGTCCATCTTATTGTGGTGGCGGCTGTGGGATAAGAGGAAGTCACAACAAATCTGTTGATAAATGTGGTATTGGTGTAGGTCGGGATCGGTGTCGCTTTTGGAGCAGCTGTCGTAGTTTTGCGTCGATTAACAAATCCTGGAAAAAAAAGATTAAAATATTAAAAATACACATGAATAAATACAAATGGCCAAAGGTTTTGTATCACCTAGAATTTCAGGATTGAGACATACTAAAAAAATATATATATATAAAAGGAGGCTGTGTGGTCCAGTGGTTAAAGAAAAGGGCTTGTAACCAGGAGGTCCCCGGTTCAAATCCCACCTCAGCCACTGACTCATTGTGTGACCCTGAGCAAGTCACTTAACCTCCTTGTGCTCCGTCTTTCGGGTGAGACGTAGTTGTAAGTGACTCTGCAGCTGATGCGTAGTTCACACACCCTAGTCTCTGTAAGTCGCCTTGGATAAAGGCGTCTGCTAAATAAACAAATAATAATAATAAATAAACATAATCTTGACCTCAACAAAGTGGTATGTCATTCAATATGTTAACGTAGCATTATTCAGCATGTTTCGTTCGACTCTATTAAGCAAAATGAGTTAATTCTATAGGCCAGAGCCTTAGGTACATTGCGAGAGGATTTGTCCAGGGTACTTTAGCACTTTAGGCACTCAACTTACTTTCCCTTGGGTGGAAGTGACTCAGCTTTCCTTTCACAGTGACAGGAGATGCTGTGAAATGGCACTTGCCTGGAGGTGCTCTCCTGAAAGATCAATTTATTGCAAGTTTTATTTCAAACGAGTTTCACTTCCACCCCACCTTCTGGAAAATTGTAGGATGGCTGTCAGTGGACACTCATTGTAAGACAGATGGTTAGGAATTGTCTGACAGCAAACAATATTACAATATTAAAATGTATATTTACATTACGAGTAGTATTCACATTACGAAAGCATTCTAAAAGCTACAAAGCGGATCTAATAAGGGCTTATTTTGGACAATATGCCCTTGTTACCTGTCAGCTGAAAATTCACTTTTTAAAACCAGTCATGGGTTAAACAAAGACGACTGTATATTGAGGCTTGCGGCTTAACTTCACCTTGAAGGATCTATTATTTTATACATCACCCCAGCTGGCACTGCTGCACTGGGGGAGCCTGTGGAGAGAAAGTAGAGCTCTCCTGCAAGAATAAGAACAAAAAAAATACATTAATACGATTGGGTTTCCTTAGTGTGGAGGTCAGTGGCTGTATCTACCTTTTATTACCACTAATCTTGGACTACATAATGTTAGGAATGTCGGTCCATCGAGCGACTGATTTCACTATTAGTATGTACAGTACATCACCCACCAGAGCTAGAGATACTAAAGCTGACCACAATAACCTATATACAGTACACTGTATATGCACATGGACAAAGTGTGACGGACCGAGTGGCTTCACCTTCCACCAGATTCTGATATTGCAAAAGAACATTGTTATTAAGTGTTATCACAAGTGGACAACTGGTTCTCTCTAATTACTGCATGTAAAAATGTTTCAAGTGTGTATGCGTGCGTGTGTGTGCTTAAGTGCCAATAGATACCTGCCTCGTCCTCAGCAAACGAGATGATGTATTTGTAATAGGTGTTGATGGTCTTTGGGAAGTTGCAGGTCTGGTCTTTCCCCATGCAGATCTCATTGTAGTGCCATTCGCCAGTGCTGGGATCTTCTTTCAGAGACATCAGGCGTCTGCAAGAGAACCAACCAGCGAACCAAAACCTGAGCACAGCAGGACCAGGAATGGCAGCACAGTGGATTCAGAACAAGTACTGCATCTGATTCGGAAGCATGCAATCTGGTATTTGTGCGGAGCTATGATGGATTGCTTGGTATGTGCCTGTGGAACCCTGCCGTTACGGCTTCTGTCCCCTCGGTGAGATGAGATCAAAAGCTCTAAAACCACAGATGCAGACGAGCCTGGCTCTTTTGCACTGGCGTTCGAATTGCTTGGTAAGCCATCCAGCTAAACTTAGTAACTACAGAAGAAAATGTGTACAGCAGTTTAGCAGACATACCCACTCATGAAATCTCCAAAGATATAGAGTCCGTTCAAGTTAGGCATCTCACAGCCTCTGTAGATGTAGCCTCCAGTCACCGATCTCCCCAGCGTGTGGGGATACGCGAAAATGGGCAAGGTATCATCTGCAGTGGAGAAAGAGGCTGCAGTCAGCTCTTTTACTGTGGGTTCAGAGCTCATGAAAGGTTATAATGAACCGGTAGATAGGACTGACAATCATGCTGAATTGTGTGAACTGCTGCGTCACCTGGCTTATTGACTGCCTATCCTCTTACTGTATGTATAATACAAATTATTCAGACAGCAAAGTTTCATTGTGCAATTTTATTATTACTTAATTCTTTATGTTCTATTATATAATTTAAGGAAAACGCTTTTTTTATCAACCTTTACTTACAATATTTACAACATTCAGCTATGGCGAAATGTTTTGCATCATCCTATAGAATGAACTAGTTTTAGTTCCTATGAATGAAACCTAAAGAATAATGTTACACATTGAATTATATACTGCTTTGCAGTTTTCCATATACGTAACAAAAAACTGACATGATGTTAAATAAAAGATCTAAATTATGTTCTTTTTTTTATTATTGAATTTATGTCTCAATCCTAAAATTCTAGGTGATGCAAAACTTTTGGACATAGCTGTAGTTATTTTTCTATTTTTTAAAAGTACTACTGTTTAATAACCCTCTACCTCTTATGTAATTTGTGACAGGGAAAGAAAACTAGCCAAACTGAGTAATAATATGCAAAATATTATTATACTGTTACTAACTGTTTATTCATAACCTCATCGTAACTCTATACGAGCAGCAGCACAGCTCAAATGGATATTAAAACGTCAGGGCCCTGGAAGGTTTTCGCTGTCCTCTCGCTGAAGGTTTCCTTACCGAGCGAGGAGTTGCTGCACAGCTTTTTGTCGTAGCAGGAGAAGCCCTCCTTGGCTCTCCAGCCGTAGTTTCCTCCCTTGGTAATGATGTCGACCTCCTCGAATTTGTTCTGCCCCACGTCTCCGCAGAGCAGTCTCCCCCGGCCGGTGCGGGTCAGGCGGTCCCCCCGGTCCACCGAACAGCGCCACATGTTTCGCACGCCGTACGCGTAAACCTCAGGGCGAGCCCTGGGGTCCTTCACGAAGGGGTTGTCAGGGGGGATGCGGTACGGGGGTCCGCTGCTGTTATCGTCCACATCCACACGAAGGACCTTGCCCAGCAGAGAGGACCTGCAGGGAGAGTCGTATTGTCATTTTAAACTGGCTTAAGGGTTGAATAGATCAGCCTATGACTAAGGCTGTATTCTTTTCACGGTTATCACAGATTTCTGTGAAGTTCACCCATTGCCGTGTATCACAGCAGTCCCCATGACAGTTCCGACAGGATCAGGTATTGATCACTACTTGATGTCGGTTTATTGTGTTTAGTGATAACGCATTGTAATGGGGCGGCAATGTGGAGCAGTGGTAAGGGCTCTGGACTCTTGACCGGAGGGTTGTGGGTTCAATCCCAGGTGTGGGACACTGCTACTGTACCCCTTGAGCAAGGTACTTTACCTAGATTGCGCCTAACAAAAAAAACA
The DNA here is from genome assembly GCA_030684275.1 of Acipenser oxyrinchus oxyrinchus. Taxonomy (NCBI): domain Eukaryota; kingdom Metazoa; phylum Chordata; class Actinopteri; order Acipenseriformes; family Acipenseridae; genus Acipenser; species Acipenser oxyrinchus. Next base: position 2,946,505 of record CM060281.1, on the reverse strand, counting down.
AAAAAAACTGTATAAATGGGTAATTGTATGTAAAAAAAAAATTATTATGTGATATCTGTATAATGTGAAATAATGTATAATGTGATATCGTGTAACAATTGTAAGTAGCCCTGGATAAGGGTGTCTGCTAAGAAATAAATAATAATAATCAATAAAGGAAACTTGTTAAATTCTTGTTGTGCGAGCTTCGTCAGACACAAATACTACAGTGGGTTGCTGCAGGTTATTTGAGAGTTATGAGCACGAAAAAATACAATATGCTTGACTGAATTCCCTTTGCCCCTTTCGGTAAGGCAGTGCAATTATTCATTTTCAGCTCCTATATAACAACAGTAATATCAGTGTTAGAATTCACCTCAGGCATCACAAAGCACTGCATAATAATTCAAATATTGCAAATGAGGATTCAGAGATTCTCTAGTAAGAGCTTTGAAAATCTAGCCCAGAATACGCATACTGTACAAAAATTAAGGAATGACAAACATTAAAAATTTGTAAAATAAACATAAAAAAAGGAGAGAAATTAAGCTAGACACAAGCTCAGCAATGGCTCCGTATAGGAAATGGCAGGTTTTCAAACAAGATTTTTAAATGGTAGTTTTATTGTTTTATATTTGGGAAGAGAATTCCAGAACCCAGCTAAAATCAGCAAACAGTTTGCTAATCGAAAATCAGACAGATAATAATGAACAAAACTCCACATATTAAGAATGCTTTAGCATTCAAAAACAAGCAAAACAAAAATATTGAGAACATGCATGTGTATAAATCCATATTATTATACATAAACATATTCGACATGCATTGAGAAACCCTTATTGTTAAAATGCAAGAAATCTGATTTGCATTTTATTACAATCTGCTATTTCTCATTAAAAACCAATTACAAAAGAGAACAGCTTTAGTCTTGCAACATGCAATAGAAGCACATGTTTCTGGGTAGCTAGCTAAGTGAGAATTTACACCATAATTTCAGTGCACTTGACAGGCAAAACTAAGACGCACTGTGTTGCAATACAGGCGTCAGCCCCTCTTACTCCAGACCTGGCTACAGTGTCAATATTAGTCTTGGCACGGTGCATCGCACAGATCCTCTGCTATCTTCAAACAGTAGGACAAGTTACAGTGAGCAGCCAGCCAGCCAGCCTACAGGATAAGGGATGGTTATACACTGCTATGGAGGTGTTGTTCAAATGCCAGGTTTAGTTATAAATAACTTTTGAGAGGGGGGGGGGTTGAGGTATTCATAAAACTTGTAACTAATGAGCAAACTTTCAATGGAACCTGAAATGGTTCATAACATTGTAAAAGTCCCATTATGCTGTCTTGTTAAATAGAGGTGCAACCATTTTATCGTGGAATATGTTTTGTAATAGTGTACACCGTTTGCACAAGACCAAAAGGACAGTTTAGCTCATCGTAGCTCACAAAGTGGTTCTTGACTGAAGAAGAAGTGTGCTTTATAGTTGATAGAAATTCCTACACTCTCCAACTCATTTGCCTTTTAACAAAATGGTCCATTATTAAATCATCATTTGCTCTTACTATGCATCACGTAAGTAGCACATCAGGACCATCTCCTGTATCGTGATACATATCGTATCGCTACCGGCATATCAAGATACAGCTGTCGTCCCATGACGGCCCTATTGACGGTGATATGGCAGGTGTTTCTAATATACTGTCCACCCCCTGTAAAAGTTCACCATGGTAAATATTTCTCTGGTTTACGACTCTTGCTTAGTCTTTATAATGATTGCACTATGTTTAACTTCACTTTACTGTTCTTTTGCCAGAGTACACTGCAATATACTTTATAACAAGGGCATTTTTGTCCTGTTTAATGGATTTAACACTTCCTCTTCATGCTAAAATAATGACCGGTGCGAGATCTAGCTTGGTTTAGTCCATTTTAAGTTCTCTTGACAGCCGCGAAATGAAATATGAACTGCGTTTAACCTCAACCGCTGAAACTGAATCAGCAGAAAGAAGAAAAACCAACACAGATTTCCACCGTCCACTGAATACATTGGGCTGCTTGTGTAAGATCACATGCATTACTGCAGAGGAGTGTATAATCCTGGTTTTCACTAGTTTAGTAATAAGACCTTGTTACCTATACAGTGGGGCTAATCAAGCTTGTATTAAAACCTGGAATGGATGAAACTGCTATGCAACAGGAGTCCATTGTATTTTTGCACTTTTACCATGCTTTACCTGTGCTTTATTACACTTATTTTTGGAAATGGCTTGGCATGTCCCATAGACTCCTGAAGCTTCCAGACTGCACAGTGCTGAGAGAGGAGAGAGGAGAGAGGAGAGAGACGGCTCACAACAGAGCTGTTTGCAGATGACACCTTCCCTGCAGTTCCCTTTACAGTAACCCAGACATTATCCAATACTGGGACCACGACAGTCAATATTGGCATTGGCAGGGCATAACTCAGAAAACAGCCACCACAGCGTCTAAGCATTGAATTGCTATTCTGATCAACCACTTTGACAAGTAAAGCTGTATAAAGCACTGTACCAAAAATGATCATTGTAACTACAAAATTCCCATTGTTTTTACAGGTCTATTAACCCTGTAATGCCCAAGTATTTTTTTTTAAATGTTATTTGTACAAAAAAACATTTTTTTCCCCCCCTGTCCAGCAACGCATAATGTACAGCATATGAAAAGTTAAACAAATAACAATATAGACGGATGGCAAAGCGTTGTATCATATGTGAAACAGAAATGGACATCACAGGGTTAAAACTTTAAGTACACGCATAACCAAACTATAATTTTGGTTCAACAATCTCGCGAAACTTGCACCTAAAGAGACACACAGAACCTGACTTGGACATGCCGCATCTCAGCGAATTTATTCTGTATGAATATTCAGTGATACGAAATAAAATCTGCTGTAATTTTCCACACGCCGTTTGCATTTCCACTGCACATCAATGTGTTTAGAACATCGCCTGCAGCTCTAGTTTTGATTTATAATTTAGTTTGCTTCAGGATCAAGGACCGCAGCTATGGAATGATATATGCCCTTATAGCACCACTGGGTTTTTTTAGACAGTAGCTGCTATGTTAGAGGTGCTTTCAAAGGGCTCTGCCAATGTGCAGGGATTATAAATATTAGAGTTGGCCTGCCTGTCCCACTGGCATTCTGTGCCCACTGAAGAGATGTGAGGCCAGGGTGGGGCGGAAGAAAACAGCGGGAATGGGGTGGAGAGAGACAGGAAAGCTGTTTTTCTTTTTATCTCATGCTTATAATTGAAAACCACAAACCCCAAAAAACAGGCGCCGCTTTACAGTAAGTAGCTATTCAAGCACATTAGGGTTTGGGTAACTTAATTTAAAATTAAAACACATTAAAAACAACAACTACATTTTTATATTTAAAACAGAGACGGCATGCGACTATTACAGCGATACCATAATAGCTGCGGTATACAGCACATGCTTTTGTGTGGATGGGCTCTCCTTCAAAATTCATCGTTTATACTGATGGAAGCGTGTTAGTAAATAGAACATCTCTATACCAAATTACGGCTTCAGAGGGTACTTGAAATGGGTACATTTTACAGGATAATTGGAAGCACATTTTCCTCTTCTGGGGCGTTGACATTTTTACTGCCAGAGGAGAGGAAAATTCACTTTTAATCGGGCTTTTAAAACAATGTGGAAGTTAATTGCCGTCGATTGCTATTCAATTATAAAAAGGTGATGGAAAGACAGCTTTTCTTGAAATCAACCCGTTAGTGAATTCATTTTTTTAATACCTGCCGATAAATACTTCTTAAAGGCAATTAAGAGTAAGAGAAACAGCACCCCCTACACCCTACACAGCACCCTGCACAAAGTAGACCTTTAAATCGCCTGTACACAGGGCAGCTCCTAATTGGAAAGAAACTGCGGTAGCCCACAGAAGTTTAAGGAACCAGTCTGGCGCTGAACCAGCTGGCAGTGGGATTAACGGAACAGTCACAGGAGAAAGTCACTGCTCGTTTTGACACCATTTATAATCAGTCGATTTCAAGCGACATTACAAGGGTCTGAGGGCAAGAATCTACCTGCCAATCTGTGCTTACTTGTTCTGAGCATTCCCAAACTCTCCGAATGGGTCACCGGCTTTACCCCCGTCCCCTATGAAGATGTACAGATAGCCGTCATAGCCGAAAAGAAGCTGCCCTCCGTTGTGGTTGGATGCTGGCTCTACCACCTCCAGGAGAATTCTGCAATCACAGGGAACAATCAAATATCTGCTGCATCTGAACACAATTTAAAAGCCATAATGTCCATTGGAAAACTTGTAAATGCACGCTTTCTGTGTTTAACCCATCTGGTTTTGATTAAGATAAATAGGAGAAGGTAGATACAGACATAGCAATGGTAACTGCCAACATACTAGCTGGGTGTTATATAAACACAATCTCCACAAGTGTAATATTACTGTCAAAACAAAAACACAGCCTGAGGTTGCAGGGATTTCTGCTATTTGCTGTGCTGTTTTTTTATTCGGTTTCCCTTGGTTACACTGCATAATGAACGCTTGGTATGTGGGAGTGTCAATACCGTACAATTATATAACAGCCAGAGCTCGAAATGTACTTTAGAAAACCTGTATATATTAGGCTTGTTCAAGTATTAGAAAAATGACAATAAAAATTGTGTTTTTCTTTTTTTCATATATATATATATATATAATGTATTTATTGATTTTTTGAGGTTATAGTAAATAGTTATGTATACTTCTATGTCCGCCTTAGAAATAAATTGCAATGGGTTACACCTATGGAGGATATTTTATGCCAAAATAAAATAAATAAATAAATAAATGTAGAAATAAACAAATAAATGTCTACCGTCCACTCGCTTTGATTGATGCACAACAAATGAAATACAAAAAGCAAAGCAGAAAAATAAAAAGAGACAGGGAAATGTAAACGGACAAAACTAAATGTAACAAGCAATTGGGAAAAGTCGAAATAAACAAACAAACAAACAAACAAACAAACAAACAAACAAACATAAATAGACATGTAGTTATTTATTTCAATATGTATTTATTCATTTTTCATTTTGGCATAAACCTCCATATGCACCGGCTTAAAAACGTAAAGTTAAAAAGTAAACTTCAAAAGCAATGTGTAAAAGTAAAGTTAGTGAAAAATAAAATACGTTTTAACTTATGCACAGCTGGTGCAAATGCGCCAAGAAGTAAGTAAATAAATAATAAAATCATTTACCGTTCAGAAGCTGGGTCCAACACATTCATATCGTTCACAGACAGCATGAACTCGCTAATGCGAATCCGCTCCTCTCTCTTCACGGACACCGAGTAATAAACGTACGCCTTGCCGGTGGACTTGTAGCGCGGATGGAAGGCGACGCAGAGGAACCCCCGCTCATCCCCGGCCCACGGCGAAGTCAGCACAGCCTTGGTCAGGTTCAGGAACGGTTTGTCAATCCGCGACCCGTTGGGCAGGTACGCCCAGACGTAGCCCAACTGTTCCGCGATGAAGAAACGATGCGTGCCGTCGTTGGCGTGGACCATGGCGACCGGGTTGCGCAAGCGGTTCGCTACCTCCTGAAGGCAGAGCTGCAGGCAGCCTTCGGGGTCTGCGCGCACCGTCCCCAGGTCGGCGTTCAGTTCGGCGTTTGTGAGCACGTTGGGGTAGCAGTAATCCCGGTCTTTGAGTTCCAACAGGGCGCAGAATTGATCCCGGTCTGCTTCTATCTCTACCGTCTCGTCGTCCTCCGTGAGAAGGCTCAAGGTTGAGCGGCAACGATGCCAGAAATCAGTGCAGTATTCCCCGCACAGTCCGGGCAGTTTTCGCATAGGGGTGTTAGCGTCCTCGGCGTCATATAAATGGGCAGAGTATGGGGAGCATTCCTGATTTAAAATAAATACATAAACACATATAAATCATTTGTAATCAGATATATACATACCTAATAATTTACCATCTATCAATGACTAATTGTTTGATCAAACTATACCCTCCAAGCATTGCAATCTACAGTGATGGCTAAATGTTTTAATCCTGATGTATTTAAATGATGGTTGGTTTGGCGAAAATTCATCCTCTGCTTACTTCTGGTGCCCCCAGAAGCAATGCTAAGACTACTGGCACCCACCTTTCCCATAATTATCCACTGGGAATGTCTTTGATCCCAAGTAATCATGCATGGAGGCTTGGAACAAAAGTGTTTAATAGCAGGTGATAGCTTTCCTGCAGTATTTCAACCCAGTGCTCTATATATGTAGCATTTTATGTAGCATTAAGAACAAAAATAGCTGAAACCTAACAGCAGAATTCAAGCAAGCGTGGTGTATATCTATTGCATCCCCTTTGCGTCTGAAATCAACAAGCGTTACACTACAGTATGAAAGCTGACATGGCACTTTTCATCATGCAATCTAGCTGCTTTTGAGCTTGTTGTTTTGAAAGCTAGAACAAGGGAATTTTAATTGAGTTTCATTAACTCTGTTTTGCCAAAGGTTGCTGTCAAGCTAGAATGTATTGTTAAATAATTTAGTACAATAAGATGGATTTATATGTAGCTCATTTTTAGACTGACAAACCCCAATGAAGACAGAGAGATCTTAAAAAAAAGGGTGTCTGACTTAAGACATGGAGGCTGAATGCTGCCTCACTCCTTAAAAGAAAGGGTGCTCCCTACAGTCCTGGGCAGGGCAGGCTTGAGGCATGGAGACTGAACTGCTCCCTCACTGCAATTTTCATGAGCCCCCAGATTAGCTGCAAAAAAAAAGTAAAGCTCAGTAGATGAGGATTGTGTTGACAGTTTTGAAGCTGTTAGCAGGCAGATCTCAAGGTAAACGTATTTGTTGTGACTGCCAAGGAAATATTTGGCACTGAAGGCGCTTTATGAGGGACTCAAACTCAGGGTCGTCTGCCAAGTAGGCTCATTAAACCCAGTCACAGGATTATTCACTATCAGGGAAAGTCTATCAGGAACAGCAACTTCAGAGCATCACATAACACGGATACAGTTGATTAAACTTTGTGACTGGGTGAGAAAGCAAGGTAGCTGCTTGAGCAGAGATCAGAGCAAATAAAAACTCTTGAACAACTACACCACAATGCTGCTTCAGTACTTTCATGTCCATTAAAGCATCCATATGCTGCATTCTCACTGTACTTGATTCTACTCGGGGCTATTCTGTTCTCTTTGTACATAAATGCAACAATGGCCGTGAAGTTACCAGCGTGGTTGCACAGTGGGTGGTTGAAAGGAAGGATGTATCAAATACTTATGCAAGTTCTGTATTTGATTTAAAAAAATGTCTTTCCTTTTCTATTGCTGTAAAAGGAAACAAAGCTGTGATGTGGATATTTTGCCCCTTCCTGCAGATTCTCAATTTTTCTCTTAAAAAAGACCCATTGTTCTTGGGAACTAAAGTACTTTGGTAGGCCTATCTTGAGAGCCACTTATTCTGGACAGAGGCCCTTTCCTGTGGGAATACGGCAGCGATGTGCCTGATTCCCACAAGATAGCACAGGGTTTCAGTTTTTAAACCGTCACAGATTTTGTTTTGTTGTTCCGTTTGAGCCAGAACTAATTATTTGGTTCCAATTGTTAAACCAGTGAACGAGGAGGCTTGGTGGTCCAGCGGTTAAAGAAAGGGGCTTGTTACCAGAAGGTTACTGGTTCAATGCCAGCTCAGCCACTGACTTGTTGTGCGTGACCCTGAGCAAGTCACTTCACCTCCTTGCGCTCCGTCCTTTGGATGAGAGGTAAAACAAACAAGGTCCTATTGTAAGGGCCTCTGCAGCAGCAGTTGTGATGCATAGTTCACCTCTTAGTGTCTGTAAGTCGCTTTGGATAATGTGTCTGCTAAATGATTAATTAATAATAACTATAAAAAACATTTAAGCAATACAGTACAAATCAAACTTTTAAATTCAAAGGTAATTTAACCTATTGTTTAGTAGTTTATGGTTTGCACACCATTGGTTGCTTCTAAAGTATTTATTTATTTTTAAATTTGGAATCACCAGTTATTTTACCCCCAATTTTCTCCTAATTTGGAGCCCAATTATTCAACCCGGCTCACCGCTGCAACCACCGAACAAACTCGGGAGAGAAAACAGGAATTGACCCCAGCCCTGTGCACAATGGGAATCTATGTGAAGACTATAGGAATACTACATCGTGCAAAATATTTGTTTCCATTACCCTTGCTGGCAGTGCTGTGGCCTGCTTTCGATCCTGCTAAGGTTTCTTCTGGGTGCTACAATGGCATTGCCAATGTGATTTTTCAGACGTCAGTGTGACAATCCAATGCAGTCCTGCATTAGTGTTCCACCAAACCTCTAAAAGCCTCCCAAACAAGAAGTGCACGTATGTGTTGCTTCATGCCTCAGTCACAGTAACCTGAGCCATTAGTCATTCTAACTTGGCAGGTTACAGTGTGGGGAACTCCACGTGCAGTTACCAAGAGATGATCACTCACCACAGGTAAAGATCTAAAAAAAAATAAAAAGCCTTTTGTTTCCCCCTTGACAAGTGTTATCAATTCCCTTACCCGCTTAAAAGATCTCAGTTGATATAGATCCTGGTAAATGTGTGTTGTGTCACATGAAAAGCAGACACGTACACATGTGGTTGACTCAGAGGAGACAGACCACATTGTGCAACCCATGGGAGTTCCATACACGCATTCCAAGTGTATGGACATTTACAATATCCATCTGTTGCACTGCACTGAATCACACTGTTGAAAACTGCTGTAGGACAACAGATTTAAGAAGGCATTAGCTCAAGCATTTCAGATGATTGAATCAAGCATGTCAACAACACAGTGAACATCCTGTTGGCTCAGTGCAATAGAAAGTTGTGCAAAGTCAATAATGCAATAAGGCAATAATGAAAATATTCTGCATATCTCTCTATCATTAAGTTCCTCTTTAAACAAAAATGCAAAAGTTTTATTTATGAAGGAATACTATAGGTCTGCCAAAGGTTTGGTATTTAATGATGATCATTTCTACATATGATCTATATAGGAATCAATTGAAAACCACCTGGTAGTTCATACATATACTGAAGTAAAGGTGAATTACTCACTTCTACTCATATCATTTTGTAGTTTATTTGATTACATTATGTTTATATATATATATATATATATATATATATATATATATATATATATATATATATATATATATATAAATTATGTCTCAATCCTATAATTCTAAGTGATGCAAAACTTTTGGCCATAGTTGTATATGCAAAAACTAGTGTGTTAAATACACCATTAATAACACACAATTTGTTAGTGCAATATAATAATAATAATAATAATAATAATAATAATAATAATAATAATAATAATAATAACTCTCACCTGGCAGAGAATAGACCGTATGTATTTTCCACAGGCCACGTACCCAGAGTAGTCAAAGAAATCCATAACCAGATAATATCTCCTCATGATCAGCTGCTCTTGCTCTGAATCACAGCATCCAAACTGGGAGTACTCCGCGCAGAAGGTGAGGGGCTCTGGGGGTTTAAAAGGGGGCTTATAGTCCAAGCACTGGGGGTGGGAGCCCACCAGCCAGGGGGATACAAAAACAAGCAACCAGCAGCTCTGCAGTAGTGCCTGAAAGCGAACCCCATTCATGGCAAAGTTCAGCAGGATTCTCAGGGCTAAACTGGCTTTCCCGTGCACAGTATCACAGTGAGCATATGTGTTTGAGTGTGTGTCTCCCTCCCTCTCTCTGTCTACTCTGTTTAATTTGGGCAACGTTTTTGTTAGTTCTGGACATGTGCTTTGCTGGATAATACGAGCCTCGTTCAAGCCAAGGGCCTCCCCCTCTCCTCTCCTCCCCACCCCCCTCCCATCCTCTCTGTCCCTCTCACAGCATTACACTGTACATTCCAGCTCTCTCTGTCTCTTCTCACACAGAAGTATGCACCGCAAGAGGCAGCAATGGAAGCACACAAACTTCTTTAGGCCTGTGATGTATGTTATGTTCTTTATAAAAGGGATAAAAGTATAGAAACAGAGCACAGGCAAGTATGGTATATCACAGGGAAGTATAGTAACGTATGGTGCACGCTTAGTATGAGCATGGGAAGAAAATGCACTTCTGTATAATTACAGTGCAAGTAATGTGGTTTACTTTTATAAGGGGGTGGAATGCTTAAACGCACATACACATTCCACTCTGCACATACCACTGTATTGAGACACCATGGTCCTGTGTATGACATGGCTAGGGCTGTAAATCTATAGACGTTGAAACCTTTTCTTGTAATGTATTTTGCACGTTTCCCATGGTGATACTGTACTATGCATTTACTATAGTTTACCTTGCTTGCTTCCCTATGCTTTACCAGACCTCTCTGTGCTTTACAATGCTTCCCTATGCTTTACCATACCTCACTGTGCTTCCCTATGCTTTACCATACCACTCTGTGCTTTGCATAGTTCACACACCCTAGTCTCTGTAAGTTGTCTTGGATAAAGGCGTCTGCTAAATAAACAAATAATAATAATAATGGTTTATTACACTTTGCTGTGCTTTTAGTATGGGAAACTTTTATAAGGGAAACCGCCACATATATTTTCAATAAAATCAACTGACTCAATTTAGTATTGATAAGAATGGTCCTGCTCCTTTTTTTTAAACATGTTATTATTGGTCCATAGTAATCCTTACAGATCAGTAATTTGTTTGGTTAGTTCACAGTGGGGCCAGGTTGGCAATAAATTCTACTACAAGGTGTAAGAACGTTTTACTTACTCACCGGCTCGCAATATTTCAAGATTATCTCAATTTGGTGCCACTTGACTGGAATGGCTCTAATGGGCCTACTCCTGACAGCTCTATGGCTCTTATCTAGTTACCATGACAACTAAACCAGTCCTAGCAATGGAGGAGTAACAGGGAGCAGTCTTCCAAGCACACCACTGCTGTGCAAAAGCTTACACTGCTAAATAGTCTATGACGATAAAACAACCCAGAAAAAAGCCGACAGCTGCAGCATTTACAGTAAAACCTAACCCAGGCGTTGTTTGGGACTGTAAATTTGTAGAGGATTATACAGTGTGCTGGATTACAGAGGAGCTGTAAAATCTAATACTGACCCCAACATAAAAGTATAAATGACTTATTGAATGCTTTAAAAAAAAAATTACAGTAGAAGTACTGTCCAGATATACCCTGTAAGTAAAGTATTCATTTAAATTGCACTATGTAAACTATGATTTTACAATACCATACACATGGAACATGCTTGTTTATAATAAGCAAGAATACGTTTATCATGGTTTGCCATGTATTATAACATGCTGTACCATACCACTCCGTGCTTTAGAATGCTTCACCATGCTTCCACTGTGTTTAATTATACTTTGCTGTGATTTTACTATGGGGAATGTCTCTAAGGGACATGGCACTGTATAAACAGTACAGCTGACCTTGCACATCTGGGTTTTAAAAAAATCTAAATAAAAACATTTAGCACTTGGAAAAATGTTTAAATGTTTGAACCTTAGACCAGTGGTCCTGGAGGGCCGGTGTCCCTGCGGGTTTTTATTCCAACTGCACCCTAAACTACTTTATTGGACCTTATTAGGAGCTTAATTGGTCCAATTAACTAATTTAGGGTGTGGTTAGAACAAAAACCAGGAGGGACACCGGCCCTCCATGACCTGAGTTGTGCACCACTGCCTTAAACTATGTCAACCCTGCTGGTAATGATGTGGTCTGGAAATGGTTGGGTTTCTTCAGACTAATATAAGACACTTGGTTATTCAGCCCTGTTAATTCACGAGGGTTTAATTACCCGTATTCATTCTTCAAACAAAGTGTGTAAAGTCAGTGCTATTATAACTGGATCCAAATGGTACGTTTTGAGTAAGATTTTATAACAGTAAGCTTGAAGTGATTCATAATGGATTCACTTCATTCAGTCACAAGCTTGCCATTGGCATAGGTACTCATATACTGTGGTGTGTCGAGTGGAGCTTGAGGCTACCATTAACCATTAACCACTGCAAGATATTACAGAATCGTCTTCCACTTTCCATTTGTCAGCAAAAAATTAAATTATACACAACCCCTATGACTTCTCTATGAGTTTCAGTCTAGGAATTGTGTGGTTTGAGCCCAGTGTTAATGCAAGCAAACCACATACAGTACGAAATGCAGATTAAAGCGAGTGCAGGGACTAATTGAAAATGCATGTCAGTCTGCACAGCCAGCACCAAAGTTGCAACATACTTTACAATACAATAAAAAAAAAAAATTGAAACACTGTGACTGATGTTGCTTCGGTTCTTTTAACAAGCGGAATGGTTTTTTAATACTTAGAACTGTCCTCGTCTGCCAGTGAGTTATCAGACAGAGAATTTTATTTAAAATACTAACAACTTTGGTTATGGTCGTGCTCTGTTGCTGGTGTTAATGAGCATGTATAATGGAACTATCAATTGGACAAACCCATTGAAAAAAATTGCTCACTGGTTATTTTATAATCACAATGATAATATCAGCTGCACAATAGCTTTTCTCACTGGCCTGTGCTGTTCAGAACGCATTGTTTTCATTGTATTCAATGCTGGTTGAAGGCAGATGTGAGTAGTAAGATTATCAAAGCCACAGAATGCCGTGTGGATTCCGGATTGGTCGTGTGGAGTTAACAAGGGAGGTGTTATCAGCAGGGAACTGTGTGAGTTTAAACCAGTTGGAAAGTTTCGGAATGAAATTACACATGAGGCTGTAGAAAAAAAAAATAGGCAAGAAGACTTTACTGTAAGTCTTATTCTATTAATGTCTTTGTTCCTTTTTTTTATTTTATTTCATGCTCATGATCTGTGAGGGATAATGGCAAGCAAGCTCAACTCTATCTGCAATGTTAATGTTCATTTTAGTTGAAATCAATCCTCTCGTGGTTTTTTTTTTTTTGCTGTTCTGTAATGAAGAAGATTAGGGTAGCCCTTGTGTGGATAAACTTAGGCACTGAACTCCCCAGTGTTTCATTTCTCTTCTGGAAGTACTTTTTTGGGGGCGGGGGTAATACTTTAAAGTAATGGCCGTAAATTCATAATGAATTCTGGCTGAATTCCACAGGAATACCACTTGAATTAAATGACCTGTATTCATTCCTGAATTCAAAATGAATGACTTCAAAACTCAGAGGAAGTACAGAAGATTTTCAGGTATTATTCCTGTGGGATTCAGCCAGATTTCGTTATGAATTATAAAAGTGTTGCCCTTTTTTTCAGCACTAGCTGAAACGTTTGTTCGAGACAAATGTACTGCTGTACTTTTTTTTTAAAATTTTTTTTTTATTTCAGTAAGCGCACAGCAGAGAATATTCTCTCTCCTGCCACTTAATTTAAATAAATTTCAAAGGTTTGGAATTGAAAGCTGAATGATTTTCTGGATTTCTACAAGTCTGCCAGGTCATGCTTGACTAGTACGTGCCAAGTCTGATAGAGCGCTGCATTTCAATGGTAATCTCTTTCTCAGTAAATGGGAGGGCTGGCTTTGTTCCGAGATCACAGATGGCTAATTGCCTTCCCCATGAAAGCACTGGATCAAAATAATGAAAGTTAGTAAGCAGACTTTGCCAGCCTTTCTAGCACCATTAACTACAATACAATTTCACTTATCGTCTAATCATTTTGTAATTGATTAACAAAACCCAAACATGGCTTAAAAATCCTAATTTCAGGAGGAACTCAAAAGTATTGTTCAAAAGTTTGGCAACAACAAATTATTTACAGCAAGAACAGGGCTGGAGATTGTATTGCCTATTTGGCCTCACTCAGACCCCTTCCTTAAATACCCTGGAATCCATGAACAGATAATCGTCTCCTCTTTAAAAAATGTGCTACATATCTTAATGAGCAACGCATCTCAAGTAGAACGGTCCCCCAAAATGTTCTCCTTTTCTAGGAAAGCAGTACAGCTGGGGATGGGGAGTTTGTTGCTGGATAACTTCACTCAGACTACTTACTCACTAAATGTGTAGTTGTATTGGCTCTTAGAAGACTCTTCAGTATATAACCCTAATTGGCCCCTTTTAGAGTCAAATAGTTTTACATATTTGCTACTTACTAATGATTGATTACAATTGCACATTTATTATCTTAAAAGGAAAATACCTGAAGTCACAGCACAAGCTGGGAGTGAGATCAGTGAGGTTGATAAAGGGGTTTTTGATGCAGCTGCGGGCCACCTTGTCTAGTAAGGGCTTGAAGGTTAAGAGTTGAATTTTTTCAAAGGGGACCGTTCTCATCCAGCTGAAGGACTTGTAGATCAATTATTCACATTGTCTATCTACAGTACCTTTTTCTTTTGCACATTTTTGTACACAAATGTAGGTATAGACAATATAAGTACAAAGTAAACGTTAGCACAAAGATTATAAACAATAGTTTTAGTTGTTGTTTAATTTTTAATTAATACTAAGATTTTTGTCCTCATACTAAGTGCTGAAAACATTTTACAAAGAAACAAAAAAGAGAAATCTAATGCATTTCAAAGGCAAGCCATTTTCAAACAGTAATTCAACACCTTTACATCAAAAATACATTGGAAAAAGGTTACAATATTTCACATCTGATGCATTATATTTATTTATATATATAGCTAATAGAAATGTAACATTTACAAATCATATTTTATGTTTTTATCCCATGCGAAAAGATATTTCGCTCCTCATATCTTACAAAGTACGTCACTTTACCAAAATAAGTCTATCTTATAAATCAATGAATATTAAGTGACACCTCAATCATAAAGCTTTCATAGAATGGATTGCAAAATATTACAAAATATTCAATGCAATTTAAAAGGGACTTTATACCATCTACATTTCCACAATATAAAATAGCTTACCTATCTGATATCTGATTATGTAGGTGCTCTATCCTCCTCTACTGTTGTCAGCTTAGATCATTATCCATCAATCAAATTAATTTAGTAAGAGCACCTTTCAAAAGGAGCCATCCCAATCAAATAAGTAAAAAAAGGCTGTGAAAAGAACACCAACCAACAAATGAATAAAAGTTAAAAACAAAACTTCAACATACGTAACTAAATGAAAACTTTTTTTTTTTTGCAAGCAAATGATCTAAGCAAAAACAGCAATATGGGTTCAAACACAGCGCACATAAGAGAAGACTAATCGCGTACAAAACATAATATTCTGAAAATGCAGATCCCCTTTAATCACAGTACATAATACTTAAATACAATCATCTTTTTTTATTTGTTTTCTGAAATTATCATAGTGCTTTCATAGCAGTTATTGGCACTTTAAAAATAATGTTGCATATTTTGTTTTTGTTAATTATTATAGTACACTGCAAAAGTGCTAAATATACTACCATACAGCTCATTATAGAGGCAACTTAAATAAGTCAATTAAAGACCATATTTACACTATGTTAAAACTATATATTTAATACTGTCTGATATAAAAAGATCACAAAAAAACTTTTCAGATCCAGTTATATGTAGGTTGGACTGGTGATACTGTTTTGCATAAGACTTATTTACCATGCTCACAGACTACTCGTAGAGGAGGTTATAGACCTTTTAGAAGTGGTTGATCGAGTGTTTGGTAATTATGATAAATAATGATGTATGCAGGAACAATATCAGAAAAATGATATGAGAACACACGTTATAAAGGAACATTCTGGAATTGAAAATTATATCAAATATAACGCATTCTTTAAAGAAGAACAAGTTTCTTGCACAAGTCTTATGTTGCTGTTTAGTTTTCCAGTCCCGGTGAGGTCCATTTATCCTGCAGTGCAAATTCACTTTCGATTCACTTCCTGTGCAGCTGGTATTAAGGTCCCAACAGCACCCAAAGTCCTATACACAGTACAGCACAAAAAGTAAACGAATCCTGGTTCCTAACCCTTTTAATACACATTTCTAATGTCACAGACCAAGATATAGTGCCATTGTAATGGGTCACCTTTACTGAAGTACCCTACATTCTCAAGTGTGATATCTGCAATGTAAAGAGAAGTGTTGGTGGAGTGCTGTACGGCAGATTGTAATATAAATTCAATGTG
Organism: Acipenser oxyrinchus oxyrinchus; assembly: GCA_030684275.1. Taxonomy (NCBI): domain Eukaryota; kingdom Metazoa; phylum Chordata; class Actinopteri; order Acipenseriformes; family Acipenseridae; genus Acipenser; species Acipenser oxyrinchus. The sequence goes on along the minus strand of CM060281.1, from coordinate 2,930,426 downwards.
ACACGTGTTCCTGAAAGCTACGAACTATACATGCTTACTTAGTCAATGCATTACACATGCTTGGATCCTTGTGATAGCTTAAGAGTTTTGAAAACAATACAATGTCCAGGCTGGAAGAATTGAACCCTTTAAAAAAAGTTACAAGGGCCATACATGTCCCACAAATAAAAATGATGCTTTTTTTAATTTTTGCAATAAGGTGCAGGCAAATGTACTGACTGGTTGGATCTGGTCGTTCAAATGATCAGCTTCCTCCTCGTGATATTTGAGCCACTCTGAAATGTATTTTAAGAAGAAATCATTTGAGCAAGCCCAAGCTCAATTCCTTAATCTGATCCACCCTATCGTCCAAGTCCCCTTGGCCCAAGAGTCCTTCAGTCATGAGGTGCAAAATGCTCTAGCAGTGCTAAACATGTGCGATTGAGTAAAGTCACTGTGTTCTTTTTAATGGCTGCTGTTCCATCATGTGGAAAATGCTTGCACAGATAGATGTGGATGCCATCAGTCAAGGTAGAAACTACAGCTTTTCTCCAGAGTGAAATAACAGTACAGTATCTCAATCTGGGGGGAAAAAAAAGTAGGAGACAAGATTATTGCACAGCTGAATATGGAAAACTACAAAGTGGTATGTATTCAACATGAAGCAAAATGTATTAAATTCTATAGGGTGATGCTAAACTTTTGGCCATAGCTGCATTTCTGCATGTATGGTCCATTTTTTACTGCATTTGTTCAGATAAAGATGACCGTGGTCTTGACGACTGATATCCCAATACACTCCCAATACAAAACAAATACAAATATATATAAATCAAAGCCAACCATTGCATTGTCATTCAGTAGCAACCACCTGTCGTTGTCAGTGAACACACAGGAATAACAAGGCAATAATATATTTATGATGGGATTGTCACAGACCTTTGCATTGTTCCTCAGCGATTATTAGCCTGGGGGTTATATTACAAGTTAATCTGTCTGATTCCTATAGTAATCCAAAAATGCAATTGCCCAATTTACAACATTTCCCTGCCAGTATAATGTATTCATTGTGTAAGGAAACTAATTAGCTCTCCAGTAAATAAGTGCGCGCAATGCCAATCGAGGTGTTAGTAAGTTTCCATTTGTTGATTCCAATATTCAAAAGTTACACACATATGGCTTAAACATTATCATTAAACACGACAATGTAGCACAGAATTATAAACAATTACCTAATTTTCTGGGAGATAGCTTAGGTACAGCGATGGTCTGTTTTAAGGGGAGGATTCAGGTAGCTTTTCTCACTAGTACTAATGATGCCTGTCTTACATATCTTGCCTAACTGTGTGTGTGTGTGTGTGTGTGTGTGTGTGTGTGTGTGTGTGTGTGTGTGTGTGTGAAGCTGAACTTGGTGTGCTTTCTAACATCTAAACACTAACTTATCAGACCCCACTTATCAGTTCCTTGTTCCTGTGAATCCCGAGTTGATGGATTTGGCAAACATCCTCCTGTCTTCCATCATTTTACACATTCTTTCAGATTTTTTATTGAGCTTTTAAAATTCACCTGCAGCACTGGTCTATTTCCCGGAATTTGAGAGTTTACGAGCAGTTTGTTGTGAGCAAGCAGATCACAGAATGATATCTGACGAGATGCTTGACTGACTTGCACAGGCCACTTGAATTGTAATTTTATTTAGCAGAAGCTATTGGATGGTGAAAACCTGGCTACCCAAGCATCAGGTCAGATAAACCAGCTCGGGAGCTGTGAGATCATTTTAATCCTTGCTGCGTCTTCCTGTACTGTATCTTGACATTTCGACACAGTTTTCAAAATCTCCAGAAATGTACCTGCGCATCGAGGCTAGCGAGTTACTTAGAATTGATTTGACTTCCGAGCAGCAGGTCAAGGACAAAAACAAGAAAGCTGCATGCAGTAAAAAATAATAAAAAAAAGGAGTGGGAGTGAAAACAGTTTGAGCTTAACAGCGCGCAACAGCAGATTGCCTCGCCCTAAGGGTTGTGCAGATTTAATTCAAACACACACTGGTATATCTGTCGACGGAGTAACTGTTTCTCATTAAGACTGGTTTCTTTGAACACTGCAGTATATATATATATATATATATAATGTTTTTACATACCTTTGAAGCTACCGATCTTAATCGATTTACACACACATGGCTTTCTGTTCTTTTCAGTCCTTTGTCCGTACTGTATTGTTCGGTGGTCTGTGGAGAAGAGCCCCACAGTTCTGTTGCAGGTCAGTTCTTGTGCCTTTACTGAGCTCTTAATAAAGCACGCCAGCTAAAAATCCAGTCCTGTGTGTTGCAACCCAGCTTGATTAAAAGCTTTGATGCAGAGCCAAGATCAAAACCTCTCAGCAAAATACCAATGCTTTTTTTCTATAAGGAACAGATTTGTAAAATAAACTCTAATGTGCCTACAGTACTAGCTGAGCCCAAACAGCACCCCACCACAAACTCTTTTTATGATCACACCAGTATTATAAAGTAATCTTAATATGGGTAATTATGGGAAATATGGTTTTGCTGTTAGGTCATTTTATTTGTGAAATGTAAAGAATAATAATAATAAAACAAAAAAACAAAGAAAATAATAAATCACATCCTATTTTTAAAATGGCTTAAATTAGGTCAACTGTTTAGTGATTCTGAAATGAAAAGCACATTGAAAATATGCATAGTTAATTGTGCGGTACAGTACTGTAACCCGTACTTAAAAATGACACGGCACAGCCTTGCAGCTCAAACACCTTAACACAGTGAATGTTCAGGAGTCTACTTGCGTTGCAAGGTTTTCTAATGGTTTAGATGTTCTGTCCTGGGATGTGTTGCTCTGTAAAAATGTTTCTTAACAGCGCTATTAACAAAAGCAAGTCTTTTGGAAGGGTTGACAGAAAGCTAGCTTTCCAAAAACTACTGCCATTAATACATTTTGCTACTGGCAAAAAAACAAAACAAAAAAAAACGTTTGTTGTCAACCAGTCATCCAAGGGGAGTTATGCTTTCTTAGATTTTGTAGAGACGCAAACTTGATTTGCAATGAATTTTCAGGGTTATTTACTCTGTATTACAGGATAACTAAATGTTTTTAAAACTGTTTGTGCGAAAGCATACAGGCATTTCTGCTAATGCATTTAGGCTGTTTTTTTTTTTTTTATATCCATGGACGAACACATAAATCAATTTCTAACCGGACGTGTTGGGATTATCTGAATGGTCTTTGCCTGCATAGTTATTCTTTACAAAGCTGGATTTCTCCTTTCTCTTTATTGAATTGTGTTTTTAGTACCCCTTCATTAAAGTTAATAAACCCATTATGGAACTAAGATTAAAGGTGAAACTACAGAGACTGTGATGACAGCATACATTATTGTCCTCTCCTAATTAAATAAGCCATGCCTTATCATTACATCAGTGGGGAATGCTGCTCAAGGCAGGGGTGACTTGGTTTAAACCACTGCAAACTGCTGCAACATGTCAGATGTGACAGCATTAACAGGCCAATCAGAGTATCAATCTTTGCAATTCGATCAGTCACAATGTTCCCTGGTCTTAAGAACCATAGGGGCTCAAGCATCAATTCGTTCTTGGAGTTCACTGGAGGTTCCCCAAAATGCATAAACCTTCCAAATCACCCAATAAATACAGGGACAGACCTCGGGGAGTGACTAATATATGCGACTTTATGAAGCAATAATTATATAGGGTTATCCAAAATGTGGTCAGAGCATGTACATTTTCATGAAAAGGGAAGACAAGCTTACTTTACACAATAGCCTAAAACAGGTTTAACCAAAGCATGTAGATCACGTTGACTAGGAGCGGTTCATCTGACACAATCAAGCAATTTGATTATTAAGGACCGGTCCCTAATCTGTACATCAGAGCTGCACAAATTGGGTGCAATTACATCGTTAACTGAATAGGATATGGAAGAATTACGTAATTTAGGATACAGGTGGAAAAACCAGAAGGGCACCAATCAGCCTAGACCTCGAGGACCGGAACTGTGCATCCCTGACATACATAGCTGTTTTGCAGAACAGTTTGCATTATTGTCCTTGCATTGCACGCCATTGCTGTATAGCCCTGTGCCCTAGGGGACTTACTGCACTGTTGCTGTTAAGCACGTTGCAGTGGTGCACAGCCACACAGATACAGTTGAAACAGAAAAGGGCATCTAAAGATATACAAATAAAAACACAATACCTGACTGCAAGATTAAATGGGGCAATAAAGAACAAAAGTGGCAGCCAGCAATTAGGCCATCTACTGCAATAGACTTGAAATTGGCTATTTGATCAATGGAGTACAGACAATCGGAGGTATCGCATTTGTCTGTAAAAGGCTTCCAGAAAGCAATATAAGAGAGAGAGATATTGCTTATACTAGAAATCAGCATAGCGTGTGACAATTCATTTAATCCTGCAACATTTGTGTCGAAATTAAGTTATGGAATTCAAAAAGTAAACTAATTTGTTTTTTTACATATATTTATTCACGACTGTGACCTAGGAGTCCTGTGAGGTTCCAACGTGAATTCTGACAGTGTGTGTTAACGCTAAGATAAGGTCGGACCTTGAGGACACTGAAAGGGTAAAATATATATATTTTTAAATCAAACAGAATGCGAATGAGTGGCTAAAATGACTCCCCCCCCCTCCCCTCCCCCCCCTCTATAATGAGACAAAAGATGCTTGAATGGGACTTTTATTTAAAAATGTGTTTGTTTGCTAATTTGAATGAGCTCTCTTGCTAAATATCCAAGCTCGATTTTTAAAAAAAAAGCCTTGTGCAGTGATACAAGACCACTGCGTTGTCTACAGTACCTGCCCCATTGATAGCAGTCTGTGTCAAAAAAAGGGTAGCTTATCTTTGAGCCCCAGACTGTGGAGGCACAATAAACCCTGCAGCTACAGCTCGGCTCTGTCAGCCTCTGAGAAGGAAAAAAAAACAAAAGAAAAACTCTTTGATGAAAAGGGCATGGCCTCTCATTGCTGCTCGGGGCCTTTATAACTAGCGTGGGATGAGTTACGAGGCAGGAACGTTAAGGGAGGAGACCCCAGGGCATTGCAGCGAATTGGAGATCATGCTGGTTTGTGCTCCCTCCCTGACTCACTGATGCAGACAGAGACAGGAAGGGAACGGGGAAGGGAAGGACATTTTGACCTCGTTAAGAAACATGTTGATTAAGCAGGGCTATCAATGAGGCATCCTGAAATGCTGTGGTCTGATAAGGTGCTCTATAGCATGAAAGTGGTGTTGTTGTAGTTGCGGTTTTTAATCCTCGTAGTTTCTCACTTCTTGGGTTTTTTTTCCCCCATTCCATTCCACATAACTGTGTTACAAGCAGAAGTCAGGTGTAAGAATTGGTCACATGCTTCTAGAACACTGAATTGTAAATAAATGTAAGTTGAAAATGATGCAGATCCTAGAGCACGGAGTCTAGTGTTCTCATGTGAGCATGATTACTGGTCAATGACATAGCTTGGGTATTAAGTGTAAAATGTTGACAGCCTACACAATCTGTTAGTTTAGTCGCCTGTCTACATGGAAGCAGACACAGTCTATCAAGTCTACAGAATAATGGAATTGGTATGCATTGATGGCAGAGTTTTTGATAGGGACTCTTTCAGTGTAGTGGAGCTTAGCAAACACAATTAAGGATGCATTGGAAACAGATAGCTCTATTCACACAGGAGTTAAATGTTTCCGATGCCAGTCTGTGACTTCTTAATCACAGCATTAAAAAGCTGCAATCTGGGGTTGGTGAGGTCTAGCTCTAAGGGTAATAAGACTACACTAGGACTGGACTAGGGAGGCCCACGTGCCTTTGATTAAGAGCTCTTAAAAGGCACAGACACAGACCACTGCCACAACCACGATGTTCCCGATGGTGGCGATGATTGCGATCCACAGCCAGATGGCTTCGCTGGAGAGCTTGGACTCCTCTTCTGGTTCCTGGGGGTGGGTGTTGGCATGGAGGTTGGAGGAGGAGGTTTGCAGAGAAGTGTTTCCGTTGTATGGAGAGTCCATGAAGGCTCCACTCATGGCTGGGAAATGCTGGGAGGACAACCGGAAGAAGTAGGTTAAAGTCTGAGGATTGGTTTTGTCAGAAAACCTTTTTTTTTTTTTGAGGATTTTCAGTCATGTCTCGATACACTATTCTATAAACTGTTTTATATCAGTGATTTCTTTTTTTTTTAACCAGTTTTCAAAAAACATGACGGCATATATTTTAGAGATGAACAGTATTTCATTGTACAGTATACCGTAGATTAAGCAATTGTCAGTTAATTGATCCTCAGAACCTAATCAGTTAGTTATAATTGAAATTAATGAAGTGCAAATTTGCATAGGTCCATCTCAAGCCTTGAGTGAATGAGAAGAACTTATGTATTAACCAACCTTAATTAAAATGAACCTCAAAATGAATGTGACTTGTAACTTTTCTACTTTAGACAAGATTCTAAATTGCAGGCTATAAATACACACACACACACACACACACACACACACACACACACACACACACGTACGTGTGTGTGTATCCTTTCCATGCTGTATTGTATCACTTTTGCTTTAAAAAAATGATGAATAAAGATATTTCTAAAAAAAAAACACATTAGCAAGTTAATTAGCTAAAATAAAAAGATGCAAATGGCACACAGTATCTAATGGATTGAATGCAAAAATAAATAATTTGAAAAATTGAATGCAATAGGCTCTGAAGGGGAGTCATCAGCCAAAAAAAAAAAAACCGGCATCCTAATACTTTGGAGTGTGACTTTTCTTTTCCGTCCTAATGCATCTCCGTTCATATCTTGGGAATGTATATCCGACAGAAAAATTCCATACAAGACATTCCACTTCACCCACCCCTTGTACAGGAGATTGACGTCTTAAATCAATGCTTGTTAACAAGGCTGTAAGAACATCCTGTGCCCTGCTGTGTCTCCTACACATCTGCCAGTGTTTTAAGCTTTTAAATATTCAGACTTAGAACAGCTTTGCACACTAAAGTTACAGTTATGCCCCTTTAGCTTTCCATTAACACATGTTGATTTAGTGCCTGGAAGTGTAAAGTTTGTTTGTTTGTGCTGTTGCGACATTTGTGCTATTTTTGTGTTTATTTGAGACGGGAGAAAGGAACTTTTCTATTGAAGACAAAGAATATCCCACACGTTTAAATGGAGCCGCATCCTCAGAGGATGACCGAAGGCTAGACTACAAACAAACTTCTCATAATGTTCCTGGCTCACGAGTGTGAGTCTCGTCTTGTCGATAAACCCAGGACGATTTGCGCAAAACAACAATTACTAATGCTTTATTAAACATCAAAATCAGCATGCAATGAATTCACCAAAGTTTTACACACTGCACAACTGAACCCTAAACACATACGCCTATGTAAACATCTGAATAGTTAATAAGTTTCTTCATTTTCGGCATCTTTTCAATGTATTTTGGTATCACTTCAAAATAACAGCCTAATGAATTCCGGTTGAATCCCACAGGAACAACACCTGAATATCTTCTGCACTTCCTCGGAGTTCTGAAGCAATTTGCTTGTTCAAACAGGCTAAGTTGTTTGTACACATATCTTTTTAAACAATACACTACAGAGTTTTAGAGTAGGCTGGTATCTGTGACAGAGGAGGCTCTGCTTGGCTGTGTGTTCGTTTGTGTGGGTAGCAACGCAGTACTATACAGTAATGACTTTTGGCTTGCTCATCATCTACAGCCAGTCTTACAATCATCTGATCGTACATTCTTGCTGCTTGCCTGTGAACTAGTGTGCCTATCAGCTCACCTTGCCTGCGTAGTTGTTTCCTAATTGAATAGTGTTTTGGACAGATGTGTATTTTGGTTAGAAGATCATTTACTAACTGAAGGGGCTGCAAGCTCAAACAGTACATCACTACAAATCTCCCGAGGAAACTTTGGTGCTGTAGCGCAATATAGCATCTCCGACGCAAAGACAAACGTTAGTAATAATCTTTACGATTCAAGAACCCAGGGAGGAAAGATTATCTATTGACTTACAAGATGAGATAACAAGGCAACAGAGTTTTTAAAAGCATGATATATAAGGCATAGAAATGTCTGCCTACTGCCTGCTGAATTCAATACCCCAAATGATTTTCAGCACAATAAAAGGAGGAACAATAATAAGGTTATTAAAGCAAGTAAGAGGCATTACAAATCATTTTAAAAGAAAAAAGGCGGAGGAGTTTGTCAGCTGATGTCGGTGAGCTACTGCCCCTTGGAGAACAAAGGTGAGGAGACTCCCTCCCTGCAGAGTTTGGTGCCATACCGCATAGGTGTGGCAGTACCAATGCAACGCTCCATGGGGATTCCCTAGAGAAGATCGTACATGAACCCCACTGACTGTATGACACCCTGGACATCACACGGTTGTGCCTTTACCAGGGGAGACCTCAGCAACCCGTGTGATCCCCTGACTGTATGACTCGCCCTTCTCATCACATGGTCGTGCCTTTACCAGGGCAGACTCTCATGGACCCTGGTCAGTATCCTTTAAAACTGATTTGCTGTAATCCATAGGACTCTGGATTATTAAATCAAGTTCTGTACAATGTGACCAACTTCAGAATCTCACAAGATAACAATCAGCCAAACATATCAGCTTTGTCTTTCTTTTATAAGCTTTGTTTTTGGCAGGATTCCCGTCAAAGTCTCTCTATAAAATGAGAAAGGCTGCCATCATGGGCACTGCAAAGGTTAAAGGTGAAACCCACCCCTCCTTCTCAAGGCCTTTGTGTATCATGAAGCTTGCTCAAGCTCTTGATAGAGTTGCTTCATTGTGTTGTGCAACAGATCAGAGTGATTTAAGCCCCTCAACGCAGCACATTCACTTACAGCACTGCATTGTATAACTGCTTTGAAAATGACCCCAATCTTTACAATCCACTTTAGGACAAAGACATTGTTTTCTATTATCAGTATTCTTTAGTAAGAGGTTTTATACTGCCTGGTCTACTTGATCATTCTGCTGTTTATCCTGTCTTAGTACAAACTGAGCTATCAATTACAGCAATTGCCAAAAGATTTGCATCACCTAGAACTTTTTAAACAGAATAATAAAAAAAGACTAGTTAAGTCTGTGGAAAACTACAAAGCGGTATGTAATTCAATATGGTACGCAACCCCAAGCAAATTACCTGATCCCCCAGTCTGGTGAACATTGCTTCCTCAGGGTCATTTGGGAGAGAAAACTTTTGGATGTGCTACAGCCCCCAGTTAGAATACTCATAATGAATTCTGACAACCACGCTACCCCACTGTTGCGAGCTCACCAAGCACCTGGAGAGTGTGTGCGCCCCTGACTCTATAGAATGACTCACCTTGCACATCACGAGGTAGTGCCTTTATCAGGAAAGATCACTTTTACATTAGCATTAAAGTACCTGAGTTTTATCCCCACCCCAGCATTGAACACAAGCTCTTATTATTAAAAAAAAGGCTTTAAAATAACTAGCATTATGAATATCACCCAATGACATTGTCATGTAAAAAGACGTATTGTTCTGTTGCCTAATGTTTTAAACATCAATGCTATAATGACTGTAGCAACGATAATGAAAGGATTTGAACTGGAGGCATTGTTTTTAATGCGTCATGCCTCTAAATGTGGCCCTGTGATGAGCTTACGATAAGTGCCTTCCCACGGAACAGATTGCATAAGTGACAGAAAAAATCAGCTAGTGAGAAAATGGCAAAGGAAACAAGGGCTTTAAAAAAAAAAAAACAATTACATTTAGAGTGCCTAATTATTTCTCCCCCGATTCTCACCAATTTACAATGTCCAATTATATATATATATATATATATATATATATATATATATATATATATATATATATATATATATATATATATATATATATATATATATATATATATATATATATATATATATATATATATATATATATATATATATATATATATATATATATATCCCTCACAGCAATTTCCCACACGGCTCAGGAGAACTGAAGGTTCAATGACATTTCTGTAGCTGATTTACAGTGTATGTCTGAAATGGCTGTTTTCGCACTGTGGTTAAGGCACTCGTTTGCGGTTCGCAGGTTCACCAGTTCACGCCCAGCCTTCGCCATGTTACACTTAAAAAATATTTGCCATCTTTTTTTTTTACCTAATTAAATCCATAGTTTTCTGAGTTTGCACATCATCACTTTTTAAAATGCTGCCATCGCCTTTTTGGTGGATTATCTCTTTGTGTTTGTCATATTTTTTTTGTTTTGTTTTTAATTCTACATGCACTTTTTTTCATTTATTATAATTATGCATGCATGGAGGCGAAGCTTATGAATGGGGCACTTAATTGGCCAAAAAGACAAAATCACAGATCTGTCTGCTGGAGAAACCGTCACCCACTATTAGGAACTGATTTCAGATGGGACCAATCGGCTTTCAGGATTTAAACCAGGAAAGCAGTTGTAATTCATGAAGAACAAGATGAGAGGCTCTGTAATTCAAGCTGGAAATAGAGCACAGCCCACAGGTCATTCACACAATGGGCGCCTTGTTTAAAGCCCATTAAAACCGGTCAACCAGAAAGCGAGTTCCATAACTGGAAACTGCTTGTGCCATTAATAAAAAGGCAGCTATGCCATGTAATATGGCTTGTAGCTCTCTTTGCATTGATTAAAACCACATTTAAATGATCTCATTCGTCAGAACGTGACGGGGGTGGGGGTGGGGGTACTTTAAGAAATCCCCCCTGGTTGGAAGTCTGCAGAAGTATTATTTTTGGTTACTTTCCAAAAAGTATTAGTTTTGATTTTCTCTTCATAATGCAAAGTTATTGATTTTTTTTTAAAACTGCATTTGTGACGTATTTATTCATACGTGTCAAGGTTAAAAGGTTTTACATAAGATTTGGCAATGTGTGCGTTCTGATATTTTGCTCAGTCTGGTCTACTTCTATAACATAGCTGACAGGCTGTTTTGTGCATTTTGGCATTCCCATCAAGTCTACTTTACTAGACATTCTTTGGAACTCTTTGAAACATTAAATCACGCATGAATATTTATTTTAAAATCTGACCAAATCCTGCAAATACTGACTATGACCAGGAGCATGTCCATTGGATTTGTTCTGTTTGTTATGCTTTTGATTTGTATTAGTTTAGTTTTTTTATGATTGCGTTTTTGTCCTGTTTGGATGATTTGACGACTTTGGCCATTACTTTTTATAATGTTATATCTTGGCGCATTCTCTTGCCAGCAGGACCCCCTCAGAAAAGAGATGCACATCTCAAAAGGTTCTAGCCTGGTTACATCAATACATTTCAATTTGATTTGCAGCCAAACCCAACACAGCAACCTCACTACTGCAGAAAGCATTTGCCAACAGATCAGTTGTTTCCTTTGTGCCATGTTCTTTGTCTTGGCTTTACAGAAGAGCAATGCAACTGCACTGCAAACCCAGTGCTGGAAATGCAACCCACGATGAAAAAAAAATGCAGTAAAACTCTGTGTCTCTAATGTGTCAGCAATTCAAATGCAGTTGATAACACACTGAACTAACGCATCGTTTTCAAATTAACTCCTATTGAATTTATAGCAAGGAATATAAATTCCTTTACTCCCCCATCTGCTAGTTTAAGTTATGTAACTCTAAGCAACACAAATGAATCACGGCAAGAGAAGGATTCTTGGCAGCACGAGCCCAACTCCATGCAGTAGCCTTGTTTATATTATAGGACTGCATTTAGGGCAATATGCTGGTGTCAAAGCGATGTACTACACTGTAATTGAAGTAACAACGGTGTTATTAATCACCGCTGTACCTGCATTTTTAAGTACGCATGTACCAGACTTGTGCAGGGCGATTTCTCCAGCATAAACTAAATAATAACTCATTGTGGTGTAATGCAGTTATTAAATAATACCTTCAGTTTGCTCTACTCGTGTGTATCATATGCCAATACATGTACCAGGTTTTGTTTTCGTACGCTCGTACCTGTAACGGTAACTGGTGTGAAAGGCTTGAAAACGAGGTTAGGCTCACGAGGACTAACCTGCGGAGACATTCATTGAAAAATACTTGAGAACGACTTCGAGGTATTACACAACACAGACAGCAGACCCATGCAGAATAGGCAGTGGGCAAAGTAATCCACCAGTGTGAATTTTTAATTTTTTAAATACGTGCAAATTCTTACCTGTGCTGCCATTAAGGAGAGCTCCATTGTTCAACCTTGTTAAATTGACAAATGCGTATCCTGTGGAGGAATTCACCTAGTCTTTGATTTCAGCTACGACTGTGCTGCTGCTGTTGCGCCTACAAATACGCAGGCTATTGAACTGATAGGCTTCCACAGTGCAAGACTCCCCACACTGCTAGCGTGCGTGCAACCTCGCAAATGTATTGATGCCAGAGTTTCTTTGACAGTTAAGCTGGTGCTCCTTGTGCAGGAGATAATTTAGTCCTGTTAAAAACGCCTGCACAGGATAACAAACACTGGGTGAATAGCGTTCGGTTGCACACCGCACTGTGCTTTTAGTCGCCACTCCAAAACCATTATCCGCAGACTAGACTGACAATTAAGGTTGCAGGTGGAAAACGTGGGTGCAATTATGCTGACTGCCTGTGTATAGTGTAAAATGCTTAAGTGGGTGACATCATTTAGTTTTCTTTTAAAAGAAGACCGTAATAATTGACTGTGCATCACAACCTGCTGCTGTAGTCTCACTTCCAATAGGACCTCGTTTGTTTTACGTCTCATCCGAAGGACGGAGCAAAAGGAGGCTCAGTCAGTGACTTGGTCAGGGTCGAACACAGTTACCTCCTGGTAACAAGCCCCTTTCTTTAACCACTGGACCATCAAGCTTCAATAATAATAATAATAATAATAATAATAATAATAATAATAATAATAATAATAATAATAATAATAATAATAATAATAATAATAATTTTTAATGCGTCAAACTCGCCACTCTATTTAGTTTTGTTTAAAACTAAGCTCGAGTTGTCCATTATCCATGAAGCAAGTGTGACCATGCACTTAGAATAAAGAATAAACGTGTTTACAGCAGCTGAAGAACATACTTTAAACTACAACAATTCAAAAATGTGACATTTCGAGATTTAACATGATATACTGCACTAAGATTACGGCTTCCGGTAGACTTTCGCGATATCGTTTTGTAGTTTATTTGACTTCATGAGCTAGTTTGACCGGACTGATGTACAAATAAATCACAGAAAATCGCTTCATGCCAGCATCCTCTAAGTTGTACTACCCTGTAGCTGTTTGATTGAATGTGGTTTATATCATACATCTGACTTTGTACAGCCGATTAACAGAAACCCTTAGAAAATTGTTGCCACAAGCAGTGCATTTGGTGTTTGCCGCAATAACTAACGATGCATGCAAAGAGTTGTAAATGAAAGGGATGAGTAAGAAACTACTAAAAGAAGGACGGGCACACCCAGAGAGGGTAACAACCATGGGCAGGATTTAGGAAAAGTCATTGTTGGGATGTCATCCAGTTCACCTGTCTTGTTTCTTCAATCTTTATATCCAAAACCAGCAGGCACTGTTTCTCCTCATCGCGCTACAGTGGACCCTAGCGGTCAGGCGCCTAGTGAGCTCGGGCGGGCACCTGCATGGCTGGCCTTTGTCCACCAGAGACCGCTAGCTCGCTGACATCCGCTGTCGAGTTCCTGGGTGCAGAAGAGGAAGCTGACTCAGTCATGGGTTTGGAGGACGCCCGCTGAACCTTCCCCTGAGCTGTGTCGGTAGTTGCTGGGGTGAGGGGAAAAAAAATACTTGGACATCTTAAAGTGGGGAGAAAATGGGGGGGTACAATAATTGGGCACAAAAAAAATTGAAAATGCTCTTAATGTAATGCACAATATGGTTCGTTATTTGGAGCTTGTCATGAATGCTCCACTGGTTACAGGGGTATGGATGGTTCAAGTATTAACTGAATGCGACAGCCATCTGTCATCTAGTTAAAAGCTGACAGCAGGAGTCCTTCGGAAAAATAACTTCTTTTGGGATCAAAACGAAGAACCAAAAATAAGGAGTCAGTTTTACAGTTTGTGATTCTTCAATGGTAATGAAAAAAAAAATATTATTACTGGTGAAAAAGACATTTGATCAAATCAATCTGTATTTGTTTCTTCTCATGCAATCTTTAATAATGTATTTGCCCTTTTCTAAAAAAATAAATATAATTAAAATCTTCTTTTGTGCACAAGTACAGTAGTAGCATTTATAATTCAGTAAGAAAAACACAATACATGATATGGGAGAAAGAAATTTTGATTGATATAAACTACTGCTGCACAAACCGATTATTTGATTATTGTGATAGAGCTTTCCATAGGTGAGAGTCATTGGTTGATCAGGATAATTTACCGTTGCTGAATCCTGTCCCTAAGTTTGTTTTGGCAAATAAAGGCTTATGCATGTATAAGTGTCATTTGCTTTGCCCAGGTCTATCTAATCTGGGAGATGGGTTGTGCGATGCACTGGTTTATACTGGGTGTCTTGTATCATGTACAGCGTAGTCCGTCGTTGTTTTGATTAGCATTCATGAAAAATGAGGGACAGGCACCAGGAAGGCATCGCCTCACTGCAAGAGAGAGAGAGAGAGAGAGAGAGAGAGAGAGAGAGAGAGAGAGAGAGAGAGAGAGAGAGAGAGAGAGAGAGAGTCATTGTATTTATCTTGCTCTTATTGTATTATTACTTGTACTGTAACACTTGATTTGCTTACAATGTAAGTAACAATGTACTGTAACAATGTATTTGCTTACGATTGTAAGTCGCCCTGGATAAGGGCGTCTGCTAAGAAATAAATAATAATAATAATAATAATAATAAAGAGAGAGAGGGGGGGGGGGGTCACAAGAGAGGGGGAAACACAGTTCCTAGTCTGCACACTAGAGGGTGGTAGAGCACAATTAATGGCTGTGAACTAACTTTCAGAATAGAAGGTACCCTCCCTCCCTTCTCTCTCTCTCTCTCTCTCTCTCTCTCTCTCTCTCTCTCTCTCTCCCCCCCCACACACACACACAGGGGGCATTTCAATGTAAAAGATAAGACATTAAACGAAATCACTGCTTCCTGTACTACAGATTTTTTAAAAAGCGCATTAAAATATCTATTAATTCACAGCAATTGGGACCATGGAGTGTTTTTGTTTGGATAATAAAAGCATTAACATTGTCAACCTGGCTTTGCCAGATAAGAAAATGACAATACAACCCCCTGTTTATTTAAATACATCACACACAGTGCTGTGCTGTACTGTTAATACCTGCTGCTTAGTGCACTTTAATGACAACAGGGCAGAGACTCACTGCACATAATAAGTGATGAGAGTTCTGCTTGGATAACAGAAGGGTTGGTAAAATTGGAAGTTCATGTAGATTTAATTATGAACGCCAGCCTTGTACATGTGCTCAACATCATTTGTTACAAAGGAACATGACTTAACAGGGCTGAATTTGAAGTGCAGAACATATTCAGGTGTTAATCCTGTGGTATGCAACCGGAATTCATTAGGAATTTGCAGCTATTATTTTAGTGCTACCAACACAACATTTAAAAAAAAAATCCTAAATGGTATTTAAGTTTACCCAAGTCTTCAAATCCATCACAGAGAATAGAAAAGGACAACATGAATGTAGAAAGCACTATTATACACAGTTATAAATGCATGGAATAGCCCACCAGGAGAAATTAATTTCTAGGGAAATTAATATACAATTAGATCCTGTTCTATTACTCCAAATTGGATCCCTTGAATTAGGGCAAACAGTGTGCTATGAAGGATGAGCCTTGATGGGCCACAGCCTCTAGATCCCCAAAAAAATCTTATTATCTTATGTACAACTACTACTACTACTACTACTACTACTACTACTACTACTACTACTAATAATAATAATAATAATAATAATAATAATAATAATAATACAGAAGGAATGGTCTGGATTCCGTTTCTTTTGTCGACAGTCACTGCCTGTAAGCTTTAATGAAGTCGTTTAATATTGTGGGCTGAAAAAGACGCTGGAGGCAATATGGTGTAAAAATCCTGCTGAGCCTGACATCTGCTTGTAATTACCAGCATCTGCCCCCACCCCCAGCCTTCTAACCCACACACGTGGTTCGCTGCCTGAACTCAATGGGCCTCGGACATAGCAGCTAGGTGATCATTTAGCGGTCAACGGGTCAAGCTTGGCTGTAAATACAGACGTCTCCCTAGTCCATTCATTAACCCCTGCCTCTCATTACAATGGGGTTTCCTAACTGAACTACTGTAGTGTCTAGAGACCAATTATATTCCCTTTTACGCAATGAAGGTTTTATATGAGAACTGGCCTTTCCCCTTTGATCCTTTACCCTGCATTAACAAATCAACTAAGGTGCCAATTAAGAGTCGAGTGCTGCATTTCTCTTTCTCCGTGCTGGACTAAAACCACCTGGTGCCAGGTACCAGGTTACCAGTTTATATTTGGTACATGATTAGTATCACGCTACTTCTAGAAAGTGTAGCTGTTCTACACAACTACAGCACTATTGCATTGCAGTAATGAAGCACTCTAACATGGCCATTGAACATCATTTAGTAATACAGGAATACAGTTAAGTGGCTGATGCTATGGATTGGGGTTTGTCATGCAGCATAAACGTACTGTGATTGGCTGAAAGATCCTCAGCAGCCTATAATAACTGATACTGAACACTAGTGTAATGAAGTTAATATAGCCTGCTTTTAGAGGACTAGTTTCAGCTGCAATGCAGGAACACGATGGTTCTCTTGTGACCTGATTCCTTCTTGACTGCAAAATCTCTTCTAGGAATGCCATATTGATCTAAACGCTGCTATTTCTGGAAAGCCTCTGGTTGTAAGCTCAGTGTTTTGGAGCAACTGCAGCTTTTTGCTTCCCCTAAAAATCTGATTGAACATTTTTCATTAGCAACGCTCCTCGTCATCAACGGATATTAGTTGCTGCAACTGTAAATCAAAAGGTGGGGAAGTATTCATTCCTCTTAGGGATTCTTTTATAAAAATAAAAAAAAATCCCTTTGGGGTGGAATTTTATTCCCAGTGTATTGCCCTGAAGAAATCCATAGCAGAATACATTTGCATGTTTAGGAAACGAATGGGAATCGTTAACAGCCCTAGTTCGAAATCAGATTTGATAAGCCAAAAAAATCTTAGGTCTGCAATTTTCAAAGAGTTTTAAAAGGTCTGCTAACTTTGAGCAACTTTGAGACTTTAAATATAGACTGGACTGGCTGTGACCTGCAACAGATCTCATTGAATCAGAGGCACTGTTATATCCAATCATATTAACTGGGGCTGCAAGTTATCCCTGAATTTCCAAATCACTAACAGGTGGTTTTGTGCTGAAAACCTATTAGAAACAAAAAATGTGGTTAAGGGGTAATAAATGATCTCTGTCCTATCAGATTTGATGATTACACAGAATACTGCACAACTGATGCCAACCACAAACCTGAAGCCTTATCACAAATTACTACAAAAACGGAAGAACCTCAGTCTAGCACTGCACTGCACAAGAAAAAGTGTTTCTGGGTAGCTAGCTGGGCTGCAAATAATTGATTAATGACTATTTAGTTGAGGCTAGCCATGCCAATCAATAATCGATTAAACCAATTAGAATGTCTCTGCCAGACAGTCTTCCATAGCGTTTAACGCAGCAAAATCAGGCTGAGGAAGGCATAAGGGACTGCTTGCGCTTGGGAGCTAGTGTGTTTTCTGTTCTGTTTGCAACCACATATAAAAGTGGATGTTTATGAATTCATGATGATGTGCTTTGTATCAAGGACATCTTATCAATAACCAGATGGCCAGCGAGGCAGAATGACTCCCTTTCACTTTCACAGCGGTGAGAAGAAAAGCAACAGTTAAGAAAGCATGAATTACTTAAACGCACGACATCATCCAGATATCACATCGCTGACGGATTGCTAAGCAGATAAAAAGTTCTTGTGATGATAGATAGGTTTGCATAGCTTTACAAGGGCTTCAAATACCATTTCAAAATCAATACAAAAACTGGACTTCAAGCATAGCATATCCTATCGCTAATGTCAATTATAAGTCACGTCCCCATTGGAATTTATTAGCAGAAAATTTGCTTATAATTTCACTGAGAGTAGATCGCACACTCAGAATGTCAATGACAAAAGCATTCTAAACATGATTATACAGTTACAATGTACTTAATGTTTAAGCACAATATAACCCTAACCTTTTTCTGATACAACTGTGTACTTACGTATATCATACAAAAAGATTTACACATGAAGTACAATGTAACTATACACACCAACATTGTAATTATGTGTAAGTACACATGTATTTACTAAGTAACTACTATGTAAATACACAGTAATTAGAGACACTTAATGTAAAGCTATCTTTAATACAAAAGCAAAAGCACACAATGGAAAGGCCTTCAGCACAAAGAAAGGGGCAATAGTGATGATGTTTTAAAATGTATTCCGTAGCTTAGCACTCCTTTTATAGGCCAGGGTGTAAATAGTTAAGAGGGTAAGATGCTATAAATCTTGGTAATGGGTTCCCTTCAGTGCTGCAGAAGGCTATGCGTGGTCCATATTAACAGCAGCCTGGCTACTAAACAGGGAGAATGGAATGGAATTGAATCATTGCTTCGTTACCTGTTGTATTTGCACATCCAGCGTTGCATTTACAGCTTGATTTATGGCTTTTGTATCGACGGGCTGTACAGATGGCTTGATGCTTAATTGTATGTAGTTCTGAGGTGACAGACCGGGTCTCTAGCCTAACTGTGTCTCACACTTCTCAAAAGCTTATTTATGTTTTAATGTACAGCTGACCTGGGGCCAGTTACAACTGTAACTGTGTCATTTGTAATTAATTGAAATTATTTGGGTCCCAGAGACCCACCTCAGGATGTGGGTCGACACGCTTTGACCCGGGTTGAGCGAGACAAAATGCATGACGGCCGCAAAACAGCCACGTCTGCATGAAGGTTTCACTTCTGCAAGGATCGTTTCTGTTTATTCTGTTTCGTCATATTTTTATTGCTTGAGACACAGCATGAGTCAGATTGCAGCAGGGATGAAGAAATATTTGCTCTAATCAACATTTGGGCTGATGGTTCAATCCAGAGAAGCTTGGATGGAAGCGTCAGTAACAAGCTGCTTCCAGGGCATTGATACACGCGTTGTGTACTTGTGTCTGTCACCCAGGTCAACCCTGCTTTATCAAAAGCAGTGTGAAATCACATACCCGAAATCATGACACTGGATCCTGACCCAGGTAGACCATGCCGGTGTGAAAGGGACTTTATTTGCACTGTACAAAATCACAAAGGTCCTGCAAATTTAGAACCTCAGGTACTCAAACTTAAAAAAAAAAAAAAACTGTTAACCAAATGTTTGTATATAAATAAACAACATATAATAATGTCCTCATATCTTTTTTTTCTTCTGTTATAAAAACTTTACTGGGGGGACGGGGGGACTGTGATTTTTCATGGCTGGCTTCAGCTCTGAACAGGGGATGGGCGTTGTAAGTAACTGACTGTGTATCTTCCGGTTGTCTAAGCGAGTTAAGTGTCTGAGGAAATAAAGACAGACAAAGTCAGGAAGAGAGACAGGGATATTTAACCTCTCTCTGAGCTGGTTCACTTGGCCAAGAATCCATCAGTCCTGACCTTCACTCACCCAGGGCAAACAACGATAGCGTTCCTCTGTTTTCTTTTAGCATTGCTGACAGTGACTCTAAGCAGACTCTCTTTGAATTAAACCAGTGATGGAATGACTTCACTATTAAAAGGGTAAAATAATATTAATGTGTGTAAGGTTACGCTGTTTCTGTCGATGGACTGGATTCAGTAACATACCAAACTTTAAATTGCATTGACTTTACAAAATAGTTTCATTTGTTGGACTTAATGTTATTTGCAGTTATATGACCTAATAATAAGTATTGCTATTTTGTAGGTCTTGTATTTTACTGTTTGGAAGTTTTGATACATTTTTGGTGTCACTTTACTAATTACTATGTATTTACATGGTAGTTACTTTGTCAATATATGTGTACCTACTCATAATTACAATGTTATTATGCATAGTTACAATGTACTTAATGTATACATCTTTACACATGGACCAATGTGGGCAATGTCACTATATCTCTATTGCCAGAAATAAACATATCTTGCAGTGGCTATCAATGGAATACATAATGTTCTCAGTATCACAGAGCCACAATGCATTCCTTCTTGCTAAATATCTTATAGCCTCACAACTTTAAACAAAAAAAAGTTGATAAATAAATAACTTGATACAGTGAATAATGGGGCAGCTCTCTCTCTCTCTCTCTCTCTCTCTCTCTCTCTCTCTCTCTCTCTCTCTCTCTCTCTCTCTCTCTCAGTGGTTTGACTCTGTTGTCATGGACAGGCTTGGGTTGTGATTCAGGAAGTGTCTCCCAAGAGGCGGTTGCTTAGCAACAAGCTGCTGTTTCGTACAGCTCAAGTCAGGCGCAATGAGCCAGGACTGAAAAATGCACTGAAGCTCTGTCGTTTGCACAGGGAAAGAATGCCCATTTACCAGGGATAAGAAGGGTGTACTTAAATAAAATGTCATTTTAAAAAAAAAAAATCAACCCGTTTTGCTGTTTTTGTTGTTGTCGGTGATTGTGGCACTGGGGGGAGCATCAGGTGTTGCTCCTTGTTTCGATGTCTTCTCGTTCCCTTGGGCCTTGAGTGTTCAGAGCCACACTGGTGATTTATTACCTTGGGTTAGGAATGAGGTGGAGCATCAGATTGAGCAAGCTGCAGTTCTGGGAGATTCGAGAGACAAGCTCTCCCAACGAGACAGAGAGAGAGAGAGAGAGAGAGAGAGAGAGAGAGAGAGAGAGAGAGAGAGAGAGAGAGAGAGAGAGAGAGAGAGAGAGAAGGCTATCAACCAAAATAGTGTACGAAGAGGAAAGCTGGTGGGGACCTGCTAGGAGATTGGAAAATAATACATTTATATATATATATAATGTATCTATAACTATATCTACAATAACAAAGATACGGTGTCATACAATATTTTGGAGAAGCTAAAGAAAAACACAAACTGGATTTTCTTTATTTGAAAAAGGGGAGGGGGATGCAGTGCAAATTAAACTAAAGGTGTACCTGAAAACAAAAGTGGAATTGAAGGAGAAATATTGGATCCTGAAAGACATCTTGACAAAGAGAAGGAGCTGTCTGCTGTGTAAGGACTTTGATTTGTTTTAAATCAATGCTGTGAGATTTGTTTTGCATTGTGTGCAGGGGAGACCCCTTTTTAAGCTGCATCAGATGGATTTCAAAACCGAGACACAGAAAAAAAAAAGTTTCATGAAAATGTAATCTGGAAAAGCAATTGAGAAGGGGGTGTTAGAAGCGCTGTATACTGAGAACATGCTTAATATAAGAAGAAAAAACAAGATGACATCATAAGCAAAACATTCTTGAAATCTCTTATTTTAAAACAGCAACGCTGCTATGCCATTAAGGTATCGGTGTACATCTGGAATGTAAATGATGCCACATTAAAATCGAATGTATGGGGATGAAAAGGAGAGAGAGGAGTGGGGAACAACAATTGATGCCCTGAGTACGTAACTAAACCAGGAGACTCCCGCAGACTGAAGAGGATAGAACAAACCAGAATCTCACCCCCAGATCGAACTGCTAAGGCCAAAGAATGGCTGTGGAACTGCAATCGAATCCGATGGGAGTCACAGCCTGATGCATTGCCAGTATATGGTAAGTGTGCACATTAAGATTATAAATCTAGTCAATTTACTGGGTGCTGCATGCAGATATATGCTTACCCCACAGTAAAATTGTGAACCCCACTCTAATTGTATTAAATGCAAACCCACAGCTTAAGTTTTTTTTGAAGGCACATGTCTGCGGCAATGAAGTATGGCTGCAAGTGGTGCCACTCAATGCTATGCAACTTATGCTGTTGCATACGTTTTCATTATTATGATCCCAGGCATTTATTTTATACAAGCAAATGCTGTTTCTTTCAATAAAGTCACATTGCATGCATGCGTTTAAGCTGCATTACCTAGCAATGATATTCACTGTTGTTTGTTTAGTACAGCCCCTCATAGCCTTCTGTGCATTGTGCTTTATGAGAACGAGATGCCTTGTTGACAAGCCAGTTTGTTTACAGGTTTAGCTTCATGGACTCCTAGCTAAATATCATGAGCAACAGAACTGTGGAATACTTGCAACAGTAGGAGGTTATTAGCTACATTGGTTCTGCCATAGCTCAACGATAACTTTTTTTCAGGAAAAGCATACGAGATGTAATATTTTCAAAATGGACATGGACATGGACTCCTCGTTTTCAGCATATTACCCCAGTGTTCAGGTCTTTGCATTGGGTACCAGTGAGTCACCGAATTGATTTTCAAGTTGCTGTAATAACTTATAAGCTCCTTCATGGATTAGGGTCATCCTACCTCCAAGAACTCTGTATATTCCTATTCAAACTTTTAGTGAACTTGTTGTTGTTGTGCTTCTCATTTGTTCAACTCTATTCCGGTTGACATGAGGCAGGTTGAAACATTGGATTCTTTTAAGTCTAGATTGAAAACATACCATATTGAATGTGTTTTATGTAATTGGTTGTAGCTGGGGTGTATTGTGCATTTGAGATCTCTTGTTGTGTTTTTAATTTTGCACAGCGCTCTGGGATGTCATGGTGTGAAGGGCACTATATAAAAATAATTATATATTGTATTGTATTATTTTATTAGGGCTGAGTTTTTCTTACCAATGTTGTGGTCAAACCAATCCTTCATATATTTAAAAACGCTGGCCACTTAACCGGCTGTACTGATTCAAATCTGACTCTGCAGAAGCAGATCATGTTGGAGATGTTATAGCAACCCGAGAAGCATTTAGTTTGCCTGGGTTCCCTTGAGTTTTAACACATTTTAATGCTGGTTTTGAATACATGTTTCAACACACAGAAGTGGGAACATTAAGGCTCTTGGTCCTTAGCCTAGATTCTCTGGTTCTGGATCCATTCGCTTAAGAGATAAAAGGACTGATCAAAGCAAAACAGTCCGTTGAGAAGAGTAGCGAAAGATATGCCCCACACTTGTAAAACGGTGAGACAAGTCGTCTAAAAACAGCGATGTTGGAGGTCATAGCTAATATTAATCACAATACTTGTCAATATCCCTACTGTACAGGAGTTTTTCTTGACTAAATATATTATTGCCATTTCAAAACATAAATAACTAGCAATACATCAATTAGATATTAAATACTAGCATTGAAACGATCGAACGCGTCATATTTTTTACTCATTTGTTAATACATCCTGTAGCTATATACTTTTCATTAACGACTTTTACTAAACCATTTAAAGGTCCTGCTGGGGGACCAGTCCACCAATCCATACCTAAATAGCCTGTTCCAGAAGTCAAATTTATTCCTTGAGCCTGCAGCATGGAGGGAAGAAATAAAGAAAACATGCTCTGAATACACTGTTGCCGGGCTTGACACTTCAAGAACCACCTGACAAAAAATAAATCTTTCTGAGATTCTAACACAGTGCATTACCCTGAAACCCTAGGAGAAACATGAGCAGAAATGGTTTGTACAGTGCTCCTGTTATGGTAGTATGTGTATGGTATAGAGGTGTGCTGATACTACTTCATACTCCTAATTGCCTTTAAGCGGTAGAAGCTGTCCTTCCGTCACCTTTACAATTGAGTTATCAATCAATGGCAATTAACTTCTGCATGCAGTATTGAGGAATTTTCCATGTCTATAAATTCTTCCTCAGTAAGTAACAGTGAGTCACTTACCTAATTAATCCAAGTCTTAATTAAAATTCAGTAGAAATGACCTCCATTCATTGACTTTGATGTGAGCAGAACAGCAGTTCAAGCTGGGAACTTGACAGTGTTTTCTCCTTGAACAAATCCCTGCTGCCGCTTTGAAAGTCAGCACAGCAACCACTGTACTCTTTTTGATAAAGAACGTACACAATTTTATCCAACGATCTAAGGAGACGGTAAGGTCAACAGATTTCCACAGCTAAGAACTGGGACACATTCAGTCGCATACAAAAGTATTTGGGCAGTTAAAATAAAATGAGAAAAACCACAAAGAAAGTGATTTCTATAATTTCTAATTGTTCTATTGAAACATATACATTAAAGTAGAGATTTAGCTTTATAGTAAAACAACAATTTATTACATAACATGCATAAAATGAAAAATAACATACAGAAACAAATTTCATACTTTGACAAAAGTATTTGGGCACCCTTACATTAATATTTTATTTTGCAGCATTCATTGATCCTTCTACAATACAAAGGTCGCCAATGCCTGAGGAAGAAAAACAAGCCCATACCATCACACAACCTCCACCATGTTTAACACTGGGCATGATGAACTTTTCTTTAAATTCTTCTCCTCCAAACATATTGTTGGTTTCGTCTGACCATAAAATTTAGTTGAAGAAATCATCAGGCTTCTTCAAGTATTCAATGGAAAACTCCAAATCGCTTTCTTTTGTGTTTTGTTTTTAACAAAGGTTTGCATCTTGGTTTTCGCCAATGGACACTCATTTCGTTAAGGTATCGTTGACTTGTTCACTCGTGAATTTCTTGACCATCTTCTCTCAATTCTTGTGTCAAATCTTTTGCAGTAATCTGAGGATTTTGCCAGGCTGCTTGAATGATTCTTCTTTCAGATTTTGCAGAAATCTTTCTTGGTCTTCAACACCTGGAGCTAGTTGCAGTAGTTCCTGTTCTGTTGTGTTTGTCAATAATAGCCCATAATAGCTATTTTTCTGGTAGTTTCTCCTTTTTTGTTTAGTTGTTTCACTGCCATTTTGAGATCCTTGCTGTACTCTTTAGTTTTAACCATTTTTGTTGCTTTTTTGAATCACAAATTTCCTATTTATTTTTCAGCACTTGATGATTATGTATTTATTTATTCTATATTTTTCACCAGCTGAAGTTTCCTCGAGTCTGACACTGTATGCTGCCACTGACATCAGTAATGTAGAGTTTCCTTAAAGGGTTAATTCAATGAATGTCTGACACGTGCGCTGTGACAGTCTCACATATTTTTCAAACAGCAGATGCTACAGCAAACGTCTGTTTTCAGAATCGAAGAAAGAAGAAAAAACCTTGCATGCCTTTGAGTTTAAACTTCAGCAACATTTTCTCCATCCTTTATAACTCCTTCCTAATTGCCATTTAACCAACTAGCTGCTTCCCCTAAAAACTGACATGCTTTGTAGCCAATCACACGGCACCTAAGACACTCATGAGTTGACTCAGTAAGAACAGATTTCCAGGAAGTAAGGCGTGTCGTTTTAAGTGAGCTTCTATAACCTCTCCCAAAAGTCTTTGTATAGCACTATTCTTTACAATGATAACCAATGCTTTACCATGCTTTCACTGTGCTTTATTACACATTGCTATGCTTTTACCATAGGGAACTGTTTTAAGGATAACATTTTGGTTTGCATTCCTTTGATACCATGCTACACAGTCAGCAATAAAACATCTATATGAATACATGGTGCCTTTTTGCTTTATGAAACTGCATTTGGCATCCATCCCATCTTCCAATTGTAGCTAACCCTCTGGAACTTCCTGAACTGATTTGAAAGCTCCCGGCTTCTTCATTGGTTACAGTCGAGCATTTTGCAAATTAGAATTTTATGCTATTTTCACACCTTTTGAAATGTCAGTTCAGTGCTGGGGCTATGAGCTTTTTTATGTTTGAGGAAAAGAAAGGCATGCAATATGCAAAGCCACTATAGAAAGAGAAATGACAGAGGTTTTCATTAAAGCAGCAAACTTAAAGCTAATACCTGCCCAATGCTTGCTAATTAAATAATTTATAGTTCTGCTGAATACGTTTAAAGGTCACTCTCTGGTGAAAATGAGCCTCTGTGCTCGGATAGCCTGCACAAAACATAGTGTATGCCACCTGAGCTCAAAATGTGAAAGGCAAGTCAGAAGCAGCATATAAATATGCCACAATTTCAGGCTAATGGAATCTGCCCAAGACTTTAAAATATATATATATATATATATATATATATATATATATATATATATATATATATATATATATATATATATATATATATACAGTACTGTGCGAAAGTTTTAGGCAGGTGACAAAAATGCTGTAAAAGTAAGAATGCTTTCAAAATAGACATGTTAATAGATTATATTTATCAATTAACTAAATGCAAAGTGAGTGAACAGAAGAAAAATCTAAATCAAATCCATATTTGGTGTGACAACCCTTTGCCTTCAAAACAGCATCAATTCTTCTAGGTACACTTGCACAAAGTCAGGGATTTTGTAGGCATATAGTCAGGTGTATGATTAAACAATTATACCAAACAGGTGCTAATGATCATCAATTCAATATGTAGGTTGAAACACAATCATTAACTGAAACAGAAACAGCTGTGTAGGAGGAATAAAACTGGGTGAGGAACAGCCAAACTCAGCTAACAAGGTGAGGTTGCTGAAGACAGTTCACTGTCAAAAGTCATACACCATGGCAAGACTGAGCACAGCAACAAGACACAAGGTAGTTATACTGCATCAGCAAGGTCTCTCCCAGGCAGAAATTTCAAGGCAGACAGGGGTTTCTAGGTGTGCTGTCCAAGCTCTTTTGAAGAAATACAAAGAAACACAAAGAAACAGGCAACGTTGAGGACCGTAGACGCAGTGGTCGGCCAAGGAAACTTACTGCAGCAGATGAAAGACATATCATGCTTACTTCCCTTCGCAATCGGAAGATGTCCAGCAGTGCCATCAGCTCAGAACTGGCAGAAAACAGTGGGACCCTGGTACACCCATCTACTGTCCGGAGAAGTCTGGTCAGAAGTGGCCTTCATGGAAGACTTGCGGCCAAAAGCCATACCTCCGGCGTGGAAACAAGGCCAGCGACTCAACTATGCACGAAAACACAGGAACTGGGGTGCAGAAAAATGGCAGCAGGTGCTCTGGACTGATGAGTCAAAATTTGAAATATTTGGCTGTAGCAGAAGGCAGTTTGTTCGCCGAAGGGCTGGAGAGCATACACGAATGAGTGTCTGCAGGCAACAGTGAAGCATGGTGGAGGTTCCTTGCAAGTTTGGGGCTGCATTTCTGCAAATGGAGTTGGGGATTTGGTCAGAATTAATGGTCTCCTCAATGCTGAGAAGTACAGGCAGATACTTATCCATCATGCAATACCATCAGGGAGGCATCTGATTGGCCACAAATTTATTCTGCAGTATGACAACAACCCCAAACATACAACGAAAGTCATTAAGAACTATCTTCAGCATAAAGAAGAACAAGGAGTCCTGGAAGTGATGGTATGGCCCCCACAGAGCCCTGATCTCAACATCATCGAGTCTGTCTGGGATTACATGAAGAGAGAGAAGCAACTGAGGCTGCCTAAATCCACAGAAGAACTGTGGTTAGTTCTCCAAGATGTTTGGGCCAACCTATCTGCCGAGTTCCTTCAAAAACTGTGTGCAAGTGTACCTAGAAGAATTGATGCTTGATGCTGTTTTGAAGGCAAAGGGTGGTCACACCAAATATGGATTTGATTTAGATTTTCTTCTGTTCACTCACTTTGCATTTAGTTAATTGATAAATATAATCTATTAACATGTCTATTTTTGAAAGCATTCTTACTTTACAGCATTTTTTCACACCTGCCTAAAACTTTTGCACAGTACTGTATATATATATATATATATATATAATAAAAACACATTGCTAAATATCGTTGTTTATTCATAAGCGGGGCTATTTTTGCTCACGCTGTCTCACAGGCAACTACTATAATTTATAGGGATTGGATAGACCTACCATAACACTGTCTGTAGGGTGTACAGCACTGGCCAAAAGTTTTGCATCACTTAAAATTTTTGGCTTGAGATATACTTAAAAAAAACTATAGAATTTGAACATCATTTTGATATTTTATTTAACATCATGTAATCAAAGAAATGACGACATGATATCGCAAAAGTCTACATGAAGCCATAAGTTTAGTACAGTATTTCATGTTAGATTTCAAAACGTCTTTCAATTTTGGTCAGCTTTGCATGTATTCCCAATAGACAGATCCTGTATTGTAATAGCAGTGATAAACAATGACTGGTTCTGCTTTCTAATTCCTGTCACAAGGTCTTTGGCGTATTTAGGTTTGACTCATTGCCACACACTGCACAGTACAAACAAAAAACACTGAAATGGGGGAATTGAAAACCTTGGGATTTTGCTCAGAGCTGTCCAGGGTGCTGAAGTAAAGAGTCTCCATTCATTATCTACACAGTCTAATGGGGGCTCTATTTATCACTGCCCGTGTTGCTGAAAGTGGTAGCATATTTACAACAGCTAGCCTAGAGATGGCGTTTTATAGCCGTGTACAGCTATGCTTCACCCTATAGAATTATATAATTTCTGTGAAGAAATGTTTTATGTAGAATGAATGACATAAATACAACCTATGTTCTGAGTTTTTCAAAGAAAAAAATAATGTGGTACTTAATGGGTTAAGATGTTCTCCAATCTAATATAAAAGATAAATCCCTGTACTCAAGGAAAAAGTCCAGGGACACCCCTCACCCCATACAGCCAGGATCATTAGTATGACACGGTGGCTTTACAGTGCCTAAAAGATTAGTCAGAGTGCTTTAGGGGAATTGCTTGAATTCAGAAATTATGCAATATCTCTCACCAGGGATTTCCTTTTGCAAGAGGACTTACCTGCGAACAAAGAACTGCTGTGTCAACACAGACAGATAGTCCATCTGAGCCAAAAAGGATTGCACTTGCTGTGCAAAATGGTCCTAATATTTGCTCAGTGATTCAACTTTCAAGGGAACTGCCAGCAAAGACTGATGCCTATGATATAGGACTTCACAAGGAATGTGAATCGTCTTGTATTCGAGCTACAGCTGGAATTCTTCATTCGATTACAAACAATGCAGTTATGAATTGAAGGGTCCCAACAATGTGACTATCTTAAGCAAATCTTCAGTGGAAATGTTACACCATATAATTGAACCATTGCCTTCCATCATTATTTTATGTGCTTCTACCTCTAGATAACATATCTGTAGATAGCGAGTACCTGTGTATTTCCGTTTTCATTTTCCTTGGTCATTGCCAAGTACTATGTATTACAGACAGGGCAGAAGGCATGGAAATAGCTTTGGAAATGAAATTACACACGTTTGCTGTAAAATGTGTTTCTTTCGAAACTGCACATGTGAGACCTACTGCACAACAGCATTTCGCTTTAGAATAGAAGAAGCTACAAGACAGATCATGGGTGAGTCACTGGACAGAGGCAGTTAGCCCCTGCATGGATGCCCACTAATTGAAGTGGAACTAATCTTGTTTTACCCCTGAATGACTGGAGCACATTTACTTTTGAGACCCCCCACTTGTCACAGAAACGGTAGATCTCTGACGCGTCGTGAATCCCTTTTGCTTCAGCTTCTCCCCAGCAACCCTGATTACATCTGCGTGGTATGCAGAAGCAGCAGCTTGGCGCGTCAATCTCTTCATGTCACCGGAACAAAGCGGAGAGCTTGAAATGGCAGCGACAGAGGTTGCACGTTTCGAATCAAGCCCTCCTTAAACCAATGTGCAGAACCATCCAACAGGCAGTGTCTGGGTTTAGCTTTCTTTACTAAAAACCCAGAGGAGTTATTCATACACCTCGCTTTACTGCTGGCGTGCAGCATAAATCTGCAATGCAGAGCATTTCTGTCGGGGGCAGCTGGTTGGTTAATGAAGAGAATCGAATGGTGTTGAAAGGGTGGGAACAATTTCACTCTCAAGGGAATTGCAGCACTTCTTGAAATTAAGGCATGCCAACAAAGATTTCTTTAACCCAGTACCAGATATCATGTTTTAAAAATGAAATGCATGCTTGCTACAACACGTTTCTTTCAGATTGATTATTTGAGAATGATACAGTAGAACCTCTGCGAGTTACTGACAAACTTACAAACTGACCGGTCAATTATCCCTAACCCTAACCCTGACCCTAACTCTAAACCTAACCCTAACCTCACTAACCCTAACCCTTTTTTGACACAATTGTGTGCTTACATATATCGTGCAAAAATATTTACACATTAAGTGTATTGTAACTATGCAGAATAAAATTGTAATTATGTGTAAATAGACATGTATTTACTACCTATTATATTAATATGCAGTAATTAGAGACACTTAATGTAAAGTGATACCCATATATACTTTACATGAGTGATGGCTAAAGTTAATTATATCATTTTACCTTTTAAACCAGAGCTTTGAACAAGGCTAGTTGAATGGTTTCCTCAACATTCCACGAACATTTCAATATGCAATACATAAACTGGAATTAATATTTTTTTTCTTTCTAAGTAAACAGACCTTTATCATCATCATCATCATCATCATCATCATCATCATCATCATCATCATAATAAATGCATACATATTTGATCAATTTTATTGAAAAATACCAATATTTTATGAATAAGTCGCATTATAATATTAAACATACCTGAAGTAACTCTTCCAGCTTCTTTTTTTGTCATAAAAATTTACAAAACTTGTCCATCTCCCAGAGTCAAAGAAATGTTCTCCCAGCCTGTCGCCATTATTGTTTTACACAAACTACCTCTTCAGAGTGTTCGCCTCAGTTAGCAAACGTTTGAGGCGAACAGACCAGCAACAGAAAAAAGTATAAAACTGTTGGCAAATGTTCGCGAACGTTCTCCCAGTTGAATGCACCTCTGGAGTGGAATGGCCCTCCAGGACCGTGTGTGGACACCCCTGCTTTATAGCGTATATTATTTCCTCATGTTGAATTTTGTATCTGTTTAATATCTTATAATGTGTGTTCTCTACTGTTCGCTATTGCTGATTAGAACACATCCTTCTTGCTAACTATTGCAGCAAATATTCCTTTTGAAAGGGCTGATTGTGGGAAAAGTGGGGAAGCTAATATACTTCACTGTATCACTCCTCACCCCCAAAAGGACACAGCTTTAGCCGGTTCTGTTTATCTGACCGTCTCTCTTCTCTCCTTTAAAAGCAGGAAGAGCCAAGTCTGAGGTTCCAGAACGTCAATCTCAAGATGGTACCCTTCAGACGCAATGAGGGCAGGTGTGCGATCAACGGGGAAGAGTCGAGCGAGGACCGCGAAGAGAGGATCTTAGCCATGCTGGGGATCATAGGGACAGTCCTCAACCTGCTGGTGGTTATATTCGTTTATATCTACACCACCATCTGACCAGGAAGAAGCAACGAGGAGACAACAAGCAAAGATACCCAACGTTTGCACAACGGAAAATCATAATTGCTCAAGACGTAAGCTGATACTGTAAATATAGCAAGGACTAGTACTAAGGACAGGAATTTTCAAGTGACCTTTGTGTATATATAGCGGAGCATTTGGAAGACTTGGAAGTATTTCATTAAAAAAGAGAAGCACAATTGACAATGTCTTAAGAGTGAAGAGAAGTCAGTTGAATTGTAAGTGGCAGGTATTATGGCTTTGTGGGTGGTAGAAGTTCGGTTGACCTCTGAAGCTGACAAACCCCCAAACTGTGTAGCGAAACTTCAAGAGGGTTTATCAGCGCCTGTCTCAGATAGAGTACAGGGGTCCCAGGACTCAGCGGGGTTGAATCTACACTCTCTTACAAATATCTTGTTTTCTACAAATAAGCTTAAACAGGAGAAGACATAAGAAAGACAAAACTGCTCGGAATCGGCTTTATACTGTACTTCCAACAAATGGAATATGCATTTATACTGTTTCTACGCAAATGTTGATCCTGAAACTGCCAAAGCTTTATTATTATTATTATTATTATTATTATGATTTGCCAGATATGTGGTAATATTAATATAAAATCATATTGAAAATGATATGATTTAAAAAATATCTAAAAGAAAAACTCCAGTATCGGTGTCCTACTTTCACATTTTGAAATGATATGTAGCAAAAGGGTTTCCTTAAAAAAAAAACCCAATAATAATAATTACTGCCTTGTGGAACTTTTAGAGTGCTTCCAAAACCAACAATCGGATTTTAAAACTCTATTTTTGCTCCAATGTAAAACTGACACCACAATTTTCAAGTACACTTCAAACCTGTTAATATAAGAACATAAGAACAAAAGAAAGTTTACAAACGAGAGGAGGCCATTCGGCCCATCTTGCTCGTTTGGTTGTTAGTAGCTTATTGATCCCAGAATCTCATCAAGCAGCTTTTTGAAGGATCCCAGGGTGTCAGCTTCAACAACATTACTGGGGAGTTGGTTCCAGACCATATATACTACAATTAAACCAGGAAGAAGGTTATAGTGAATGTTATAGCCTTTGAGATTTCATTTTCGTTACTGGTAGTGGGTATCAATATTCGAGTTCTGGTTTGGGATGATGCTTCAGTTTCCAGGCAAAACCGCTGACCATGTTGAAAGCCAATGGCCCACATACTGTAATTTACTGTATACGAACCCTTTAATAATTCACCTGTCTCAGCATTTCATGTCTCCTTATGTGTAAGTTACGTAGCGAAAAAACAAGTTAGCAGAAGTGGCTTATATCATATTTGGTATACTTCAGTCAAAAAAACAACATTTTTTGTCCCAATAGCTGCGGGACCTTTCACATGTCAAAAAGGAATCCAGATATTTTTGTAACATGCTACTGCCACTATAAATAAGATATTATAATATAAACTATAACAATAGGAAATAGAAAGCAATGCAATTTTACAGCTCCCTATATATAGCATAAGCTATCCCAGAGCTGAAGAAAGCAGTGGTTTATAAGCCCAGAGATTGTATTTGAAAAGTCAGTGAACAAGAAAATCAATCGCATCTAGCCATAGGAAAAGCAACTGCCTTTTCATTCATCTTAAAATACATTAAAATTAGGACGCATAATGGCAGTTTAAACATATTACATTAAAAAAACACAGTTAAAGCTACAACAACACAGTTAGCTTATCTGCAGCCCTACATCACAGTTGTCAAGCAAAAATTCAAATGGTTTCAAAAATAAAAATGCTACAAAAGAATCAGATCGTTTTAAAAGTTCTTTTATTGTACTGCCACGTTTAGCTTTTCAGTCATTCTGGGAGGTTCAGAAACTTTGATTTTTTTGATTTTTTCGCTAATGTTGAGGTGGTTTCACCAGAGTTCAGGTGCTGCCCTCAGTTCAAAATGTATAAGGAAGGGTTAGGGTCACCTTTGATTAGACGTTCTTCCATAATCTCAATACCAGTCAGTAAGTATGGGAAATGTACCACTTCCAACTTCCCAAAGCTTGTTTAGAACATGAAATAGGGACCGGTGATAATGATGTTAGAAAAACAGAAGACTTTAAAAACCTGGGTTATCATTCAGAAAGACCAGCAATGTACTGTAAGTGGTTAAAAAAAAATATAATAGTAATTGAGAGTAAAAAGTGCTGTTCAGAAATATTACACTGCAATTAAAGAAGTACAATATCTTTTATTACATGCGAATGAAATAAATCTTGTTAATATATTTTTAAATGCCAACAATGTATTATAATGTTATATATATACATACATACATACATACATACAAGAAAGATGAATGCCTTTAATTATGTGTGTTGCAAAATACGTGTTGTGTTCTCTAAAATATAAAACAAGTAAAACATTTTTCTATATGATAGAGAGGAACACAGAATGACATTGTGTTGTCAAAGCAGCAACTACTGTTGCCATGGAAACAAATGTATTTACAATGTATTCTTTATAATATAAAAATAAAAAAAGAGAACATCTGGTTTCAGTATTTTTCTTTTGAAGAAAAGCAGTAACAGATGGGTTAGTGATTACTGTTACCACATGTACTGTCGCTATGCCACTGTGTGTGTGTGTGTGTGTGTGTGTGTGTGTGTGTGTGTGTGTGTATATATATATATATATTCTTTTACAATGTAAGTAAGGTAATTTGTGAAAGCAGCTGTCAGTAAATTAAGAACAAAAAAAGCTTTAAAACCCTAATTTTTAAAATAATATAAGGGTTTTAATAAAAGGCGTATAACTAATATCATGCGCTTTATATACCTTACCCTGCGGCAGCGCTAGAGAAGAAACAGCTTGATAACATTGTTGGGCATCTTTCATTCTCTGCTGTTTAATTTTCTGGTTTTCTTTTCCCATTTATAATAGAAGCAGTTTGACTTATTCTCCACCCCACTCCCACCCCCGAAGGTTTTCTCTCTAAAACTGTGTGTGAAATTGATCATCAGGGTACTAAAAGATTTATTTCGGCCTGGGATTCTAGGATTCAAATCCATTTTCCCGTAGCGGAGGACAGAAGCAATTGAAGTGGGGTTTTCAAGGAGCTGTGTTATAGACAGATTGTGTCCAGACAGCATCCGCCAGTTCAAACGTTAAATATAAAATCATTAACTTCAAATTAGCTGCAAACACTAGAGCCGAGGTGAGCCAGCAATCACCCCATAGTGCTGTCGTGTGCTTTACCGTAGGAAACATACCCTAATGAGATCATAGTCAGTTACAGAGCATTGATTTTGCTACAAAGAATTCACTCTGTGTCTCAATAGCGGGGGATCAATGCAGCTCTGCAGGATCTGGAGAAAGGGTTTGATTCGATCGATCGGCTCGACACACAGAGACTGAGAAGAGCCAAACCTAACCAAATGAACCCCATCGACGCGCCAGTGCTGAGCATGAGGGCTGGGTCAATGGCAAGAAGCTGCTAAAATGGTACTACTGTTTTTTATAGTGACGTTGTGACCACCTGTAAACATTTCGATGTCCGCGGTGTTTTGTTTTTTTTTGCAGGAAAAAAACAGCAGTTGCCCAAATCTCACCGCAGAGGTGCTTTTTGAAGCATGTAGGGCATTGAGTGTGTGTGTGTGTGTGTGTGTGCGTGCGTGCGTGTGTGTGTGCGTGCGTGCATGTGTGTGTCAGAGCCTGTGGGCATACAAAGAGCAGAAGAGGGCCAGACATGATGGATCGAACTGCCCACAGCCCCTGTAGCCTGGAGATCAATGCAGGGGAAGAGGAGAGCAAGTCAGGAATGGGAAAGCATGGGAAAACTAGTGTGCAAAAATACTGTAGTAAACTTTTATATGGGTAAAGTAACTTCATAATATATTTGTTTTGTTTTTATTTAATTTAACCAATCTTTCTTTTGCAATTACTCAAATAATGTTGCTATTTTTTTTTATTAGAATGCTTTCACGTTTCAGTATTCTACGTTGCACGGCTCTACTGTCTGACAGCTGAATTCAGCAGAATAAAAAACACACACGAGATATTTGTGCAGAACCGAAAGGTCACAGCTGCTGAGAAGGAAGACAAACAAACACATGAACCAGTAATACTTCTGGACTTGTCTCTTTCCTTCACATCGATTTGTTTAATATTGCGTTTTTATTATTTTTTATAAGTGTGTGTTCAGGTTAGGATTAGGGTTAGGGCTAGGGTTCAGTAGCCAGGGTTGGGTTAGGGTTAAGGTTCAGTAGACGGGGTTGGGCTAAAATATGTAAGGTATTACATTTAGGAACTGTGTAACACTGAAAATATACATTTGCCCTTAACTGTAGTATTGACTTAAGTGTGTTAAGCTGCTTTATGCAATTCAAGGAACACTTAAGGGGAAAACTAAGGAGGAATTTAATTGAAGCTGTTTATGCAACTGGTCAATTTTCTTTAGTTCAAGTTAGCTACCATTGATGGATGTACTGTAACTTAGGTTAGAGCAGCCAGTGTCTTAATAGACGACAGTGCCATCTAGTGATCTACTTAAAACCATTGCAAAATCATAAAAACTACAATAGAATTTGCTTTTAAAAAATGCACAAAGTCTCTCACACAGACAGATTCACACACACACACACACACACACACACACACACACACACACACACACACACACACTCTCACACTCATGCAAGGGCTTACTGTACATTCACCTACACATATAAGAACTGGGCATTGATTCTGATCTCTAAAAATCGTATTCACGAGAGCAGAGCTGTATCAACGGAATAAAGCATTCGCTTGGAACAGGGTGAAGGTGAAAATGACAAAGAATGGCAACCGGTCAGATATCTACAATCACAGATAAAAACGCAAGAATCAATATTTCTTAATTAAAGGGGTCTCGTTAATCTGAGAAGCTTTTAAAAGCAGCCTGGGAGAACACTGCAGTTCTGTTCGATGGTGTTTTATTGCCAAAATAAAAAACACACGCTGCACAAGTCTATATAAAAATTCAAACCACTTCTGGGTCAGGTCAGCAAGCCATCTGTTGTCATGTAATTTTCTTTTACAATGCAGCCATTTCCCATGCCGCAGCTCTTTTTGCTGGAGGTGGCAGTGTCTGCATTAATCCTGTCCTGTAAATTGACTTTATAATATTACTTGTGTTCCCCATAATTTTCTATGTTTGTTTCTGCCTAGTAACATTTACCAAGCATTAATGTCTTTTAATGCTGTTTTTTATAAAAATAAAAAAAATGACTACTGGAGGTGTGCAACTGTAATTTCTGCCCCCCACGGCAACAAATGCTAAATCTCTATAGAAAATGTCACAGGGGGCAGATATTACAGCTGCACACCCCTAGTACTATTTTCTCAAGGAGCCTCCTTCATAAGCTTTCATAAGCAGATTCACGTCTCCTGAAGGGTTGAGCAGGATCCAAAAATGTTACTTAGAGACCAGCAGTGAAGCTCAGAGCATTATCACCACAGGGTCATTGACCTCTCAAACATGGCCTGCACACAGCTGGTTTAAACTGGCATAATGTGCAAATAGTTTGCAGCTATCATCCTTGTTTTTCTCATCCTCGTGACAAAGGGCAGGGGTGGGGGGGGGGTGTGGGGGGACATCTAGGAGTCGCATGATAACCGTCTTTAATACAGAACAGAGAGAAACATATATGGAGTTGTCATAAGAACTGTCTTTGCTGACTGCCCTGGAAAAATACAAGATTCAGCAAGTTTAGGTGCAACTGGTTACTTCCCTATTTTTTGCTATGCTTGACTAATGCCTGTATAATCATAATCCCCTTTCACACTAACTCTACCCGGGTCGGAACCTACCGGCCCAAATGTTGATTAGAGCAAATGTTTCTTCATGCTGTGATTTCGCTCATGGTTTGTCTCAATCATCAGAAATATGGCTAAACAGAATAAAGTGAAACGTTCCTTGCAGAAGTGAAACCTTCACACAGACATGGCTGTTTTGTTATTGCGTTGGCTCACTGCCGTCAAGCATTTTGTCTCGCTCAACCCGGGTCAAAGCGTGTTGACCCACACCCTGAGGTATGACCCTGGTACTTGGTTTCACACTACACAGGATTGTGACTCAGGTAGCCAGAACCCGGGTCTGACCCGGGTAGGAGTGCCAGTGTGCAAGTATATATAGCTGCAAAAGCACAGACCCTCCTAATGTACTGAACGTTTTGAAATACAAACTTGTACAAAAAACTTAGCAGAGAGGGTTGGCACATAATGCAGATTCCTTGCTTTACTATTATTATTATTTTTTTGCCACTGTAAGCAGCTGCCTAGTTTGCCTAGGCTTTGCTCCGGGCCTGAATACCTCAAAGCCCTAAAGAGCGTTTCTTTATTAACCAAGCAACAGAATTCCTCACTCAGCTTGCTTTAATCCCAGGGCATCTATTAAAGTAAATCCACTGGGATCACATATTAGCTCAAGAACTAATTGTCTTCCACAGGAACAGTTCATAGGACAGCCAGGGGGTCACTACATTTTAAAAAGTTACTGTGTCAAATCCCAGAGGTGGGACCAAGGAATGCAAATTAATACACACTGCAACGCTGGCTTTTTCACTGGCACAGCACTTTACAATTCCCCCGTTTACTGTCCTGTCCAGATTACTGCTTGGTTTCTTAGTTTGCTGTTGACCTTTGTGTTTTTCATCTAGAATTGCTTTGTGTCATTTAGTCTTTTTTCAGTTTAAGCTATACTGTTGTTAATCAGTTATATATAATAAATTAATATAGTTTAGGGTTCTGGAAGATACTAGCCAGGTTTATATATACACACACACAAACACACACACACTATAAAGGTTTATATGCATTTGAAGAATTCTGCATAAGAACGTTGGCATTAATAATATATCATATTGTTCTTTCCTTGCTTGCGTCAGGCAAGGCAGAGCTGTAACTGTACAGTCGGACAGGGCAGCACGCTCAGACGGTAGTCGTGTTCACTGAGATAGGAGGGTTTAATATTGTTTCACTGCAGGTTTTTTTTAAAAGGGGTTTTAGCTAATAAAATAATTCCTTAAATCTTACCTGTCATCCATTTAGGTCTAATATGGGCAGTTTATATATATATATATATATATATATATATATATATATATATATATATATATATATATATATATATATATATATATATATATATATATATATATATATATATATATATATATATATATAATGAAGAGCAATAATGTATAAACTGAAAACTTGCTATTTTAATAATTAGCTTATTATTATTATTATTATTATTATTATTTGGGAGACACCTTTATATATATAAGGCAACTTACAGATAATACAGGGCAGTACAGGGCTACAATGCAAGATTGATATTTAAATACAGTGTATAGTTTACAGTAAGTATGAACTAGGATGCAACAGGCTAGGATTAAAACAAGTTATATCAATAGTGACATAGTAGTGCAATAATTTAATTGCATAATACAGTAAACCTAATAGGAAATAGCATGAATTTCTTCTTATGATCACTACAGGATTTGTAGCTGTACCATAAGTCATATACAGAACACTGATGTACAATCCTACATAGGTAAACAGGAGCCTCAACCCTTAAGGTACAAGGGACATATGTGTCCCACAAAATAAATAAATAAATAAATAAATAAATGATGCTAACTTTCTTGTTTTTGCAATGAGGTGCACAAAACAGGGTTGAAAGGTTGGATCTGGTCATCCAAATTGTCAGTTTCCTCCTCGTGATACTTGAGTCATTCTCAAATTTATTAAAGAAGAACCCGTTTGAACAACAAGCACTCAATTTAAAGTGTACTTTAAAGGGTTAAAGTGTTGCTTTATAAAGGTCAGTTGCCACTTTACAGAAGAGAAGCTGCTGTCTGCTTTAGACGTATTTATAGCGTGTTGTTGCCACCTACTGGCCAACAAAAGTCAAACATTTAAAACATAAGGAACTGCTGTTATTATGGGATTGAAAAAGCTATATACCTGTACATAGCTCATCCTATCGTTTCTTTGGTTTATTAAAATGTATTTATTTATTTATTTGTTTATTTAGCAGACGCCTTTATCCAAGGTGACTTACAGAGACTAGGGTGTATGAACTATGCATCAGCTGCAGAGTCACTTACGTCTCACCCGAAAGACGGAACACAAGGAGGTTAAGTGATTTGCTCAGGGTCACACAATGAGTCAGTGGCTGAGGTGGGATTTGAACCGGGGACCTCCTGGTTACAAGCCCTTTTCTTTAACCACTGGACCACACAGCCTCCTTAAAATGTTTACCAGAGAAAGTGAGACGTTCCACTGGTTGTTGCTAAGCAGCTCTACCCCAGGTGTATCGCTAATCAGCCTCGCTCAATTGAATCAGCAGATTCTCAGTCAGATATATATATATATATATATATATATATATATATATATATATATATATATATATATGTTTTATAGTGCATATATGATTATTATTATTATTTTTTTTTTAAGTTTTGGTAGGACACCACCTCCAACTCCATAGACTAGGTCAGTCCCTTTACAACGCAACATCCCAATCTGACTATTGGATGCTCTAGTCACATTGTTTTATTGGTTCAGGTTAATTTTAGCTGTGATTAAACAATCTTTTTTTTTATTAAGTGTTAACTTTACCGTCTACAAATATAATTTAATAATAATGAAATCTCCAATATTGATTCTTAGTTATGACATGTAGACATGGTCATTCAATCACAAACCACTGGAGGGATATTTTCTACAACAAACTGACAAATTTCCAGACTATCTAAATGGCAGGGGGCTTGTTGTTATAACAGAAGCTTTGTTACATCTGATAAACCAGATATTTCTCATAAATAACGTAATCCATCTCGTAAGAAACAAAACACATGTTTAGAAGCAAATGGAAGCCACCTTTTTTTAAGTTTATTATTATTATTATTATTATTATTATTATTAAGAATTTATAAAACAGAAAAGAAATTCTAGAACATAGCATTTTGAAAATCCTTCAATTTGGGAAGGTTCAGCAAAACTTGTATATATAACTGAAACTGCATAGCTTTGACAAACACACAGTACAAATACACGTATATGCAATTCTAATTAGATATTTAAAAAAAAAAGCATGCTTATGAATTTTAGTCAGAGTCCGAAAAAGTAAAATTGTTAAAGTGTTTGCAAACTTCAATCACCGGGGCATTCGTTGCATAGATAGCCTAGTGCATGCAGTGTGTGCAGAATTATAATCCACGTTTTGTATTTTCTCATAATTTATTGTATTTGAATGGATAATTGGAATAGTGCATTTACACAACAGCCGGCACACACATGTTTATGTCAGCTTCACAAAAAACGATCTCCTCCTCCTCCCATTATAAAAATGGTTCCAGCGCCTGTGGGAGACATTGTCAAGAAGATGTAGGCCCATCCTCACACAGCTGAATCTTTGCAAGTAGACTATTTCAGGATACAGACAATGAATTAAAGGAGTCTTCTTTTATAGAACTTTGAGTCATTTGATTTTTAAACCGTGATAAAGTTACACCATTAGTATATCCATAGTATTAAGATCAGTATGCATGTGGCATACCCTATTGGGTAAAAGCTGTGTTATATTAGGCCCTATAATTAATTTCCAATGGAACAATATTAATGTGACATTTTGTGCTGCAGAATTCGGTAACTTATATGCAAGCACAAAACGAGCACAAACATCTTTAGTTGACCGTCCAGTTTTCAACCCTGTATAAATTCAGGACTCTCACCATAAGTTCTGCACAATAATACTTTACACCTGAGCATGTCGGCCGAAACACCATTCACACGTTTATCTTCGTGAGAAGAAATTAACCGAGTTAGGTGGACGGGACAGCAGCTCACCCGAAAAAAAGCTCCATTGTCTTCTTTAGACAACACTCCAAGTGGAATAGGAAAACAGCTGTACATATACAGTACATTATTCAGTCCTTCACTAACCAAACAGCCATCTATTGCCACCTCGAAGGACCGTTGGAAAGTTCAGTTTGCGTCCTGCGTAGGGGGGCATGTTTAAGACGCAGAGAGAAGCGGGGTGTTCTGGTCTGGAACTGGAGTGATAATTCAGGGACAAAAATGCGTAAGCACCCAAGAATATACATAAGAATAGAGAGAAGCAATCATTCATAAATGTGTCTTAAACACAAGAGCGGGCCACATCAAACAAGTCAAAAGACAACAGCATTGTTTTAAATATGCCACCTTTAAAAGAAGAACGAAAATTCTGCACTGGTACAAGGATGCTTAAGAAGATCCATTGATGACAAAAATGACTTCAAGAAAACTGTGTGCCACAAATAAATGGTTAAAGGTTGCCAGCTATTGCAGGGATTAGCAGTTTAATAATGGTACATCTGCACACTTGTTCTTGAACTGTAAATGTACTTAGTAACCCAAACCCGTATGCGCAGCAGGAATTTACAGAATCTCTTTATTTCCCAATATACACTGGCAAGGGGTTTTACTTTCATTCCAGGAAAACTTCAGCAAGCAAAGAAACTAGAACTTGATCCAGGTATTTAGATTCCGGGAAAAACGCACAATCCGTTCAAACCAACGACCTTCGGTCAGTATTAGATTACAACCCCATAGACAAGGGGCTGATTATTACACTTCTGATTGTCAAACTGAAATGAGACTTATTTTCTGGTTCAAAAGTCCATTGTGGATTTATAATTATTATTTATATCTCAGCAGACGCCCTTATCATGAGCGACTTACAATTGTTACAAGATATCACATTATTTTTACATACATTACCCATTTATACAGTTGGGTTTTTACTGGAGCAATCTAGGTAAAGTACCTTGCTCAAGGGTACAGCAGTAGTGTCCCCCACCTGGGATTGATCCCACGACCCTCCGGTCAAGAGTCCAGAGCCCTAACCACTGCTCCACACTGCTGCCCTATAAGGAGCTAGGAGCCTGTGTGAAAAGTACTGGTTCTGTACTTTGCCTATAAACAGTTTAACCTACCTCTCACAAGGCTGGTCTTTCCTGATGTTAGAGTTTCAGGCTATTGACAGATACTGAAGCAAGTCAGTGGCTTAAACAATAAGCATAGAGCTGAAGTCCGTAACTCTGTCTCTGTTCATTAAGGATTCATGAGAGTTATTAATATCATGGAAATGTGGCATAACAATGGTCTACAACCATTGTGTATGAAAATGGAAAAGGACAAGCCTTAGACAGATTCCTTTACATAACCCTGGTTTCTGTGACATAAGGACATACGTAGGTATCAACTGATGAATGCACATACATTTCTACTATATCCCTGGGATAATACATGTGTAATATATCATGAATTACTTAAGGCAACCATCCATACGTCTGGATGTACAGTACAGTATTTCACACTTAGAGTTCTATATCTATACCTAGACATCCGGTTATTGATACGTGATTAAACTTGCTCAGGACTTT
The DNA here is from genome assembly GCA_030684275.1 of Acipenser oxyrinchus oxyrinchus. Taxonomy (NCBI): domain Eukaryota; kingdom Metazoa; phylum Chordata; class Actinopteri; order Acipenseriformes; family Acipenseridae; genus Acipenser; species Acipenser oxyrinchus. Next base: position 2,887,582 of record CM060281.1, on the reverse strand, counting down.
CTTTAGGAAGCTATTGGCAGCATCAGTTCTAAGATATATGGCGGTTATTAGTGCTTAGTTCCTATTAACTATATAGTAACTATAAGAAGTTGAAAGAGTTCCCTTTACTGTCAGCAGCACCTTTTAACAATATATACACACAGGAGTAAATTAAAGGCTCCTATTTCCAGAAAATCCCAACGCTTGGATAAAGAGCGATCATACAGAAACAAAACACTGCGTGCGGTCTGGTGAAGCCATCAGCGGTCTAGTAAAGCTTTGTTGGTGTTTAACACCTCATTTGTTTTCAATTGTAAGAATTCTGTCACAGGGTCAAAATAAACACCCAGCCTCGTTCCCCGGGGATCGCAGAAGTGGCACACTCTGCAGTGTGTGAAGGGAAGCACTTTGACAGTAAGTGAAGAGCAGCAGGGGTCTGTTTATATAAAAGATGTTTGAGGATGGGAACTAGGGTTATGCATTGTGCTCCTGCGGCAGTACTTCTCAAGCGCTTAGCTAGACAGTAATAGGGCTGGTTGGGAGTTATTTTTCATCCAGTGAAATTTGATTGCTGCCTTGTGGTTTAATACTGTACGACGATCTGCCTATCCATCATATAACTTTCCAGGTTTTAAAAACGTACAGATCTTCTGCATTTGTGGTTTTCTTAGAGATTTTAACCTCATCTCAGCTCACCGACTGGGGACGGAATCCGTAATGGCAGCGTGTCACACAACCCCACTTTAACCTCGACGATCGACTGCCATGAGATCTGGGTCACCAATGTAACAGGGCGGAGGCTGGGGGCGAACCAGCGACTCTGTGCACCGCAAGCGAGCGTCTTAACCACAATGCAAAAGAGCCGGGCTCATCTGCATTTTACCGGCATCACGGATACTCAGTAATGATGGGAAAATCTGTAAGACAGATGAGAAAACAGGACTCTGTCCTGAGTTTACAAAAAGCCCAATAGAAGGGGTAATAGTACAGTAGGTGGCAAAATGGCAGCTACAATGGTACAATATGAGGCCGTGGATATTTTGGCATTCCAGTGGTATGAACAACCAACACACTGATAACCCATTGCAGTCCCCTGATACTATAGTGGTACCAGGCAAACAGTGTGAGATACTCTTTAAACATGTTCAGTTTCTATTGCTTGTGATGCTTCGTGTTTCTTGTAGTTAACAGTGGTATTAGAATAGGATCCAGATTGTATCATTTTAGCTAGGGTAGATGTAGCTATCTCTCTTACACAGTCACGCATCGCATATTAAAACATTGTATATTTACAGGTACATTCCTCTATAAAGCCTAGCCTCCATCCATTATACTTGGTATGCAGTGTTCAGAGTTTGTAAAAGGTTGCTCATGCATGCAATAGTAAGCATTTGAAAGCAGTCTGTGTTGTTATCTTTTTTTCAGCTCCCATGTGCGCAGCACTAGATGTTGTCCTGGATGGAGCCTGGCTCCCAAGACCAAGAAATGCACCAAACGTGAGTCTTTAAAATCACCCTGCCTTCAAATCACTGAAAAGAAATCATGGAACGCGGCAATGTGAATCTGTGTTTGAGGTTCATTCTTACGGTTACCAGATTGATATATAATCAATTCTAAAAACGTGCCTCTTTGAGAGTGAGAGTTCATTTTACATTTCGTTTTTTTGGTTTTCATGCATTGAAATCCACCTCGCCGTATGGTAATGCATAGAAGGACACCTGCCAATTGTATTGAACAACTGCGGTTTCTCCTTTGCCAAATTCCAGGGAGCCCGAGTTTCTCTTTTGTCCAACAAACAAAATGCAATAAGCCCCTCTCTGCCCTGCGATTCAGAGAGAAGGGAAAGAAGCAACAAGGACAGCCGGAGTTGAGCTTCAGTTATAGGATATCGAGTGTCCCCAGTCAAGAATCCCACCCTATTATTATTGCTCAACATCCATGCCAATTCCTCATGAACCGGAACAGGGCTCGCAGCCGGAAAGCCTGAAAAATAGTGAAAAACGAATAAAGACACTTTCCAGAACTTGATTATAGGGGTTTAACCCACGTTTTTGAACCTACAGCTCTGGCCAAAAGTTTTGCATCACCCCTATAGAATTAACACATTTTGCTTCATAAAGTCGATGGAAACTTCCTGAATAATGTTACGTTAACATATTGAATTGCATACCGCTTTGTAGTTTTCAATATACTTCATGAAAAATGTGACTGTTCTAAATCTAACATGAAATACTGTACTGCTGCGATGGCTTCCGGTAGACTTTTGCGATACCATTTTGTATTTTATTTTGATTATATAAATAAATACATTTAGAAATATTATTTTGCATACATACAGTAAATCAAAGAAACTACTGGGGTACTGTGTAAAAGGCCCCACATATGTGTCTGCAAGACTGGCTTCAAGGGACCCAGGTGTGAGACAACCAGCATCTCCCAGGGACTGTCGACCCCCATCACCACCTCCCCTCCCGCACACCCCAGCTTCACCACTTCATCCCTGGGGGGCTGTCCGGGCAGGCAGGGCGACAGAGAGGGGTCCCGGGACACCATCCATGACCCCCAAGAAACATGGCACAGTGCGCTGGCATCCTTTAATGTGAGTCTTATTGATATTCTTTATTATAAGACACACCTCTGTTGAAGCCTATTAGCAGCAACGTCATTGAGAGTCTCACACTCGAACGACAAAGCATTCTAGACAGTTAAGTATGTTAATATCAGAGTTGCTTCTCTCGTGGGTTTTGGCAGGAGGTTCTAATCAATTCCCAAATGTAATCTTTAAAACCAGAGAAGGAAAGATCAAATTCCATCTTCATACTGTGATGGAAACAATTCCATGCCTTGGGGAGTTGATGTGCAAAAGATAATTCTCTTATAGCCTTGGAACAGCCAAATGAACAGAATCCTGAGAGTGTATACTATCACCAATGCTAGTGCTTTCTGGCAGAGGCACCATTTGGCAGTGTAAAGTCCCTCGGCACACCTGTGTCTTTTACAAGCCTGATTGTACAGTGCCTTCGTTTTTTCCAGCAGCTGCAGCAGCCTGGGTTATTGTGGGGTGAGCCATCCTAACTCATGTGCCAGCTTTACTGCAGAAGGTTTTCAGTGTTTTGAAAGATCACGAGCATTGGACGAAGACAGAGCTACTCTGTTGAATCTTAGATAAGTTACCAAACTCTAAAAATCGCTTTCAACCTACCAAGTTCTGCACCAACCTACTGCTTTCAAGTAGCAGACCTGAGGTTGTAACTGATTGCAATAAGAATGTAATTGTACAGCTATGGCCAAACGTTTTATTTCTTAGCAGTTTTGCATCACCTTATTGAATTAACTAACTTTGCTTCATCAAGTCGAATGTAACCTGCTGAATAATGTTATGTTAACATGTTGAATTACACACCGCTTTGTAGTTTTCCAGATACTTCATGAAAAACTGACCGAAATTGAAAAATTTCAAGGTTTGTTTAGCTTTCCTCTCAAGGTCTTCATTTAAAAGATCCGGCACACTTACAGTTGGAAATCAAAAGCCCCAAGATTTGACAAGCCCTTCCTGCATTCTCCAACTGAGTTCTGATCTTCTGCTTTGCACTCACTTTATAGTTCATTGTGAATGAATGAGTAGCAGTTCCATTTTCCAACCGGAACGGGATTAATGGCAAAAACAGACACCGATATGGAAAGAAGAAAAAAAAATCCATCACGCTCCAAGACATCTGACGTACAGGAAACTAATAAACTAACCAAGTAGACTTCTCAGCAAATGTCTTCAGCAGCATCATCTTACCAAATATTCTTACAGTAAGTTGATTTTATGCTTGGAAGTCAATTAATCACAACACCTCCTATTGGGATCCCATTACAATATGTTACTTCATTAACTGTGTAGTGAAGTAAAGTTTGCAAAAATGTATCAGAGTTTGAAAGGGGCACATTCTTTATCCCAGACTGCAACTGCAGGAAATCAGAGATCACTGTGTCGACCTTCATGCATCCTGGGAATGGGGGAAGATGATGGCTGCTGAGGATTGCGATATCTATAAGGGTTGTCAGATCACACTTCAAAATTCAGTATTATTTCTTAAAAAGGGGGTGGTCTTTTAACAGGAAACTTTCTATGAAATTGTCTCTTTCCACATGGCAGGATAAACAGTTTGATCGGAAGTATAAAATAAATTGAGCCAAACTGAGGAATTAGCCTGCCAGCTGCTTGCCTGCAACAATTTATTGGAGTTGCCAAATAAAACACAGCGGCCCTTGATTCACAGGGGGACGACAATCCCCACTTCCGTCATAAAAATTATAAAAATACAGGGAGGGGGGCGCACCATTCGAGGAAGGCTTGGGCATTTTGCTACAGTGCTGGTCTGAATTATTTATTTGTATTCCAGCGGCTTTTCAGAAAAGGTGCAAGAGTTGGCTTGGTTGCTCAGATGTGTTTGCCTTTCACCTCTGAGTTCAAATCCATCTTCTTAAGTCGTAAGAAAATGAATTTCCATTACCAGACCTCAGAATTAGCAGCCGATATGATAGCACACTGACACTGGCAGTGTGTGTTGGTTCCCTCTGTGTTCTAGGCCTTTTACCATTGAAGCCACCATTCATGACAAAAGGTGCAGTTGCCATCTATCTTATCTTGAAGCAGTGTCACTGATTAGCTTCTGAAACAGCTCCCAGTGTTATCGCAGAGGAACTCAGAGGACTAGTTGCTTTCTTCTCTCTTATTCTTAGTCTAATGGGGTTTTTTCTTCTATTGCTACAGATACTGCAGGCAGCAGAAAGGCAGTACCACAGAAATCAAATTTAAAAAAAAAACATAGAAAAGTAGACTGATGTTTTGAATAGTGTCTTGATCTTGATGATCTTGATGATTCAGAATATGTGTTGGATTCCTGCAGTGAAATGCTAACAAGTATTCTGAGCAGTCTTGGTTCGGAAGCACCCACCAGCCGAGCGGCAACCACAGCCTGCTGTGAAAACCCTGGTGCGTTTACGATTGAAATACACTCTGCAAAGAGCAGATGCAGATTTTGGAAATTACAGTCACGTGCGGGATTTTACTCAAATGCACAACAGTGTGCATTGCATATTGCATGGGATTCTCAATTTGATTCAACCAACTGTAATGATCCTTTACTGTACCTTTAAGTAATGCACAGAGGTAATTTGCACTACCTACTGAGAATCTCTCAGTTGCGAGGGCGGATATATCTGGAGTTACATGTGTTTGACATGTATGTTATAGAATGGAACTGTGGAGCTTGGCTTGATATGAAGTTTTTGGCTTCAAAAATAAATGTGCTCTGTGCTTGTACCCACAATCCAATCCGTGTGTGGACTCTGTACTGCCTTCCGGCCTGGGTTAACATTGAACCAGCCTGCCCAGCGTTACACAAGCGCCCCTGTGTCCTCAATCATGTAACAGGTATCTCTCTCTAGGGAACGTCCTGACAAGTTCACAGCTGTTGTTCTTGATCTTTTATTGTTCAGGTTTTGTTTTTTTTGGCAGGGGACCAATGCAAAGCGTTTTTCATCTTTAACCCTGTCTCGCTTTCTTTTAAAGAGATCTGTCTTAGTTTGATTTAAGTGCTCGTTAAGGCAGTGCACTCTAACATTAATAGACAGGGAGAGAAGGCCCTAAAGAGAGGAAGTGTTTCATGTAGAACCAGCACCATTACTCCAGGCTTCACCTGAACGTCTCAAAGAAACCAGGGAGGGGGCAAGGATCACATTGTGGGCCATTACGATAAAGCTGAAGTTATCCTTTCATGTGCATTTTAAGCTCTTAAAGCGACAAATGTTTCTCTTTCACTGGCTCGAGGAAGTGTGCTGCGGTAACAATAATGAATAATAATAATGGTACCACTTGAAAATAAAGTCCGCCAATTCATAATGAATTCTGACTCAATCCCACAGGAATAACACCTGAATATCTTATGCAGTTCTGAAGTCATTTATTTTGAATTCAGCCCTGTTAATTCATATGGATTTAATCGCCCATATTCCTTTGTAATGTTGTTGATCACATGTATAAGGCATGCATTGATACCCTCTTATGCCCAGCAGGGGATTGTGAGGCATGCTAATTCATGCATGTGTGTTAAACAGAGTTCCTAATGAAGTCCAAACATCCTCCTTGGTTTCAAAGCTGCCCACGGCAGAAAAGCAATGCCTGATTAGTAATAGAAAAACACTTCTGTTTACATATCCTGTCCTCAAAAAACCCTTTCCTTCAGTAAACAACCTGTGGTACTTTACAAGGCATAGTGCCGAGCACAGCAAGCAAAAGCCACAATTGATATCAGCATGTTGGTACACAATTATTAGATCTCCGTTGCTTTCGGAGATAACTTCTTCATATTCAATGCTGCTGACTAGACCAGTCGCGCTGTTCCAAATGACATAGGCTAAGCAGAGGCAGCGCTTGGTCTAAGGAAAGTCATGTTTAATGGACAGCAGTGTGCAAATGTACGAGAACATCCCCATTGCTTCTGTGGTTTTGATGTGTTGTGCATGTGAAATCAAACCACTGGAACTGGAAATCTTGGAAAACTGTCAAAATAGGCAAATTAGCAATTGTCTAATTTAATTGATGACTTTAATAGGCCACACGTGCAATTCATTTAGGATAGTAATAGAAAAGGAACACAGAGCCACAAAATGCATGAAATATTTTAGAAGTTGTTTAAGATGCCTAATTAAAGCACAAAGCGGTCTAACATTTTCACACGAGTACCTATTGTTTCTATATGTCCGATTAGTGAGCAAAAAATTGAAATTCTCACACCCAGAGGTTTTCATACAGGTTGGTATATATAGGACATAAATGATTAGGGTTCTAATAAATTTGCACACTACTGTAGGTTTAAAGATATTTGCTTTTACAAACCTTGTCCTTGATATATAAACAGAATACTTCATGAATATTTACGGAGTGATTTCATTTGTGGAGTAACTGCAGAAGTCCATTAAAGTTAATGGAGTATCCTCTATATGTCTCATCTAATTACCACTAAATGTTAACTGGTGTTTCCCTAAGTGATCTATTGAGCCTTTTACTGACATCACTAGAATACAGATGCAACAGAAAGAGCTTCTAGTAACAGTGGGTTAACGGCTGATGGCTGTTTATTTTAATAGAATAAACTGCCAATAACTTTTTAAACATACTGTGAAATTACTGAAAGTTCTGGTCAGAGCACTATTCAAAACTGCAGATAAAATATCTTTTTCATTTCAAAAACACAAATCAAATTAGGTCATTTGTATATACAATCCTCCTTTAACATTACACAGAATCTAGCCTTTCTAGTCCCTTCCTGTTTTGCTCTTTCAAAATCTTATCGCGTAGCGTTTTATCCCGTCGCAATAGAAATCAAACCAGAAACGTACTGTCAATTCTTATTGGATCATGTTTATAAAGGTTAGACTGCAAGAAAATGCAATAGTTATAATAATAATCGTTTAACATTTGCGCTCAGTAACTGGGCAGTGCCAAAAACAGAACATTATCCATTATCTGGATAATGTGAAATCCCTGGAGAAACGGAAACTCAGAAAAGGATCAGGAAATCCACTCTGCTTTGTTTTGGAATTAGATATCCACATCGGGATTTACTGCCTGTGACTTAAATGAGAGGATAAACATGTATAGCAACAACTGGTCTGTTGGAGGCAGTCTTTACCGGTTCTCTTTCAAAAGCACTGTTACTTAAACTGTTGTTAAAGCTGCAGTATCAGTGTATTCAGTTTTATATTTCTCCCACCATGTGCTCAGCTTCAATGTCAATTCAATGACAAGCACTTTGGCTATCTTCAATGTGAGGTCACATTCTTATATACTTCTAAGCTGTACAGACCATTAAGAGGAATGTGTACAAACTTTATCCTCCCTTGAAAGTTGCTTAATCTGCATCACTTCTTACACTATGTGTTACAACTTGCAGCAGTAGGAGGTTATGCATTAAATCTTCAAGCTTCTCTCGCACAGGTAGCTCATGTTGTATTCTATAAATATGTAACCCAATACTGTATATCACAGATCTATACAAATTCCAGAATCTATCACACATGGGGCTCCCACATGACTTCATGTCCCTTTCACAGCAGGGCTACACTACCAGAATGCATTGCAATGTGAGTTGAAAAGCCTGAACTGGCCCCATCTGTCCTTGTGTACCTGGAGTCATATGGGAGCCCTAATTACACATAAAGAAAGTGCTTGAACATGTTTTTAAGCTGATGTCATTTTCTTTCAGGTCAAGTACCAATATTATGCATTGCCATAGTTTCAGAACATGTACTTATTTCATGTAAACCCATTAACCAGAGCATAACTTTGATACTAATTACAAATCCCTGAACATAGCAAATCTGTAGCTGCGCTGAAAACACAGGATTCAGTTTCCTTGTTTAAAGGGTAGGCCCATGGTTACCAAGGAAACCTGACAAAACAAAACAAGCCACCAAGCACAGCCCTCCCCCTACCCCCCAACCCCAGGGACCCCAGTTACTCAACGCTGGATTACTGGGATAATTTACTTGTCAGCATGTCAGCCTCATATAATGCAATTCACATTGGTAGTAACCTCATCAAGGGATTGTAAACTACAGTTAAAGAGTGGTGCTCTGGGGAAGCCTGTTCCAATACTAACACAGTATCTACTGTACAGTACAGAAACCTTTTGTTTTCTGAACTAACCGGCTTGTTGTCTTCAAATGTGTATGGTTTTATGATTCCTTTACCAGAAACAGCTTCACAACATGACATGAATAGAGCAGAACTCTCCTAGACCACAAGGTAAAAGAGAAGTTCTTTTTATTATTATTATTACTTGTTTATTTAGCAGACGCCTTTATCCAAGGTGACTTACAGAGACTAGGGTGTGTGAACCCTGAAGCATCAGCTGCAGAGTCACTTACAATTACATCTCACCCGAAAGACGGAGAACAAGGAGGTGAAGTGACTTGCTCAGGGCAACACAGTGGCTGAGGTGGGATTTGAACCGGGGACCTCCTGGTTACAAGCCCTTTTCTTTAATCACAGGACCACACAGCCTCCTATTTTAGCTTTAAAGCACTGTCAAGTTAATCACATGAGTATCCTACAGGTTCACAACAAAGCCATGCAACATAAAACTGCAGGTTGAATATCGTTTTGGACCACTGGAAGTGCTTGGCTTAGCTCAGCCAGGTAACTTGTGCGATAAATTATGTATTAAAGCCTACGCTACTACATTATACATATTTTTACATTACACTCTTTGACCTTTGGCCTCACCTTTCAAGGTACTCCTGCCCATAACTTAGCTAAGAGATGAGTGGAGGCTGAACATAGGGAAGCCATGGGCTGGGGAGCAGGATAGCTGCCCTCCCCCAGGAGACAAAGCCAAAAAGCAGGCAGAGGCTGGCAAGAAGGAGGCGGCGAACTCTGGTGCACAGCAGGGACCTAATGCATTGAGGTAAGATATAAATCCCTTCCTTTTCGATCACTGGACGTATCGTTTATTGAACGACACATAAGATACCAGCTATTCGACTGACGATTTGGTAGTGGAAGGGCCTACGTGATTTGATCTAAGGTTAAAAGTGAGTTCCCTACCTGACCCACGGTTTTGCTTTTTTACATTTTTGAAGCTTCCCTTTTAAAATATACAAGCCAGACCATGCAAGTGCAGGGTAATAAAGCTGCTAACTTCTGACCTTGTTATTGGCATGGTGCAGATCCATTGAGTCATCGTAAGGGTGGGTGGCTCATGTGTTATTTCAGCCGGGCGGGGCTCTGCATGCTGGATACAGAGCACAGTTTAGTGCCACTTTTATCTTGGTTTCCTGTTTACAGCTAAGGTGGCCCCAGATGACATCATAGTAAATCTGTACAAGGGGCACTGGTTTTTTTTATTTTTATATCGTAGTTCACCTTAAACACAGTGGAACAGGTTTACTTTTACATGAAGTGCTCCGCTATATATTTATACAGTAGTGTTCAAAAGTTTGCAAAAAACAAATGATTTACAGCAAGACTAGGGGTGGGGATTGTATTGCCCTTTTTTCCTCACTCAGACCCCTTACTGACTTAATATCATGGTATCTTCTTTGAAAATATGCTAAATACTGTAATGAACAAGACATCTCACAAGAATGGTCCCCCGAAATGTATTTTACAAAATGTGCCACGTATATATTTCATATTTTTAAAAGCAGGAAAAATCACATGGACCATTTCAGTGATCTTAATATTGCCAGACCTAATTCTAGCCATGCAAAACCTCTGACCATAGCTGTAGGTATGCAGATGTTTTCCCAGCACACTAATCTCTTATGACTATTGCCCAGCGTTTGCTAACCTGTCTCCTTGCTCCCTGTGCCATGCTAAGCCCTTTGTTGGTCCACAGGCTGATAGAAGCCCAGTCTGTGCTTGGCAGGGGGTCAGGCAGCCTGCTTGAAAAGATGACCGCCCTGCTGTCTAAACATGTGGAGGCCCAGCGTGGCAAGCTGCTGTTCGCAGGGCTGCTAGAGGTCAAGGGGTCAAGCGTGAAGATAGTCCGCACCTCGCGGGGGGGGTATACCATCCACCGGACCCTCACACCAGGCGAGAGACAGACCCCCTCCCCAGGGGACCTGTTCTAAACATGCAGCTAGTACACATTCACACTTAATTATGAGACTGCCCAAGCTCCCTTCTTTTTATAAAAGTTTACCATGGGGAATTAGCACAGTCATTTTGCAGTTTGCCCATGGTTACGTTTAGCAGACCTTTCTCCCCTACCGGGTGGAACTAATTTAAAAGCACAGAATCTATTTCTGTCTTTTTTTCAACTGTTCCCAGCGTGGTAGGCTATTCCATACATTTATAACTCTGAATAAAAAAAAGTGCTTCCTCCCTTCTGTTCTAAACTTATACTCAGCTTCCATTTATACCCTCTTGTTTCTCTCTGTGCTAAATTTGAAGTCGTGTCTTGGGCTAACTTTATCAAGACCATTTATGATTTTATAGACTTCAATCAAGTCCCCTGTTTTTTCTAGGCTTTTCTATGCTTTATTACACTTTCTATGCTTTTACCATGGTAAATATTTATCAGGGCAATTCAGACTTGTCTGTGATCCAGTTCTTCTGGCACAGCAAGTATTGTGTTTGGCCACTGTGAGCCAAGGTTCAGTTGCCAGGCATTAGCTCCACAGCAATGGCCAAAAGTTTTGATTGAGACATAATAAAAAATAATAATAAAAAAAAAAATCTTATTTAACACCATGTAATCAAATAAACTACAAAATTACATTGCAAAAGCCTACTGGGAAGCCATAGTAGTAGCACAGTATTTCATGTTAGATTTCATTTCATGTTACATGTCAAAATTTTCCATTTTTGACAGTTTTTCCACTAAGTATATGGAAAACTACAAAGTGGTATGTAATTCAATATGTTAACGTAACATTTTACAGCAGGTTTCATTCGACTTTATGGAGCAAAATTAGTTAATTCTATAGGGTGATGCAAAACTTCTGGCCACGGCTGTATATTCCGGTAAAAACAAACACAGTAAAACCTTTATGACCACCTCAGTAAAAAGATCACCTCACAATTAAGGCCACTGGTTTTAACAGTCCCCATTAGGTAACCAAAATGCACTGTTAACAGTTTGATAAACAGCCTTAAAACCCCACACTGGCCCTTTACAAAAAAACAAAAAAAACCTCATGTTTTAATATTTTGGCTTGGTTTGCTGGTTTTCCTAACCTGGGGAGACTCAGATAAGGTTATCAGCCAGCCTGTAGTTCCTGCTCTAGCACTATTGTGCATTAGCAGTGCTCTGATATGCTAATGTATACAGGTCCTGTCATTGTTTTAGTTGGCCAACCTGCACCCGACTCATAATCAGATACTTGATGGATGGTGTTTTGTTAATAAAAAACAAAATTATTTTCCCAGATGACTTCAACATCGCGTGTTGAAAAGTTCTTTCAGCTTTTTTTGAAAAGCACAGAAAATGTAATCCTTGCTTTGAGCAAAACCCAAAGTCAGCTACAGCATCATGTTTACTTGTTGATTTAGCAATGTGAACTCAAGATGCTTCTTGATGCAAAACAAACACATTTTGGGTGTACAGTGACGAGGGGTTTTATTTACAGGAAGTAGGGTTTTTTAATTGATTAACCCAATCAGTACCAAATCATTTTTTCTTTGAAGAAATCAGAACACAAGCTCGAGAATGCTGCCATTCTAAAAGTTTTCACTCTTTTAGAAGTGTAAAATAGCAGACATATTTACAACATGTATTCCCAGCATCCTATTTAGAGGACAGTCCAGTTAGACGTGTTCCTGTAATCAGAGCAGTGAAATTTCACGCCGGCTATGAAGCTCAACACATAGAAAATTGAGGTTTATCATCACTGTGGGGAGGAAAACACCAAGAAAAAATTGAATTCCCTTTTTATTCTTCACTAGCTCATACCAGGGGATTGAGATATGTGTTAATTCATGGATGAATGCATGCCTTATACATGTGATCAACCTCATTTGTTACAAAAAACCTGGAATGAATGAATTAACAGGGGCTGAATTCCAAATGGATTGCTTCAAAACTCTGAGGAAGTGCATTGGCTATTCAGGTGTTATTTCTGTGGTATTCGGTCGAAATTCTTTGTGAATTTGCGGTCATTTTTTAAAGGCTTACCGAGATTTCCTTAGCAAACGAGTCCACAAAACTCAGTGCTACATGTTTCTTTGTGTTTCTCAAAGCAAGGTGACTTATTCAGTTTGGGTTATATTATTATGTTGATGCTCAAGTGTAATGGTGTCTGGCTGTATATGGAGCATAGCCCTCCTTTCATAATTAAAATAATAAGCATATCTGGCAGCCATCTGTGAGAGCTGAAGGGCTAGCCTTTGGATAGGTCTGCCAAGTGCTTTCCGAGAGAGGAGAGAGGAGAGGGGAGAGCGGAGAGAGAGGAGATATGGAGAGAGAAGAGTGAGGAGAGAGAGGAATGAGGAGAGAGGGGAGAGGAGAGAGTGACAGCCTTCACTCCTTTGGGACCCCTTATTAAATAATCTTCAGTTGCAATGACGGCAATGCACAGGGTTTATAATACAGGACAGCGACAAAGGGACGAGGCTGCCATTAGTAGAACTGAACCACAGTGGGAGCACTGTCATCAAACCTGGGGTCAATTACAATTACGCTGCAGGCATTACAATTCTACAAAAAAGTAGCATCAGTAACTACACACATTATCCTGCTTACTCTTATTCTAAATGACCAAGCAATAAAACTGCATAAAATTCCAGAAAATATATGTTAATTTTACCGCAGTTGTTTTTATTTTCTGTTATTGGGTACTTTTTTAAAAGGCTGCCATAAGGGCGCCATAAACAAAATTGAATCCTACGGTACCAGGTGTTACAGTTTTAGTGCAGCTTGTCATAGACGTGCTCACCTGTGTCCTCACAAGAGCAGAGGTGCACAGCTGCAGCCTCAGCTTCTCTGTGCTTGATTATTCTAGTTTGTATACTACCCTTGTACTATCCGGTCATGCTGTTTGATACAGGATTGGTTTCAGATGGGATTTCGTATATTTCCATGACATCATTGCTAATTACAGTACACAGCAGAACAGTGTTCACTCTCCTGTTACTGCAAGCCAAGAGCGCTCCAAGATCCAGATAGTACAATGCTCACAATCACCTTCTCTCTCTCTCTCGCTCTCTCTCTCTTACAGAAAACGTCTCAATTCTGAGATTGCCATAAACCGATGTTGCTAGGATTTTCAGTTTTGTAAAATTTTGCTGAATGTTTTCCGTTTTCAGGAATATGCAGGTCAAATATGGGTGTTTATACTGTAGAAAATATACAGTGCCAGGCAAATATCGTTTATACTCAATACAGAAAGTATTTTTTCTCATGCTTTATTTTATGGCCACTGTTTTAGTTTATTAACTGTTAAAAACTAGCCTATGAACACATTAGCAATTGTTAGTAAATATATAAAAACAAATTTAAAAAGATGAAATAGAATAACACCTGATAAACATTACTACAGTCCAAAGCACATTTGACCATTGTTCCAAAGTCCTATTTCTGTGTTCTTGTGCATATTTTAGCCTTTTAGTCTTGTTCCCCTTTCTTAATAGAGGTATTCTTACTGCAACACATCCTTTAATTCCTGATTTCAAGAGTGACCTTCGTACTGTTGATTTGATGGACAACGACACCTGTGCCTTCTGCCAGTTCTGTTGTCAATTCAACGCTTGTCTTCTTTCTATTCCAAGGATATTATCTTCAAGTATTGCTCATCGTTGTTAGACATCTTTTTGGGTCTTCCAGTCCTGGGTTTGTCAATTACAGATGATGTTTCGCTGTGCTTTTTGATTATGCTTCGGATACCACACCTTGAAAATCGAGTGATGCAAGCTATTTCACTCAATGTGTTTCCTTCCTTATGCAAGTCAAGGTTGTTAAATAGTAGAAAACACTAGTGGAGGCTTTGAGTGAAAACCCATCTGGCAAGGGCTTGCATCTTCAGGACTGTGCCCAGATTCAAAAATTTTTTCAGCCACGGATCTCCGATTCCTTCCCCTGTCAAGCATCTGCAGGATCCAACAGCGAAAGGAGTACTCTGTATATCAAATTATATATTTTTTGCCTGTGTTTACCTAGGTTGTTTTTTCAGGGGTTTTCTTACTAATGATATTAACTAGAACCAAGCTCTCAGAAACATGTATCATTTCTAAGTCCACCTGTAAACCTAAACCTTGCAAGACTAAGTCGCTCGTGAAAAATGCAACTTAAACAAAAGTAGTATTCCGTACATCCACTAGGGGCAGAGTGGTGAAGGTTAATGATCACACCAGGAATGGATCAAACTGCTATGCAATGGGAGTCTTATTTCCATCCCTGTACTATAATGTCTAACCATGCAAAGTGGCAGCATTCTATTTTGCTTGGCAGCAAAAAGGTTAAAAGATTTTCAGCACGGGCTAGTAGAAAAAAAATGAGATCCCTGAAAAAAAAAAAGTTCAGCACAGTGAAGAGTTAACAGAGTAGCATGATGGATGGGAACCCTTACAAACATTGTGTTTGGACCCCAGCCCAGTCAATGCTTCGTATACTGCTTCCAATTAAGTGGACAGGCATTCATTTCCAAGCAAGCTTTGAACCTTGCTTTCTTTCTTTTTTTCGTGCGTGTCTGCATGTGTGTGTGTGTGTTTCTGTTTGGTCGTCATGTATTTTGGGAAAAGGGGAGCGACTTGCAGCTAAGTCACAGCGGGTGAACAGTGAAAGAGAGAGTTCTTCTCCGACGTTTCTTCTAGGATGAACAGAGACATGGACCTGCTTCGATCTGCCCTGCTGTTTTACATCTTTGCTTTGTTCCCCTCCCCAGCTAGGAATCAAAACACTGCTGGCGAACGCATTAAGGTGCTGTTTACTCCAACCATCTGCAAGGTGCGTTGCATTGGGGGTCGCTGTACCAACCACTGTGAGAGAGGCAATGTCACCACTGTTTATAGCTCTGAGAGAGGGTATTCACCACCGGGAGCTGGCTTCAGAGTCTGTAAGTAGATTTTAATTTTCCCTACTATGATTCGATTGAAGGGAAAACATCTGAAGAGAGAGAGAGAGAGAGAGAGAGAGAGAGAGAGAGAGAGAGAGAGATTCGGGATTTTCTTTGGTAATTTTCAGCAGCTGTGTAGAAAAAAAAATGCAAGGAGAACTGAACCCTGGAAAGAGGTTTTCAATCTCTCGCCCGCTTTCTGTTTTTATAATATACTTTAGTTTTTTTTTGTTTTAAACTAGTTCTATTTAACCCTTCTGGCACTATCTGTATTATGTTAGGGGGTGCATATTTTAAAAGAACAAAAACAGATCAACTGAATGTTTAGGGATAAATGTGTTTTGAATTATTTCCATTATCTTCAAACTGATTTCATTGACAAATTAATTTTCGAATTTGTTTTTAGTCTGTCTAGCAAAGTACTTTAGTAGGCAAAGTCCACTTTTTGTTTTAGTTGCCTGTCATGATTTTACCATATCTATCTCTTTTCGTGTTGAAATTCTTAATTGCAGAACTACCCAGATTATCATAAATTCTTAATGATAATCTCAGATTGTCTTCTTTACCAGGATGGTGTATTCTATTTAGTTGGGGGAAAGCGTTTCAAACTATACAGCAAAGCTTCATCAATCTGGCTCATGGTATTTATAGACTCTGCTTTATTATAAGTCAGTAATTCAGGTTTAAAATACTTTTTATTTTATCTATTCACCCCTGCATACATGAAAGCACACTTGTTAAACCAAAGAGTGTTCTTTAGAACATGTGTTTCCAGCGCTTGGTTTAGCAGGGAGAAAGCCAAGGCAAGTATGTTCTGCTGAAAGGGAAATGGATACTGTGCACTGATAGATACTGTCAACTGAACGACAACCAGAGGCACAAGGGCAGGATTAGATTCAGTACGGGGCATTATATCAGAAAGCACAGTTACATCGTGTGGTAAAATGCATTGCAGAAGTAAAATGAATGTTAAAGAGTCCAGGTTTTATTTATAGTTGATCTTGTTTAAAGTTTTAGGGTAAAATGTATTGAAAGGATCATTTATAAGAAACAAAGTAGACCAAAGATTTGAGAAATGCCTTCTTCAGTGTCATGTACCCCATATTAACGTCTCCTATAGCAAAAGTACAGCAAAGTGTAATAAAGCACAGGTAAAGAAAGCATAGGGAAGAACATTTAAAGAATATTGAGGCATGGTGAAGCACATTAATGAACATGGCAAACTAGTGCATAGTATAACTATGTGGAAACTACAAAAATACAGTGCAAAAATATCGTGGTAAACTTTTATAAGGGGCAATATACTGAATAAGGACACCAGCTGAAACATTTGTCTTAGTTTTACATAGTTTTACCTTTGAATTCTGTTTGCGAGTTTTGAAGTCAGGGCTGTAAAACTTAGGAGGTCGATTTGATCGACCGCTACTCTGCTGGGATACACAGAAACATTTTACAGCACCTGTGAATGCATTTCTTTAATGTTAAAATAGGGGCATCTAATTGGGAGGAAATCAGTCGGAGTGGAATGGGATACGTGTTTGAAAGCAGTCACGGTTCAGTTTTGGATTAAGATCCCAGTCCTCCAGACCATTGGCACATGTCCCCTGTGTTTCCGAACTCCGGGGGCATGTGTCTTTGATTTGCGATGAAATGTTTTCAGAGTGCTAATGTTTCAGCTTCAGCGTTTCGGATCTTCTCGGGGAAGAGAAGTCTTTCCACATGCCATTCAGTTGGCCAGGAATGACGTGATGTTTCCCTCAACCCATTCAGAGTGATTTGCTGCAGAGATGTAATGATCCAAACAGTGGCAGAACTAAATAAAACTTAATTCCATATTTAATTCCATATTCCATGCATTTCCAACATAGGGTGAATCATTAAGTCTGTATTAAGATCCTTCACTGTTTTGATTTCCTAATTAACCCTAACTCCTATTATTATTATTATTATTATTATTATTATTATTATTATTATTATTATTATTATTATTATTATTATTATTAATTAGGCATTCAGCAGACACTTTTATCCAAAGACACTAGGGGTGAATTATGCATCACAACTGCTGCTGCAGAGTCACTTAAAATAGGACTTCGGTTTTATCCGAAGGACGGAGCACAAGGAGGTTAAGTGACTTGCACCGTGTGAGTCATTGACTGAGTTGGGCTCAAACCTGGATCTTCCTGGTATCAATCCTTTTTCTTTAACCACTGGACCACCAAACCTACCTACTTTTGCGACACCTCTTTTGTTAGGAACCTATTAGGAAAAATCCTGGACCACTTGGTGGAGTCTGCAAGGCTGAGAGCACTTAGCTGTTAGTTAAAACAGGTTCTTAAAAGATTTATCAAGAGTTTGAAAGGTGGATGATAGTGGGTGCTTGACTAGTTGGAGCATTCGTATCCCAGACTGTTACTGCAAGCGGGGAAAACCAGATTCTAATAGCATCTGAAACTGTTCCGAACTTTTACTCAGCTTCCATTTGGGTGTGTTGTCCTGGCATACCCTGAATTAGTCTGAAAGGCTGAACGAATTTACTTGATTTAGTTAAGCATCGACGTGGATTGGGTTGCTTGACAATTCTGGCTACTTTAAAGACAAAAATGCATCTGACAACCGTTCCAGAATAGTCGTGAACCGTGAATGATTTACGGAGCAGATCAGAGACTTTGGGCATCTTCCACGGCCACAACACAATCCATGGATCTCAATCCATTCATCACCATCCTCTGTCCACCTCTCTCGACCAACAGCGGGAAATATCAATGACAGAATGCATCCATCGAGACAGCTTCCAGCACCTTGTGGAGTCTATGCCACATTGAGTCAAGGCTGTGATGAGGGCAAACAGTGTCCCAAGCCACTATTAAAAGAGAATACCGTACATCAGATGTGTCGATATCTTCAAACCGTAAGAAACAGCTCCTTTCTCTCCACGCTATGGAAGTCTTTGATGCCACCCAAAAAAACCTAAACTGGATGTGATCCACTTGTCCATAAAACCCTGCTTGTGTGAAATTTGCAGTGCAGTAAAATTCGCCCATGGTTCCCGTCGTTAATGAACATGGCACAGAACAGTATATAAAATGTGTCAAACACTTTGGCAATTCTTTATCTCTGCAGCTGAACGTATTGTAGCGGATTAGTGTAGGGGCACTTGGCATTAAAATACAAGCTGCAGAGAGCAACTGCAACTCTCTCAGGCTCCCAGAGGTTGACGTCATTGTTTTTGTGGATTAATAACAAAAACAACTTGTCTTTTTTTTGGATGCAAAGAAGAAAAAAACCCATCTGGGATAAAAAAAAAAATGCTGACTGTATAACATGATGTATTTTTTATTCTGTGGTGGATATTTTTCTTAATTTAATTAAACCAGTTTAATTAATTAAGGGAAAAGAATCTGCAGAAAGGTTTTACAGATTTGTCTGCGTCGTTGAATCAGGGTTGTACAAGTTTACACCCTCTTTAAAAATCCTCTATTCATCCAATAGGAAACATTGATAATATATAGTATTGACAACCAATTAATATTGTGCATCTATTGCAGTAATATTGTATCCTGATTTATCTTTTTAACTTTTATTCAGTTGATGGTACTGGCATTTAGTGTCCTGGGACGATCCAAGGAAAACACGGACTGGAAGCAACCTTACATTGAATTGTTTATTCAGCAAAGTGTAGTGCTAAATACCAGGGATCGTTCATAGATTTCTTTTAATGCCAGAGAAGTAGAAGAAGGTGCATCCAAAAACTGTATACATTTTATGGGATGCCATTTAATAGAAATGATGTTCATATGGTCTTAAGCAATTGAATCCTTAAATACTGGAAAGGAGAGAAATGTCCAACTTTCACAGAACGGAAACATGTAATACTGTATGTATTACAGCTGGGGAGGCTCTACCAGACACATACAGGAAAATTAAACTTCCTTATAATGTGAGGCCCCTTACGAAAACTAATTACAAAAATAGATCTATGATATATATTACTGTCGTCTTACTACAGCGACTTTTAAAAAATGTTGTACCATTTTTATCATGCTATTCCTAGTGTGTAATAGTTATCATTGAAGGTGTGGGTTGTGGGTTTAGATTTATAAATGTATGAATGTTGAAATTCCCCTTTAAATACTAGACAGTAATCCACTTTTTACCCTGTCTATTTATTCCCCAGGACACCGGGGAATAAGTAGACCGGGTAAAAAGTGGATTACGAAGAGATATATTAAGCAGGTTTCACTGTTAACAGATACGGCAGATATTTCATTCAGGAGCTGGAATGGGCTGGAGTTGTTCTTCTGTGTAGTTTATTTTAGTTTTTGCAGAATACTGGACTTTTTTAACTTTGTACATTGTTTTTTAAATATTTGTGTTGAATCTTACTCATTCCCCCTTTTTCAGCAATTGAAATGTATGCTCTGATCCTTCCATTTGTTTTGAAAAAAAACACTTTAAAAGAGGCAATAACAGCCCCTAACCTCTCCAAAAGAAATCAGAGTAATGGCTTTAGAACTGCATTGGGCGTAGATGCAACCTCCACTAATGCAACAGTGCCATTCCTTGCCAAGGGGGGCCCCCTATATTATCACAGGTAGAAGCCGAGTTGGCAGCTAGGAGGGGCTGGGTGCTGAAACATGTTTCTGCTGAGCTCTGGAGCAGGAAAACCCCGTTCAGCCCCTCAGAGGAAGGGCAGAGCACTGAAAGTGAATGATCCTTGTGGATTTTGGATGGGTTTCAACTCTAGCTCAGAAAGACAAAAGGGGGCACCAAAAGGTTCAGATGTTTAATGAGTGTAACTGTGCGGGCCTCGGAGAAGACCACAGTCATATTTCACGCTCCGTGGTACAAGCCTCTCTTGTTGCAGGTACTTTGAGTCTCGGCTAGAGAGATTACTCCCACAGCTCTCCCTCCTTGGCAAATGCTTGCTTTTCCTTTATGCTGTACCTACTGTTTTCCCTTTTTTGTCACTATTTGTTAATGTAAAATTGTCCGTACACAGAATCTTCAGCTACAGATTTAAAGGGTCAAGTTAACCTCACCATTACTGGATCCTTAAAATAAAGGCCACCCCAGAAATCTACCCATATTGCCAGGGTTCCTTTAGAGTTGCCTACAACAGACTCAAAGGGACTACAAGATGCCAGAGAGGCAATATAAAAAAGTCCCATCTTTAGTCTCCTATTTATGTGAAGACGACCATACAGCTTGCATTGCGGAGCACAAAAGGGACATTATCTCAGCTTTTGTAAGTCAAAACCATGGAAGACTAGTGAGAAGAAAGGCGTTCTGGCATAAATCGGACCGCCAGAGAGAACGGAAGAAGCATTGCAGCATCCGTACTTGGAGCTGTTCTTCATACGTCAGACTTTGGTAACTAACTCAGCTTTTCCAATCTTTTATTAATACCCCTTTCATTAGAGCTCTCAATGGGCAGCCTCTGCTGAGAAAACGGAAATTAAAAAAAGACTCTGGTAATGGAAACGATATCCTGAGGCTGGTACATTGATACAATCGGATGATCTGGAACCTGGCACGGATTTGGGACATGCCCAAGTCATTTTCTAACTATCGCAAGAAGGTTTCTAGCTATTAATTTACTCCGAGGGATGCATAATTAGTTTTCTAGCATACCTTAAAGGTCGCCAAACAAGACAAACGATTACAAGACAAAGTGCAATGATTGATAGAACCCTTAGTGTCGTTTGTGAGTGGAGAGACGTTTAGAAACCAGTTGCCAGATTAAATTCCAGCAATTTCTGTTTATCAGGGCTTATACGTGGCACAGAGTCACACTCATGAAAAATGAATAACATATTTCGAAACAGGGCTTTGAACCAAATATCAGCTGCATTATTCATAAAATTCATGTTTGAAGTATCCTTCTGGATAGAGGTGTGACTGAATGTGACTGACAGTGATGCTTCTGCAAAAGCAATCCTTGTTTAAAAACCATTTAACAAGTTCTATTGTATTTTTGGTTTGCTGAAACTACATTTTAGATTTTAAAGATAGAAAATAATCATGCTAATGAGGGCAACACTTTACATCAAGTGCCTCTCATTACTGTGTATTTACATAGAAGTTGCTTTGCAAGTACATGTGAGCTGACACATAATTACAATGTTATTATGCACAGTTACAATGTGTGTCATGTGTTACTAATGTATGCTCGAGATCTGTAAGTACACAATTGTATCAGAAAAGGATTAGGATTAGGAGGGTTAGGGGCTAGGGTTAGGGATATATTGTGCAAAGAGATTTGCATATTAAATACATTGTAACTATGCATAATAAGAGTGCAGTTATGTGTAACTATGATGTAAATACACAGTAATTAAAGAGACTTAATGTAAAGTGTTACCCTAATGAGATCAATATGCTTTAAGAATACATATAGTAAACCACAAGAACCTTGACACCAGCTGTTAACCAGCCTGAACCCTGAGCTTTGCAGTGAGTGTATTTTTTTTTTTCCAGTCTTATGCCCGCTGCTGTGTCAGAACGGCGGAATTTGTATGCAGAAGGACCGTTGTCTCTGCCCCCCGAATTTTACCGGGAAATTCTGCCACATCCCGGTATCCTCTTCAACCAATGAGATTGAGGGGGCGGCCCAGAATGGAGCAGCATCATCCAATCAGAAGGGACTGACCCAGTCTGTGTACACCCTCCCCCTGCACAGCCACCAATCACAGCAAAGTGGTAAGAGACAAACTGGGTACTGTGATGTCACTAAAGCTGAGGGAACATGAAGCTAAACTTGGTTTCTGGAGACTAAGTTTAAGGCCACTGCATGGCAGACCAGGGGAGACTTGGAGTTTCATACAGCAAATTTGACACATGATTTAAATAATTGATATAGAATATGAAAGTTTAGAAACACAGGAAGCCCTTGAAATGCAATGGTGTTGATTTGTAATGGATAAGCCAGTACACGCTATTATAATGGTTATAATGGACATCATTTAAAAAAAAAAAACTATATGAACATAATTTAGATCTTTTATTTAACCTCATGTAATCAAATAAACTTTTGGCATAGCTGGAGCTCCAAGTGGTCCTCTTCACTAGCAGAGATTATAAATCTGTGCCTCCTTAGTCAATCTGGGAACTGGCGTGTGCCAATGTTCTCAACTGAGAATGCAAATGCACAGCCAAGTCCTCTTGGCAGAAGCACTGTTAACAGAATGTTGAATCATCAATCACAGAGTAAGTGTCAAGGGCGATCCCATTTATGGCAGACCTCCGGACCGAGCCAGGAATTCAAGCTCTGCCAACATGTTTTTCTTACTATTTTTTTTTTACCCGCTCTTCTTACTATTTGAATTAGGGTGTTTGGGTGATTGTGCATCTCTATCAACTCTTTTCAGATGTCCCAATACCTCTGCAGCCACCGTCTTCCCCTGGTATGCTCCAGTACTGAACTTACAGTATTCTGAACAGCAGTTTTAGGTTCAGAATCTTTCCAGAATGTGTCTGTTTCCGTTCCCAGCAGTTGGGACAACATCAAGATTAATTTGTCTAAGAAGTTTTTCTTTTCCTTTTTTTTTTTTGGTGTTTTCGGAAACAGGTGTTTTCTTTCAATCTGAACAGACTGCGGGTTATTTAGAAATGTCACTTCCTAAAGCACACACAAAGGGCACCTCTGTCACGGGTAGCAGCTGTGAAGACAGAGGGGAACGGTTACTGTGTCACACTGGTACAACCAGACTGTGTGAAATACTTAGGAGACAATTAAGAGACGGACCATTTTACTAAACAACCTGGAAACAAAACAAACAAAAAAAAAAACTAGAAAATATACCTTAGGAGGCTGAGTTCAGACCTAATATTGGCATTGAAGGTTTTTGTAAAAAGAGGAGGCATGTGTAAAGGGCTTTGAAGAACAACCAAAGCCAAATGCTAACTACTTGTTTGAGGTTCAATTTCAGTAGCTACCATTTTAGCTGCCGAATAATAAGCTATCAAGTTTGCAACAGAAGCCTGGATTAAATCAAAATTGTTGTGCAGCCATAACCATTCGAAAAGGGGGTTAGTGGGTCGTTTACAAATTAAAGTGTGTTTAAACCTGGAATCTGGACCCCTGGTATAAAGTATAATCTTCAATTACCTCATATTGTAAAATGTCGTTCTGTCCAACAGGAGGCTTGGAGGTGGTGAAGGTGCATGTGCAGCACCCCCTAGAGGCCAGCGTGAATATACACCAGGTGCAGCGTGTGAGAGAGGGGCCAGCACAGTGGCAGAGGCAGGGGCAGGCGCAGGGCGATGCCAGCGCGGACAGGAGGGCACCGGTGGCCAGGATCCAAGCTCAGACCATCCGCGGAGACTCCAGCTACTCGGAGTCATCCGGATTCGGATACTGTTTCCAAGAAGTCCGGAACGGCCAGGTAAAACACCAGCATGAAGCGAGCCTTTAAAAAAAACAAAATGAGACTGGGGTTAGATCCGTTCCTCCGTCATGCAATCAAAGCAATGATTGGATTTTAAGTCATGTAAAATAAGGTGTGTATTATTAACAGCTTGGTCTTAAATGGGACAGTGATTGGACACCCCTACACTACTGCATTCAGTATATTAACTCTCTCTCCTCCTCTCCCTGTTGCCCTCCAGTGTAGCTCCCCTCTACCTGGACTGAGGACCCAGGAGATCTGCTGCCTAGGTCAGGGGAAAGCCTGGGGGATCAGCAACTGTGCCTTGTGCACATCCAACCAGGGTAGGTCTCCATTGCCCTGCAGCAAATAGGGGCTACTTCCAAGTTGAATGTTTTACATATTGCTTACATTGAACCGATTGGCCCTACAGTAGATCTATAAAGTAACATGATGTCTAATGATCACCTTCAATTTGTAAGTACTAAATTCTACCATACATAATATATTATAGTTTATAAATAGTTTACTCTTCTGTGAAGGGTACCAAAGCATAGCACCCACTAACAGACAAGAACAGGACAAAGCTGCACTAACCTGAACTAAAAAGAGTACAAACTGGCTTGTGTTTACCTAATTTAGTCTACACTGGTGTAGTCGAATCACATGGGTTCAAATACTGATGCAGAAATGAAAAATGAGAATGCTCCTGGAAGCTCAAAGAAAATGACAGCAAGAAGGAACTCTTCAGGTCCAGACCGCATCATTCGGCGCACATTGTGCGTCTGCATGCACAGCTATTCTGTAGCCTGGCTCTCACTATTATTATTATTTATTTCTTAGCTGACGCCCTTATCCAGGGCGACTTACAATTGTTACCCATTTATACAGTTGGGTTTTTACTGGAGCAATCTAGGTAAAGTGGAGGCAATGTGGTCCAGTGGTTAAAGAGACAGCCTTGTAACCAGGAGGTCCCCGGTTCAAATCCCAACTCAGCCACTGACTCATTGTGTGACCCTGAGCAAGTTACTTAACCTACTTGTGCTCTGTCTTTCGGGTGAGACGTAGTTGTAAGTGACTCTGCAGCTGATGCATAGTTCACACACCCTAGTCTCTGTAAGTCGCCTTGGATAAAGGCGTCTGCTAAATAAACAAATAATAATAAAGTACCTTGCTCAAGGGTACAGCAGCAGTGTCACCCACCAGGGATTGAACCCACGACCCTCCGGTCAAGAGTCCAGAGCCCTAACCACTACTCCACACTCCACACCTGCTCCACTGAGATTCAGTTTTACTTCTCTATCCTTTTAACTTGAGGATGTAATCCCTCAAAGCATTACTCACAAGCCTCAAAGGAATTGAGAAGTTTAAATACAGATAGGGATTCAAATTAAGCTTAGGTGGGCTCGCTTAAAAATCAGGGAAGACAAAATTGCTCTAAACGTGCACTAAAAGAATGCGGCTTGCTGCATTCCAAGCTGTCAACGTAGCTTGTGTTGGACAACAACTAGACTTGTAAAGCAGCAGTCCATTTGGAAAAGGAATCAAGTTATTAAACTGTCCAGCTGCACTCCTGTATTTTACTCATCTCTCCAGTGTGTACTCATTGCTGGACAAAGTACTTGTGTTGTTAGTCAGTTTGGTATATCTGTAGCTTCTTTCAAAACCCTACATAAGAACCGATGTGCTGTATGCAGTGCCAGATTCGCCTGTTTTCTCTTTGATGGATCGGTAAGAACAGAAATGATTCAGCTTTTTTAAAAAAACAACTTTGTGAAGGGTTGACCGTGCTGGACAAAGACAGAAGGTAGCAAGTGTTGAAACACTTCAAAAACAAAATACAGAAACAAAAGCTGCCTAATAGGTGTCCAACATCACTCTATGCATCAAAACAGGAGACAGCTAGCCTCTCCCTGCAGTCCAAAACCAAACTAGTGCAGCATAGAGGGCCAGGCTTAAATACAGGTGGGCCAGGCTAAACTGGCAATCAATTAACCAATTCAGCCTGACCAGCTGCATTCAAGTGAAAACTAGCAGATCATTAAGGCTCAAAATTAACTTTTTCCTAGGAAATGTATAAAGTTATAAATGTAATAATGTATTTCAACATCACAAAAATAAACACTATCAGCCCATCACACACTAACAAGCTGCAGTTATGTAATCCAGGCCTTTATAATGGTGCAAGGCACTGATTCTAACTCACTGATAGTAACACCAGAGTCCTAAGCGAACCTTTTATGGTGAAGATTGAGTAGACCCATGGGAACCAGGGAGCAGACTGTGCATCGGTCCTGTTTTCCAGGCTGTGTAACAGTTTTTCCTTTGTAGTTCACAATCAGTCAATGGTCAGGCTGGTCTGTCAGGACTATTAATACCAGAGGACCTCACTGTACAAAACTCTTAATTGCTCTGCATATCAGTAGTTGCTATATATACATCGTGGAGACGTTTCCTCACCCGGGCACACAAAACCTGATTTTGGCAGACGTAACTAGGCTTTCCATATTTGTCCAATATTTTTGTACGCTGTATCCCATCGCTAGTCTGTTGTCAGAAACTCAAAAATAGTTTATAACAATCGTAGTTTATAAAACAAGCATGCAAAATGGTGTAACACCGGTGTTTTCTGAAAACGTGTGCTTGCATTTATACTTGCTATATTGCATAGTACTGTACTTCAGTACGTACCTTTGTGATTGAAAATACAAACCCTTTTACTATTACTTCGAAGGGGACAGAGCAAAAAATCAGTTGACCAATAACCTGGAAATAAGCATTAGAATAAAATCTGATTTGAAACAATCATGTAACAAATACTAGATAATAGAGATGAACATTTTTTATTGACAAGAGATGGACTATTTCAAAGACACTGCAAAATCATGAAATTTCCTCAGACAAGGTAATTATATTTGCTGCACCTTTTAGGAGACAGAGAGGAAAGAAAGAAAGACATAAAGAAAAAAGAAAGAAAGAAAGAAAGAAAGAAAGAAAGAAAGAAAGAAAGAAAGTAACAAATGTAGAAAAAATAAAGTAAGAAAAAAGCAAGTAAGAAAGAAAAAACTACATAGGTATAAAAGTAGGTAAGTTAGATAATGATTTTCAGATGCGGCGTACACCTTGCGCTATTACACACCTGTAAATACTTAAACAGGCAAGAAAACTGACACACTCTAGTCCTGAAATGCCAGCTGCCTGTGTGTCTGTGAGACAATTACCAAGAGGTTTTGATTTTTTTCCATTAGGGGCTGGTCAAAAAAATTGAAACTAGAGGGTATGTCAGACCTAGCCACTTTGTAGTGTTAACAAGATTCAACACGCCTCCTTGCTTTCATTGCCTTTGACACTTTCTTCAACAAAAAGAAACGAAGGCATTTTGAATTGGAAAGGATGTACCGCAGCATGGGTTTGGATATGGTTAATAACGCCCTCTGGTGTTCTCTCTACTCTGGGAATACGCACTGGCTAAAAATGGCACCTGATAATTGTTAGTAAGTGTTGGGCTGTGAATACCTGATTAATGTACTAACACCGCAGAATTGAAAATCAAAAACTGTGTTTTTTCTAGTGTAGTATTCTATGATGTTGTTTTTTTGTGTGATTTGGTGTCAAAATAACCTCCTTTTGTCTTTTCTGAAAACAGGCCTTGTTTCTATGACAACAGCCACTTTTGCTTTAATTGGAGAGCTGTTTATTTTTCTTTAGCCCCATCTGTTACTTCACTCAAACTTTAATGCGCTTTGGGTCTAATCCCTTAAAAATGAAAATGCATGCCTGGCTGTTTTCTGAATGGTTTGACAGTTTGAATCGGTCAGTAATAAACGATACTTTTAATTAAGCACGAGTTGGCGGACAACCGTGGGGCTCTGATGAGAGATTTCAATGACTGACAACCTGCCACAACTTTATAATGCTTTGGTTATATTTTATACTAGTGAATTCATAGATTTTACAATCTACTTGGAATACAGTGGTCATTATGCTACATGCAAATTCCCTCTAAGAAAAGAACGGGGGAGGGTAGAATCCTTAAACTTGCTTTAAAACAGCCTACGTCACCCAGACCATAATATAACCTAAAAATACATTTATTATTTACAAAGGCATGAAGGTTTATATGAGCATTAGTACACTCTGCAGCAACCATTACCTGTAGATAATTGGGGTTTGATTATCTTGGAGGTAAAGAGCTTCAGATCGCTAGATTTGTAGTTTTGTATCCCATTTATCAATGTAATATTTCTGCAATGCACTTTCACAGTGCTGTCGCGCTTGTATGGAAAGTGATCCAGTGAAGTAACTGGAGTTCTTGTCCTCAGGGAGCGGTGCTGGTGTGGCGGGAGGCTGTCCAATGGGTTTTGAGAAGATCAATGGAACACAGTGTGTGGGTGAGTTACCTTTTTTCATGTCTGTAGATTCCCACCCCTGATACAAGCTCCTTGAAGGAATTAGAGGCAGGTCATCTTTGAGGAATGAGCCGCACCCTTTAAGCACCTCACAGGCTCCTCAAATTGAATCAGTGACTGTCCATGGTCACCCTACACCCTATTAACAGTGTTAATAGGGAATTCTGCCTACAACTGATGGCAAAAAAAATGAAATATTTACTATAGGACGTTGTTTCACCTGGAGACAATTCAATTGGCTTGCCATATTGTCCTCTGTGCATATTTTCCCTGCTTTGCATCCATTTTGTTATGTGAGCACCCTCTTTAAACAATACCATGTATTATTTATCTCATAATGCTAAACAAGATACAAGAGAAGATGGTGTTCACATTAATAATGAATTCAAAGTAGGTAAATATTACTTTAAAAGTGGGCTCCACTGGATTCGATACACGTGACTATATAAGAATGTGGCAATAGTTCATTTCTTCAAATATACTCTCTGGTGGTTCATGTAAAGGTGAAACAAGCTTGATTGATTGATTGATTGATTAAATCCACCATTGTCCATTCACCCATTGTGAGCTGTTATTGTGTGCAGTTAAAAGAGCCAAGAGACATCTAATTGCGAAAGACAGGTGCTCTGAATGCCGA
Source organism: Acipenser oxyrinchus oxyrinchus (assembly GCA_030684275.1). NCBI lineage: Eukaryota > Metazoa > Chordata > Actinopteri > Acipenseriformes > Acipenseridae > Acipenser > Acipenser oxyrinchus. The sequence continues at coordinate 2,858,639 of CM060281.1, read as the reverse complement.
CAGCTTATCCTTTATTAGACAAATATATTTTTACTGGAACGGAGAATTTTGGAGCCCAGCAAAATGGAACTAATATATTAGCCATGGAGCAGTATTAGAACCAGTGTATTTATATTGGAATCCGTTCAGAGTACTGGATTATATAACCATCTTTCTTTACTCCAAACCCAGTGTGTTTCAGATATGTTTTTGTTCAACCAAAAGGCCGTTTACAGCCACCATGGCTTCAATTAGCCCAACATGTTTGCACTGAAACCATTATATCGCATGCGTCAGATTCTGGGAAAGCGCAGAACTGTGTACAGGAGGCCTCTCGTCTTTGATTAAGTCAAATTGGGAGTAATTTTAATCTCTGTTGAAGCTGAGAAGTTGCTGGCTCTTTTGGGAATAATTCATATCTGATGGATGAAGAAAGCTCCAGCAAGCAGAAATGCAGGCAGCCAAGGAATTTCTTTTTCAGACTGTATAGTATGATGTCAGCTCGGAGCAGAGTAATACATTTCGCAAGGGCTGCAGGGTTAGTAATTGCCTGTGACACTGCTGTGTGTATTGCGCAGCGCAAATCATTTCAATATTTGTTTATGAAGGTAACTAATAGTACACCCGGTTTCAAATCCTTTTTAGGTCATGCAGTTCTGTGCTATGGATTAATCTACACAGTTGTCTCTTATAGTATAAAAGAGCACTTTGGGTGGACAAAAGGTTATGGATCGTTTTACACCATGTTTTATTCATGGTTGAACCGTGAACAATTAATATGGTTAACCACTGACAGACCATGCTTGGTCTATGGAACCACAGCGAAGCCATATTCGTACACAGTTTCATTTTTATAACCAGGTAATATTGCATTACAAAACCATCCTATTGCTCTGAATGGACGTGTGGAAACGATAACTGCATTAAACTAAATGGTCTTCCAGCATTAATTCCAATGCAATATGATTGCAAAGATTGTATTAAAACTATCATTTATTTGGTGTTGTGTGTGCTGATGCACCAGGGAGGCCACAAATAGGCTGATCCCTGGAGCCAGCATTGCAACAGCAGGCCAATAAGAAACCCACTGAAGGCTCATATACTACAGCGAAGCTACGTCTTGGTTGATCCCCACCAACACTATCTCATTTCATCTTGGCAAGTCCACTGTTAGCATGAAGTAAATAACAGCTACTCTCATGTAATAAAAATCAGAAACTGTGTGATTTCCTGTTCTTAGGCCTGCAGAGATATAAGAAAATGGTTTTAAATCGCAAACAGGGATATCATGAAACAATCACAGTCAACAATGGTAGCATGGTCTACCGAATGTCCGTGAAATCAACTTATTAAGTGCATCTGGGTTTCGTTATTTAGACTGATGGCATTCTCTGCTGGGGTCAATTCCAATTAGTAGGTTTGTAATTATAGTTGCAATTACTGCAGCATGACTGTAACTGGAATTAAAGCATTACATTTACAGGATGTATAGAGAGCGATTCATACAGACACTATGCCCTTTTAAGGCTGGCAGTTTGCTGGGACTTTAATAACTAACTAAAGCAGCCATAGCTTTAAAAAAATAAACCTTACTGTATAGAGTGATGTCATTCCTCTTGAATCCCTGGCTTTTTGTGTTAAGGTCCAATTAGATTTGATTAAAGTGAACAAGCATATTAAAATAAATATAGATGGATTACCTCAAAGAGGGGAGGGTTAGTTGCAGAATATGCAGTACTGTATTCACAGCACAAGGGAGGTTCTGTATTTTACTAAACGTTTGCAAATGTTTAACCAAAAATATCCTGTTTTATGAGGTTCTTGCAAAAAGTTTAATTGTTTAGGGTCTTCATTCAAAAAATGAATTCTGTCTGTCTGTCTGTCTCACTCTACATGATATAGATGTTTTTGATTGCTTTGATTATTACGCGGTTATATAAGGACCTTCTGTATTTTGATGCATTGTAATCCAGTAATTCAATATTTGGAATACTGGGTGTGATAAACAAAATCTACTTTCATAAAAAAAAATGTGTCTCACAGTTTACATTTTATCCAGTATCAGCGTGCACCGTTTTTTATAGCAGTTGAAAACATCAGCGCAGTGGTCTTTACTGCCTTTCCTGTAAAACAAATGTGTTAGCATAACAAAAAACATACGTCTGCTTGAATCATTTTCTTCTGTGCTACCCACTGATTGTATGATTGAGTGGTTAAAGTTATACCCTCTGCCCACACAGTCTGCAAACAGGTTACTGGTGGGAAAGTGGAACAAATCTTTTTGGTTCTGGGAAAAGTTTCCTGAAAACAGACAAGAGACCTCATGAAGAGTGAAGCAATGTGCATGAAATGAAAAAAGAGAAATAGAGGAAGGATTAATTAAAAATAATAATTAGGGAGCGCTCTGTGGGTTTTTTTTCAGCTGAAAGCGGGCACTGTTCTCCATTGTTCTCTGTGCCTGGAGCATTGGGATGAGTGAAAGGCTAGCTGGGGACAGTTTTGGAACACAGGAGAGAGTTGGAGCCAGGCCACACAGCCCTGTCCCAGGAGAGACAGACAGCTTCACTGAGGAGGCACGCTAGCCTGTCTGCCAACCATCTCACTTTCACAATCCCCTCTGAATCTGGTTTAACCCATTAGGGGCCCTTGATTGGGCAAGGCTTGCTACAGTTACGTTTTTTCAAACTGACGAGGTGCGAGGCTAAGTGGCGTAGTCGGCTAATTCGTTCGCTTCTCATGCTTCCTGGATGCAGTGGGATCAGCCTGGCTAGGGACACATCACAATACAAACCACATGCAGTTTGTCCCAGGACTAAATTTATTTAAAAGAGATTAGTGTATCGTTAAGCTGAGGGAACACAAAGCCACTTTTTCAGGAACAGTGGCTTGAAACCTGGTTCCAGGAGACCGTAAGACCTAGTTTGAGGCAGCGTTGCTGTATCAAACCCCAAGTCTCCCCTGGTGTGCCATGCAGTGGCCTGAACGAGTCTCCTAAAACCAAGTTCCGAGCCGCAAAGTGGCTTCCCCTCAGCTTTAAACTCATGTGGAGTCGTGACTGAAATGCGTTTCCCTCCCGTGCAGATGTTAACGAGTGCTCCCTGCCCAGGTTCTGTCAGAACGGGGAATGCATCAACACCCGGGGAAGCTACAGCTGTGTCTGCAAGACAGGCTACATACTGGATGCTTCTCAAGGACGCTGCATTTGTAAGTAAATCACTGAAGAGATGCATTTGCAGGGATCATTATACAAGTCAAGAGTTTTTTTTTTTAAGTTTGACATGTAAGCTATGGTTGGGGTTCAATTTCTTTGGTGCCGCTTTCATCCTTATGCTAAAACCCATCCCTGGAACTACTTACATTACAAACACCCATCAGATTATTCATCAGGTCAGTTATTTTCCAAATGCTGGGATCACAGGGTCATAAGGATGGCAGCACTGTATTTCAAACTGGTCCAGGTATTGATCGGTTGTGTTGGTGTGTCCGTGTGTGTGTGTTTGCTCTGCAGCCCAGATGGTGATCTCTGAGTTGAAGGGGCAGTGTTATCGCATCCTGAAGACGGGGTTCTGCACGCTGCCCATCCTAAAGAACATCACCAAGCAGATCTGCTGCTGCAGCCGAGTGGGCAAAGCCTGGGGCCGGACCTGCGAGAGATGCCCGTCCTTCGGATCAGGTGAGCGGGCACGGGGCACGACCGCACTGCACACATTACCAGGGATGGAAATAAGACTCCTATTGCACAGCACTTTCAAAGTCAATTTCAAGCCCTTACAGTCATCTTCAGTGAGATTGCTATCAAATGACTTGACATGTACATGTTTTTGAATACCTTTCAGCAGGGCGTCCCTGCATGATATTTGTACAGTACATTCTCCTATTGCATAGCATTTTCTCCCAGTCTGGGTTTTAAAGGATTCACCACAGTGTAGTGGTCAACAGTCTCAGATGTGTCTTATTCATTTTCTTTGCAGAGGAATTTAAGGAGATTTGCCCAGCAGGGCCAGGATACCACTACTCAGCTTCCAGTGTTAAAATCAACCAGGAGCGGCAAACTCTAGTGGTGCCCCCTAGAGCCCAAACACGTGAGTACAGTGCACATCTTAACCTATATACTGTATATCAACTTAAAGCAAATCTTACTGCTGACACCTCCTGGTGTGTCAAAGTTTCTAGATGGCGCTGCGCATCTGACTGGTCAGCTGCTATCTGGTAATGTACGTTGTTTATCGGCTTACTAAGTGGCGTGCTAAACCATTATTTGCAGTGTTAAGTTTGCTCTTATTACAATAAAATTGGTTTGTGCAACAGAAAAATAGCTTATTGGACACATTGTCAATGTAGTTCAACTAACAGGAGATTTAATTTTTTTCTCTTTTGTACTAATAGCACCTCTGACCCCTTATGTTGGCAACGAGAGAGAGGAGAGGCTGCCACCGAGAGCAGAGAAACCAGTGCTACCAACACAACCAGTAAGACCAGTACAACCAGTACAGACATCCACCGTCACCACCACAACCCGCGCTGCAACACGTGCCCCAGGTACACAGTGTCTGTCTGTCTGTCTGATCAATCTACGCTACAGGGTCATTAGAAAACACTGCCTTTTATGAATGTGCTGTCCCTCACACAAATGATTCACTTGTATTCTGTACTATATAATAGCTTCATCTCCCTGTTTGCATTCAGTCACAATGTGACTGCAAGGCAACAGATCTGACTGACTTTGATAGAGGGCGGATAGCAAAGCTCATTCGGCAGGTGCTTATCTACCTAAGCCTACAGCTATCGCCAAAAGTTTTGCATCCCCTGTAGTCGAATGAAACCTGCTACCACTTTGTAGTTTTCCATATACTTTACGAAAAAATTGAAAAATGTGACATTTCGAAATCTAACATGAAATACTGTACTACTATAATGGCTACCAGTAGACTTTTGCGACATCATCTATTTGATTGCGTGACATTAAATAAAATATCTAAATTACGCTCATGTCGTTTTTTTTTATTTTTTTATGTCCCAATCCTAAAATTCTATGTGACGCAAAACCTTTTAGCAATAGACGTGCACAGATTGCTAATATTTTTTAAAGGAGTAACGTCTTAAGGACCAAAGCAACATTATTGCCTTGCCCCTCATTTTCCAGTGCTATAGATCTTTTCATTCTGTGCTTGTATTTAATACTTTAATTGAAAAGCCACACAGCAAAATGACGAGAACTACTGTAACAGAGGAGAGCTTAGCCATCCTGGCTTGGCTCGTTCAAAAGAGCATTAGAAGTGATGGTGTCTAGGTATATGGGAGGTATAGCAAGCAAGCACAAATTAAATAACATTGTAATCCATCTATCTAATATCTGATTGGTGTTGTCTTGTCTCCCCACCCCCGTGGGTAGAGGTGCAGGTGTGTGACTTGAACCCCCAGATCTGTGGAGCGGGGCGCTGTCTGAAGCAGCGAGGAGGAACCTATACCTGCCTCTGCAACCAAGGCTACCACATCAACCCCCAGCAGACACGATGCGTGGGTAAGGAGCAGCGCCAGGGGAGCAGTTCTGAGGCAGGGAGACTGAACTGCTCCCTAAGAGAAAGGGTGCTCCCTCCAGCACCACTGCTTGTGCTGAATATAGACAAGTGCTCTCTCTTTGTCTCATGTGTGTAACAGAGCACTGTGTTGTGTTTCAGATGTAGACGAGTGCAGCCTGAGCCCGCGGCCCTGCACTAACGGTCAGTGTGAGAATACAGCTGGGAGTTACCGATGCCTGTGTCCATCTGGGTTTAGATTGGGGCCGCAAGGAGCCAGCTGCACAGGTAACTCACTTTCTAAAGGGTTCAGTATGTAAGTTAATACGTTGTCATGCTCAAGTACCTGTGCTTGGGCAGACTGCTTCGACTGCTAGTGTGAGCGCCTGTCTGTCATTTCTGTGCTCAGATACAGACGAGTGCCGGCAGTCCCCAGCCCCTGCACTAACGCACGCTGTGAGAACACACCTGGCAGCTACAGGTGTGTCTGCGCTGCTGGATACCAGCTGGATCACCAGGGAGCTGAGTGCACAGGTGAGGAGATGATCTTGTATGCTTTGCCCATGTATAGCTTGGGCCAAAAGTTCTGCATCACCCAATAGAATTAACTAATTCTGCTTCATCAAGTCAAATGAAACCTGCTGAATAATGTTATGTTAACATATTGGATTGCACACCGCTTTGTAGTTTTCTCATATACTTAATGCGTTTTTGGATACCACTTGAAAACCGCTTATCCTATTATGTTGAAACTCTGCAAGGACGTTGTTTTGCACAGGTTCTTGAGAGTATCAGGTTCTAGGTCAGCAATGATTTCAATAAGCTTTGAACACAATACCTGCTGCCGACTATCATATCCTGTGCTGTCTTTCCCTCCCTCAGATATCAATGAGTGTGAGAATGCTTTAACCTGCCCTGGTCAGGAATGTGTTAACTCCGCTGGCTCCTTCTGGTGTGTGCCCTGCCAGCCTGGTTACCAGCTACAGAACAGCAGATGCACAGGTAGTTCCAATGCCCAATGCTTTCCTAGGATCGCCTGTGCCCATTGGAAGCAATGTACCACTGTATGCAACGTGCCATCAGCTTTCTAAGTCAATATTTAATATGAAAAACGGACACAAATGTGACATTTTTAAATCTAACATGAAATACTGTCCTACTAATTATGGCTTCTGGTAGACTTGCGATATAGTTTTGAGACAAGTGCTCTCTCTTTGTCTCTAGTGTGTAACAGAAGCTATGTTGTGTTTCAGATGTGAGACGAGTGCAGCCTGAGCCCGCGGCCCTGCACTAATGGTCAGTGTGAGAATACAGCTGGGAGTTACCGATGCCTGTGTCCATCTGGGTTTAGATTGGGGCCACAAGGAGCCAGCTGCACAGGTAACTCACTTTCTAAAGGGTTCATTACCTCTTATGTAAGAGAAACTCTTCACTTGACGTATTAACTTATTATATTATTTGTTTATTTAGCAGACACCTTTTATCCAAGGCGACTTACAGAGACTAGGGTGTGTGATCTATGCATCAGCTGCAGAGTCACTTACAATTACGTCTCACCCGAAAGACGGAGCACAAGGAGGTTAAGTGACTTTCTCAGGGTCACACAATGAGTCAGTGGCCGAGGTGGGATTTGAACCGGAGACCTCCTGGTTATAAGCCCGTTTCTTTAACCACTGGACCACACAGCCTCCTATAAAAATATTTTTATAAAACATATCTTTTGCCTCGCTTGTTCGTTTCAGATATCGACGAATGCCGCCTGACCCCATGGCCTTGCTCCATTGGTCAATGTGAGAACACAGTGGGCAGCTATAGATGTGTGTGTCCCACCGCTACAGACTGAACTCACAGGGAACCCAGTGCATTGGTGAGCTGAGCGCCAGAAATTTACTGGATCAGGTTATCAAACCAAGCACTGTCACCTTCTCAGAGAAAGAGCCTTCACCGCTACAAACACACATAGGTTGTCAAGTGGTCCGAAAAAGCAAAGTAAAGCAATCTCCAACAGGAATCTATCTTTCTGCTAGTCTACTCACAACACTGCACATCAACAAATACAATCAGTGCTTCCTGACTATACCTATAGAGACAAGTGCTCTCTCTTTGTCTCATAGTGTGTAACAGACCACTGTGTTGTGTTTCAGATGTAGACGAGTGCAGCCTGAGCCCGCGGCCCTGCACTAACGGTCAGTGTGAGAATACAGCTGGGAGTTACCGATGCCTGTGTCCATCTGGGTTTAGATTGGGGCCGCAAGGAGCCAGCTGCACAGGTAACTCACTTTCTAAAGGGTTCAGTATGTAAGTTAATACGTTGTCATGCTCAAGTACCTGTGCTTGGGCAGACTGCTTCGACTGCTAGTGTGAGCGCCTGTCTGTCATTTCTGTGCTCAGATACAGACGAGTGCCGGCAGTCCCCCAGCCCCTGCACTAACGCACGCTGTGAGAACACACCTGGCAGCTACAGGTGTGTCTGCGCTGCTGGATACCAGCTGGATCACCAGGGAGCTGAGTGCACAGGTGAGGAGATGATCTTGTATGCTTTGCCCATGTATAGCTTGGGCCAAAAGTTCTGCATCACCCAATAGAATTAACTAATTCTGCTTCATCAAGTCAAATGAAACCTGCTGAATAATGTTATGTTAACATATTGGATTGCACACCGCTTTGTAGTTTTCTCATATACTTAATGCGTTTTTGGATACCACTTGAAAACCGCTTATCCTATTATGTTGAAACTCTGCAAGGACGTTGTTTTGCACAGGTTCTTGAGAGTATCAGGTTCTAGGTCAGCAATGATTTCAATAAGCTTTGAACACAATACCTGCTGCCGACTATCATATCCTGTGCTGTCTTTCCCTCCCTCAGATATCAATGAGTGTGAGAATGCTTTAACCTGCCCTGGTCAGGAATGTGTTAACTCCGCTGGCTCCTTCTGGTGTGTGCCCTGCCAGCCTGGTTACCAGCTACAGAACAGCAGATGCACAGGTAGTTCCAATGCCCAATGCTTTCCTAGGATCGCCTGTGCCCATTGGAAGCAATGTACCACTGTATGCAACGTGCCATCAGCTTTCTAAGTCAATATTTAATATGAAAAACGGACACAAATGTGACATTTTTAAATCTAACATGAAATACTGTCCTACTAATTATGGCTTCTGGTAGACTTGCGATATAGTTTTGAGACAAGTGCTCTCTCTTTGTCTCTAGTGTGTAACAGAGCGCTATGTTGTGTTTCAGATGTAGACGAGTGCAGCCTGAGCCCGCGGCCCTGCACTAATGGTCAGTGTGAGAATACAGCTGGGAGTTACCGATGCCTGTGTCCATCTGGGTTTAGATTGGGGCCACAAGGAGCCAGCTGCACAGGTAACTCACTTTCTAAAGGGTTCATTACCTCTTATGTAAGAGAAACTCTTCACTTGACGTATTAACTTATTATATTATTTGTTTATTTAGCAGACACCTTTTATCCAAGGCGACTTACAGAGACTAGGGTGTGTGATCTATGCATCAGCTGCAGAGTCACTTACAATTACGTCTCACCGAAAGGCGGAGCACAAGGAGGTTAAGTGACTTTCTCAGGGTCACACAATGAGTCAGTGGCCGAGGTGGGATTTGAACCGGAGACCTCCTGGTTATAAGCCCGTTTCTTTAACCACTGGACCACACAGCCTCCTATAAAAATATTTTTATAAAACATATCTTTTGCCTCGCTTGTTCGTTTCAGATATCGACGAATGCCGCCTGACCCCATGGCCTTGCTCCATTGGTCAATGTGAGAACACAGTGGGCAGCTATAGATGTGTGTGTCCCACCGGCTACAGACTGAACTCACAGGGAACCCAGTGCATTGGTGAGCTGAGCGCCAGAAATTTACTGGATCAGGTTATCAAACCAAGCACTGTCACCTTCTCAGAGAAAGAGCCTTCACCGCTACAAACACACATAGGTTGTCAAGTGGTCCGAAAAAAAGCAAAGTAAAGCAATCTCCAACAGGAATCTATCTTTCTGCTAGTCTACTCACAACACTGCACATCAACAAATACAATCAGTGCTTCCTGACTATACCTATAGAGACAAGTGCTCTCTTTTTGTCTCTAGTGTGTAACAGACCACTGTGTTGTGTTTCAGATGTAGACGAGTGCAGCCTGAGCCCGCGGCCCTGCACTAACGGTCAGTGTGAGAATACAGCTGGGAGTTACCGATGCCTGTGTCCATCTGGGTTTAGATTGGGGCCGCAAGGAGCCAGCTGCACAGGTAACTCACTTTCCAAAGGGTTCAGTATGTAAGTTAATACGTTCTAATTCTCAAGTACCTGTGCTTGGGCAGACTGCTTCGATTGCTAGTGTGAGCGCCTGTCTGTCATTTCTGTGCTCAGATACAGACGAGTGCCGGCAGTCCCCCAGCCCCTGCACTAACGCACGCTGTGAGAACACACCTGGCAGCTACAGGTGTGTCTGCGCTGCTGGATACCAGCTGGATCACCAGGGAGCTGAGTGCACAGGTGAGGAGATGATCTTGTATGCTTTGCCCAAAGTTCTGCATCACCCAATAGAATGAAGTAATTCTGCTTCATCAAGTCAAATGAAACCTGCTGAATAATGTTATGTTAACATATTGGATTGCACACCGCTTTGTAGTTTTCTCATATACTTAATGCGTTTTTGGATACCACTTGAAAACCGCTTATCCTTTTATGTTGAAACTCTGCAAGGACGTTGTTTTGCACAGGTTCTTGAGAGTATCAGTTTCTAGGTCAGCAATGATTTCAATAAGCTTTGAACACAATACCTGCTGCAGACTATCATATCCTGTGCTGTCTTTCCCTCCCTCAGATATCAACGAGTGTGAGAATGCTTTAACCTGCCCTGGTCAGGAATGTGTTAACTCCGCTGGCTCCTTCCAGTGTGTGCCCTGCCAGCCTGGTTACCAGCTACAGAACAGCAGATGCACAGGTAGTTCCAATGCCCAATGCTTCCCTAGGATCGCCTGTGCCCATTGGAAGCAATGTACCACTGTATGCAACGTGCCATCAGCTTTCTAAGTCAATATTTAATATGAAAAACGGACACAAATGTGACATTTTTAAATCTAACATGAAATACTGTCCTACTAATTATGGCTTCTGGTAGACTTGCGATATAGTTTTGAGACAAGTGCTCTCTCTTTGTCTCTAGTGTATAACAGAGCGCTATGTTGTGTTTTAGATGTAGACGAGTGCAGCCTGAGCCCGCGGCCCTGCACTAACGGTCAGTGTGAGAATACAGCTGGGAGTTACCGATGCCTGTGTCCATCTGGGTTTAGATTGGAGCCGCAAGGAGTCAGCTGCACAGGTAACTCAGTGGAAGATTGTACTCAGGAATAACTTTAAAAAGAAAAATATTTTGATTTTTGTAAAACATAACTTTTGTCTCGCTTGTTCATTTCAGATATCGACGAATGCCGCCTGACACCACGGCCTTGCTCCATTGGTCAATGTGAGAACACAGTGGGCAGCTATAGATGTGTGTGTCCCACCGGCTACAGACTGAACTCACAGGGAACCCAGTGCATTGGTGAGCTGAGCGCCAGGAGTTTACTGGATCAGGTTATCAAACCAAGCACTGTCACCTTCTCAGCCTTCACCACTATTACAATCTAGGGCTGTCAGTTAAGCTTCCAAATAGCAATCGATTAATTGGGCACACAAAATAAAACTGTTTGACAAAACATAGATGATTGTAATGTCCACAGAAATGTTCGCTCCCCCTCCCACCTACGTGATTATTTTAATATCACTGCTGTTCAGTAAAAGCTTGTTCACAACAATGGAATGCAAGGGGTAATTAACTGTAATATCTCTTTGCCAGTGGTACTGTAGGAGTACTGGCATAAACATGTTTTATCAGCCGTGGGTGGCACTGTCTGTACTTACATCAAGTAGATGTGGTCATCAATCAGGAAACCCAGATGGAGCACACAGCCCGGTTTGAAAAATACATAGTAATTTTTGTTTTTTTAAACTCATAAAGAACATTATTCTTCCCTGGTTTAACAGTTCATTTTGAAACTCCAAAGAATTGCAAATTATATATAGAGAGTTTTCTGTGAGCACAATTTATTAACATGTTGTTTGCCAGGAATACAAGCTTGTCGACCTTACAAAGCATTTTCAAAACTGATTCGCTGGTAGTCAGGATGGGACCAGCAAATCAGATGCTAGTTAACACTTAAGCAGGAAATGAAGAACTTAAATAATGTTATTAACTCTGAGCGTTACAAAAATGTAATTATTGAGACGATTATATTTTTACAATTTTACAATACAAGTCATGCTTCTTGACCACCTATAGTTGCTATTTGCCATTGAAGAGCATTAAGTATTTTTCTAAAAAGAACCAATCATTGCCAATAAGTAACCATGCTGCCAGTTGCATTAGCAATTACATTTTGTGGAAACGTAAAAACTTTACACTATATTTCTCAAAATGCAACTTAACTTAAAGAGTAAGTAGCGGGGTTCAGAAAAAATAGCATTATACATCCCCACGTGTTGCTACAACTGTTTAAATAACGTACCTGTCATTTTTCTTTTCATTGTTAACATCCTGGCTTTTTACACTTATAACTTTAAAGTCTGTTTCACAGCTCTTTTTAAAATGTCTGCTCTAGTGCACTGCTAGTGTCAGGTAACACAGCAATAATGATCCATGATGTGGTACGGAACAGAAAAGCCAGAGCACTTGTTGCTATTGTTTTTTTTTAAGCCGCTCTTCCTGCAGTGATTTTAGAGGACAGAGCTCAAACCCCAGTGCACTAGAGCGGCCATTTTGAAAAGAGCTTTGAAACAGACTTCAAAGTTCTAAGTGTAAAAAGTTGTCAGGATGTTAAAAATGAAAAGAAAAATGACAGGTATGTTATTTAAACAGTTGTAGCAACACATGGGGACGTGGAACACAATATTTTAGAGTGTAATTATAGTTTACAAGGAGCAATAGCACCCTAGCAGTTGTGAAGTTGGATATGATCCTCTGGTCCTATAATACTTTATGCAGAGAGATAGTTTTTTTTTTACAGGAATAAATATTAATGCTGAAAGTGGTCCGCAAAGTGATTTTTAGTAGTCTGCAATCACACACAGTCACTTTGAAAGCAGGACTTCTCAAGTACCTGTGCTTGGGCAGACTGCTTCGATTGTTAGTGTGAGCGTCTGTCTGTCATTTCTGTGCTCAGATACAGACGAGTGCCGGCAGTCCCCCAGTCCCTGCACTAACGCACGCTGTGAGAACACACCTGGCAGCTACAGGTGTGTCTGCACTGCTGGATACCAGCTGGATCACCAGGGAGCTGAGTGCAGAGGTGAGATGATCTTGTATGCTTTACCCATTTATATTCTTAATGTAATATAGGGTGACAGGACGACGAACGTCTGTGTATGTGGGTAATATCAGTAACAATAGAAATGAATAGACCCAGGCTGTGTGAGGGCTGATATTACCCACACACACAGACTGCTGTACTATTGATACAAAAATCCAGCTATATTTGTTTTTAAATATTACCAACCTTTCAGTCCATTGTCAATTTCATTGAAAAGAGGGAACAGGCTGATGAAGTGAATATCGTTAACTAAGTGGCTCAGGTTCAGGCTGATTGTGATGTCACCGTTTTGAACGGATTTTCCAGTTGAGTAGAATTCCAAGAGGTGCCTCAGGTATGATTTTTTAAAGCAGGTGACCTGGTCAACCGTGCTGATATGGGGAATACAGCTCAATAAAAACTGAAAGCAGCACGGGTGATGTCATAAATAGGGTTTCTCCATGATGCATAGAATACAGAAGGCAAAACGTGCGCTGTGATTGGTCTAAAGTTCCCTGCTTCCCTGTGATATACCATGCAACCACAACTCTGTAATTAAGTCTTGTTATACCTTCAGGGTCCATGACCCTGGTCATAGTGGAGCCACTTGGGTTTCCAACTGTATGAATATCACTTGTGTTTTTGGATACCTAGAAAACCGCTTATCCTAGTGTGCCGAAACTCTGCAAAGACATTGTTTTGCACAGGTTCTTGAGAGTATCAGGTTCTAGGTCAGCAATGATTTCAATAAGCTTTGAACACAATACCTGCTGCCGACTATCATATCCTGTGCTGTCTTTCCCTCCCTCAGATATCAACGAGTGTGAGAATGCTTTAACCTGCCCTGGTCAGGAATGTGTTAACTCCGCTGGCTCCTTCCAGTGTGTGCCCTGCCAGCCTGGTTACCAGCTACAGAACAGCAGATGCACAGGTAGTTCAAATGCCCAATGCTTCCCTAGGATCGCCTGTGTCCATTGGAAGCAATGTACCACTGTCTGAATTAAATTATAATTCCCGGTCTGAATTAAATCAAACATTATGGTGAGGCCACAGCTGTACTTTATAATGTATGTGTATAAGTGTTCAGTGGCTGTCTCTAATCAAATTGAAAGTGAATTTCTTGCACACTCTTTGCTGCATCATACAAAGAGTGTAAGAGAAAGTTAAGTTAAACATCTAGAATGCTTTGCAATTGACATTCAGAGTGTGAGATCTACAGTCTCAGCAACCTTAAGTGTAATTTACTGTGAATAGGTTCCAATGGGGACTTGACTTACAATATATAGCCCATCTATCTGTCTAACTATCTCTTGTCCTGTTTTCCAAGCATCAAAATGAAATTAAAGCCAATGTATCATAACTCTCAGCTAATTTGGGAGGGGTACCAGACCTCCATCAGGATATTTTTAGCTCGTAGAATGCCTTTGGCAGTACTGTTTGTCATTAACTTCCCATTAAAAGCACTGCAATGGATTAACGCCAACACTGTCTAATTCATCAGCACCATACGATTGCCAACCACTTCAGGCTTTTTTTTTTTGGCTATCATTGTGAAATCTCATTAGACCATTATATTATCCTGTTGTTTCCCAAAGTAAAAGCATAGCTAATTGTAATAAAGCACAGGCAAGCTGTTTAAAGACCAGCAAGGTATTATTATTATTTATTTCTTAGCAGACGCCCTTATCCAGGGCGACTTACAATTGTTACAAGTTGTCACATTATTTTTACATATAATTAACCATTTATACAGTTGGGTTTTTACTAGAGCAATCTAGGTAAACTACCTTGCTCAAGGGTCCCCACCTGGGATTGAACCAACAACTCCGGTCAAGAGTCCAGAGCCCTAACCACTACTCCACACTGCTGCCCATATGGTAAAGCATATTACAAGACATGGCAAATTGGGCTAAACTATGGTAATTGCTTAGTATATATCCATGGGAAAAAACATGCAAAAATACCCGGTAAACTTTTAGAAGGGTACATTCATATGATCAATATATTTGCAGTAATATCATGCTAGCCTGGCATCCTTACTCAACTATCTCTCTGATAAAGTATTATAGGACCAGAGGATCATATCCAACTTCACAACTGCTAGGGTGCTATTGCTCCTTGTAAACTATAATTACACTCTAAAATATTGTGTTCCACGTCCCCATGTGTTGCTACAACTGTTTAAATAACGTACCTGTCATTTTTCTTTTCATTTTAAAATCCTGACAACTTTTTTACACTTAGAACTTTAAAGTTTGTTTCAAAATGTCCGCTCTAGTGCACTGGGGTTTGAGATCTGTCCTCTAAATCACTGCAGGAAGATCAATTAAAAAAAAAAAAAAAAAGTGCTCTGGCTTTTCTGTTACGCACCGCATCACGGATCGTTATTGCTGTGTTACCTGTTTTTGGGCAATAATCCTTATTCTGTCAGTGCACTAGAGCAGCCATTTTGAAAAGCTTTGAAACAGACTTTAAAGTCATCAGTCTAAAAAGTTGTCAGGTTATTAACAATGAAAATAGAAATTGATCACACATTAGGGAAAAACCTGCTGAGGCAGAACCACGAACTCCAGCTATAAAACCCAGTCTTGAAAAATTGACTTTTGTAGATTCCAGATCAACAGTATCATTAAAAGAGCCAAACGTTACAAGGATTGTAATACATGTCTGTGCTGTTTTTGAATTAGACCGAGAAATAGGCAGGGAGGTTGGCTGATGTACAGTACAGGCACAAATTCTGGCAACAACAAATGATTTACAGCAAGACTAGGGGTGAGGATTGTATTGCCCATTTCTCCTCACTCAGACCCCTTACTTACTAAACACCCTGGCATCTCTGAATAGATGATCGTCTCCTCTTTAAAAATATGCTAAATATTTTAATGAGCAAGACATCTTACAAGTAGAATGGCAGCCCCAAAATGTTCTCCTTTTTGTAGGAAAGCAGCACAGCTGGGAATGGGGAGTTTGTTGCTGGATAACTTCACTCAGACTACTTGCTCACTAAATATCTTGGTATCCCTGAACAAAAAACTGTCTCCTGCAAGATATTTTAATGAACTGCCCAAAATAATCAAAACACCTGCATATGTAGCACACACTCTTGCCTAAACAGTCTCGCATAACGGATTTAAGGAACAGTCCCGCATCAATGTAAACAGACGTCCTGACCCCCGGAGGCCGTCCACCCTAATGACAGTGTTATGGCAGATTTTCCGACCCTTTTATGCTTATATCCATTGGTTTTTAGATCGGTACATTTCGTCATGGTTTAACTCTGTCTCATCTCTGCTCCCACAGACGTCGATGAGTGTCGGGGCTTGTTAGTATGCGGTACTAATGGGCAGTGCTTGAACACAGACGGCTCCTTCCTCTGTGACTGCAAGATCGGATTCAGGTCGGACAGTAGTGGGCGACAGTGCAGGGGTGAGTCTCTAAGGGGTATATTGGCAACTAATGTACCTAAACAGGGATGGAAATAAGACTCCTACTGCATCAGGTTTTTCAACATGTAAGCTATGGCTGGGATTGAATTTAAATTGAAGCTGCTATCCTTATGCTCAAAACCATTATCTAAATGGTACTTTTTTAATACGTTTGATCCCCACTAAAAATGTGTGTTCACATCGCAATGCAAAACATTACCTTAAAAACATCGCATATACCAAGAATTCTACTAAAATAAGACTCCAATTGCATAGCAGTTTGATCCATTCCTGGTTGTACTACACACGACACAGCTGAGCTTGTTACATATGCATTGGCTAATCAGACTCACAGTAAAACCTGCAGTGGTTGAAACTGCTATGCAATAGGAATCTTGTTTCTATCCCTGTACAAAATGTAAATTTAAAGCAAAAGCGCTCTGATTTCTGGGGAACACATTACACCTGCTTTGTGTGTTCCACCCGCGGCATAAGACATACACTCAACCTGCATTTCATATGAGCCCTAGCCTCCTGCTGGACTGCAAACACATTGCACCTGCTTAGTCCTTGCTTTTGCACACAATGAACGCAAGCCATCCTCCCACCCGCTTCTCGTTGTTGATGTCTCCCTGCAGATATCAACGAGTGTCTGGAAGGGGACTTCTGTTTCCCTCACGGCGAATGTCTCAACACTGAAGGGTCATACAGCTGTCTGTGTTCCGAGGGATACAAACCCACCCCAGACGGAGGCTCCTGTATAGGTAGGAAACTGCTGCACAGAATATGGTTCTATGTTGGGAACATTCCACCAGCCGCTTCCCATTTTGGGGTGCTTCCTTTGGTACAGAGCCACTAGGAACAGTGGCTGTAGAGCTATCTGTTTTACTCCCTTTTTGTTTGTTCCCAGATGTGGATGAGTGTGCCAGGCCGGAGCTGTGCCAGGATGGCATTTGTACCAACACCCAGGGCTCCTTCGAGTGTGTGTGCCAACCCGGCTTTGCCACCAACCCAGAAAAGACTGCCTGCCTTGGTAAGGATAGAGTTACCACATGACTCCATGTACACTGGGACACTTTAGGACAGTTCAGGCTTTGCAACTCACACCCCAATGCATTCTGGTAAGTGTAGTCCTGCTGTGAAAGGTACCCGAGACATACCAGAATGCATTGCCATAGTTTCAGAACATATATTTATTTCATTTAACCCCAATAACCTGAGCATAACTTTGACGCTAATTACAGTTCAGGCTGGTCGAGTTTTTCCTGCCTTGTGTTTTTCAGACGTTGATGAGTGTGCAGAGTCGAGGGGAGCTGTTTGTGGACCTCGCCGTTGTGAGAATACCATTGGCTCCTTCCATTGCATCACTTCCTGTGAGCCCGGCCACAGGGCCACTGCCAGCGGGGACTGTGTGGGTAAGCACCCGCAAGCCACCTGCTGGACAATAAACTCATACAATCGCTTCCTTTATTAGCCCTAGTAATTCTTTAATAGTCTTCGCCATTTGATGGACAAACACATTACAGTTATCCAAGCCAGTTGATGGACAATCAAGTCATTCTAACTGCTTTCTATATTAGTCCCAGCTACATACAATTAACATATAAAATACACACCGTCCAAACTGGGTTGTGCTGAAAACACAATAAGTACATGTTTATAACACAAAACCATTCAAATTCCATTCGGTCGGGTTTAAATTTAAAATTTCCTGCCGACTCCATATGTGTAAATGAGTCTCAGCGCTGAAGGATCATCCAGCTGTCTGTGTTCTGAGGGATACAAAGCCACCCCAGATGGAGGCTCTTGCATAGGTAGGAAACTGGCGCACAGAATACGGTACCGTGGGTTTACATGAAACGCATGTTCCAGCTGGGGGCTTCGTGATTAGGCTGGAATTTTAAAATGGCTTCAGCTGCCATGGAGTTCTGCTGCCTTCTTCCACTTATCTATCAAAACACTGAAGCCCGGGTCATGTGGGACTCATCACCTGTGCCTTTGTCTGTAAGATTATAGAACACATGGCTGCAGTATTTAGTGCGCTCTGCAGGATTGAAGAAGGGGAGGGGTATTGGCAGAAGAGCATTGTGTGCTAAAAGGGGCAACACACTGGGGTCAGAGATGTATGGGGGGGGGGACTTTTCACATGTTTTTTTATGTATTTAAACACATTTTCAGCTAGCACAGGGGCCTTATAGAGCACTAAGACAAAAACAACACAAACAGCTGTGTGATCATGGCTTTTCGAAAATGTATATCTTTGTGTTATAAAATTTAACAGCATTGCAGAATAATGGCAGAGCATTACACAACGCTGCCCGTTACAATTGCATCCGTCAAATACTTTCCTACAGCAATCCAGATGTGATCTAAATCAGCACAACAGCAGTTTGGAATTGTTACAAACAGGGTTGGAGTCAAAGGGAATGGATTAAAAGGGAATGGGAATTGGAATTGAAAAACAGGAACTGAGTCAACCCAACTATTTGCTATGCTCCGTTACCAATAAGATGCTGTTCAGATTGCTAAGAGACCCGGTGCAATGCTAGCCCTTTTCCATTTCAGACATCAACGAGTGTGCGAACGACACTGTCTGTGGTGATCATGCCTTCTGCCAGAACCTGATTGGCTCATACCAGTGTCTGTGCGACCAGGGCTATGAGGCGGGGCGAAATGGGCGGAGCTGTGTGGGTACGTGAAACACTGTTAATTCTTATTGGATGAAAAGGCACTAACAATTCATAAAATGTCAAGGGATGCATTGTTTCTTTTAATGAGGAAGTCAAACTAGAATTCTGTGGCAGGGAACTAGAATTCAAGTCAAGGGACCTTAAAATGGAAATTATAAAATCGCATATCAGAAATCACAAGATTTGATCCCTTGAGGGATAAGGTTTCACTTTGAGTTTAATAAGACACACAGGAGCTTGATACCTATACACTGGGGCTAACCAGGTTTGCAGTAAATCCTGGAATGGATGAAACTGCTGTGTAATAGGAGTCTTATTTCCATCCCAGGATGTATCTAGCCCCTCAGTGTATCAAGTATACCAGGAAGGCTAACAGCAGTAGTTAAGTACCCCGTCTCTCGCCGGCTCTCTGTAGATGTGAACGAGTGTGACAGCATGCAGGGTGCCTGCGGGGCGGCAAGCTGTGAAAATGTGGAGGGCTCCTTCCTGTGTATCTGCGGCCAGGACAGCGAGGAGTTTGACCCCTGCACGGGACAGTGCATCAGCCGGGATGCGGAAGGTAACAAGCACTGCGTCTTTCTGGAGCGTGTTGGATGTGCTTGTGATGGGTAGTGTTGTGTGATACACTGCCGTTACAGATTCTGAGGTTAAATGCTCTATAACTATGAATACACAATCCCCGACTCGTTTACGGTGTGCAGGGTCGCCGGTTTGCACAGCAGTTTGATCCACTCCTGGTTTTACTATGAGTTTAATAAGACACGACTGAGTTTGTTACCGATACACTGGGGCTAATAAAGCTTGTATTAAAACCTGGAATGGGTGACATTGTTATGTTAAATGAGTCTTATTTCCATCCCTGTGTATGTATGTATGTATGTATGTATGTATGTATAAACTGTAACCTTCAATACTGTATCCTTTGCATTGCACAGCATCTAGAACTTTATTATTATTATTATTATTATTATTATTATTATTATTATTATTATTATTATTTCTTAGCAAACACCCTTATCCAGGGCGACTTACAATCTTAAACAAAAATACATTTCAAGAATCACAGTAAAAGTATTAATACAATTAAGAGCAAGATAAAATACAATGACTTCGGTTCTAGCAAGTACAAGTATATGACAAAATACGATTCAATAACAGAGCAGATAACAGTGTCAGTGATAGTTACATCAGGATATAATTAAATACAAAATACTACAGATTAAACACTTGACAGATTACAGTACTCTAAAGTACAGGATTAAATGCATTAAATAGGGAGCAGATAAGAGCAAGTAAAGTGCATTTAAGTGTCCAGAGGGAAAAGAGGAGTTTCTACAGGTGCTGTCTGAAGAGGTGAGTCTTGAGGAGGCAACATAAATGCACGAGACATGATGTACAAAATGGAACATAAAAATGGCAAACTGGATTTGTTATTAATGGAAAAACAGTCAGCCAATTGAGCTGGTCAATGCTGCCATCTTGTGGTCGAAAGTGGAATGACTCGCTCATAGTTGTCTTTGTATTGTATTGTGTTATCTATGATTTCCTTTCTCCAGCCCAGAGGCTTCCCACTGGGGAAGTATCTCGACCAGACCCCTACCCTCCGCACAGTGATGTCAGAGAATGCTACTACAACATCCGTGACGCAAACGTGTGCCAGAACATACTGACACGCAACACCACCCTACAGGAGTGCTGCTGCACTGTGGGGGAGGGCTGGGGGGAGAACTGTCAGCTGACTGCTTGCCCAGCACCTGGAACAGGTACGCTACCTGCTGTACAGCTGCTGCTGTAGACTCAAGCGCATCACCCTGGCACTGCCAAGACCAACAATGCCAGTGGCGGGCCGACAAATCTGATGAACAAGAGCAATGACACTGGTGTTAACAATAGTTTTTTTTTTTTGTCATTCAATTCATGGAACAGGAAAGCGTGTTTTTTTTTTTTTAATTGTACATGCTATGCATATGTGTAGTTCTTTCTTGCAACAGCATGTTCAGAGTCTATTCAGAGTGTGCTTATTTAAACAAATGAAATGCCAGCCTTCAAATGCCATTGGAATATGTGAAAATAAAACTGAATCTCCTGTTTTCTCTACTAGCTGAATACCAGGCTGTGTGTCCCAGTGGAAAGGGATATGTGACCTCTTCTCTGGGCTCCTTCAGTTACAAAGGTGGGTGATCTTGTGACCTTCCACTGCAAATGCTTGCAGAATCCTCATTGTGTAACACTTTGAAACCATTCTGTTACACAGTGCTGCCCAGAAATATTGACATGCTGAAGTTTCAGATAATTAATCATTTCGCTACCTGAATGTTCCTTTACTACCATAGTTTATTAAATATTGTATTAACTAGAAGGGCCTAACAATAGGGTTACCGTGTGCACGGGGACAGTTTGGGTTTTGCCACTCACACTGCAATGCATTGTGTTTCTCCTGTTCAGATGTAGATGAGTGCACACTGTTCAGTTCTGAAGTGTGCAAGAATGGTGTGTGTGTGAACACAATTCCAGGATACTCCTGCTACTGTCCCAACGGATACTACTACGACCAAACGCAACTGGAGTGTGTGGGTAAGACAACGCGGCTATGCCTGTTGTGAACATGTAAGGAAAATAATCTGATGTCTGCAAATGTGTCCACAGTACCAATTGTTATGTTACTAAGTTTCCATTTATTGATTCCAAGTACAGCTTAAGCATTATCGTTAGATACAATGTAGTACCTGGTTATAAACATCTAAACACTACCAATTATTTGGCATGATTTACAATATTGTTCCAGACACAGAGAAGTAAGGAGTGCCGGTATGCAAGTCTTTTGAATATAAAAGTGCCAGCACTGTGCACAGCAAGTTCTTGCCCATTTCAAGTCCTACCCATTTGAATAAAAAATACAGGTCCATCTGCAAACGTGTTACACGCTTATCACTGCTGCTAACAGCGTGTGTTTGATTGCGATGCCAGCCTGGATGGGATTGCTATTACAGGGCTCAGGATTAGCGAGGGTCTCCCCTGTATGACGTTTCTGGGCCTGTTTTCTCTCTAGATAATGATGAGTGTTTGGAGGAGGAGTCCTGTCTAGGGGGGAGCTGTGTCAACACTGTGGGATCGTATTACTGCTCCTGTAACCCTCCTCTCATCCTGGATGCAGCCCAGCGAGAGTGTGTCGCCAACATCAGCCAGTCCGCAGGTACGAGAAGCAAACTCAGTGCAGGCTAGGAACCACAAGTCTTCATCAGTGTCTGATATGTAATAGAGGCTTATTAAGAGATCTTTGGCTATGCTGAGGTCTGTCTGTCTCTATCTGTCTAAAAATGTTGCTTTCTAAAATGTAATGTTTATAGTCATTGCTGAATATATTTTGGAATAATACAGGATATTTAAAAGACCTTTCTGTCGGTCTATGTATCTAAATAGGCAGATAAAAAGATATTTTTGTATTTTGAAAATAAATCTTTATTATTAGAAAAATCATAAATTAAACCCTTCAACATGTACATTTTAAATCAGTGATAAACATTAAATATCTGTTCAAATCATCCTCATGATTAAAATGCCTACTTCCGCTGAGCACACCACCCCACCAACAGCCCAGACTGTTTGGAACAGATCCAAGTGATTTTCAATCCTATCCTTCTATCGATCTATCCATATATATTCAGTAGAACCACAGTATGTGGTTCCTGGGTTCTAACAGCAGTCTGTTTCTTTTCTAGATGAAAACCTGGCGTACTGCTGGCAGGAGTTGGGGGAAGATTTTATCTGCAACCGGCTCTTGCTGGATAGGCAGATCACTTACACGGAGTGCTGCTGCTTGTATGGACTGGCCTGGGGTATAGAATGTACACTCTGCCCCGCCCAAGACTCAGGTACTAGATTTAGATTTGGATAAGGAAGCACCTGTCAACCAAGCTGCTGTCAGCCATCTCCCATATCTGTTGTCTTTCCCATTGTGATTGAAAGTGCTTTGCACCAGGGAGATGCGGCTTTTATATCTTGCGGAATACATGGCAGGGATGCCTTTTGACTGACAGCCCGGTTATTCGAAAGTGTGTGCTACATGTGGCAGGTGTTTGTAATTTTCTGCCCAACCGCTTGTACACTAAACTGGTGCTTAGTTTGAGCTTTTTCTGAAATTACAGGACCAGGGAGCAATGTGACTAAGAGCTTTTTTTTTTTTTAACCAATGTCTGTGTGTTCCTCAAGGACAGCAAAATTCAGAAACGACAGAGTTTACAAGCACTGGTAAAGCAATTCAAAACAATTCTGGTACGGGAAGATTAACATGAGGTGGTGTGATTGACCAATTCTCTGAATAGCTGATCAAAAGTAAACACACCAATTAAGATTCACTGATAACATTTTGACTTTTATTCCTAGTATTTTAAAAGGTATGAATGTATTGTTTCTACAGATGAGTACGAAGCCCTGTGTGAAGTCTTGAGGGCCCCAGCTTATGGACCCCCTGCTGGGCCCTACGCTGAGGAATATGAACCAGGCTTTAGAGGGGACTATGAGCCTCCATATAGTACAGACACCTTCGCTGAACCCCCTCCTAGAGGGAGACCCCCAGACTATCTGAGACCCGGGGGTTACGAAGACTACCCCTCACGTGGGGGTAGGCTGCCAAGCTACGGGTCAAGTTCTCGCTCTCCGGCTTCATACAGACCACCAGAGGAGGGCCCATACGGACGTCGTGGGTATGGAAATGTTTAAAAACATTTCAGTCATGTTTCTTGTTTTTTTAACTTCATAACAGGGATGGAAATAAGACTCCTATTGCAAAGCCGTTTCACTCGTTCCAGAGTTTTACTACAAGCTTGATTAGCTACAGTGTAGAGGTAACAGGCTCAGGTGTGTCATCTTAAACTCGTAGCAAAACCAGGAATGGATCAAACTGCTATGTTATTGCGAAAAGAACCACTCAGAATTAATGCATGCAAACTGCATAAAAAGCACAAAAAAAAATAGCAGAGCTCTGAGATTTGTATAGTTTAGATTGTGTGTTATTAAGATGATTAGTGTATTGCAATGTTTCTGTCATAGTGACTATATTTTTTTGTTTCAGCCCCGGTCGGAGCTACGATCTGGGGGATTTTGAACCTGAGCTACCGTACGCATCAGAGCCCAGACCCCCCTTTGGCAGAGCGGACTCCCAGGTAGACCCCTATTATGAATCCCGTCAAGGGAGGTACAGACCCCTGAGCTCCCAGTCTGCGGGACCCTCCTCGGAGCCAGACGAGCCCTCAGCCGCCTGGCTGCAGTACAGACCCAGAGGGACAGCCCCCTACCCGGAGTACCCTGACCGACCACAGGGGGGCATCAGGAGAGAGACCTATGAGAGTAAGCTTGTCCTTACTGCATTTCCACTCAACTGAACATGTTGATGAAAAGAGAATGGGAATTTGGAATTGGAATTTGGAATGGGGGTTTTGGAACTGGAATTTGGAATTGATTTTAAAAAGTTTGGAATTGGAATTGCAATTGCAATTGCAAAGCAGGAACCCTAGTGCCACAGTGCTTCAGCGTCACTGAGCTGTCCCCGGGTTTTGAGGCTGGCTGTCGTGGTTTCTCTTGCAGGCAGACACGAGCCGTACGAGGGCCTGAGCGCGGAGGAGTGTGGGATACTGCATGGCTGTGAGAATGGCCGCTGCATCCGCGTGCCGGAGGGCTATACCTGTGACTGCTATGATGGCTACCACCTGGACATATCTACAATGACCTGCAGAGGTACGCACAGGACTGGCTGCCCACAGTATAGGCACAGCACAGTGAAAGCATGGCAAAGCACAGGCAAGCATTGTAAAGCACAGAGAGGTCTGGTAAAGCATAGGGAAGCATTGTAAAGCACAGAGAGGTCTGGTAAAGCATAGGGAAGCATTGTAAAGCACAGAGAGGTCTAGTAAAGCATAGGCAAGCATTGTAAAGCACAGAGAGGTCTGGTAAAGCATAGGGAAGCATTGTAAAGCACAGGGAGGTCTGGTAAAGCATAGGGAAGCATTGTAAAGCACAGAGAGGTCTGGTAAAGCATAGGGAAGCATTGTAAAGCACAGAGAGGTCTGGTAAAGCATAGGCAAGCATTGTAAAGCACAGAGAGGTCTGGTAAAGCATATTAATACACTTGGCAGACTAGCAGAAACTGGTGCATAGTATTACCATGGGAAAAATCAGGGCAGAGCTGCAAACACACAGTAGTAAACTTGTATAAGGGTGTCTAATATGCTGATGTGACATTGAGATACTGGGGCACTGTGTTTGGGTTGCTTATGTATCGATACCACTGGGGTGTCACTGAGGTTTGCCAACGATCATTGCCCTGAAGCACTACAGTGCCATGCTGCCATGAAAGATCACTTTGGTTAACCTGTCTTGCTTTTGAACGCAGATGTAAACGAGTGCGATGAGGCAGAGGACCCCTCCACCCTGTGTGTGAACGGACAGTGCCTGAACACAGACGGCTCCTACCAGTGTGTTTGCCTCCATGGCTTTGTGATGTCAAGACAACGTAATTACTGCATCCCAGCACGACCACAGCAGTGAGGGGAGAGAACACCACTCACACACTCTCACACACACACACACACACACACACACACCAAAGAGTTCAGACTTTACTGTTTCCAACCATGTTTATTGAACAAGGGATATTTTTTTTTTTTTTATTCAGATATGATAAACAGGCCAGGGAGGTATTTATTTTAATTTCTGTGAATATTTAAATGATTACTTTTTTGTGTTTGTTTGTTTGTTTTTAATAAATAAATACATTCTACTTTTGCAATGACATTAAGTACGCCCCAGGGACTTATGCACAGAAAAAAATCAAAATGATGCAAATTCTATTATGTCTGTACAAGTATGTGCATAGTCACAAAGTATGGAGCAGTTGTATTGGATTCTTCTCTCATACTGGATATCAAAATACTAGCAGAAGAAAAAAATAAATAAGTAGAAAACAATGGATTTTTTTTTTTAACATAGTCTTTCTAAATTCCAAGATTGAAATAAAGGAACACCAGCTCTTTCAGTTTGTCTTCCGAAAGAGAACGCCTCCGATAGGGCAGGACAAGATTACACAGCGAGTTGCTGCCCTCAGCATCAGCTGTATTTGTTACTGCATTGATGTACCTGAAAGCTATGTTTTTAAATTAGGAAGACGGTCAGCTGTCGGTGACCAAAACAAGTCAATGTCACTTTCCCTTGGCGGTAGAACGCTCTGGATCGCATCGGGTGCCACCTTCACAGTGTGCAAAGCAAAGAGAACCTTTTACTCTCTCATTTGCTGATATATTTGCAATGTGGGACCTTTGTCGTGGCATTTTTTGGAAAAATCGACCAATGTTTCCTTTATCCTCAGTGTGATCCAACATTTTTCTCTATCCTTCTCTGTTAATGGCGATATTATATACAGTACTGTGCAAAAGTTTTAGGCAGGTGTGAAAAAATGCTGTAAAGTAAGAATGCTTTCAAAAATAGACATGTTAATAGATTATATTTATCAATTAACTAAATGCAAAGTGAGTGAACAGAAGTAAAATCTAAATCAAATCCATATTTGGTGTGACCACCCTTTGCCTTCAAAACAGCATCAAGCATCAATTCTTCTAGGTACACTTGCACACAGTTTTTGAAGGAACTCGGCAGGTAGGTTGGCCCAAACATCTTGGAGAACTAACCACAGTTCTTCTGTGGATTTAGGCAGCCTCAGTTGCTTCTCTCTCTTCATGTAATCCCAGACAGACTCGATGATGTTGAGATCAGGGCTCTGTGGAACCATACCATCACTTCAGGACTCCTTGTTCTTCTTTCACGCTGAAGATAGTTCTTAATGACTTTAAGCTGTATGTTTGGGGTCGTTGTCATGCTGCAGAATAAATTTGGGGCCAATCAGATGCCTCCCTGATGGTATTGCATGATGGATAAGTATCTGCCTGTACTTCTCAGCATTGAGGAGACCATTAATTCTGACCAAATCCCCAACTCCATTTGCAGAAATGCAGCCCCAAACTTGCAAGGAACCTCCACCATGCTTCACTGTTGCCTGCAGACACTCATTAGGTATGCGCTCTCCAGCCCTTCGGCGAACAAACTGCCTTCTGCTACAGCCAAATATTTCAAATTTTGACTCATCAGTCCAGAGCACCTGCTGCCATTTTTCTGCACCCCAGTTCCTGTGTTTTCGTGCATAGTTGAGTCGCTTGGCCTTGTTTCCACGTCGGAGGTATGGCTTTTGGCCGCAAGTCTTCCATGAAGGCCACTTCTGACCAGACTTCTCCGGACAGTAGATGGGTGTACCAGGGTCCCACTGTTTTCTGCCAGTTCTGAGCTGATGGCACTGCTGGACATCTTCCGATTGCGAAGGGAAGTAAGCATGATGTGTCTTTCATCTGCTGCAGTAAGTTTCCTTGGCCGACCACTGCGTCTATGGTCCTCAACGTTGCCCGTTTCTTTGTGCTTCTTCAAAGAGCTTGGACAGCACATCTGGAAACCCCTGTCTGCCTTGAAATTTCTGCCTGGGAGAGACCTTGCTGATGCAGTATAACTACCTTGTGTCTTGTTGCTGTGCTCAGTCTTGCCATGGTGTATGACTTTTGACAGTAAACTGTCTTCAGCAACCTCACCTTGTTAGCTGAGTTTGGCTGTTCCTCACCCAGTTTTATACCTCCTACACAGCTGTTTCTGTTTCAGTTAATGATTGTGTTTCAACCTACATATTGAATTGATGATCATTAGCACCTGTTTGGTATAATTGTTTAACCATACACCTGACTATATGCCTACAAAATCCCTGACTTTGTGCAAGTGTACCTAGAAGAATTGATGCTGTTTTGAAGGCAAAGGGTTGTCACACCAAATATGGATTTGATTTAGATTTTTCTTCTGTTCACTCACTTTGCATTTAGTTAATTGATAAATATAATCTATTAACATGTCTATTTTGAAAGCATTCTTACTTTACAGCATTTTTTCACACCTGCCTAAAACTTTTGCACAGTACTGTATATATATATATATATATATATATATATATATATATATATATATATATATATATATATATATATATACTTCCCGTTAGTATTTTATCTTTGCATTGGTAGAGGATTTTGATTTAGTGCGTAATAATTTAAAAAAAAAAAAAATTCTTATAGACTGTTCGACATGACTTGAAATCGTGAGAAATGTGCAGAACTTTTGTCCAGTCCATTACATTAAACTTTTTTTTTTTTTTTAAATAAAAACAGGTAATTAACACTGTCATGCGGGGTTTATTCAAATCAATTCAATTCCAAAATCGACCCAAAAGCACTTTCACTGCCTCAGTGATATATTCCCTCAGATCATTCTCTTGCACAATTCAATCGAGAGTCGAGTTATGTTGGAAGGACTCCACCTCTCACAAGCATCTCTCTACTCTCCCAAACTGCTCTGCATCTTTTAGCTTGCTAGACTTTATTCTTCAACAGGAAGCCTGTGTCACCACCAAAGACAATTTAATTACAGCCCCCTGATTAAAAAAAATTCTATGACATCACTAGATCTCCTGAAGTATGCATGAGGTAAAGTCGGTTTGTGTTGTTTTACAGTGACGTTAATTAAGCTAATGATGATGTTACTCTAAGTTGTGTTGCGCTATAACTGTATTTTATTAAGGGTTTTTTTTCCAGAAGAAGCTAAGGATTTGGGTGTAAAAAAATACATATATCTGAAAAAGTCGTTTTCTACAATACTTCCGAAATTCTATTACTGATCAACATTTAGGTAGATTCAAAAGAAATAACATTGAACACATAAAAAATGATGTATAACGTTATGCACTGTATGTGTCAAAACAGAACAGGTTTTTTTTGCAAGTTCTGTGGACAATTGTAAATTTTCATTCTGTTTTCTCTTCTTTAGAGTTTGTAATTCTATATGTTTTTATGTGTTTTTGTATACCTTTTTTGCACACATTCCTTAATTATTTCTTTGTAATTTTTTTTAGCATTGTGTATTTGTATTTGAAAAATAATAAAAATTAAAAAAAACAAAGTAACCAGAAATAATACATTTTAATATTAAAATAATAATAATAAATAATCACGGAGCGGAGTAATTGATACAGAACAATTGAGTAAACAGAAAAAAAATATTGATAATGTGTTACAGTCTGCAATTGCATTCTAATTATAATTGCAATTTGCAATTGTAGCAAAACAATTCTGCTCTAAGTGTAACTGTATAATTAGGCTATACTTCAATCACAGGATGAAGATTTACTCAATATTCCAAGGCAGGTGGCCGAGAGTTTAGCTTTAGAGTTGTGGATTGATCTGCCACGATTTGTAAGGGATGCGCCATCTCTTTTAAATTAAGATTGAAAACATATTTTTATAAATTGGGATTTTGAAGGGAACATTTTATCATCTTATTTTATACTAGTTTTATTTTACTTATTTGTATCACTGCTTTTTTAAAGTAAATCATTACATTGTTTTAACTACTTCACTGTATGGAATTTAAACAGGTATTGTAATCCTCTTTTGCTGTTTCTCCTAATTGCTTTGCATATTACTGACTTGAATTGTTTTATCTGTAAAGCTCTTTGAGGTGATTTATCGCAAAAGGTACTATATAATAAATAAAGATTGATTGATTGATCGATTGATTATAATTGACCTCAGGTCTGCTGGCTCGAATTGATCATAAAAAGCTAAGAGGACACTAAAAAAAAAAGCTAAAGAAAATGTAATTAGACTCATAACTTCAGTTTTTCCATCATTTTTTCAGGTAAAATCAAAATCCCTTAATTAGTGTATAACTCAAGATAACCCTACACAATAATATCAGTGAAGCATCTGTGTTCACATATCCCCCTGTACAACACAACGAAGCTGCTGCTGTACCTGTCTGCCTTCTCCAAGCACAGCCCTCAATGAGTTTAACTGAATCCCTGGGTAATCTATTCTGTAGACCAATCCTCCCAATCAGAAGCAGGTAATCTGATTAGAATGGCACCCTGTGTTCTTAATTCATTGTGGCGGGTTGCACTGCCTAGCGGAATAGGAGATTGCAGATTCCATCTCTTCCTGGCTAAACTTATCAAGCACAGCTATGCCCAAAAGCTTTGCACCACCCTACAGAATGAACTCATTTTGCTTCATAAAGTCAAATGAAACCTGCTGAATACTGTTACATTAACATACTGAATTACATACTGCGTTGTAGTTTTTCCATATACAGTACTTAACAAAAAACTGACAAAATCTAACATGAAATACTGTACTACTATTAAGGCTTCCGGTAGACTTTTGCGATATCATTTGGTAGTTTCTTTGATTACATGACGTTAAATAAAAATATCTAAATTATGTTCATCTAGTTATTTTTTTTATTATTATGTTGCAATCCTAAAATTCTAGGGGATGCAAAACTTTTGGCCACGTAACATTATTTAGCAGGTTTTTACTCAACTTCATGCAGCAAAATTAGTTAATTCTATTGGGTGATGCAAAACCTTTGGCCAATCAGATCATCGAAACCAAGGTCTCCCAGCAAGCTATCATGTTGGGTAACCAAGCCCTTGCTAAGCTTTTGAGTCTCCAATTGATGAGCCACCACATACAGCTATATGCATGCTCTGCCTGTGTGTAAACCCTCAACCCTAAGTACTGTACTGCCTGGAGATAAGCAAGACTGAGGAGATTTCACCCAGTGGACTAATTTCAACTGTGTGCTTGTGTGTGTAAACAAAGCTGCAAAGCCCGGTCAGAGAGTTGCGTGCAGCCTTCTCTTGCTGAAGAGGTGTAGCAAGCCTTGAAGAGATTATGTGTTTAATGCTAACAAGGCAAGTGCTATTCAGCAACCGAGGCAGTAATCTTACCACCTCCTTGTGTAAACTTCAAGGCAAGAATTGGGTCAGGCTGTTCCTTGGGTTAGGCGGCATAAGTTTGGAAAAACATAACATAGAAATCCAAGAAGGGCCATTGAGGAACCACAGCATTGATCAGCAATGGCAATCGTTCACCACCCAGAACAGACTTTGCAAAGCTCTCCCACAGGGGTAACGTAAGCAAACTGGGGGGCAAACCAAGATAAAATGTTTTTGCTTTTTTTAATGGACCCAATAGAATTTAGGAAACAATACAATTGTGAGGGCACTGCAGCTTTAAAAAACCCTTGATTTTGGATTCCATTGCATATCCCTTTATTCCCTTGGACTACACAAGGAACTGAGTGCTTGTTGCTCAAATGGTTTCTTCTATGAGAGTGACGTCAAGTATAAACTGACCAATTGGAGGGCTTCGTTTTCTGCACCTCATTGCAAAAATAAGAAAGTTTGCATCTTTTTTTGTTTTATTTTTGTGGGACACATGCAGTGTTGTGCATATTTAGTGGAACACCCCATTGCTTCTGTAGTTTTGATTTGTTGGGGATATGAAATCAAACCACTGTAATTGAAAATCTTGGAAGTTGGTGATTGTCTAATTGTGTCCATTTAATAGATGGGTTTAATAGGCCACACGTGCAAATAGTTTAAAATAGTAAGAGAAAGGGAACACAGAGCCACAAACTTTTTAGAAGTTGTTAAGATGCCTGATTAAAGCACAAAGTGGTCTGACATTTTCACACACGAGTGCCTATTGTTTCTATATCACTGATTACTGACCACAAATTGAAATTCTCACACCCTGTGGTTTTCATGCAGGTGGGTATATAAAAGGATATAAATGACAAATCTTGAGGAGTTCTACTAAATTTGCACTCTACTTGTACCTTAATGGGTTAAACAGCATTTTGATTGGATATTCTGCAATGTGCAAGTGAGCTTGCCTCTTCAGCACTGTGGGGCAGGTGCAGGCGACTGTCGAAGTATCTTACCCATGCGGCATCAAGTGACAACTAGAACGTGTTAAATCGCAAATCAGAAACACCCGGCTTCAAAAACATGGGAACTGCCTTGTCCTGCATCTGGGATTGGATTGAAGTAAGAAAACAAAATCAAACTCACTGTGCTGAAGCCATTCTCAGTTTACGTCCCATTTTCCTGACCGTTCTTTCAGCGGTCACCTTTTCTCTCTTGTCTCTTGTCTTTGTCTTTTCTCCAAATCTGAAAAAGGATAGGATTTTTCTGTCCAATAAAACAGAAATACAAGATGAATATAAACTTCTGTTTCTGTCTTTCTTTCTTTCTTTCTTTTCTGGCCACTTTCATGTGCTCAAAAAAAAAGTATTCATTAATTCACATGCTGTTTAGGAGACACAGCGATTGGAAAGGAGTTCCAAAGCAATAACCCTCTGCTGTGATTATTATTATTATACCAACGACTTGGAACTAATGATAAGTCATGGAAATTCATGAAACATTGAACCAGTTTTTTCAG
Source organism: Acipenser oxyrinchus oxyrinchus (assembly GCA_030684275.1). Lineage (NCBI taxonomy): Eukaryota > Metazoa > Chordata > Actinopteri > Acipenseriformes > Acipenseridae > Acipenser > Acipenser oxyrinchus. The sequence continues at coordinate 2,826,327 of CM060281.1, read as the reverse complement.
AACGGAAATGCTATCGTTACAAAATGATTATGAAATTATGCTGCTGCACGAAACAGTTCCTAAATGAACTCCTAAATGAACTTCTTCAATTGCTATATATTAAAACACTTAAGGTAAAAGCATTGAACACTGATCTATGATAAAAGGAGGGCAGAAACGTTTCTGCTCAAAGCCCGACACGGGCAGCTTTTGCTGCTCCAGGCTGTTGTTTTGGTGTGGAATTAAAGCAGTCCTGAATTCTGTTGATTAGTTTGGACGCTGGTACACGTGTCTCTGTATTAAAGTGGCTGTCGCTGTCACGGGCCCGGTGATTGATGGCTGTGTCTGGCTTGTGTTTTGACATTGAGGGTCAAGAGGCTATGGCCCCAGGTGGGTGTTTGTGAACGAATGGGTGACTTTTCATTATCGCAACTGAATAATGCACATTCTGCACATATACAGTACAGTACAGTCATTTATTTGAGCACCCCCTTGCTTCTGTAGTTTTGATTTGTTGTGCATATGAAATCAAACCACCGTCAAAATAGGCAAATTAGTTATTGTCTAATTTAAGAGATGACTTTAATAGGGCACACATGCAATTATGTTTAAATAGTAAGAGAAAAGAAACACATAGCCATAGTGGTCTTTTCACAGACAAGTGCCTGGTGTTTCTATATCACTGATTACTGACCGGAATTTGAAATTCTCACACCCTGAGGTTTTCATGCAGGTAGGTATATAAAGAACAGAAATGACAAATCTTTAAGGTGTTCTAATACATTTGCACACTACTGTACATATTCTGAAATTAAATTAACCTAATTAATTTTTTTTTTATTGTATATGGGACGTGCACATCTTCTTTACATATGAAATGCATAACCCCTGTTGCTGCAGATGAAAGCAGGAGGTGGGTGTTTGTTTTACAGAGTGGTTAGGAAGCTTTGAGGAAGGATGGAGGATTTTGTGCAACTAATTCAACCATGGTCATGCAAACAAATTTGTAAGACAGCACTGCACATGTCTCGAGTCTAAATCAGAGTGGACTGTGTTGCTATACCACTTGGTGTGTTTTTTTTTTTTACCTGCAGGAATGCTGGAAGATCATTGTGCAGGAAAAACAAATACGGATAACTCTATACACTTTTTACACTTCTGAAGTTTGACATTTTAAAGATAAATTCTTCAGAGAAACGACCTTCAAATGATCTAACAAATGGTCTCCATTAGTAGGTTTTGATATATAGCCATTTACATATAATAATAATAATAATAATAATAATAATAATAATAATAATAATAATAATAATAATAATTCCTTTTGGCTGTTCGTGGTATTTTTGTTATTTTTTTTATAAATTCTCAGTGTCGCGTATTGTAGTGTGTCAAAAACAACAACAACAACAACAATAACAATAATAATAATAATAATAATAATAATAATAATAATAATAGTAATAATAATAATAATAATAATAATACAACTATTTACTAAAGACTGTATAATATGTATTCCTCAAAGTACGTACCAGATCAATTGGATCATCTGAGGGTATTTCCTATATTAACCCGACCCATTTTCATCTAACATGAAAGTCCTGATTAATATTCATGAGGAGCTCGTTGTTCTCGGGGCTGTCTGCGCGACTCTAAAGCCACAGTGCTCATCACTTTCCTCGAGCACAGCCTCGCGTCCTGCTGCTGTCTGTTGACCGTGATAGCTTGAAGAATTATTCAAAGAGTTTCTGCATGGCAGATAATCTTCATTTTCTAAACCATACCAATAAGTAGGTATCACGTTATGTATTTGTATTATTATTATTTACCAGAATACCTATTATTTAAATAAACTGCGTTTTACAGTAATGTATTTTGTACACAGTAACTTTACAGGTTTATGTAGAAGTAAGCAGTGTTTTGCATTGATAGTACCTCGAAGTTCCTCATTATTACCTTAAAATAAATCACAGTTAGCTGTGCAGTACCGATTTAAAGTGGTTTATTAGTTGTAGTGGTATGCACAGCATTAAAATGAAGCGTAGATGTATCCTGGCAAACGTTTGTAGTGATGCATTTTCTACATGGAGTAACTGACTGTATGTGTGTGTGTATATATATATATATATATATATATATATATATATATATATATATATATATATATATATATATATATATAGCACACAAGTTAATTACAAACAAGTTTGCTAAGATCGTAAACTACGAGTTAGTCCAAAATTCAAGTAAGCTTGCTGCTATTGTCAATACAAGCCGATACAAAGTATAACGTTTCTATACAAATAAACACCAGATCAATTTCAGGTAAAGTTCTAATTTTGGACTTTATCGTAGCGCTTTTTTTAAGGTAATGTAAGCTCTTTGTTTTTATAAGGAAGTTCAAGATTGGTTTGTAACTTATTTTATAAAATTAACTATTTTGTTTGCAAAGTGTCTTTCTTTTCTTTTGCTCCAGTTTATTTTTTGCACCGTGAAACAAAACATTTTAATGTTAATCAAAAAATAATAATAATAGTAAGCAACCGGTATTATTGCATTATTTAGGCGCACACACACTTTCTTGCAAACTTTTATAACTGTAAACAAAACAAAAAATCGAATTGCCTTCAAAGTTTCAAAACTGCCCGTAAGAGTGTCCATTGTTTCTATTTTCTTTTACCGCTTACCAAGTTTGCTGAGCCGGTCACCTATGGAGGACCCACCGTCATCATGCGAGCCCTGCGTCAAAACGGAACTGCCCAGCCCGGTGTTCACCCTAGACAGCACGACCCAGTTCAGCCCCGGGGGCTCGTCCGACAGCAGCGGCTGCAGTCTTCTTTCCGGGGAGCAATCGCTGGATCCTGATTCCCCGAGCTCGGGAAGCAGCGGATGCCGGGGCTCAGTGGCAGATTCCTGCAGCAACCAGCGATACCGAGGCGGGCGGACCCTGCCGCTCTCCGCTGCAGATACGCTCATCACATGCGATTACGGCTCTGCCCTCAGCTCCGGACCCAAGCGGCTGTGTTTGGTGTGCGGGGACATTGCGTCTGGGTATCACTACGGGGTCGCTTCGTGCGAAGCGTGCAAAGCATTTTTCAAGAGAACCATCCAGGGTAATCACAAATGCCACAATAACGACTTCATGCTGTCATAAAAGTGCCACCAGTGAAGGGAGTTGTTTAAAGTTGAAACTCTCTTTAGAAATGCTATATTCATGCAATAGTAAACATTGATAATGTTGCTACTGCAGTATTGACAACCAATTGGTATTGCACGTCTATTGCAGTAATATTACATCCTGATTTATCTGAAGTGCTCAATTTATGGTGCTGGCATTTAGTGCCCTGGGAAGGAATATTGAAATCCAGGGACACCTTCCTCAAAACCGTGGTGATCCAGGGAAAACAGGGACAGGTGACAACCCCACATAAACGCTTCCTGTAAAAAATAAAAAAAAAGTTACAAAGTTAAACTGCACAAATACTGTTTATATTTAACATGATATACTTTCAAAACATGGACATGATGAAAAAATTACATTCAACCAAGCTAGCTACTGCTAGGAGCAAGGTGTCACAATCGTCCATCTAAATATATTGTACATTGGGCAACAGTTTAGCCTTCTGTGAGCTTACTGAGATGCAAGCTTACCCCATTCTTGAAACCTGTTTGTCGCCAATTACAGCAGTAGGTGGTCATACGCCATGTCTTCAACACGCGTTATATGAAAATTATAATTCGGTGTAGTTTAGACTTACGGTGAGGGAACATGAAGCCACTTGGAACTTGGTTTTAGGAGACTCGTTCCAGCCACAGCACGGCACACCAGGGGAGACTTGGGGTTTGATACAGTAGAGTTGCCTCAAGCTAGGTCTCCTGGAACCAGGTTTCAAACCACTGTTCCTGAAAAAGTGGCTTTGTGTTCCCTCGGCATAGTCCTATTTGTCATTGGATTGTATAAGTTTCTTGTGGCATCACTACACATACGTTTAATAGCTCTGGGTGTGTACGCTGGCTTCCAGGGGCCAATTTCACAAAACACTGCTAGCACTTAGCAAGCTGCTGGCTAGCAAGCTGTCTTATTTCTAGCTGTTTAAAAAAAAAAAAAAAAAAGATCCACTTTTAAGATCCATTCAGCAGGTCTGTATGATAAAAGGATGCATGTGTTATTTTCTTCTTTTTTTCAATGGAAGTGGATTGGATTTAGAAGGCTGCTTCCTTGAACTGCTTTGTGAAACTGGTTCCAGGATAATAAGCATGTCCAGGACAAAACTGACCATGAGTGTTTCGTTTTTTTCTTCCAACCCTGTGAGAAGGGTCCGAGGGGACACAGTTGCAGTGTTCTTAATTAACAAAGTGATCAATAATCTATTCCAACAGACTGAGTGAATGCCCCATATATCGAAACGCTTTAATGCAGAAATCAAATTTCCAATACCCCGGCAGACTAGGTTTCAGGCCACTGCACGGCACATCAGGAGCGACTTGGGGGTTTGATACAGCAAAGTTGCCTCAAACTAGGTCTCCCTGTCTCCTGGAGCCAGGTTTCAAGCTTCTGTTCCTGAAAAAGTGCCTTTGTGTTCTTTCGGCTATTGGTTCAGAGATTTGATTATTAAGCATTATAAATACCCCAAATCCTGCATTGTAATATATTTTAATGCAAAATGGATTTCATATGATGGTAATAGACGAATATCTGACATTGCATGCTAATTAAAGGGGTGTCCCAGTTGTTCCTATGCCTTTCCTAACATACTGATCCACTTCAGTATGGTATGAGGCCCCCACAGTTTGCATACTTTGTAATAAATTACAAGTAGGCTTACTGTTGACTCTCACATTAAGCGGGTGAAAATCAACTTGTAGCTGAGCACCCTAAACTATATTTTTTAATAATATATACTTAAGAATAATAACGGTATAGATCATTTCAATGTGACTTCATTTCCGTCTGTTACAAAATGTCTGATATAAAGAAATTGCAGATGGCTATATCAAATCAATATCGGGGTCTGCTGTAGACCGAATGGCTTTCTGTCCATGCCCTTTTGTCCATGCGGAAGTGTGTGTGTTTGAGAGAGCGGATACACTTCACTGATAACACAGCCTAAGAGCAAGCCCCTAACCTTACTAGTCTGGGATTTAATAGACAAGAAAGAGCCAATCAATAATCTATTAGAGGCTTTTTTTATGATTTCAGCAGGGGGGGGGGGGGGCAGGGGTAGGCAGTATTTGGTGACGATGGATACAATGCTAATCAATATCCTGCCTTGCTGTCCTATGGATTTCTGTGGAAATGCTCAAGGCACCAAGCTGTGAGAATGGGGACTGAACAATAGCAGTGAATGGGACAAAACAAGCTTTCGGTTATTATTACGCTGCTCAGCAAAGCAGCAACGAAAGGTCACCGTTTAGAAACAGCACCTGTCTCTCTCTCTAAAGACTTTGCTTTCGTTTCTGTGTGTCATTTTTTTCCATTTCTGTCCTCTGGCTCAGGTAACATAGAGTACAGCTGCCCAGTGCTGAACAAATGTGAGATAACCAAGAGGAGGAGGAAATCCTGCCAGGCCTGTCGCTTCAGGAAGTGTCTGCAAGTTGGGATGATGAAGGAAGGTGAGAGAGTTCTCAGCAAACACTAGTACTGGGAGGGAACATTCAAATATTATTTTGAATGAGCATCAAAATACCTTCTAAACAAAGGCGAGAAACATTCTTCTGTACAGTAGAATGTGCAGGGATGGCAATACGACTCCTGTTGCACAGCAGTTTCATCCATTTTAGGTTTTACTACGAGTTTGATTAGGAACAGTGTATAGGTAACAAGCTCAGGTGAATCTTTTTAAACTCCCACTAAAACCAGGAATGGCTCAAACTGCTATGCCAAGGGAGTCTTATTTCCATCCCCGATGTGTGCTATTTATTTCAGACGTTATTGATTTTCTTTTATAGGATTTTCTGTTATTGGAACAAATAAGACATGGAAATTTTTGCTTCTGAATACATTTCAAGCAGTGTTTGTTTAAATGTTCTAAGATATATCATACACTATATAGTGCGGAATATTATATATTGGACCACCTTTTCAAAGTCTTTCTGTTTAGTCTTTATTATTAATATATATGGTGAACATATTTTTCTGTTTACCAGATTTATAACCATTTACTAGTGAAATCAGCAATGAAAAACCTTTGGATTTGACACAAGTTAATAAATATATATATATATATATATATATATATATATACAGCTCTGGAAAAAATTAAGAGACCACTGCAAAATTATCAGTTTCTCTGGTTTTACTATTTATAGGTATGTGTTTGGGTAAAATGAACATTTTTGTTTTATTCTATAAACTACTGACAACATTTCTCCCAAATTCCAAATAAAAATATTGTCATTTAGAGCATTTATTTGCAGAAAATGACAACTGGTCAAAATAACAAAAAAGATGCAGTGTTGTCAGACCTCGAATAATGCAAAGAAAATAAGTTCATATTCATTTTAAACAACACAATTCTAATGTTTTAACTTAGGAAGAGTTCAGAAATCAATATTTGGTGGAATAACCCTGATTTTCAAGCACAGCTTTCATGCGTCTTGGCATGCTCTCCACCAGTCTTTCACATTGATGTTGGGTGACTTTATGCCACTCCTGGCAAAAATTCAAGCAGCTCGGCTTTGTTTGATGGCTTGTGACCATCCATCTTCCTTTGATCACATTCCAGAGGTTTTCAATGGGGTTCAGGTCTGGAGATTGGGCTGGCCATGACAGGGTCCTGATCTGGTGGTCCTCCATCCACACCTTGATTGACCTGGCTGTGTGGCATGGAGCATTGTCCTGCTGGAAAAACCAATCCTCAGAGTTGGGGAACATTGTCAGAGCAGAAGGAAGCAAGTTTTCTTCCAGGACAACCTTGTACTTGGCTTGATTCATGCCAAAGCTGCCCGATTCCAGCCTTGCTGAAGCACCCCAGATCATCACCGATCCTCCACCACATTTCACAGTGGGTGCGAGACACTGTGGCTTGTAGGCCTCTCCAGGTCTCCGTCTAACCATTAGACGACCAGGTGTTGGGCAAAGCTGAAAATTGGACTCATCTGGGGTGCTTCAGCAAGGCTGGAATCGGGCAGATTTGTCTTTGTGAAGGGCGCATGAATCAAGCCAAGTACAAGGTTGTCCTGGAAGAAAACTTGCTTCCTTCTGCTCTGACAATGTTCCCCAACTCTGAGGATTGGTTTTTCCAGCAGGACAATGCTCCATGCCACACAGCCAGGTCAATCAAGGTGTGGATGGAGGACCACCAGATCAAGACCCTGTCATGGCCAGCCCAATCTCCAGACCTGAACCCCATTGAAAACCTCTGGAATGTGATCAAGAGGAAGATGGATGGTCACAAGCCATCAAACAAAGCCAGCTGCTTGAATCTTTGCTCCAGGAGTGGCATAAAATCACCCAACATCAATGTGAAAGACTGGTGGAGAGCATGCCAAGACATGAAAGCTGTGCTTGAAAATCAGGGTTATTCCACCAAATATTGATTTCTGAACTCTTCCTAAGTTAAAACATTTGTATTGTGTTGTTTAAAAATGAATATGAACTTATTTTCTTTGCATTATTCGAGGTCTGACAACACTGCATCTTTTGTTATTTTGACCAGTTGTCATTTTCTGCAAATAAATGCTCTAAATGACAATATTTTTATTTGGAATTTGGGAGAAATGTTGTCAGTAGTTTATAGAATAAAACAAAATGTTCATTTTACCCAAACACATACCTATAAATAGTAAAACCAGAGAAACTGATAATTTTGCAGTGGTCTCTTAATTTTTCCAGAGCTGTATATATATATATATATACAGTACTGTGCAAAAGTTTTGAGCAGGTGTGAAAAAATGCTGTAAAGTAAGAATGCTTTCAAAAATAGACATGTTAATAGATTATATTTATCAATTAACTAAATGCAAAGTGAGTGATCAGAAGAAAAATCTAAATCAAATCCATATTTGGTGTGACCACCCTTTGCCTTCAAAACAGCATCAAGCATCAATTCTTCTAGGTACACTTGCACACAGTTTTTGAAGGAACTCGGCAGGTAGGTTGGCCCAAACATCTTGGAGAACTAACCACAGTTCTTCTGTGGATTTAGGCAGCCTCCGTTGTTTCTCTCTCTTCATGTAATCCCAGACAGACTTGATGATGTTGAGATCAGGGCTCTGTGGGGGCCATACCATCACTTCCAGGACTCCTTGTTCTTCTTTACGCTGAAGATAGTTCTTAATGACTTTCGCTGTATGTTTGGGGTCGTTGTCATGCTGCAGAATAAATTTGGGGCCAATCAGATGCCTCCCTGATGGTATTGCATGATGGATAAGTATCTGCCTGTACTTCTCAGCATTGAGGAGACCATTAATTCTGACCAAATCCCCAACTCCATTTGCAGAAATGCAGCCCCAAACTTGCAAGGAACCTCCACCATGCTTCACTGTTGCCTGCAGACACTCATTAGGTAATGCGCTTTCCAGCCCTTGCGAACAAACTGCCTTCTGCTACAGCCAAATATTTCAAATTTTGACTCATCAGTCCAGAGCACCTGCTGCCATTTTCTGCACCCCAGTTCCTGTGTTTTCATGCATAGTTGAGTCACTTGGCCTTGTTTCCACGTCGGAGGTATGGCTTTTGGCCGCAAGTCTTCCATGAAGGCCACTTCTGACCAGACTTCTCCGGACAGTAGATGGGTGTACCAGGATCCCACTGTTTTCTGCCAGTTCTGAGCTGATAGCACTGCTGGACATCTTCCGATTGCGTGGGAAGTAAGCATGATGTGTCTTTCATCTGCTGCAGTAAGTTTCCTTGGCCGACCACTGCGTCTCACGGTCCTCAACATTGCCCGTTTCTTTGTGCTTCTTCAAAAGAGCTTGGACAGCACATCTGGAAACCCCTGTCTGCCTTGAAATTTCTGCCTGGGAGAGACCTTGCTGATGCAGTATAACTACCTTGTGTCTTGTTGCTGTGCTCAGTCTTGCCATGGTGTATGACTTTTGACAGTAAACTGTCTTCAGCAACCTCACCTTGTTAGCTGAGTTTGGCTGTTCCTCACCCAGTTTTATTCTTCCTACACAGCTGTTTCTGTTTCAGTTAATGATGGTGTTTCAACCTACATATTGAATTGATGATCATTAGCACCTGTTTGGTATAATTGTTTAATCATACACCTGACTATATGCCTACAAAATCCCTGACTTTGTGCAAGTGTACCTAGAAGAATTGATGCTGTTTTGAAGGCTAAGGGTGGTCACACCAAATATGGATTTGATTTAGATTTTTCTTCTGTTCACTCACTTTGCATTTAGTTAATTGATAAATATAATCTATTAACATGTCTATTTTTGAAAGCATTCTTACTTTACAGCATTTTTCACACCTGCCTAAAACTTTTGCACAGTACTGTATATATATATATATATATATATATATATATATATATATATATATATATATATATATATATATATATATATTTCTGGTATTTCTGTTATAAACTTGAAATATATAAAATTTTCCAAAACTGTACTCCCTCCTTGTTACTTGAGCTTTGCTCTTGTGGTTTACCACATCACCAGAACCCCTTGATGGAATGACAGCTTTATTCTACTCCTTCTATTATTGTTAATGACCAGCCTCTCTTCCCTCAGGAGTCCGAATGGACCGTGTGAGAGGAGGCCGTCAGAAATACAAAAGGAGGATCGACTCCGGATCTTCCCAATACATAAAGACACCTTATCCAGAGGCTGCCAAGACAACAGGTGAGATTTCGCATTCTTGCAGTCCAAAAGCTCAAAACCTTACTTATGTTTTTATTTTCACATTGCATGGTTGAAGCCTACCTCACCTCTTAGCAGTCCAGCCCCAAGCCTGCCCTGGATTGGAGGGAGCACCCTTTCCCTTAGGTGGGTGAGGGAGGGAGCAGTTAAGTCTCCATGCCTCAAACCTGCCCTGGACTGCGGGGCGGGGGGACAGCCTTTCTCCAGACTGATCCAATTCTTGACACCTTCAAATGGCATTTATACCAATTTGTATTGTGTTGGGGGCTAGCCCGACAAGCCACTGCAGTACTCATCACATGCCTTTATCGTTTTCTAGGCAACAAAGTAATTTCTCACCTCCTTCTAATGGAGCCCACCCCTGTCTTCGCCATGCCCGACCCAACAGCCCCAGAAAGTGACGTCAAAACCCTGATGACCCTGTGTGACCTCCTCAACAGAGAGCTGCTTATCGTGATTGGCTGGGCAAAGCACATCCCAGGTACTGTTTGCATCGTATGAGACATCCGATTGGCTGAGCACATGAGGGCTGTATCTTGGCACTCTCTCGCCTGAACTGGATGAAACTTTGCATGCACATTGATTACTATGAATGTAGGTCACATCATCTTTTTCACAGTAATACTGATACCTGATTGGTTGGCCATGGCTATACCTTGATAACTGCTGACTTAAAATTGATTACATTGTGCAAAACTGAGCCTAATAGGTTAGTAATTGGTAATGCACTAAGCTGTCCCATTGAATGAAAATGTGTGCAGCTTTAAATTGTTAACAAAATATATATATTTCTTGCACAATGAGTGATGATTTATAATAAGTAAATAAGGACAGGTTAAGCAATGTAATACTGTCCTTTTACTCACCAGAACTAAATGTATTAGAATACCCCATTGCTTCTGTAGTTTTGATTTGTTGTGCATATGAAAACAAATCACTTGGAAAATTGTCGAAATAGGCCAGTTTTTGTCTAATTTAATTGATGACTAATAGGTCATATGTGCAATTCATTTAAAATAGTAAGAGAAAAGGAACACATTGCCACAAATGGTAAATGCTATTTCACTAATTACTGAATGAAAATTGAAATTCCTACGCCCAGAGGTTTTCATGCAGGTAGGTATCATATGTAAAGGATGACTAATGTAGCTAATATAGTTTGATGATACCTGTTTAGTGATAGCATTAAAATGCCCAAAACATTTTACATTATGCTGAATAGATGACCAATCTTGAAGCATTCTAATAAATATGCAAACTGCTGTATAACGGAGATAGCTTGTGAACAATAAAAGCTTCATCCTGCTGTCACAGTGTATTAAAAAGACTAGGATTCTGCACTAAGAGCAACACCTAAACTTACCTCACCCAGGGGAGTGTATTGAGCGGGCTCTATTGATCAGGCTGATTGTATTCATTCCAATCTGTTAATTAATCTTTTTTCAAAGCCGCTCGCATCTTCCGCTAAGGGACTGAAGAGGGCTCGCTGATAATATGAAAAGAAAACAGGAGAGCGGCTCAGTAAGGTCATTGAAGCTTCATTAATGAAATCATCTTTCCCACTGAGAGGGGGGCTGCTGTGATAACAGCGTTGACTCTGTGATATCATCACCTATTGGTGGTGGAAGGGATCAAACGCTGTCACTGAAGCATTTCAATTCTATTCAATTATAACAAATTACATTCTGATTTGAACTGGATAGGTTGAGACCGTTGAAGAACTTAAGAGAGACGTATCCATTCGGAAGACTGTACACTCAACGCACCCTGTTTGTTATCTCTTAACTATAAAACACTTCATCGAAATGCTATAAGTAACATACTACAAAGTGCCCTACAAGTCAGGGCATCATAGGCAATATCATATATTATGCTGATCAGGATGTTAATTCAGGCAGTCTGTTGATTATCTGCCCTACAGAAAAAACTATCTGAATTCCTTCCTCTTTGTTTTTACACCAGACCTAAAGAAGAGACAACCAAGATATTTATGCTCATGGTGCCAGACCTATGAGACACCCCTGTATAAAATATTTGAATACAACCTCAGCTCATTCCACTTGTCCCTAAGTTGCCTCCACAGGCTCACCACACTACGAGCTCGAACCCACACAGCTCTCCTTCTCTTCTCCTGCCCCCAGGCTTCCCCAGCCTGCCTCTGGTTGACCAGATAGCCCTGCTTCAGAGCGGCTGGATGGAGATCCTGGTTCTGGCCATGGTGTTTCGCTCGCTGGCTTTCACGGAGGAGCTGGTGTTCGCTGGGAATTTCCTGCTGGACCGCGGGCAGTGCCGCTCGGCCGGGCTGCTTGACCTCTACAGCGCCTTGCAGCAGCTCATCGGCAAGTACCAGAAAATGGGGCTCAGCCCGGAAGAGCAAGTCACCCTCAAAGCCATGGCGCTGGCCAACTCAGGTGAGAGACAGCCCGCCTTCCCTTCCCTTCTTCAATGATAAGTGCATTCACAATGTACATATTCAATTGTGGAAATAAGGCTCCCATTGTATAGTAGTTTGATCCAATCCTGGTTTCGCCATAAATTTAATACACCTGAGCTTGTTACCTATACACCAGGTGTGTCCAATCACTGTCCTGGAGGGCCATTCCACTTGGTTTAACAGGTAAAATTATATTTGTTTCCAATCCATTGTGATGCCATTGCTGATAATGCTGTGATCTGCTAATGGGTCTGCTACCGGTTTATTCAAGGTAATACGCTGGGTTTATCCTTACGTTCTGTAAGGGTAATTTTTGCCTCTATACCTTCTCCCTAGCCTCTGTCAAGGACATTGTTTAAATTGCTGTGTCCCTGGCTGAGATTTAATTAAAAGCCCTCTCTCTCCTGAGAGTTGGGGCTGGAGACACTGTGCTCCCAGCCTCTGATCCTTAGTGAAAGAAGTCTTTTAAAAGGCTGTTAAAGACTAAGGGATGAGAGACAGCTATTGACAGCAGCCAGGCCCACTGTTTTGGCAAACCCTGCTGGGAGCTACTACCTAGGAATCAGGGCTTTCTGTTCTCATAGCTATGGTAACAGTCAATGCAAATTGAAAATTGTAGTCCATTGACTGGATCTAAGTACGCCACGTGCCAAAAATACATACATTGAAGATGCTAAGAAAGACTTCATCAAATAACTTTATAAGATTATTTTATGACCCCGGTACACAAAGAGCTCAATTTGAATAATCAACAATAATCAAGCTTTACGTGGTCTTAACTAATGCAGGGGCAATGCAACAGAGGCACAGCAATGTATAAAGACACAAGGGCAGCTACAGTCAGAGATAGACATGTTCCACAATCCACAAAAGCAATACGCAATCTGAAAAGGTTTCAAGCTTGTTTCGCAGGCTGCGTAAAATGAAGCCGGGGTCAGTCGCTCATAAGAGAAAATGTATTTTGAAATCAAGTGCTACTGTATGCCACGATGGCATTTGGAATGCTAGTTCCGAATCCAATTGAGTTCCAGTGGTGTGGTCTGCCAATGGTTCTGCTCAGGGTCATGGTCAGGTTCATTTTCCCAAACTTTCCATTAGGACAGACAGATTATCTTGTAGCCTGGGTCTTCTGAAGATGGCTCCCCTTGTTGACTGTCCAGGATATTAAGAGCTTGGGGTGAAGGGTTCTTGACAAGACCCACAACGGTCCTGTTGAAGGTTGTGATCCTGTGGGCCAATCATAGAGCTCATCTTTAATAAGCGTTTGAAAGGAAAGCTTGTAGCTCAATTGATCACCTGGGGTGGGACGGAAGCAGGAAGAGTGGGGGATTGATATTAGAGAATTGATTTTGTAATTAAAAGGCCATCAGTCTGATTGATTGATAGAGTTTGAATTAAATGCGATGCAGTTTTCAGTCCAGTGGTTCTGGGTTTATGGGGAAAAATCTAAAAGATGAAAAATATAAAAAATGTAATTTTGCTTGCAAATTACTGACGACCGCAATTATGTTGTATGTGGAGTAATAGTACAGATACTTGTTTGTAAAATGCATATTCTGGTATAGATGGTAGGGATGTTAATAAAACTCCCAGTGCATAGCGAGTTAATCCATTCTTGGTTTTACTAGGAGTTTTAATAAGACACACCTGAGCCTGTTACCTATACACTGGGGCTGATCAAGCACATATCAAAACAGGGAATGGGTGTTTTATTTCCAACACTGAAAGAACACATGAGGCTCCTACCTATTTTGTGTTCATGAAGCATGTTTCATGGTGCAGTTTACTGCATTAGTAGCAGTTGAGATATTTTGCTGTTATTTGCTTTTACGTTTTTCAGAATGCCCTAACACATCAAAACTTTTCTATACTCACTTAACAGCCTGCTCCATTTGTTAGAAATTGGGGAGAAAAGTTGGTACGAGACTTTCACAGTATTTATTTAAATAGCTTTGACAAGAGGGATAGAAAATGGTACTAAAATCTAACAATCCCATTTCTTTTAAAAGCTTAGTTACATGTAACATTTCAAAAGGGTCGTGTTCTTTGTTTCCTGAAACCTATGTAGTAAAAAAAAAAAAAAATCAATAGTCAAATAGTGAGAGAGGATGTTCAGCCCTAGGCTCTGATCAATAGATCAATTTGCTCAGTCTAGTGATTATCTTAAAAACTCGGAAATTGATTAACAGTGTCTCCTGAAATCAGTGCGATTTATTGCAGCCAGCATGCACATGTAAACTTCAATATACAACACACCACCATGCAGCATACAATTTTATATATAGCAAGCATCAAAAGAAACATCACTATTATAACACATTTATTTTCGAATAAGGTATATAAATGATGGACATTGACAAAATGTTTTTGGTTTCTTTTTAATCACTCGATCATTCATCCTTGACCATGACACGCTTGAGTGACTATGACTGAAGCATATGCACTTAATCACCTAATTAGTGAGACAGTTGATTGGACACTGAGCATGGAGTGATTTCAGCTGTTAAATTGTAAGCTTGAATAAAAGCAATAAAGAAAATCACAGAAAAAGAAAACATGCCATGTCTGTCTAGGGCAGCGTACTGTGGCTTGCCGTCTTGGGTGCTCACAGCCAGCGATTTCAAACCTGATGAGACGTTATAACCAGACACACTTTGTCAATGACAGGCCACGAACTGGGAGACCAGGAGTCACAACACCTGCCCAAGATCAACAGATCATTTTGCAGCATCTTCGTGATGTCAATTGTTAATCAGCACAATAAAAAGTCACTGCACCTGCTCTAAAACAGAGTTTGTCATTTTTCGATCACATCTAGTGAATTTGATCTAAATATAAGTTATAAGTTTCTTTTGATGCTCAGATATAAGTGATACATTTCTTTTGTTGCTCAAATATAAGTGATACATTTCTTTTAATGCTCAGTATACATTGAAAGGGCTTTTCAGAAGAATTTCAAATCATTTGCCTTTTAAAGAAAAAGAAAGTAACATTTTTATTGTTTCCAAAACTGCTTTGTAAACAAGGCCTTGGTCTCAATGGGTAAATCTCCTGATTTAAAGAAACAAATAAATAAATAAGTCTGAAAACTCATCAATGATTGACTGTCGCATAGCTAAATGCCTTCCCACTGCAAGCCCATAGGAGTAAGCCTTAAGAATTTAGCATGTGCAGGCTTTCAATCTAACATTAAATTGGTATCGTGGAGACAAGCTGTGAATTATCTAACATTAAGATCTTTAAGTCAGTCTCAGTAGAGTATAAACTATAAAACACTCAATGGCAGAATATGTAGTAAATAAAACAAAGTAATGTCAATAACTTTTAATTCACTGACGCTTCAAAGTCAAAAGACATTGAGAACGAATTATACCGGAAGTGTTTTTTTCAGTATCACTGTATTCCTTGTAGAGACCAGCTGAAATCCTGATAAGGCTTTTGGTTTTAGGAAGTTTTCAGTAAGTGTTCAAATGCAGTTAAGAGATGCCAAGGGTTGTATGGCAGTAGGGGGTGTTCAAGTCAGGATTGAGTTACTGTAAAAATGAAATGTTTGCAAGCAAGACATTTTAATGTTTATTTAAAAAAATCTGCAAAATGAGCATAATTACTACATTGAGTCTGTGCATAGTGTACTTCATATGTTGCTGTTTAGATGTCCACAAATTTAAGCTGCCCCATTTAAACATTTTACAGCCCTTGCAAACCTACAATTCACTATAAAAAAAAAAACAGCCCAGTACCTGTTGTGTTGTTCAAGCCTTGGATCCGTTGCTTGTCTTTGCAGACTCGGCTCACATTGAGAACGTGGAGGCTGTGCAGCATCTTCAGGATGGGCTCCATGAAGCCCTGCAGGAGTACGAGGGGAGCCGGCACCCCCAGGACCCTCACCGCACGGGCAAGCTGCTCATGACCCTGCCCCTGCTCCGGCAGACCGCCAGCCGAGCCATTCACTGCTTCTGCCGGCTGCACCGGGAGGGCAAGGTGCCCCTGCACAAACTCTTCCTGGAGATGCTGGAGGCTAAGATGTAACTGTCCAGCCACCACCACCACCAACCCAAACCTACTCAGAACTATTGCTTTGGTTGGCCAGCATCCCCAGGCACTTTTATTTACAGCTATGGCCAAAAGTTTTACATCACCTAGAATTTAAAAAAAAAAAAAAAAACTATATGAAAATAATTTAGATCTTTTATTTAACATCATGGAATCAAAGAAACTACAAAATGATGTCAAAAAAATCTATCAGAAGTCAGAGTAGTAGTACAGTATTGCAAGTTTCGAAATGTCACGTTTTTCCATTTTTGTCGGTTTTTCGTTCAGTATATGGAAAACTACAAAGTGGTATGTAATTTTAATATGTTAACGTAACATTATTCAGCAGGTTTCATTTGACTTTATGAAGCAAAATTTGTTCAAAATTCTATAGGGTGATGCAAAACCTTTGGCCACAGCTGTGTGTGTATATATATATATATATATATATATATATATATATATATATATATATATATATATAGAGAGAGATAGATAGATAGATCTGTATGGAGATCCTAGTAAGGTTAATGGAAGATCAGATGGAATAAGCCAATGCAGTTTTGCAGTCTTTCTCTCCCCTATTCCCCCCCCGCCCCCAGCTTTCCCTTCAAAAACCCAGAAGAGACTGCAACTTGCAGATTTCATGTTAAGCTCTAACCTACTGCCATCACTTGGATAGGCTTGAAATATCTATACGCTGAATATAGGGTGCTTCCATTTGTTATAACTTATAATATGCCTTACCTGTATTTAACACGCTTCGGAGGACAGCGTGTGTTCGTCTTCGCCCTCCCGAGTCAGCGCAAGGGTGGTAGCGGTGAGCTGAGCCTAAAATAATTGGACATATCAAATTGGGGGAAAATAATAAAAAATAAAAAAAGGTTTTAGTAAGTTACCAGCATTTATGCTACACGATTGTATTTTGTTGTAGGTACTAATTAAGCTGTAATGACTTGGTAATATTTTAAAATGCAATTTGGAACAACTCCAGTACCGTAGCTTCTATAAATTATAATGTATTTATTTTTTTTATTATTTAATTAAATAATCATTTCTCAGGGAGGGAGGGAAGTGGGGGTATAGCAGTTCTGCCATTGGTGCAGTATTTGCTTTTCTATTGCATATTTTATTCAGCTTTTAGTAAGACAAACGTCTTAAAGGAGGATGTCATATTAATGGATAAAAATTTATTGAGAAAAGCTTGAATCTAAAAGTATAACACAGCACAGTAAAGGTGGTTTTGGGAGACAAAAAATGGCCATATATGTAACTGCTTTTACTGTTTTCTAAAATGTAATACAGGGTGAAATTTGTAAAAATAAATAAATAAAACTTATATATAGCGGGGCCAAACTGCAATGTATGTCTTGTCTCGAGGAATATAAAATAGCTGTCTGTCAATTCTGTTTTTGGTGAATTTAGACCGCAATACCTTTGGGCTGTCATGTCTTTTGAGCAATGTATTTATACTGTATATAAATCGAGAACTATTAAATAAATTGGAACATTATTAAATCTATGCTTGCTGTATGCTAAATAAACTGGGATTAAAGTATTATTGCCACACGGATGATCTGAATAGTTTAAACTGACAGATTTTAAAAAGGAATTGGAATTGAAAAAACAGGAACTGACCCCAACGCTGGAAGGAAACTGCAGTTCAAACGTTTGAAATGTGTGCTGAACCAACTGCAAAAGCCAGCCTTCAGTGTTAAACACAGGCATTTCAAGATCTGCATTTTTACAAAACTGCAAGAGTTTTTATTGCATGGATGAATTTACAAACCAGTTACTACCAATGTAGCACCATCGAAGAACAGAATTACAGTAACATAAGGCAGTGAATTTCAGGAGAGGAAAACTGTCAAACCAAATTTGAAACCTTAGCTAACATCAATGATCTCTTCATATTAAAAAAAAAAAAAAAACTCAGAATTTTTATTTTTGTATTCTATTGTAATCACACCTAGTGCTGGCAAACTCAAATATTTGCATCTTGTTTCTGATAAACAGTAGCTAATGACTCTGCGATTATTGGAAATAAGCAAACTAGTGCAATACTTCTGCAAAGCAGGGGATACAATAAGAGCACAACACGCGACCCAGAGTATACTCCACACCTGCATTTCAAAATATATGAGAGCAGACATTTTAAAACTACTATAAACACGTACCTCTGCAAGGGAGCTGTAAAGTGATGCCACATTATATACCATACCTTGTATCTTTTCACTGCCTTAAGTGTGTTACCTGAATACCAGGTTACAATGTTTCCAGTCATTTAGAGTGGGTTACTCTGATTGATTTCCCCATACAACTCTTTCTTAGTGGATTGAAGCTAAATGCATTGCAAGTGTGGACTGGCTTTGATTTCCTCATTCCAGAACATTGTGATCAGTGTTTGGGGTCAATTCCTGAGTTTTTTCAATTCCAATTCCATTTCCAAATTCCTTTTTAAAATCAATTCCGAATTCTGATTCTATCGAAGGAATTGGAACTGATATTTTAGGAGCCATAACAACTGTTGTGATGGTTCCAACTGCTTTCATTTTGAAAGCCAAAGTAATTGACTCACAAACAGTGACTTCAATTGAAGTAATGGCCACTGTGAGGAGCTAATTTTCTTTCAACTCTTGGTTCTACATATTCTGAACTAGATTCAGGTCAAAGTAAAACAAGGCTTGGGCACTCCTCTGCTTTCTACTCAGATGTGAATTTAGCTGAACGCTAGTTCTACAGTATAGGGGACATGTAATATGTATTTACCCTTTAGTTTTCCTGTCTTTAGATAATGTGTGTTTGTGAAACAACCACTGGAGGTACTGTACACTTTACATCAGTCCTCTTAGCTGAAGATGGCAGAAGCCATAACAAGACATATTGAAGACAGTGGTTTATTATCAGCTAACAGCAGTTATATATTCAGATAGTAAAGTCTGTAAAA
This sequence comes from Acipenser oxyrinchus oxyrinchus, assembly GCA_030684275.1. Taxonomy (NCBI): domain Eukaryota; kingdom Metazoa; phylum Chordata; class Actinopteri; order Acipenseriformes; family Acipenseridae; genus Acipenser; species Acipenser oxyrinchus. Next base: position 2,807,113 of record CM060281.1, on the reverse strand, counting down.
ATGAAAAAAAAAACATTCCAAGTATAGTTTTTCAATAATTATTTGCTTTGGCTCATTGGTTAGTTAGGTGAGGATAGCTTTTATTTTTCTTTACAGTATCCCAATATCAGTTTTTACTAAAACTATTATTCTAGATTTTAACCAGAATACCAGGAAAGAGAAAAAAAAATCAAGAAAAATTATAGCTACTAAAAAATATCTCAATGTGACAGTGTGGTGTGGACACAAAAATACAGAGAACAGAGAGACAGAAAAATGAAAACATAAAAAAAAAATATTACTTGTTTAATTTAGCCCTTTTGCTAATACATTCCATGATTATAAGCGAGGCAGCTAGTAAAGTTAAACCTTTTTCAGTTTTCTTTAAAATAATCTTTAGTACATTACTTAATAACTATTTCTTGAACTTTGCAGCAACTGGCAGAATTAGCTGGCTCATCTACAAAATATTAGCGGGGCAGGTATGTTCAAGAACATCTATCACCATGCCATACTACCTTACTGGGTTTGCCTTGCCTTGTTTATTGCCTGCCTTTGGTATGTATTATGAGTAATTGGATGTATTGCAGCTTGTTATTCATGCCAGCGTAATTATAGAGGAAAACCAATGGAATTTCTGTAAAGTTTGGTGTCTGTGCCCTGAAGATTTTGGACATGCTGCTATCCTGGCCTTCACTAGAGTCAAAATGAAGACATAAATCTACAGCATTTGAATCTGTGCTATGAAATCTGAGTGTTGATTGTTTTCATAGACAACAGAGACATTCCAAAACATTAAAACTTGCATTCCATACAAAACTTTCCGTTCGAAAAACACTTAATTGAAGAGCTCATAGAGCAGGTCAAACTAGGAAATCATCGCCACACTAAGTAGACACAAAACACACCGTTTCGTGTCTTGACAAGCTGACAATCTTTGCAACACAGAGGGAATAGTTTTTCTTAACCCCATGCTAAATGTGTGGGTGTCCTCATGGTGCAACAATTTGGTGTTCCCAATGCACTGCCCAATATAACCGAAATGCCTGAAGAAGGAAAAAATAAAAGGATTCAAAACACCGAGTCTCGCAAGTACACCACTAGCAAAATCGAGGTGTAAGGGGAGGACCATGATATGGTAAAGTAACCCTAATGATATATGTCAATGTATAAAACGAAGCATTACTTGTATGTGTTAATATGCTTTGAAGATGCGACCTTCGCTTTCTGTGTGCGTTTCGCACCTGTGCTTTGAAATAAACAGAAGAACAATAACGTGTTAATAACATTAACACAGCTTTGTGTCAGACAGAGACGGGCTTATAAATTACTACTGTCATCCAACACATACACAACAAATGCCTTGAATATTATACTAGTTCGCTCTTAAGACACAGCGATATAACGCATGATGGGACCATAAGCGATAATTACTCATAAAAGCGAATACTATTTACCAACACTTACTGCAGTATAATGCTTACCGTATGAATACTACAGAGATTAATAATCATTGTACGGGACCCATACCTTTGCCCTCTACGTTCAAGTGTATTATTTCTCCCGTTCGAACCAAGTTTGCCATGTCTTTAAATTATGTACGTCGTCCCTGCTGACTCCTAATTAGATGTCTTTCATTCCCAATAATATATATTTACTTTTTTTTTTTTTTTTTTAAAGAATTAGTAAACCAAACCCAGTTCCCAATTCTTCAAAGTACACAAGTTACCAAAAAAAAAAAAATTCCTTGTGCCCCGCTGTGATTGGTGGGACGACAGCCACATGAGAAATTGCTGTTGGTTCCGGTGCGCTGTCAATCAAGCAGTTTCCGCCTTCACTTCCACCTTACGTTCTTGCAATCGCAGACGAGAATATTTGCATATTTGTGTATGATGTGTGTATGTATGTATGTATGTATGTATGTATGTATGTATGTATGTATGTATGCATTTATTTATTGCGATGCAAGTACAGCACTGACCAGTCCAGCAAGCACAAAATGGTTGTCGGTGTGTCTAATTACCTAAGTTGTAATTACCTGCGAAATCCTCTGTATTCAGCATCGCTATAAAATTCACATCAATTACAAGTACAAAACAATACTGTACCGTACAATAAAATACGGGATTTATAAAAAGCGCCTTCTGCGAAACATTTCAAAGCGCTGTATATATAAATAAATAAAACGCCTTGTCAAACATATTTTGAATCTTATTTTAATCTATGTGAAATAATACATAGTTAAAAAAAATGAAAAAACTGCTAGTCTGTGTACATTAGGATGTCCCACAAAACAGTTTAAAATTATGCTGGTTCATGGGACATTTCCCATTTTATCCCACTCAGACACCTTGCTTACTAAATATCAAGGTACCCCAGAATTTATAATCTATGATAGTGGTCAATGTGATACCAAACTTGCCTGATTCTAGTGTTCTCTACCCACTTTGGTCTATTCTTGAGTGTATTGCGTGCAACGTGTTGATTAGTGATCAATAGAAAGAGAATGAACTGTTAATCAAAACATCAGAGAGACATTTTCAAAGTGTTTCAGTATTCTGCTTTTTTTTTTTTGCTGAAATTAGAAAAAGGTGACAAACGAGAAAACTCCCATCAATGAATGGAGTGTGCAATCATATGTTGATAATGACAAACTTCATGGGGGTCCCTTTGGTGGTCTGCTTTATATTTTAGCTACATGTTTATTTAGTGTTGAAGCTGTACCCATCTTACCCAAGAAAAGAGCCAGCGATAATGCTGCTAATGCTGTTACTCGACAAGACAAAAGATTTTAAAACTTTGAGCAGCATCCATTTTTTAGTAAAACTGCTTAATAAAATGCAACATTTCTACATTGTTGGATAAATTGCACTTAAATATGATTCTAAATGCATTACTTGTTACTTTTTACCTATACAATTTAACACTTAAAAAATGACTTGTAGATATTGGCTGATAGTATAAATGCCAATGTAATGAATGTCTCCTTTTATGCCTGGTACAAAAAGGTTTTAAGAAACCCCGTCTCATGAATACCACACATGATTTAATTAGAATAGCCTATTGTCTGTTAATGGGTCAATATCATTATCTTAGTGATGTATTTCTTCTCTTAGTAATTCATCTTTTACAAAGGCACACTTTAATTGGGCATTTTAAACAACTTATAAAAAAGTTGAATGCATTTCATCGTTTGTGTCTATGTGTTCCTTTTGCTTTTTTTTAATTAATTGCATGTGTGACCTATTAAAGTAATCAATTCAATTAGACATTTAGACAACCACTAATTTGCCTATTTTGACAATTCTCCAAGTTTTTCAGTTCCAGTGGTCTGATTTCATATGCACAACAAATCAAAAAAGAAGTAATGGGGTGTTCAAATACATTTGCACACTGCTGTATCTAGGACTGTTTACATTATGTTTATAAGGCCATTTTGATTAATAAGAATAAGTCTGCAGTTTGAAATTAATTCATTTTCAAAGCAGTGTTTTTCCTAAGAGAATGCTTATAACACTGAAATTCCTTGCAATAGTTTTGTGAATAGGGCCAGTAATAGCACAATTCTCCTTGTCAGATGATTAACTAAGCCAGAACACTGGTATGCAGAAAAAGACAGGATCTCACTGTGAAGCCCAAAGCTTAAGAAAACTCTACAAATGTCATTAGCGCTTCAGTAAAATCGCACTGGGAATACACAAGCCATTGTGCTGGCGAAGTGGGAGAAACTGGGATAAAGCAATCTGGGTTTTTTTGGTCTTTGTAGTGGCAAAGGGGGGTTGTATATTGCAAGGGACCCCCCCCTTGCTGATGTCAAGCTGTGATAGAGACAGCTGGTGTTCTCTTTGAGGGGATATGCAAAAATAAGTCAAGTCACAGCTTGTTTAACCCTCCCAACTGCATTGAGGTTTGGGAATCAGGATTGCTAGTCAGTTAGATTTTTTTCTCTTTTTTCAATTTAAAACGTCGACATATTAAATATATTTTAAACATACAGTATGTATTTTAGTTTTGAATATCATTTTTGAAAAAAAGGTATAAAAAAAGGTGTAAATGATTTTTTAAAAAATCAGGATGTCTCAGACAAAAGCCCTCTTCAGTTGTGTGGAAAGACAAGTAAACAAACACAGTGCAGTAAACTTGTTATTTTTTAAGAACATCTACGGGACATATTTACAAAGCGTTTCCTCCAGTCTTTAAAAAACTCCTATTTTAGCAAAAGGTAAAAACAGCTGTTCACGTTACAAAACTCAAACCAAACAGTTAAGTTATATATTTCAAGTTCTCTTCAGTACCCTCTATGTGTTTTGTATCTCACTGTGTGTCCCTTAACATGGTATTTTCTCATTTAAATAAATAGGAGTTAAAGAATGGAAAAAACGGATTAATTAAATAATGGAGAAAACCAGGCTCAAAATGTCCTATTAAAAAAAAAGCTTTTTAAAAGTAAAACAAAAAAAAACTTTCCCTTCAGTGAAACTCGACTTTGAAAAATTAACTTCTAATCCTCTTTAAAAACTGTTTCAAAAAAATGGATTAAAATGCAAAACTTAATTTAATTAATCAAAAGAGCTTTGAAGGCACAGTTAAAACGGGAGGGGGGAGGGGATAAAGGGTTTGGTGTCTGATAATTACCCCAACGTGAAAATGCATCATAGTATTCATGAGACATTCCTTCATCAACAACAAATGCCTGAAGATGCTCCAAGCAAACTTTTCAAGGCAAGTTACCCAATCAAGGTCCTTTATTGTATGCTTGGCCAATAAGACTCCATATGGTGTCCAATTACAGTAGCCCACACACCTTGTTTCTGGAGGCAAAATAAATAGTAGGGGACAGTGCCCTATTGCTTAGAACAGATCTACAATGGAGCAGTTGGAACAGCAGAAAGTCTACAGCGAGGTAAGACGTATATAGTTTTTTTTTTTTTCATTTGGTGTATGCTTTAATTGAAGACCACTGCTGGTGAAATCTGTTTCTAGTTTTTTTATTTTATTTTTTAGGCAAATATTTTACTTACTGATTTCACTGGATTGTATGTATTCCTATTCTTTTAATATATGTTTGGGAAAGGTGAGGCGGTGGATGGGGTCTATAAATCAGTGCAATGCATTAAACCAGAGGGGGAATAGCATGTATTTTACACAGCAAAAACTAATATAAGGAGTTTCAATAAGGAATTGTATGACCCACAACTGGGCTGACAAAAGCTGCATTTGTGGAACAAAATATCAAGTTATAGTCAACAATGTGTCCTTTACAGCAAATGTAACACATTACACGTTCATCGCATTACGGATAAGGCATGCATTCATTGTGAGAAGTGTTAATTCATGGATGAATGCATGCCTTATACGTGTGATCAATATCATTTGTTACAAAATATACTGGACTGAATACGAGTAATTAAATCCACATGAATTAACGGGGGTTGAATTCCAAATGAATTTGCAACCATTATTTGTAAAGTGTTACCAATAATGTAACAAATGTACAGTAAAGCTGCAGCGTTTTTTTTTTTTAAACTGGCATCTACCTGTTAGTTTAATTATGATAAGTTACTCCAATTAGTTATGATAACCTATTCCAATTGTGTTAACCGCACAAGTCTAAATGTAACTGTTGATTCTGCAAATATAGCCCTTTTGATGTTTTTATGACGCCTCAATATAAAACATGAAACTGCAGCTAAAAAATGATCCACTTATTTGGTGTTCTCATCCCCACAGTGATGATAAAGCTCCATTTTCTATGTGTTGCTCTTCATAGCCAGCGTGAGATTTCACTGCTATGATTACAGGAATACGTCTAACTCGACTGTCCTCAAAATAGTTCGCTGCAGCCAGCCCCCACAAGTTACACCAGCTCTGTACCTAATTAGGTGTTTAATGCCAACTTTAAAAAATACTTTAGGTGTGAGAGAGGCTTGAATCTCATTATACAGTAAAGATATTTTAACAACGAGTGGAGTCATGCTGCGCTTTTAAGCCGGTATGCGCTAGTTTGCTAAATTACAGGGGTATTCAGAATGTGTGCATTGTTGCTTTATAGCGGGGGGAAACCCCATTCACAGGGGGCTGCAGGGTGCACAAACTTACTTACTGTCTTTTCAATAAGGCGTTTATCTACCTTCCCAAAATCTCCATTACAATGGTGCTGTTTGCTACCACTGCTATGTGACTGTAATGTCCCAGCTGAGCAACTGCCAATCACCCCACGTGACGGGGTGAAAGCCCAGCCGGTGCACGGGTGTGTTGGGAATATTGGGTTGGCAGGGAGAGGGTACAGTCCCTCACTGCAGATACAAGTGGGAATGTGGCTGGAGCCCTGAATTGAATGCTGATTAATTAGGCTCCAGTCAGAGAATATAAAATGGGTGTTGAGTTGGTGTTTGTTAGTGTTAGTTGGTGAAGGAGAGTTTATGTACCGGGTTTCATTGGAATGGTACGTTGGTATGTGGACGTATTTCTTTTCATGTGCATTTAATCCATACAAACATCTTTCTTTACAGATTTAGAGATTACAGATGTCGTAATTGCATCATATTCTGTGTACAGATGTAATCCAGTGCAGTGAACACACATTAGCTTCCCCTACAGGCAAATTGTCACCTCCAGAGTAAATGTGTTACACAGGACCACGTATGTTTAATAGCAATTACTACCTTAATTACTATATTATGCATGTAGGACATAATTTTGATTTGCTTTGCCATCTTCTCAACCAAACTGAACTTGATGACTAAGAGACTACAAATAACATATGAACGAGTAGTTTAAACACAGAATATTCACACACACACACATATATATATATATATATATATATATATATATATATATATATATATATATATATATATATATATATATATATATATATATATATATATATATAGTACTTGACTAGACAAGATACAGTTTGCTTTCTAAAATGATTATTCTTATTCCGATTGTATCTCATGTTTTTTTTCTTCTTCTTTCCCTCCCTTTCCTCTCTTGCAGGCTGCCGGCATTAATTCAGACAACTCCACCTTGCAGTGCAATTTTGAAAACTGTTCCTACTCCAAAGACTACGAGACCTACCTCTTCCCCACTTTCTATGGGATCATCTTCTCAGTGGGGTTGGTGGGGAACCTGATCGGCTTGGGGGTGATCGTGCAGCTCCTGAAGAACCGCAACGTCCTGGGAGTCTACCTGCTGAACCTCTGCATCTCCGACCTCGTGTACATCAGCACCCTCCCCGTGTGGGCTGCCTACACCCACAACCCCGAAGGCTGGACCTTCGGAATAACCGCCTGCAACTTCGTCGGCTTCTTCTTCAGCACCAACGTCTACACCACCATTGTGTTCCTCAGCTGCATCTCCATGGACCGATTCCTAGCTGTGGTCTACCCGTTGCGTTCCAGAGGTCTCCGGACTATGAAAGTGGCCATCCTGGTGTGTGTGGTGGTTTGGCTGATCATTCTAGGCTCCCATTCGGTCCTCTTGTTCCACCAGGAACTCTTCGTAGAGGCCCATGGCGTCAAGCTCTGCTACGAGAAGTATCCCACGGAGCCCTGGTTGGCCCAGCTGAACTATTTCCGTGTCTTCGTGGTCTTCCTCATCCCCTTGGTCCTCTTGCTGGTATCCTACAGCATGGCCATCAAGGTGATCCACCGGAGTTCTTCGCTGGAGGTGAGGAGGAAACGGAAGATCACCGGGCTCCTGCTCAGCATGATCGTCATCTTCGTGGTGTCCTACCTGCCCTACCACATCATCCTCTTGGTCCAGTCCCACCTCAGTTTTTCTGAAGACTGCTCCTGCGAGGTGCATCACAGGATCCGGCCAGCCTACAGGATCATCTTTGCTTTCACCAGCATCTCCAGTGCCTTGGATCCCATTTTGAACATTTTTGTCAGCAACAGCGTCAAGCAGGACATCATGAAAGAGGCCATTGCCATCCGGCATTGGGCAGCCAGGTTGTTCTCTTCGGATTGCCTGAAACCCCCAAGGAAACCTTTCTTGAAAACCGTAACGGAGAAAGTCAGTGCGGACAACTGTCTCGGGAACCACATCCCTGTCGGTCTACACGGGAATGGACGGATTAGTCAAGACGCATCTCACCTCTCTTTAAGTTAAATTTCTTTCTTCTTGTTAGCATCGCTGGTTCTCTTTGCAGTGGAAATCTGTGGGTTTATTATGTTTTTTCCTTTGAGATTCGTAGATATCTCAACAGAAAAAAACAATACCGTTTCATGGTATCTATCCACTTCCTGTGCTGTAGGTTAAATGGTCTAAGTGCACCTTGACCGTAGGATAGAACTGACTGAAGCAAAGTGATCAGGTATCCAAAGACAACAGACAGTCTTACCTTTTTTTTTTTTAAGGGTTGTGGTGATTTGAAACACTATTCCTTAAACAAGTCAGGGGTATTTTGTGATTTGACTGTCAAGTTTACACAGAGCACATCACTGAATTTCCAAAGCAAACCGAGTTGAACTTTTTGTGTTGCTTGCAGCAGTAACCCAATGGACAATCGTCCGCAGCAATGGCGGACGTCTGCAAGCTCTAATATAAATCAAGAAACAAAACAGGTGTTAAACAAAGGGCTTGCCTTTTCCCCATGTGATGTTTAATATTATGAAATTCCACTGGCTTTTATAAAAAATTTCCCCAGTAAGTCTGTCATGCTAATTTTACAGTTTCCTATCATGCTGTTCTCAAAATTGTACCATGTGTTCACCATTTAAATGTTTACAAAAAACATATTAAAAAAAAACATAACAAGTGCTTTGGCTTTTCTGTTCCGTACCACATCATGGATCGTTATCGCTTTCTCACACAGCTCAGAAGAACTGAAGGTGGACCAAGACCATAACCAAGCCAGCTGCTTCTTCTACATCCAGGAACTCTAGAACGAATGTCAGCGAGCTACCAGGACAAAGGACAGTCCTGCAGGTGTCCGCCTGAGCTCATTAAGCGACTGGTTGGCAGAGAGCGCTGTAGAGCAATGAGGAGAGACAGTTCCTGCTGGTTTTGCCTCCCTAACCCGTGGGAGCACCAGAGCCAATGCCCTCCGGATTCCCCAGCGAAGACCAGCGCGTTCACCCAGCCAGGATGCAAACCTGCGCTGCCCTGAATGCATGACTCACCTTGCACACCACGTGGCTGTGTCTTTACTACAGGACACTTTCTGGGTCTCCCGCAAGTCCATCTTTAGTCCTCCTGATCAAAGTGGGGTGTTGCGGCACCATTCAGATTGATAAAAAAAAATAAAACTAAACAAAATCCACACAGTCTTTTTGACATATCACAACTCTTATTTATCAATTCACAGAGATAACTGTACAGGGCAAGTAGAGATTGCAGGTTTGTATTATTTCATACATTGTTTTTCATTCAATCTTAATCAATTACTTACATGTTTAACCCCAACTGGATAATTGTAGTGATTGTATAGTTGGGTGATCAAACCTTTCTTTTTTTTTTTTGGTTAAAAAACATGCACAGACCAATTCATGGGGACTACTAACTACTACAACATGCTACGACATACTTTTTTTTTGCTGTAAAAATTTAAAAAAAAAACAACGACTTTGTTTTAAATGTTTACAGCAAAAAAAAAAAGTAATCGTTTGTTTATAGAAAATATTTTAAGCAATTACATTTTATACAGGTCATCAAGCTTTCTGCGCTTTGCGAGAAATCAGCAGGTTGCTTAACAGGTCGCTGTGTAGCAGGGCAAGAGAAGAGATTTGTTAAAATAACCAGATGGGGGGGAATCGGAAAAGAATTGGCAAACAGTGAAAACTAACACTTAACACTGTATTTTTAAATTGAAGTCAAGGACCAAACAATACAATTTACAATAGGGACAAACTATAGGGACCTCCATGTAAATGATATCTAGGTCTCAATGGGTTAAAATCCTGTATAAATAAATAAATAAATAAATAAATAAATAAATAATAATTCATAGTTTTAGTTTTCTCGCCATCGAAACCTGCTTTGGCTGTGGGGCAAAGAGGTCTACAGCAAATTTTTATAGTAGTGTTGGAGGAGCTGGTGTTTAAGAACGTTTTATCCTGATTGAAACAAACAAACAAAAAAATGCCGTTTGTGTCGATTTTTTAGGTTACCCTGACATCTGGTGGCACAAATCAGAACTACAGCTCACCACCTGGAATGAAGTCAACAAGACAAACGGTTTGGATGAATGCTCCCTTCATTCGAATTATAAGATGCTAACTAGAGCGTTGACAGAGATTGAGTTTGTTGAGTGGAATGCGCTGGATCGACCAGTTTAATCACAAGGTATCTTTCTAAAAATGCTGTTTTTTGGTATTCGATAAAGAAAAAGAAATATATTATGACCTATAGAGCTATTCAACCAGACCCGCCACTGGGAGAGCCTAAATGCAATAGTCTTGTGCAAACATTCACCGAGCTCGTCTGGAAAACGTGATCGAATAGCTACATAGCGTGAAAAAAAAAATGCGCATAAACCACTTCTGAATATGCTAGCGGTGGACAACCTCCTCCACATCTCGACCCTGCTACAGCGCTGCCGAGCGGGCATCAGCATTGTGAAATCGATTAAGTTGCAGTGCAAATAAAAATTGCATAACTTTTTTTTTTTTTTTTAATATATATTCAATAGCGTCTTCCTTATCAATTTAATATAACTGAAGTATTACTACTGCATAACAGAATACCGTGTAACAAATATTCTTTGACCAACATTATAAACAAATGAAGGATTATTATTATTATTATTATTATTATTATTATTATTATTATTATTATTATTATTATTATTATTATTATTAAACGTAATATGATACAAAAAGACCAACCCTTACTATGGATGTATCATTTTGTTTACGGAGGAATTTGTGGAGAACGTATGGCTGTGCTTTGTGGTGCTGTCTTATTTATAGACTAAGCGAAGGGGCTGGTGGTTCACATGAATTAAAGAACGCAAGAGCTAAGCTACAGTTTCAAAGAAGCGCAGCTTTGCAGGACTTCCGCTTACGTTTTAACCCATTAAGTGCCATTGTCCTCCTTTGAAGACAAGCTACTATGTACATTTTTGGAGCATTTTAAACTGGCGTCTCTATTTGTATTGTTTTGAGAACCTACTCAACCACAAACGTTAAGTCTAAATGTAACAGTTCAGTCTGTAAATCCGGGTCCTTACAACGCCAAAATAAGAAACTGAAGCCTAAAAATAATTTCTTGGTGTTTTCCTCCACAGTGTGATGATAAAGCTCCGTTTTCTAAGTGTTGAGCTTCATAACCGCTGTGAAATTTCACTGGTTTGATTGTGAGAACACGTCTAACTTGACTTCTCAAAACAGGACGCAGCAGTTTGTAGCCAAAATGAAGGCTTTGTTTTCTTCTGTGAAGAAATGTCGATTTAGATTGTATCAAATTACGTAAATAGCTTGTGTTCTGATTTTTGCAAAGAAAAATGTATTCGGTACGTAATGGGTTAAGAAGGATCCCTAGCATATAACATATTCTCCTGTACCAGTGTTTCTCAATGTGGCAGTGGTGAAGTAACATACAATTCATAACCTGAGCATAGGTATTTAAAGATATACTGCCTTCAAAAAACTTTTTTTTCAAAACAGATAAGAACATGACTTGCAATCCCTTCATAAATTGCTTGCTTTTGAGGGGATTTTCTGAAAATAAAACCTGTTAACGACATTAATTACTACAGTCTAGCTGCTTTGATAAATTCATAAATCATAAAATTGGTCTGAAAAAAAACATCAGCTAATTATTCAAGAGATATATGCTAAATTATGAAAAAGCTGATAATTTTTAGAAGCACTGTGAGAAAAAAAAATATCAAAAAATATGTTTTCTGGCCACTAAATACTAGTGCTGCAAAACCAGTTAATCGGATTGAGTAATAAAATGAAAACTCACTATTTTAATAATTAAAAGGCAATATTAACTCAAATTACCATACCCATTTATGTTCCTGAATGCCACATCTCTCCAAACCTTTCCATAAACACAGAAGAAATTGCAAAGCTGAGTACTTTTCCAAAAAAAGCAGAACAGCGTACGCAGTACACTCTAAAACAGCAATATCTTATCACATGAACTGTATATTCAATATATAGCATTATATTCTTACCATTCTAAACTTGTATGCTATTTACAGAATTTGCTGTGCTGTATAATAGGACAATAGAATAAGTCTTGTAATTGTTAGAATGTAATGCACACCTGTGAATTCCATGCAAGTGTGTACCCTCTCCCCCACCCCCCCACCCCCACTTTAATTTGTGTAATAAAACATTTGTACAAAATGATCTGGTGTGTAACACCTCCTTCTGTTCATTGTGTATATTGCAACGATTCAGAAAAAGAGAAAAAGCCATGTTGGATACTAAAAATGACACTATTCTCTTACTTTGCACTGCAGTATGCGTTTCACATACTGTATGTAGATTAGTACAGCTTTGCCATATCATATGTGCAGTGTATTTGTACCGCTAGTTACCATGTTGTATACTGCGCATCTTCACAATACCAGTTCAGCAGAATGTTTTTTGAGAGCAGTTTTGTTCTACTAGGAGCAGCAGTACACATAGTGGCCAGCTAGTTTGCGTATTACGTGTCTAAAGATTTAAAAAAAGGACAAAGCAAATCTATCGTTATCAATTGAAAATAAATGCATTTCCAGTAAAAGAAAGTCGATGGCTTAAAAATGGTGTCCTGATACGAGTTCCGTACGCGTAGAGAATTAGGATCTTTTAGAACTCGGACTCTTTTACAAAGCAAACAGGCACCGGCAACTCTAGACAGCAATGTTCTTAACTCCATGGGGTCACAGGCGGTAGCTGGTTTTGAATTGCAGCCTTATTTGATGCTTTTGTTCTGTCTTTTTTTATATATAAATTTAGAGTGCCCAATTATTTCACCCCCTGACTGCAGCAATACCCCACATGACTCAAATACAATAAAATAAAATGCAGGTAATTACAGCTGTCAGTAAATAAATATATAATTGAAACTCTACTCTGCTTACATTTAAATACTCGTTCAGATCGGCGTGGTTTGATTCGTTTTTGCACCGGTAACCTGTCACGGCAGAGGTCATGCATCTTTGACATGTGCTTCAATGGTTCAATACAGACATTGAACTACAGAATTGTGGATCGTCAGTGTCTAAGAGTTGGTGCCGTGGCTTGTCCTAAGCACTTTTCTGCTCCCCGCGAGAGACAGAGAGAGGGGTGTGGTGGGGGGGGGGATGGGACACACACACACATGCGTGTGTGCGCTGCGGATAGACCGCGGGACCGTCCCGTGAGAAGGGGAACCCCTCGTCTTCCTCCCCGCTCATTTCTTCTTGGATGAGACGCTTAGGCGCCGCTCCTCCATGGTCTTCCGCGAGTTCCCATCGTCCGTCGAAGAGGTAGTAGGCTGGGTCTGGGCCCATTTCGCGATCTCCTCGTGCTCCGAGATGGCGGTCGTTATCGTCTGGACCCAGTTCTTCAGATCCGTCTGTTGAGGAAGGAAATAAAGAAATGCACCAAAAACACGTCTTTATCATTTGGGACCTCTTTGTTCTTTGATAACCCTCTCTAACCCACAGTTCAGTTGTGGACAATAAAATCACAGCCCTCACCCTAAAGCACATGGCCTGCATTAACCAAGCACTTGCATTATCGAAAACGTGAAATACGACAGTGTATATATTTGAATATATTGTTTGTGTTTCTGCTGGTTAAAGTCCACGAATGGGTGCTCACCTCGTCTTTCGTGTGGAAAAAAAACTCGCTTCCTTCTTGTGTCCTAGAGAAAAAAAATATCATTATATTATATATATATATATATATATATATATATATATATATATATATATATATATATATATATATAGTGCAATAGAAGGAGAAACAGTCTCTTCTGGTTTTGCCTTCACTGCTATTTAGCACACTTTGATTTAGCAGGTAAGCCCAGGTTTGGCACACCTCCTGCCTCCTTACTTGAGTTTGAAGACGTTCTTCTTCTTCTTGTACCCATTGGCCACGTCGCAGATGCAGTTGTTCAGGCTGATGATAGGCTCGCCGTTGAAGGTGGCCGTGGTGTTCTTGGCATCTTTATAGAAGCCCATCTCCCCGTTCGTCACAATGCAGTACAGGTTTACCCAGGACCTATGAGGTAAGAAAGAGGCCATGACGTACAGGCCAGCGTGCCCCACCTGCTTGATCTCCATAGTAGAGCAACAGAGCCATTCAGAACGGTTGCAAGCATCATACAAACGTGAAATAAGTTTGGTTTGCTAAAACTAAATAGCCGACTGGATTGTAGAACATTTTAAAAGTATTTACTGTACACATTTTACCTCCTCATTTTTAGAGGGATGGAAATAAAGACTCCTAGTCCAACAAGCTCATGTATGTCTTAAACTGAGGAGGCAGTGTGGTCAAAGTCCAGAAGGTCACCGGTTCAAATCCCACCTCTCCCACTGACTGACTCACCTCCTTGCGCTCCGTCCTGCGGATGAGATGTTAAATCAACGTCCTATTGTAAGTGACATATAACCACTGTAAAGCGCTTTGTGATGGTGGTCCACTATGAAAGGCACTATATAAAAAATTAAGATATTATTATTATTAAACTCACAGTAAAACCAGGAATGGATCAAACTGCTGTGCAACGGGAGTCTTATTTCCATCCCTGTTTTATCTATTAACCTCGGACAGGATCAGAAATGAGCAGCCTTACCACATCCTGTTTGCCACAGTGTGGGAGTTCAGGGCTTGCGGCCTACCTGTTTGAGGATTTCTTTTCAATCTCCACGTCTTGCTTGCGGAACATGCAGCCCTCCTGCTGGACTGTGTGAGAGGGGGGAGCCGGAGGGGCGGAGCAGGTGCTCTGGGCCGGGGCTGGCGGGAGCGCGGGTCTCTCCGAGAGGGGTGCTGGGGTCTTTGGGTCGGGGCCTCCTTCGAGGTTTGGGTCGGTCCCTGGCTCGCGGGCGGTCCGGTCTGGGAGTGCGCTCCGGCAGCCCGTTGTGGAGGCGAGGTCCAGGGTCCCTCTCTCGGACCTAGGCCCAAAAAAACAAACACACTTTAGGTACATTTCGGATATTCAGGACATGAGTTTTGGTGTTTGCTGCGATATTTAAAATTTACCTGCAAAGAAATTCAGTTTCTGCTGTTATTAGCATTCATTATGAAGTGTACAATCACACACACACACACACACACACACACACATTTTATATATATATATATAACTTCAAAACGAGGTTGACCATATGACTCCATGTTCACCGGGACAGTTCAGGCTGCTTTTCAACTCACAGCCCAGGTACCTTTCACTTGTTTCTTTTCTTTAAGAGAAGCAGGACTACACTTATCAGAATGCATTGGGGTGCAAGTTAAAAAGCCCAAACTGACCCAGTGAACATGGGAATCATATGGAATCAAAATCGCTCAATCACAATTCTTAGGTAAAACTTACTGTATTTCCTTGGCCTGAGAGGAGGGGATCAAGCTTACAACTGGAGCCAAAGATGCTTCCCAATACAGGCAACTCACCTGAGCTGGTGCCTGGGAATGCTCTCTCTCCTGCAGCTGTTCCACGATGTCGGCTAGAGTCGACCGCTTCTCCCTGCAATCCGAATGAAAACGCCAAGCCTCTTACAAACACACCCAGATATCTGAAAACACAGCCTTCCTCTGCATAACAGCAGTACTGCTGCAAGCTCAAGCCACTTTAGTGAGCATCCAAGACTTTGGAATGAAGAATCTGCATCTTGGGGTTAACCTGAAGCAATAGGTTAAAATGTATGACATGCATACCGACTACCTGCCTGGCCTATGTTTACAGAAGGAAATAGGTCTGGATTTTCTCACAAGCTTATCAATAGCCATGCCCAATTCCATTAAAATCAGACAACCAGTTCTCTTTGATATACTGTACAACATGAAATGTTTGCTGGCAATAAATATTCACTAATTTTGCTCTTATTAAAAATCTGCAAATGTGCATGCATAATTCAATTTATATATAGTTTACATGCGTGAACATTTGTTGCTGCAAATACGTCCACAAAATAAAGTTGCTGCAGATATATCCTCTTTACAGTATTACAGATTTTAAATTAGGACGATCATTTATCCAGAAGTATTCAAAATTCTAAGCCTGATGCTCATATGTCACAAAAGGTGTCTATTTGGGATCAGATCTCTCCCGGCAAACAGCTTCGGTTCACAGAGAAAGTCACGGAAGTCTGCCGTGAAGACTCACCCTCCTGTCCGCTTCTCAGAGCGATCCTGTTCGCTGGACTCCTGTCTCTCCAGCTTGCGTTCGTGCCTCTCCCTCCGCCTCTCCTGAGGCAGCTCCTCCTTCCTTGGTGGAGCCTCCTCCTCGCTAGACGACTGCCTCTCCATCCTCCGGTCGCGCCTCCTCCTCTCCTGAGGCAGCTCGTCTCTCCTGGCCCGGACCTCCTGGTCGCTGGAAGTCTGTCTCTCCTGCCTCCTCTTCTCCGTCTGCAGGTCCGATCGGCTTGCCCTCACACCTACGTGCTCTTGGGTCCCATTGACCAGCTCTCGGGCCCCCTCCTGGTGCAGGTTGGTCAATCTTTGCTCTTGCTTTTCTCGTTCCAGTTTCTTGGCTTCCAAAGCGGGCTGGACGCAGTCTGCCAGGTGGTCGATCCTGGGCTGAAGTCGCTCAGGTTTCAGTTCCTGACGGAAGTAGGCTATTTTTGGTTCGTTCCGGGGGTCCAAGCCCATGTATTTCGTCCCGTTCATCACCGGCATGTAGGAGGAGGCCACGGTGGAGCCCAGCTTCTTGGCGGAAAAGGAGGCGATTTCCAAATGCCTCCCGGTTTTGGGTTCGACCTGCTCGTAGATGGTCTGCCTCATGACTGAGGAGGGGTCCAAGCTGGGCCAGCCTCCTGAGGGTCCACGAGACCTTTAAGCCCCAGCATCGGCGTCGGGGGCAACTTACTCTGCTCGGCTTTTAACTTCTCCAGCTGCGATGAAAAAAAAGTTTTAAAACTGGATTTAGATGGGACCATAATCCCCCCACCCCCTACTCATTCCAAGTTTTACTAGGAGCTTGATTAGCCACAGTGTATAGGTAAGCTCAGGTGAGTCTTATTACACTAGTAAAGCCAGGAATGGATTAAACTGTTATGCAACCTTATTTCCAATTCCAACGAGAGTGTCCTATTCACTAATGAGTCATCTTAATCACCGACCGTTAGCAATCTAACGATAATGTGGGGCAAGCCCTTCTTAACGAACATAATAAAACCACTCCAATATATATCTATATACAAGTTCCCAGAACTTCCAGGGGAAAGGTTTGCGGACCCCAGTTTGAGAAGCACTGGTCTGGACAGGTGGCCAGCCCTCGTACCGAGGTAAGCCTCCTCAGTGAACTGAACCTCTCCTCCCAAGTTGCAGCTGCTTTGCGGAAGGCCTCGTGCCGGTGGATGAGCTGCTCCACCTCGTCCACGCTGCTGCCCAGCTCCTGGCTCTTGATGATGGGCTCCTGTGTCGCGAGCCAAGCATCCGCCACTACAGCTTCCTGGGCAAACTGGTGCACCTCCAGCACTGCAAAGGAAAGAGGGACAATCACAGAGCTCCTGTTTGACGGAGGCAATCAAAATGAGGAACCAAGAATCTGAGAAATATCAGAGCAAGGCAGTTATCCCGAATTAAGGCCATTGCATAATATGGATCATACAGTGCTGAAAGTTGGTGTGCGAATGGACTCACTGTGCTGCAGCCATTCCCAATGCTTGTCCCATTTCTCCGACAGCTCTTTCTGCTTCGCGATCACCTTCTCCAGTTTCTCCTTAATCTGGGAAAAAAAGAGAGAAGGGTTTATTTCAAGACATTTGCACTGAAATATATTTCCTTTCTTCCATCCTTTCTCAGCTTCAAGCTGGTTGAGTCATCCTGCCACGGAAAAAGGCACAGGTAGGCTCTGATCATAAGAACATGAGATACAACTAGATCAGAGATCATCCATGCACATCTGGTTCCTAGTAGCGGACTGATCCCAGAACCGCATCCAGGCGGATCTTGTATGATCCCAATGGATCAGAAGCTTGGCAACCCATTCCAGACACCCACCACTCTGCTTGAAAAAGTTCCTCTTACCCTCTGACCTGCATCTGTCTTCCAAATGAGCCGCATTTAAGAAACGTTGCACTGGACATATCTAGGCTGGATAATTTAGTAAGCGTACAGTATGATAGAGAAAAATTGTTTAGCAACATATCCGGAAAACAGACCACTGTGGTCGTAAACTTTAACTGATCTCAGTGGTGACAGACATAAATACTTAAATACCGACATGCTGCCTACCAAGAAAATCTAAAAAGCTCCTCGTCCAAAATACTCAAGCGGTTTGAAAAACTTCAAGAATGCATGACAGGTTTCTGATCTCAAAGGGATCTTTTTGATCAAAACCAGAGATCAAAACAGAAGGGATGTTAATTTCCCAGGCCTTCTTCCCTAAGGCTTCTGGTTTCTAGCCTGGCTAGGCATGTTCCCTCATCCTCATAACTCAAACTCCCAAGATCTGAGCTCTGGATCCAAGTTGATTACCTCCTCTGCTGCTGGGTTCCTGGCTGCCAGCAGCATCTTGCCCATCTCCACGCATTGCATCATGTTCTTGTTGCGGGCTTCGATCTCGTTCTTCAGCCCTTGGTGGTAATTCATCAGCACCTCGACCGACGATACATCCCTGTAAGAGGAACGGTTTCATCATAAACACAGCAGCGCCAAAACTAATCGGTCTCAAAAGCCATCATTTGCATCACCCTACAGAACAAACTGATCTTGCTTCATAAAGTCGAATGAAACCTGCTGAACAATGGTACGTTAGCATGCTGAATTACACACCGCTTTGTAGTCTTCCATATTACTTCATGAAAAACTGACACATTAAAAAATGTGACATTTCTAAATCTAACATGAAATACTGTACTACTAATATGACTTCTGGTAGACACTTGCCATATCATTTTTTAAATCTCAATCCTAAAATTCTAGGTGATGCAAAACTTTTGGCCAGAGCTGTTGATAAACTTTATGACTTAATGTGTCATCACCTATGTAACCTAGAAATATATGAACAAATTACAGTTAATTACTTTAAGAAACAAGGTTAGCTGTACGTCTAATTTTACCAGCACCTCTCCAGTGTAAATTACATGTGCTTGTGAGACATTGTTTTGTCAGGTTTTTTTTTTTCTTCCGTGCAAGGCAAAACAATGATGGCAAAATGTTTAGGGATGTTCGGAGACCAAGCGATTGGAGGTTTCCACTATCCCTTAATGGATTATGATTATCTTGCTGTCTGATTGGATAATGGACCAAATACCCGCCCACTCCAAAACTATATGAATACATAACTTAGGGCTTACGTGACACTAAAACTAAAATGTAAGAAATAACATTACCAAATTGCCTACCTTAGATAATTTATCCTCAGCAAAGCCCTGCTGATAAAAGTTTGTATTTCCTTTTAATATATATTTCAATAAACACTTTAAAAGTCTAAAGCTCTAAAATGCAAATACGCTTCAGGTTATAATGATCTAAACATGCAAGGTGAAATCCAGATGGAGAGAGAGCATTCCTATTAGAGTGCCGATACTCTTACTCGGAATTGCCTTTAAGAAGTATTAAATAAATCCATCAAAACGGGAAAAGCCATCCTTCCCTCACTTTTACAATCGGGTACCCATCAAAGGCAATGCTAAAATAATATGAATACATTTTTAATAAAAAATACTTTCATTGTCAGTTTATGGCCTTGGTACGGCAGGAAAAATGTCAGTGGATGAGAGGAAAATTCACTTCCAAATCAGCTTTTAAAGCACTTAATGTGGAAGTTAATTGCGATTGACTGGCACTCATCTGTCAATACATTAATAATTGGATTTATTTAATACATGCCGATAAATACTTCTTAAAGGCAATTACAAATACAAGCACTAGTATCAGCGCACCCCTAATTCTTATATTGCAGCCAGACAAAATTACTTTAAAAATGTCTAATTGCGATTTATTTTTACCGCCAAATACCTTGAGACTAAACTGTGCCCCTGTCTCCAAAAAGAAGTCAGGCTTCAGGTATGGTGATTGAACTGCTCCCTCCCTCACACCCCTAAGAGAAAGGATGTTCTCGCCAGTCCAGGGCAGGATTGAGGCATGGAGACTGAACTGCTCCCTCCCTCCCTCACCCCCCTAAGAGAAAGAGAGGCTGAGGCATGCGAGCCAATCTCACATCACCACCATCAGAGAAACAGAGATGACTGCTCCGTCTTTCTGAGTCTCCAATGGTTCCTATTTCCCAGCAATTTTTTTTTACAAGCACCAAAATTAAAAATGAAAACTAAGCACTTTACAATAAGTGGCGGGAATACAAATCCAATTACACACATACACAAAATTCCAGTTAAACCTGTATTACAGACCATAGAGTGACACCTCCCATTCATCTGAGTTTTCCCTTGTTAAATTACTTTTGTACAATGATCCCAAACTTGATGAAGTCCCATATTAGATCGTCCCTTGGGTAGTCATTTGAAACAGGATTAACTAAATCCGTGTATTCAGTTCCGCTTTAAAATCTAGGCTGTGAATTCATATGAATTTCAATAGGATTTCAAAGGTGTATCATCTGAACAGCTTGTATCTTTAGTTACTGAGTTAGGAAGAAAACTTAGCCACAGATTCATAATGCACTCAAACATCATAGCAATTAAGCAAATTAATTGGATTTCATATGATTTGGCATCCAATTATTTTAAAGCACCCCCACCCCAATCGCAGCACTAACCCAGTAATCAATTCCACTCTTATTCACATGAACAATCTTATTCCAACCCTTGTTCATGTGAACAGCCGCTTATTGTAAAGTGCGGTGATCAATGACAGACCGCCAACCTTGGTTTCTCTCCCGTGCCGATCTGACAGATGACGCTGTCCATCCACGAAACCAGATCCCTCACGATTCCGAAGAAGCGCAGCTTGTCCGTCGCCGTGGTGATCTGCACCCGGCACTCCTCGCAGGAAGTCAGCAGCTCCTTCCAGGCTTGCATCACTTCCTGCTCCCTCCCGGCGATGGCTTCTGCTTTCTCGCCAGCGTAGACAGTTCGTAGTTGAGCCGCGCTTTCCTGAAGCTGTCTTACCTAAGGCAAAGAGAGATTGCAAAGAGATTACAGATGCCAGCTCACTAAAACCACTGAAGAGAAAGAGAAAAAGGTCACGTCAGACCAGAGGTCGTTAAGACTTGCAATTGTGTAATTTGTAATTAATTGCAATTCTGATGTAATTGTAGTTGAACCTAAATGTTATCACTGGAGTATTTTTTTTGTTGTTTTTATAAATTTAGTCGTTGC
Organism: Acipenser oxyrinchus oxyrinchus; assembly: GCA_030684275.1. Taxonomy (NCBI): domain Eukaryota; kingdom Metazoa; phylum Chordata; class Actinopteri; order Acipenseriformes; family Acipenseridae; genus Acipenser; species Acipenser oxyrinchus. The sequence goes on along the minus strand of CM060281.1, from coordinate 2,785,752 downwards.
CAAATATTTTTCTCCCAATTTAGAATGGCCAATTATTTTTTAAGCTCAGCTCACCACTACCACCCCTGCGATGACTCGGGAGGGCGAGGACGTACACACACTGTCCTCCGAACCGTGTGCCGTCAGCTGACCGCTTTTTTTCACACTGCGGACTCACCATGCAGAGCTACAGCGTCGGAGGACAACGCAGCTCTAGGGCAGCTTACAGGTAAGCCCGCAGGCGCCCGGCCAGACTACAGGGGTCGCTGGTGCGCGGTGAGCCGAGGACACCCTGGCCGACCTAACCCTCCCTCCCCCCGTGCGCCGCCCCCTGGGAGCTCTCGTCCACAGTCAGCTGTGGAATAGCCTGGACTCGAACCGGCGACGTACAGGCTATAGAGCGCATTCTGCACTCCACACGGAGCGCCTTTACCGGATGCGCCACTCGGGAGCCCCCCACTGCAGTGTTTTTTTAATTACGTTACATGTAATGTGTTACTAAAATGCAATGACAGAGATTTAATAAAACAATGTAAAAGCAATGCATGAACACAAACTCTCCAGGTCAAAAGCTCAAGCCATCATTTAACGCTGCAGAACTGGTAAAGGGCAGTCGTTAAATGAAAGGGCTGTCAGGCGCGGGGACCCACCTGGGTAACAAGCTGCTGGATGTCCCTCTCAAAGGAGTGCATGAGTCTCTGCAGGCTACTGGTGTTGGCGCGCCCCCTGGCGGCCCGCACCTCGGAAGCCTCTTCTGCTTGTCCTCGATCTGCGAGAGCACCTCGCGGCAGTCGTCGAAGAACTTGTGCAGCTGGTGAGAGGCGGCCAGCATCTGCGCCCGGGTCTCCATGAGCTCCAGCAGGTCGGCCCAGGCCTCGTTCACCCCGTCCTTCCACTCCGCGATGATGGCCGCGTCCGCGTGGCCGTAATCGATCAGCTCGTCGGCCATCTGGTTGACCGCTGACACCCGTTCCTGACCGAGCGAGCCAGTCTCTGAGGCAAACTCGGTGAACTTCTCCTGGAGCAACTGGAAGGCGGAAGGGAGAGGGGTCTCAGCTCAAGTAGAAAAATGCCAAGCGCTCCCCAAACACTAGCAATCATGCTTTTCTGTTTTATTTACAATAATTAATTGAGTTCGGAAAATCAACACAAGAGCTGGAAACAAAAAAAGAGACAATTCCTGGTCAAAGCAAACATGTTGTGGTCAGAGGACCTTCTGAGGAAAATTTAAGTAAAATTCGCTTTCAATCTGCTTTTAAAAACACTCAGTGCGGAAGTGAATTGCCATTGATTGGTACTCAATTGTAAAGGTGAGGGAGGACAGTTTATCTTTTTTGAAATACGCAGGTTAATGAATGGATTTATTGAATACCTGCCGAGAACCCTTTCATGCATGGTGACCTCATATGGGGACGGATACAGAAAAAAAGTCTTTATATGGCAAATGCATGACATATGAAGATGCTACTCTCCACTCACCGTGACGTGCTCGGAATCCTGTCCCAGCTCCGGTGAGCCTGCGACCACCTCCTTTTCAGCTATCCACTGCTCCAGCTCATCCACCTCCCGGTTCAGCTGGTAGAGCCAGTACTGCTGCTCCAGCTTCCCCTTGCGCTCCTCCACCAGGTCCTTCAGAGACACGTAGAGCCGGTCGATCTGGAACTGACGCTTGCTGATCTGCTCGCTGCACAAGAGAGGAAGGGGGGTTTGCAACAATGCAATGCTTGCTGCATGGCTTGACCTGCCAGCTCTTCCATCAACCCGACGTCCAGACATACAGTAGAGGGACATGGATCAAATATACCGCTGCGGCCTGTTGTTATTGATCAATGAGTCCCGCAATTAAACACGCATATATTTTAACCAAAAATGTGGAAATGTTTGACATAATTAACATAATACAGGTAGTGGACAAAAAATAGAACCACCTGGGTAAATGAGGGCCGAAACTGAGTTCAACCAGAGGCACTGGAACAATTTTTATAGTGGGGGTGCTGAAAGCCATTGAACAAAACTGTAAGCCCTGTATATGATGGAAGCCATGCAAAGCCAGGAGTGCTACCGCACCCCCAGCACCCCTCGTTCCAGTGCCCCCGAGTAATACTGCCCTAGATGCCATCCTTAAAGTTAATGGTTAGGTTAGGGGTGGCCAACCCTTGTCCTGGAGAGCCACGTTGTCTTCAGGGATTTTCGTTCCACCCGAGTTCTCAATTGCTTAATTGAACCAATTATTTTCTTAATTGATTAACATTTAATACATAGGTCTTACCTGTCTGGGTGTCCCAGCTCCAGGAGAGAGCGAGACTGTTGGGACAGCAAGCCGATGGTCTCAGCGTAATCCTCGATGGTCTGCTCCAGGGCCAGGTGCTTCTTTAACAGCTGCAGGGTGCTGGCCTCATCCTGGAACAAGAGACACACTAAGCATGCGTTTCCACTGGCATCCTGAACTGAGGAAGTGGGAGTCAGCCAGCACTGTTATTGTTAACAAAGTGTTTGGAAACTGCATGTAAAAAGGTGGAGCAGCAACCACACACACACCAGTCTAGCGAGAGAAGACCATTCGTCCCATCAATGCTCGTTCGGTTCCGAGTAACTGTTTGATCTTAAGTTGGGTTTTCCAGGATCCATTAAGCAAAGCGTTGGCACTGGCAGTGAACTCACATTAACCTTAGATCAAATCAGCGTAAACATCAAGTATATTTTAACTAGATAAGTCATTTCTTACCCTCTTCACTCTCCATGTTGTATCTCCTTCCTTCTATCCTAACTCATTTGCCATTTAATTTCCAACAGCTTCCTCTCTCTCCTGGTTTCTGTGCTGCTTAAAGTATTAGGTATTGTACGTTGCCCTACCTTGCCCTTCTCCTCAGTCATCATGTGCAGCTCCTGCTCGCTTAGCCACGTTTCCACCTCGGCCACATCGAAGTAGTACTGCTGAGCCTGGTACATGCCGTCCAGGGTGATCTGCCGCTGCTCTGTCTCCGAGCGCAAGGTGTCCCACAGCTGCTGCAGGCAGTCCAGGCTGGAGCGCACACAGTCCGCCTCGGGGCTGCGGATGGAGGCGATCAGCCCAGCCCTGTCCAACACGTCATCCACCCTCCCCCTGTGTCCCTGGAGTTCCCTCTGCAGAGACTGGGGGAAAACACGCAATGCTCACGCTAAACGCTTTCTTTCAATCGAATAAACACACGGATCATCTGTCATTTATGGCATGGGATTGTTCTGGCCAGTTCCTTTAAGTAATTGTAGGTTTATTATGCACTTCCATTCATTATATAGGTGTCTCAAAAGGTGCAGTTTTGAAAGAAACACATGTCACACCACACAGGTATTTCCATTTTAAAACTTGATATCTGGTACTACTTTAGGTTAAAGGAAACTCAGTTTCTATGTCTTTCTCCTGGGTTACCGTTTTGCACTTGTGCTCCCTGGGTCACTTAACCTTAGCAGTGTCTTCAGGGTCATGTTACTGGCTGAAAGCGTGTCACTCATTGGGGGAAGCAGCTGATTGGTTATTGACAGGAAAGAAGACAGTGTCTCTGTCAGCCCCTCCCACAGTACCGCCCACACTTACACAAGCCAATCAGCAGCCAGGATGAGGGAGATAAAATGACCCTTGAAGAATAAGACAGTGAATACTTTCAAACAGAGTTTTCTTAACCTAGTGTAGTACCAGATATCAAGTTTTGAAATGGAAATGCCAATCTGCTATAATGTGTGTTACTTTCAATACACACAGAGAAATTTTAAGGAGCTATTTTGTTAGCTATAATTTCTTTGAAGCTATGGTTTTGTACGATACAGTTCCTCTATTTTTTATTTAAAGATTAATTAATTAATTAACGGTAAAACTAGATCAGACTGTGCCCTTCAAATAGCACTAGGATCCATGCAATTAGCCATCAAAATAGAAAAAAAACAGAAACCAAAAATAACTCAAAAGAAATAAATAAACAAATAATAAGTAAATAAAATATACACAGTATACCTACACTGCATGAGGCATCAATTCACCCCGAATCCAGAAATTTAAAGAAAGCACTCCATGTTTTATCAAATTCTGAACTACTTTCGAGATCTCATTGTCAATCTTTCCAATGAAACATTCAATCATAAGATTTAGCCAATGTTAATGTTATATATTTATTTTATTTTTCCAATTTTTTTTTTTTTTGTGATTGCAAGAGAAAGAAGCAGAAATTCTGACTCAGAGAGATTTAAGAGTGCGAGAGATCCAAGACAGGTGGCAGGAGAGACTGGGATGCTATATATATATATATATATATATATATATATATATATATATATATATATATATATATATATGGCCCATAATCTGTGATAGTGTACTGACAATGATATGCCAAAATTGTTTAACAGGTTTACAAAACCAAAACACATGCTTGTCAGTGCATTGTTGACAGATTTCAGAGCCCCATTAAGAATAGTTTGGATTTGTTATTATTATTTGTTTATTTAGCAGACGTCTTTATCCAAGGCGACTTACAGAGACTAGGGTGTGTGAACTATGCATCAGCTGCAGAGTCACTTACAACTACGTCTCACCCGAAAGACGGAGCACAAGGAGGTTAAGTGACTTGCTCAGGGTCACACAATGAGTCAGTGGCTCAGGTGGGATTTGAACCGGGGACCTTCTGGTTACAAGCCCTTTTCTTTAACCACTGGACCACACAGCCTCCTATATAGTTATAATGAATTCGGAGTAGTGCTTTAAATTGAATAAGTTGAATATTTGAATTAACGATGAAAATGTATTGTTTCCAAAAGACTTCACTATTATTGACACCAAAAGCTCAAATCCACTTATCCTTTTGAACACAAATTTCTTGATCCATGGTACTTAGTAATTTATATATTTTAGACACAATATTTCTCTTTCCTGATATTTGTAATAAGCTATTAGTAAAAAAAAAAAAAAAAGATGGAGATGATATTGCTAATTGTATATTTATCTTCGATTTAATAGTCTCTCTTAGTTGAATGTATTGGAAGAAGCACCTTTGTGGTAGGGAGAGTCTCTCTATTACTTAATTAAATGAAAGAGTCCCTCCATCAAAGAGATGCATTAGGTGAGTAATGCCCTTCTATTTCCAGGAATGAAAGACAAATGGTTTACCAGCAATTTCAAAGTCAGGGTTGTGCCAAACAGGTGATAAAATACATAGAGAAGAATTCTGTTTAAGGATTTTATGGGCTATCAACCACGCTTCAATAGTTGTTGATATGCAAGGATTAATATATATATATATATATATATATATATATATATATATATATATATATATATAGCAATTGAGTTTTTAAAAATGAATTCCTATAAATGCTACAAGAGGATGGACATAGGTGGCCAGCGACTTGCCTGATTCTTCTTCATGAGCTGCTGTACAGCCTGCAGGCTGTCCCCATGCTCTTTGGAGGTTGCCAAGGGAAGTCTCTCCTGAACCCACAGCTACAAAACCAGCAAACACAGACCAGGTGTCAGGTGCAAACTTAATACAGCAGAACCTGTCATATCCGGTTTAAACTGGTTCCAGTGGTCCATCGGATAGGTAAAGACATTGTATCTCAGAAGGAGTCGTCATACTGCATTGTGGTTGCTTTATTAATGTCAGGGCATTTTAAATGAATAATGTCAGGTACGTCCGCGTGTCTGAAACACTAAAGTATGGTACGGCACCTATTCTATGTAAAGAAAATAAGTGAATTGACTTCAAAACAAAACACGAATACAGTAACCTACCAATCTCCAACTTTAAATCCAGCCTGTCTTGCTACGATCTGAATTGACTGTTTTTACACCCGAATAAACTGTGCATTGATAGGATAAGTTCTGCTGTAGTTGAACCCAGCTATGACAGCTTCTACTGTAGATAACACGGCATACAGAAGGAACACAAACGGACAGGCGGTAGATAATATAACAAGCGAATTTAAAACAGACTCACGATTTCGTCCTCCAGGTCACGGCTGACTTGGTGCACCTCCTTGGACGCCAGCAGTATGCGCCGCCTCTCTTTGAGGGGCTCAATTAGCCGGACGATCCGCGTCTCCACCAAGTTCTGCTTCTGGTTAACGCTGTCTTTGATCGCCCCCTGCTGGGGGATGGAGGTCGCCTGCACCTGCAGCTCCCCAACTTCCTTATACCAATCCTCCATCTGCGCCTCCATGGTCTGGAGAGAAACGCACAGCCAGGGACAGAGTGAGCGGCGACTGAGCACGCTGGACAAAAACCTTTAAAACAGGGGTGTCCATTCCAGGTTGAACAGGTAAAATGAGATTATTAACTACTGTAGGTTTTAATTGGTTCAATTAAACGATTTAGAACAGGGTTGGAAGTGGAGTGGTAGGGACCTTGGGACACCTCTGCTTTAGAGATGGACGTAAAATTATGCGCAGGACAAAAGGAGTCTAGCTTTCTACTTGTTTACTTGATGCATTTTGAGGTACAGTAGTTTTGATAAAGATGCAGTCGAACATCTTAAGGAATAAAATCAATGATCAGTCTCTGAAATAGCAGTTTCTCTTTACCCCTAATGGTATATTTAACTTGTAACTACTATCCACAGATCCTGTGGAACCAGAGTGCTTTTAAAATGCCTGCTGCTCTGCAGCTGCTCTCTGTACCCTCTAGCAGACCTGTTAAGTCAATGCAGTTTTATGGTGGTGCTCTTGCTGGGCTGGCTACTCCAGCAGTGCATATATTGATGAAAAAAAATACCGAAGTGATGCTGTGATGGAGGTGGTTAGTGGTTTCTTTCCCGTTTGCCCATGAGGAACGGGAGCAATGTCATCGCCGCATGGATTGTGTCCGAGTGTCGGATATCATACAGAAGGAAGTGGTACTGAGGAAAGGAAACCTAACTGAGGCCATTAAATCCATTCTGTGTTTGCAACTTTATCACTGGGAACCCATTCTTTGTGTTTAAAATGTTTAGGTTCTGCGGTATCTATTTAAAATACAAAACATTGTAAGTACCCATTCACTTCCTGTGCTCTAGGTCAATTTCACCCAACAGTCTGCAAAAAGACCATGTGACTCCCAGACTAGTACATTAGGCATCAGGAAACTGCAGTGTGATAAGCTTGATCTATAGTGTTGCAATTGAAAAATCAGTAGTTAAAAAAGTAAACGGCTAAGAGTCACCATGACATATTATGTGAACTGTGCTGGAGCGTAGACAAAGCAGGTGTAAATACATTTCTTAAAACAGGAAATCAAATACAGCAGTTTAGCGAGAATTAAGCAAAAAACTAAAAATAGCAGGAAAAAAGAAACATTACCATGGCATTTGGATGTATTTCCTCATTAATACTCTGAGTTGCTGCTTTCTAAGTTTGGAAGCATCTGGGAGTGCAAACTGGGAAGCAGCTTCGTAAATCTGACTCCTCGCCTCACTCTCTGGCAAAAACAGTTCATTATGCCAAAGAGAAATCTGACCTGCTACCAAGCCAACAGACAGAATGCAAATGCCAAAAGAAAAGAGGAGAGAGGTGACGTTGACAGCCAAAGCCCAAATCAAAAGTAAATAAAGTCAGCCAAAGCCCAAATCAAAAGTAAATAAAGTCAGAATCCACCACAGAATGTATTTTTGAAATATACTGCATGGTGAAATGTATATTTCATGGACATTTGCAGTCAAAATGTATTTGGTCCCTGCTATCTACTGTAAGAAATATATTCTGTTTTCATATATCCATGATATATTAAGATCATGGTATATTTTAGGGTTATAATATAGGCTATAAAAGTGGACAAATATATTTGACGTATATTTCAGATACAAGATCCTGTTCACAAAGTTATGACTTCATACGCTATTTAAAGAAATGTTTGTTTTATCAATAAATAAATATTTATCAAACTGTTTGTAGAACAGTTTAGTGATTATGAAGTCATTGCAACATTGAAAAAAAGCATTATTTAAATACTTGTGCCAACTGCCATTTAGACAAAAAAAGGTCTAAAAAAGCACGGAACTTGAATTAAATCAAAGTTTACGGATGCATTGCCATCTGTGTTTAAAAGCCTGAACTGACCCAAACTGTCCTAGTGTACCTGGAGTCATGTGTAAAATCTAGCTATGCTGTGCAAAGTCTCTGGCGATGCCTTGGTTTGATTTAATCTAGGCCTGCTTATGTTTGAGATCAGATCCACAGAAGCCCATTCATGTTGGAATGACATCCCTATTTCATACCATATGGATCCCATTCATGGAAACAAGGCATATAGCTCTCTTTTTTATATGGGATTGATGCAAACTGCATTGTGAGGCTGTAAAGGAAGTCATAGCAGCTCATAGCACCAGCATGCTGTCAAAAAGAAGAATGAAAGAGGCTGCAATGAAAAACTGGCTGTGTGGACAATGCATGGGGATGAACAGCTCAGATGAATCAATGGTGCACCTGTCTACAACCCCAGTCACCTGCAAAACACTGTAAAGGGTTGAGTTATACACTAATGTCTAGAAGACTAAATTGGCTAACTAAGTATCTATGGGAAACTTTGATATATTGTTCTTAAAGCCTAGGTAATACCCTATCCACACTACCTAAAGAATGCATGATCAACTGAACTGATGGCCACTCTGTGGGGTACGATAAGTTTACCAGCCAAGACTTTGGAAAAAAAAACAAAAACATGTGTGCATTATAAAATGCATACATAGATAGGAAACTGAACATGATACAATTATACACACAGTAGCCAAAGATGATAGAATGGAGTTTACACTATACTATGCTGCAGTATAAAGTGACCATACTATACTATCAAGTGTGATAAATCATGCTTTTATTTAGGTAAATCAAACTGATGTGAATGGATATATCTAAAACCTTTGTCCAGCTGTTTCAAAACCCTGATTAAATCACAAACGGAAAGGAGAGAGAGAGAGAGGTGAGCCATGCACAGGGACGCAGAGACCTGGAGCTGCTTGAGCTGCTTGTTGATGCTGGTTAGGTCTCGGCCCTCATCCACCTGGCCCAGCCTCCCCTCGAGCTGGAGCAGCTGCTGATCCAGCTCCGTGTAGCTCTGCACCAGCACATCTGCCTTGTTGGCCTCGAAAAGCTGACGAGCCTTGGCCTGTGTGGTGGACTCGAGCTCCAGCCAGCACTGTCGGATCTCCCCCAGCTTCTTCCGCACAATGGAGCCCAGCTCTGGCTTCTCCTGGATCAGCTGCTGGCCCTCCTGGAACGCGCACACACACAGAACGGGTTAGAGACATGCCTGCCACTGCCGCTGCTTTAAAAGCCTACCTCTTGCGGTAGCTTCTCCTCAGTTCCGATTACCAGTCTGTGTGATGTGTAACACAGCCTAGATCAGCTGAAAGTGTCCTTTAAATAGTAAGAACCTGCCTGGCCTCAGCCACCTATGTATAGCCAGCAATAGGAAAGAAAACCTCGATCCACAGTTTACGAGGTGTCGCTCGCTGTCACAATTATAAAGACACTGATAGCTGATCTAGCCTGTGTTAGAGACATCTGTAACTAGATCAGCATGGGATCACTGGTTCAAAGAACAAAAGCTGTAGGATTGGTCTGGTATTATGTGACTTTGACCTTGGTTGACCTAGGACAGCATTTCTCCACAGTCCTTGTTTGTCACTTAGTTTAACTGTGCAACCTTACCCTCCTGACCTCTGTCAGATACAAAGAGCAAGGATTGACAAATCACAAGCATTATTTTACTGTACTGCTTAGTGTACCAGCTGAATACAATTTTTGTAAAAATAAGGAGACAGCTACCTCAACAGCAACACCCTGAATCGCTGCAAACATCACAGTCTTAGTTCTTTTGGTTTGATGACACCAGCTGTTGTAATGGACTGTGGGCTCCAATGCATCAAACCCAGGCAACAGTCATTTTCGGCCAACGAGGTATAGCTTATGACAGCTTTTTCTAAACTGAGCCCAAGACTGCAGAGCAGCATGTGGTTCATTAGGCTGTTTTTTTTTTGCAGACTCAGGCATTAATGTAAAGACACACAAGCTAGGCTGAATAAACCCAGCTATCAGGCTCCACAATGCAATTCCATCAAAAACAATACAGCTCCACTTTGTGCCCCATGTTAGTCCCCTTTTTTACAGCGCTAATCAATTACACAATTTTAAATAACTTCTATTCAGAAGAGAAGCAGCCAGTTTCACCCAGAGCAGTAATTAAACTGGAATCACCCTCACTAACCCCCACCCCCGTGAAGACAGAGCTTCTCAATCATGCCTCATTGCACCTCTCAGCCAGAGGTAATAGTCTTATTCCGAACAGGAACCAATGGCAGGTGTAAGCAAACCCTTTCCAATTTCCATCCTTCCCCTGTCCAGACATGTTTTCAAATGCTTTCAAACATCGCTTATAGGTTCAAATGTGTTTAAGAATAAGTTCATGAATTTAAATGGAAGCAAAGAACCCTAATTGGGTCAGACTTTTGGTACCCTAAAGCACAGAATGACCCCTATATAAAGCTATAGACTATGGGTACTAATAGGCAGGGTGCCACCAGTGGTGGGGTTAATTCCTGTTTTTCAATTCCAATTCCTTTTTCCAATTCCTTTTTAAAATCAAATCTAACAGTGACTTCAATCCAAGCCATTTGTTGCCACTGTGAGAAGCTCATTTTAACAGAATACTGCCAATAGCAATTTTGATCAATGATGTGTTGGAATCGATTACAATGGAATTTGGAATTGGAATTTATTTTATTGAAAAAACAGGAGTTGACCCCAACCCTGGGTTCCACTGCATCTCTGTGCTGTAGATCTGCATTTCATCTCTCCAGTCAGGGCTGCAGAAGTCTCTCTCTCTCTCTTTGCTAGAGCCTCATATTGCAGAGACAGCAAGCTCCTCCACCCAGCACTAGCGCGTCAGAGCTGGGAAAGCAGTTTGTTTTTGCTGGAGACGAAATTGCAGCAAGCAGCACGTGATGCAATAATGCACTCCCCCCTCCTACACAGCGAGGCTGACTGCAGATGGCAAATGCAGCGAGAAATCAATCGCACCTCAGCGGGACTGAAACCTGCACCAATCTTAACATGCAGGAATAGTTCTTCCACATGCACGCTCAGACACACAGTGCAATGCCCTTTGTATTAAAGGTATTTAAGTTTCCACCAAGATGTAATATCAGTGGTGCAGTTAAGTCGGAATGCGCTGGACCAAAGTTCTGGTATTATTTTCTCTAGGCAGCTCAGACATCATTGTTCTGCCACTGACACAGAGACAAGTAAAGGAAAGCATTCTGAAAGACGTGGAAATACTTGCAGAAATTAGATAAATGCATTACCTATTATACATGTGTTAAGTTCAGTATACAAATAAAATGTGATATCCGTATAATAATTCTTGTTTAAGAAAATCAACATTTTAGGTCTATTTTAAGACCAGATTTAGGACTACACCACTGTCTCATTTACAGGAGCGTCCTGTCAGTGTTTATGGGGATGGAAGAATTAGGTAAGGAAAATTTTATAGGTTTTAATGCCTGTCATTAAACTATTACTGGGGTACGTGAAATTTGTAGATTACTCAAATATGATTTTATTAGAAATTCCCACCTCTATTATGTTGCACATGAGCACATCGTCCTAGTAAAAATAATTAAGATTAACATAAAAAGAGAAAATGTATAAGGAAGAAGAGGCTGTTCGGCCCATCAGTGCTCGCCCAGTTCACAGTAGCTGATTGATCACAAACCTACGTCAAATCTATCTATCTGTCGTAGTCAATTTTGTTGCACGTGTAATACATTTTAGGAAACTCTTTAAAATTATTCAAATCCTATGTTATTAATTTGTTACAATAAATCCTACTGTTTGTACCTTCAGTCTTAACGTCACTCCTCTACTAAGTCCACAATTTGTTGGTCCCTTGGCTGCCCTTAATAGAGAGTTTTCACTGTACATGGCATAGCTTGTCCTGAATTCCTGAATGTCCGGATGCTGAGTCCAATACACCTGCATGCAGCAGCTCTCCGCAGAGCTCCAAGGACAAGTGCACAGACTTGCAAATTCTCAGACAAGAATGTCCAGGGAGAATTACACTTGTCAGCTGTTTGGAACGCAAGGTCAGTTTGGTCAATCTAGGACAGGTGCAAATATAGTGCCAGTAACACCATCATGTAAGCTCAGTACAGCTCAAAAAAAATGACAATTATCCAGGATGAGCCCCCATTTATATAAGCACTATGTATTACAATTAGATAAACGACTACTGCGAGTTGCACACACACTTCTGTGCTTTACAATGCTTGCTTATCCTTTACCATACCTCTCTGTGCTTTACAATGCTTCCCTATGCTTTACCATACCTCTCTGTGCTTTACAATGCTTCCCTGTGCTTTACCATACCTCTCTGTGCTTTACAATGCTTGCCTCTGCTTTACCATGCTTTCACTTTGCTATGATTTTATAGTGGGAAACTTTTATAAGGGTTGAAAATGGGACTCTTGTGAATTGGGTAGTAGGTAGACTTTAATATTAATAGAATGACTGCAAAAACTATAAAAAGGCAAAATGCCAAAGCTATTTACTTGGTGCACGCCTGCTAAGTTCCCACTACTCTGTCATTGATATAGTGTGAGGAAAATCTGTACCTTTTTCTAGCTGTGGCATTTATGGACTTAAAAATCTTAAAAATCTATCTGCTCAAAAGAGCCAACTTCCCAATGTTCCAGGATGTTTAACAAGCCTTTGTCAAGGGAAAGTGTGACTGAAAACAAACAGTAGAGGCATTTAGAGGCTTTTCATGCCAAATATGTATAGGGTGCTGTGTAAGGTACAAACTGATTTTCACCCACTTATGGTAAAGCCCTGACAAGTGGGTGGAAATCCAGCTTGCATTCATCGGAAACCTATACGATATTCTACATTTAAATAGTAGACACTAATATTGATGTGATAACAGCATCAGAATTATTATTTTTTTGTGCCAAAAAGGTCAGGTGGCTTTTATTTAACAGCTAGTTTGTATGCGATGGACGCGTTAGCTACACTGTTTATTGTTAGTTAATTATGTATTGGCAAAAATACAATATGGGGTGCTGTAGAGTACAAGACAATTCTCACCTCACTCAAAGTCAGATCAGCCAATAAGCAACCACTCTGACCTGACAATAACAGTTTATAATAAATATTTAAAATGATTAAACCGTATCGCTAACATTAATGTGCACAAACCAAACAACTGATGAAAAGCCATTTGCCATAACTCTCGATATCAGGGTCTACTTTGTATGATATAAAGTTATGAACTAGCATAGCTCCCTACAGTAGCTAAACACAAATACGAAAGAGTTTTTCATTCAGTCACAACCCGAGCAGATTAAAACGTACTGAACTGCTTAGGAGTGTTAAATGGAAACCCCAAATCTGTTGGTCGAGCCTGGATATCATACAAACGGTTTGCAAAGCAAGGTGAAAAGAATGCTGTTGGGTTACAAACTGTATGTATGTTGCTGGTTCATTTCAAAAGTCTATTATCTGAATTATCTGAACCTAAATGGGACATGGGATTCTTCATAAAAAAACAAAAAAACAATTCATGGATTGTTATGTAATACTGTCCAGATGATATTCCCAATCAAACCCTCCAAAAAAATACTTGCAATTATAATCTCATCTACAGCAGCAATAATTGAGGGGTTTGTAAGCTTGAATTAAGGTGCCCTTGTTGCCCATATTGTAGCATTCTGTGTCTGAAACCACGATGAAACCGTTCTGTGTTGCCTGCAGGCTTTTACAGTCGCTACCATTAGTTTTATTGTCTAGAATTGATTGACAGTCCAGTTTGTTTAGACCTCCCTCAGTGGTAATTTTTCAGATTTTGGGACAGAAGCTTCCAAGTCATGTGAATCCTGCTTTTCACTACGTTGTGGTACTCAAAATGGTCCTGCTACCAAGTCTTAGAGCTTAGGAAAGACAACAGAAATAACAAATAGACTTTTTCCTACATGGAGCTGTTACAATGCTGAAACAAAGCACTTTTTTTTTTTTTTTTTTAAACATACATGGTTACTTATGTTTCCATAATGCAGGGTCACAAACTTTCTCAAAGTCAAATAACTACTTAATTAATAGAATCTTAATCAGCTGTGTACAATTAATTAAATACAACATTAGGCTTTCAAGTTTTTACTCACAAGTGACTGAAAGACAGTTTCAGTCACGTGAGTAAGATTTTTGTAGGGGGCCAACTGCTCCCCTACTTACACACATTATTAAGTACAGTAATAGCAGCTGATCATATAAAGTCATGCATGCAATCCTATTTGCTTACCTTCTCAATCTTCTCCAGCCAGTCTTTATTTTGGGCTAGCTCAGCCATGAAAGCCTGGTGCTTGAGCCATTTCTTGTGCAGCTTATGGGCCTCGTCGCGAGACGTGTCGCGAGCCATCAGCATCTTTTCCGCGACCCAGTCGTCCAGCTAGGAAACAGAGAGACAGTATTCAGGGGTCTGGACTTTAGGGGGCATTCTGGAGCACGGAGGCTGAGTGTGGGAGACCGTGTATGGGGGAGTGGGAGAAAGGGGGCTGGGGAAGGGGGTGGAGGAAGGCTTCAGCAATGGGCAAACCTGTCTTCTTCAGTTAAAAAAAAAATACAAATGGGGATGAATTCTGTCCAGCCATTGAAGCATAATCCATGCACTCTTTCTTTCTGGGTTACAAAGAGTCTGTTAAATCTGGCCTCTGTTTTTTTAACATGCTACTACTGCAGTCTTCTTGGTGTTAAATCAACCAGGCTGTAGAATATATTTTCCTTTTAAGATATATCAATATCCCAGTTGATATATCCACAGATAGGCCCAGTAGCTCTATTTATCGCAAAAAAACCCAAAAAAAAATCAAATCAACAAAGGATTCCTCGTTGAATGTGTCCTCAGCAGTCAACAGTCACCCTGAACCTCAAAACAGATTTTTTTTTTTTTTTGGGGATGTAGGAGGGGTAGACGATACAGCCCTGCCGCCACCCCACCCCACCCCCCTTTTTTTTGCTTCCAAATCCTTCCCCCAACTCCCCGATTCTAAGGCTCTTCGATTCCAATATCTGTCTTAGATCCCTGCATTGTGATGCTGCATCTGCAGTCCTGTTCAGTGTTGCTGGCAGAATCTATAGCATGCATTTAGACACTGCTTGCTACTGCAGTGCTTGAGCAGAGCGAGTGAGTGAGCAAGAGAGGGAGAGAGAGAGAGAGTGTGTGCGAGCGAGCGAGCGAGAGAGAGTGCGAGCAATGTCTTTTCAGGGCGTCACCAGGGACAATTCACTGCTTTGCTCAGAACAGGAGGAGAAAAAAAGGAACTGGCAAACAGGGCTGAATGAGATAAGGGAACAGCAATAGCAGCACATGTTTTGCAGCACGCTGGCACATTGAGGTCGAACTTAACCCATTCAGTGCCATTGCCCTTGTTTGAGGATAGGCTGCTTTGTAATTTTTATGGGAGCATTTTTAACTGGTATCTGCCTTTTATTTAAATGTTCTCTTTAACTATATTGTTATGCTAGCTTACTCTAATTGTGTTAGTCTAAACGTAACTGTCAATTTTGCAAATATAGCCCTTCAGATGCTTTCGTAACGCCTCAGTTTAAAATAAGAAACTGAAGCATAAAGATGATTCATTTCTTGGAGTTTTCCTACTACAATGATGATAAACCTCAATGAAATATTGATACGTATCAAATTGCATAAATTCAGCTTGTGTTGTAATTTTTTCAAACATTTTATTTGGTACTTAATGGGTTAAATGCGCCATGGCCTAATTTCAAAGGCAGGAATTACAGAAATGACTAAAGCTGTGCACATTGACATTAAGGGCTAAATTCTCAAGGCTATTTACCCCAATTTGACATTAGAAAAAAAAAAATCCAAAAAGGGGAAACCCAGTAAAGTTATCAAACCAGAAATAAACACGTAAGACTTTTAATGCAGGGGCTTGAATGAAGTATTGACTCATTTTCTTATGGACATTTCATTGTTTTTGGGGTTGTTTTTTTTCCCATTCACAAACACTGATAGCGTTTTGGAGTAAATGGCTTTGAGAATCTAACGCTTTGAGAATACGGGCCGTATTCTTAAAACGCAGAGTCTCCCACACTCCCAAAACATCAATCCACAACACAGCACATCAACAAACAATCTGTGCCTCTTAACAACATCCTAGTTGCTATTTATCTATCAGATTATTAAATATTTGGCATTGCTGATATGTAGCCACAAGCAACCCTTTGACAATTTCACAATTACCATGGTAGAGATATAGTTTGTAGTGCACGTTCTTGGTCTGACGACAGTAGTGGTCTGTAGAAAAAATGTGGGAGCCGCTGGCGTAGAAGGTTATAGCACCCCCTTGCAACCCCATATTCCCTTCTGGGTTTGATGAATCACTTTCATGCAAGTCTCAGCCTACCTCGTGGCAATCTTGTAAGAACCACTGCAGTTCCCACTGGTCTAACAGCTTCTGAAGCCATTCCTCAGCCGAGCTTCGGTTCTTTTTACTCCTGGAAGAAAGAGATCGAAGGAAGCGCAGTCAATACCGGAGGACATATACAGCAATGAAAGTCACGGATCTTTTTCACATTTACTTGGTGTCAATTAGAGCTGCACAACGCAGTTACTGGATTATTCGGACTGAGCTCTCCAAAGTAGAGGGTCTTCTGCTCGCACCTTGAGATCAGTAACTGAAATTACACTCCGTGCTAAGATGCATTAAATATTAAGGTCCAGTTGAAATTGGCCCCAGTTTCCGCTCTGTCTATATTTGCTTCCTTTTGAAAAGATATATCGAAAGTAAAACAGCCTTCCAGTTGTTATTGCCACACTGTAGCGGGTGCAGATGGCCAGTGTATGATGGCTTGGCAGTGTGGCTACTCCGAGAGCAACACTCCTGCCAGTCCCTCTTGGAAGTCAATCCAGTTTATCTCAGCCTCTCAGTAGCCTAATTAACAACAGCTTGGCAGCAGCTGGCCCTCTGTGCGAGTGTTTGATCTGACACGTTGACGATGGGATCTGACGTATAGACTATTGAATTTGGCGTAGTGACTATTGCATCTGGTATGTTGACTATTGAATCTGGTGAATCGACTGGAATTTATTAACGAATAAACATGAATACTAAAGAAATTGTTATGTCGACAATGGAATCTGACTTCAGTATCTGGTACGTTGTCTATTCAACCCGGCAAATCTGCTATTGAACATGGATTATCGACAACCGAATCTATTGTTTCTTTCTGTCTGAAAAAGACTGTGCGAGTGGCGATTTGGAGTAAAAAGCTTGGGGAATCAAGACCGAGCGGTGCCTGATTGGAGAGGGTGATGGGCACCAGTGTATAGATGGCAGGTTGAGGATCTCGAGGTGGCGAGGTGGGTGGTTGTACCTGATCCTGATGATCTCAATCCTCTCCTTGATGCGCTCAGAGTAGATGCTTCCCTGTCCCACCAGGCTCTCCCCAGCCTCCATCACAGCTTTGATCTTCTGCAGGTTCAGGTCCATGGTGGTGGTGAAGTCTCTGTGCTTCTTTATAGTGGCTTCCACTGTCTCCACGGTGGTGGGCAGCTCTACATGAGCCAGGGCTGATTCCTGAGAGAGGATAAGAGTAAGAAACAGAGCTTTGTCAATGCTATGGGCAAACATTTTACATCACCTTGAATTTTAGGATTGAGACATAATTTAAAAACACCAGGCACGTAATTTAGATCTTTTATTTAACATCATGTCATCAAAGAAACTACAAGATGATATCGCAAAAAAAGTCTACCGGAAGCCATAATAGTAAGTACAATATTTCAGGTTAGATTTTGAAATGTCAACGTTTTTCAATTTTTGTCAGTTTTTCATAAAGTATATGGGGAAACAAATTCTGCATTACTGGATCTGGAAATCATGAATTTACATGACTGGGGAATCTGCTTGGAAAAGCATTTGAAAGGCTTAACCATCTTACAGATTACATGAAATCACTTGACCCAGTTCCCAAATACAACCAGATTTATGAATCCCGTTTTTTGTTTTTTTTTTGAAAATTGGATTAGAACAGCTTTTGGCTTGTAATCATACCGATTACCAAGAATTTGTTGACATATTTTTCTCTTTTAATGTGTTGCCTTTTAACCTAATTTCTTGTAGTATTCCTGCAACAGTGAGGAGATGATACAGTTGGCATTACTGTACCTGCTGGGAAAGGGGGCAGGTTTGCCAAGGGGGTTATTGCTTTAATGTGATCTGGCTCTGCTCTGAATCTGTTATGAGTAACATACCCGGGATAAAGGAATTAGAGGCAGTTGGCAATTACTGAGGCATGATCACCAGTCCCTGCAGAATAATGTCTAAACAAAGCCATCCCTGCTGCTCCTGGTGGTCCTACACCCTGATTACTGTGTTTTGGTAGGTGTTTTTTTCGGCCAGCCTTTTACTGTAACTTGATTAACTTAGATTAATATTGGAGGGAGCTTGCGCATTGCTGGGTAGCTGATGATCGTTGGCACATCTTTCTTCATTCCTCTCTCCCCCTCTAGCTCACATGTAACCTCGGGCATTAGCTAACAACCTCTGCTTTGAGCTGCTAGTCAGAACCTCCCTAAGCTGCACACAGCTCCCCTCTAACCCCCTCGAGTGGGTAGGGCTGAATGACAACCAGATAAAATAGAAATTATGCAAATCCACTGCACGTTTTCCCCACTGCTTCACAGAAACGCACTTAACCCTTTACAGACTCCAGTGATAAGGACTTACGGCTGCACTGTATGTAAAGTACAGCTGCAAAGAAAGAATGCAGTTTAACCCTGTAATGCCCAAGTATTTTTGAAATGAGATTCCATTTCTTGTACAAAGCACTCCCCCCCCCCACTCCCCCCCTGTCTGGCAACACATAATGCATTGTAGGGTTAATTATTGGCTTAACTAGTCCTGATTAACATGTGTGACACCTATAAAACATGTTGGATTGGGGCTCTCCAGGACCAGGGTTAGAGACCCCTATTGTTCTTTATATGAAAACTTCTGGCTTGTGAAAAATAATAATAGAGGGGTGGCTAAGCATTGTAGCAAATGTGATCCAGAAAGGGGCATTTCAGGGTAAAATACGGACTTTATAATTCCTTGATAATGTTCTTTTCCAAATGTATAATGTTACTATTCTTGTATAAATAGGGCACAGTTATGTTTGCCTATAGCTGATAACAAACCTCGAATCATCATTTTAAAACATTCAGGGGTAGATGTATTGAGATGGGCCAGTCGCAGTGCAAACATACGGCAATTTGCATTTTCGTTGCGACAATTCGCAAAGTATACATTTTGTTGTATGCACTAAGAGAAAATATGTTAATGAAAAGAACCGCAATATACTAATTTAAATATTTGTTGCGTCCTTTTTGCGAGATCTCTAACATTGCAAGAGTTGTCCGACATTTTTTCGATTAAATAATGAAAGGCAGTTTAATCCCATCAGATTCTATAATGGGGCCCCACCTTCACCCCAAATAAAAAACGTGATTCTATCAAAAAGCTTTTCGTAATCATACAGTAGCCCCTCGCTAAACCAGACATGTTTGTCCGACATAAGGAGGTGTCAGGTTTTTAAAAATACAATAAAATCGCACATACATACATTTATAGTGCTCAATGTATTTTAAATGTATAAATCATTGCGCTGAAATAACACTAGTGTGTTTTGGGCAGGCTACACATTACATCATGTAAAAATATACATCTGTACAGTAGGCCTATACAGTATACAGTACAGTAGTAAAATCAAATAAATACCTGCCACTCTTTACTTTTACTTTAGCCTGTAGGCTTCTGGTAACACAAAATAAATCATGCTGCTGCATTGTACATATTGGTATATAATGTGTATAAAAGATTATTTTAAATTGAAACTAAATGATTTGATCTTTTTATTATTATTATTATTATTATTATTATTATTATTATTATTATTATTATTATTATTATTATCATTATTATTAACTTGGCAGCCTAGACAATTAACACAAAATAGATCATGGTGCCGCATTGACAAGCTATGATACTTACAGGAGGACAGTCAATCCTCGTTAATACGAATTTTAAGGGACCAGCAACACATTTAGCATTATACCACTAATTCGTATTATCATGAGTAGCCTATAAGCCAAATGCATACAGTTTTTATTTAAGTTAGTGAGCAGTGCTAAATTGTGCGCAATTACAAACCACCTGCACATTAACAGAATAGGTGTGTTTCCTATTCCTATACAGATGCTCAGAATGAGCTGGAGGGGTTTGTGGCACATGTGTGCAGTCTATTGCTCCCAACATGTTGGAGAAACCAGAAATGTCATAGAAATTTGTTTTCAAGGCTTTTAAGTACATCCTGCTTTTTGGGGGTATTTGGCTGTTCGCCTCAAAAATGCATTGAGCAAAACTGGCAACGCACGAGAAAAAGCAGACTGGGAAATGCCAGCAACAGCTGCCAAAGTCCCCTGAAAGGACCCAGAGGCAAGTTCATGCAGGGTGGACAATAGTCTGACCACTGCAGGGATAGCATGGCTTCTCTGGGAGACAGGCTCCAGGTCATCTTTTAAATCAGACAGCAGGTAAAGAATTATGTGGCTGCCAATCCTGAACCTGTGCTTAATCTGGTCTTCATTTAAATCGAAGAGTGTAATGCGGGTACGAAATACCCTTTCTCTTCTCATCCTTCAAATCACTCGTTCTTTCTGAAGACAATGTCTCCATCTTGTTTTTCATACTGCCTTTTAAGTGTCTCAGTTGCCGGCAGCTTTAGTACATCTCATTATAATATTTGAGAACCCTGATTTTCTGATCTTTTGCAAATTTATGCAGGAGCTCTCATAATGACATATTCATCTAAGGCTCAACCACAAAGAAAAAATGCTGCTGCAAAGCATTCCCTAAAAAGTCGCTCACAGCATTGCGCTTGTTTGGTACATTTCACCCTAGACTACCGACTCGTTTGCGACTATTGTGACAGCCGCAATAATTTAGTGCATCTATCCTGTTGCTGGACAGGGGGGAAAAAAACGATTTGTCCAAGAAATAGAATCTAGTTACATAAATAAAGCAGCTTTATTCTTGTTCCTTTTGCTGTTGTCCTCCTCTTACCTGGTTATTGAGGAAGGACTCTGCCTGCTTGACGTCACGGAGGAAGAGGTGGAATATGTGGGACTGCACCAGGACCTCCCTCCGGCTCTCCCACATTTCCAGCAGCTTGTTCCAGCCCACGTCCAGCTTCTGCAGCCACTGCTGGAGGGAGATGTAGGGCAGCTCGGCCTCCTCCAGAGCCAGGAGCTTGTTGACCTCCTGGATCTGGTTGTAGTCCTCCTCGTAGCGTCCTATCTGCTCCTTCAAGGCGGCATGCTGGTTGATGAGCCGCTCGGCTTCCTCCAGATTGTTGGGGAGCTCCTCTGAAGCCACGGCCGTCTGGGTGCGCACCAGCCAGGTCAAGAAGTTGTCCAGGTCTTGGATGAACTGCTGGAGCCTGCTGGCCACCGTGAGGGAGTCTTCGCATCCTTGCAGGGTCCTCTTGAGCTCGTCCCACTCCACGCTGATCTGCTCAAACTGCACCAAGATCTCCATGGCTTGGGAGGGGTGGGCGGCTGCCAGTTCTTCAGCCTCTTGCTGAAGGCTGATCAGCTTGGGCTCCAGGATGGCCAAGGCTCCCTCCATGGTGGAAAGCTTCCTCTGAAGGGCCAGCACCCCTCCCAGATCGGTGCCGGCGTACTGGGTGGTCTCGATGGCTTTCTTCTTCTCGCTGATCTGAGACTGCATCTCGGTGCACTCCAGCAAGAAGTTCTGGATACGCACGACAGAATTCAGATGGTCCTTCTTCTGCTCCACCAGCTCCACAATCCGGTTCCACCTGCAAGACCAGGGAGCAACGTCAAGCAATGTGGTCTAATGGGCAGTTCAGTTGGATTCTCTCAAAATACACCTGGAGGTGTTTTTTTTCTCATTATTTTGCATTATTGATGTACTAACCCAAACCCAGGACTTAATCCTAGCCTTACAGTCACTACAGAATCCCAACCCCTGATCGAATCATTATCTTTATGTCATCTATGGGCCGGGGGAGTAAGGTGGGGAAGCATGTCAACGTTGCACAGGCTTCAGTGCAGTGTTTCACCTGTGGGCTTCCCCACCTCCATTTCACTCAATCAACCATGAGAACTTTTTTGAGAAGGGATTGTCGCTGGAATAGTAAGTGAGCTTTGCAAATCCATGATCTAAGCAGAAATAATATTGGAGAACATTGCACAGCAAAATTAAACATTCCTAATGCAGTCCCATCTGGATGGCATTTGCCCGACTATCTCTCTCCAGTCTCCTGTTATTAGTTGTAGCTCCCATAGCCATTGAATTGCTAACCTAAATGGCAGCTGCAGTAATTATGAACTTTTAGTATACAACAGTTGTACTGCTTGTGCACATCCCTTACACGAATGGTGTCTAATTCCGTGGATTTCTGGAAAATTGCAGCAAACGAAAAAGTGGTTTACGTTACGTCAATAGTCTGAAAACTCAAATGCTATTCATTGTACAATGCATGGTTTAAATTAACCACTGACTCAATGCTTCAATGTCAAGCGTGTGCATGCAAACATGTCATTTAGGCAGTTTTGCATTGCAGATTGGTTGCAACTTTGATTTGCAGGGGGGAGGGGGGGTCAGTACTGAATGAAGAGGGGGGGTGCCCTGATCTCTTGATAATTGCATCCTGTATAGAATTTGAAATGGCTCCACCACGGATGGTCTCAAATTAAATAAGACTAATATAAGCAAAACAGAAAGCTAAGCCTTAAAACCGCATCTGTATATATACGGTATATATATTCTACAGTATACGCCTTCAGGCTGTCGCATATATGTGTCTCCATGTGAGTACAGTGTGTGAGTCAGAAAACACAATCAGTGCTGCAGTGCTCTCCTCTACAGTACTGAGGGGAAACAACTGAATACACTCCCACATCTCACAATGTGGAGTGCCAGCCGCATCAAGGCTCTGTGTTACACACGGTTTTAAAAATAGCACTTCCATTATTTAGAGGGTTGCTGCTTTATAAGCACATGCAGAAAGCATCTGTTTAGTGGAGGCTAAGGCAGCACAGAGGGCTGATTCAATCACCTCTGGAAGCCTGTGTTCAAAGAGAAGCTAGTGGTATCACCCCAACGCAAACCACGTTCAAAAACAGCGAACAAAATCAGTCACGCTCTGGCAAGCAAAGGGTGTTCCGGTCCCCAGCTGGCAGAACAGAGAGGGGAGGCCCACAGCCTATGCCAGGGCTGGCCCTTCCACTCCTGGTCTTTGTTCCAACCCCATTCAAAAGCATTGAATTGAACCTGCATCCAGACCTTGAAGTAGTTAATTGTCTCATTTTACCTGTTAAACCTGGAGTGGAATGGCCCTCCAGGACCTTGATTGGACAACCCTAGCCTATGCCACTGTCCCTCATCTGGGGGAGTCTGAGTGGACCAAAGTGGTTAGGAGGGAGGGGGTGTAGTTTTGGATTTGGGGATTTTGCGTATACCCTTGACGATCTTATCTGGAAGTGGAGTTTCGCCCCCGGCATTGACGGTCGATGAAGCAGACACTGACAGCGTGGAATATTAAACACTGTTAAAAATAAAACACAAACTCATCAGGAGTCAGCACACAGGCCAACAGCAGCAGCTGGAGATAAAGGCTGTGTCTGACGGCATTCACTGCAGAGAGTGGTGGGTCTCCGTTAGAACGGCACTGTGCAGCACACTACAGTCCCTGTAGTCCTTTCAGATCCGTCCTTCGGATAAAACCGAAGTCCTATTGTAAGTGACTCTGCAGTTGTTGATGCATAGTTCACCCGCCACTAGTCTCTGTAAGTTGCTTTGGATAAAAGTGTCTGCTAAATGACGAATTAATTAATAATAGATCCTTTAGGCCCTCAAACGGGAGCAAAAAAACAAATGATTATATTAAATCAACAGTTTACATTTCTCATTGGCCTTGACCGGTGGTTACCTGCCATTGAGGTGGTCCTGGCAGCCTCTGACCTCTGCAGAACTCGGGTGACCACTGTCCAGAAGCTGCTGGACAATCTGATTGACATCCAGAATCCGTCCCATCAGACTGTTCATCTCCTGGTCAAGACTCTCAAACCTGGCCAGCGAGAAACCGATTTGTTATAAAACAATACTGAAATACAAACTGACCGTCCCATGCTGTTTGATCTAAAAACTTTTAGGAACTTTCAGAGACCTGTTCCTAAGGGACATTCTGTGAATGGAAACACTAAAAAAATAATTTAGTTGTACAGTAAAAACAAACTCTTTCCTGTTCCATGAGTTGAATGACAAAAGCGTACTGTAACGGTACACTTTAGGATGCAACATCTATGAATGTCATCGCTTCTGTTCATCAGATTGGTCAGTCTGTCACTGGTGTTTCTCAGACCTGAGGTTTATGTTACAAAGGGGAGGGATTTTCAAAAGGTTGTAAATGATGTAGCATTGATTTTGGCATATTTAAGCGGTCGTTATACTTATTTCGTTATTAAACAATCGTGCTAATGTGATTTCCAAAAAATTATGTTGATTTACAAAATAATGTTAATATTTTAACGAGCAGGGCTTCTTGCAACTATTTCTTTTGTTTGCGTGGGAATTTAAAAGGAAATCTGTGTTAATTGGCATCATTTATCAGGAGTTAATTTGCACATGAAAAAGGAGGGTTTTAATTAACGAAAAAGTATATAACTCACCTGGAATAAAAAAAAAAACTAAGGGTTTGCTGGGAGTTGCAGCAGCAGTAGCAGCAAATGCCATTTTAGAGCTTGAGTGTGAGATTGACAGACCCCAGCTACGATACAGAGAGAGGGTGGACAGGACCAAGGTTAATTTCTCTAGATCTACCAGATGACTATCTAAAAACTCGATTGCGTCTGTGTAGGGCATTTTGTCGACCTTGAATTAAGCTTTTAACGAGAAATGCGTTCATAACGACCTCATCGACTCAATTTCAAGGCATCATTGGATTGATTTTATTAACAAATTCTGTTTGAAAATCACTTGCTACTAAAGCTGTTTTTTTGATATACCACAAGTTCAATACAATAACACAGATGTTTGAAAATCCCACCCCCCCCCCGAAGTGGCTAGACAAAACCCAAATTCACAAGCAGATGAGAACATGAAGCATATATGGAAGCTACTGTAAATCAAGATAATTTTTTTTTATCCCTCTTCCTTAATTATAAGATTCGGTTTCTTACACATTAGCCCCTGATTCTACCTGTAATTACAACTGAAAGAAAAGGACTTGGCTTACCTGTGTGCCACCACCTCCACGTCTTCCAGCTTCTCTGGGATTTCCATTTTGTTGAGCCACTGCTCCTTCTCATCAATCCAGACCTCACAGGCGTTGACCTCGCTGAACATGCGGTAGACCGCCAGGGCATCGTGGAGCCACTGCTGCCTCAGAACAGTCACTTCGGTCACCTCCGTGTAGAGCTGTTCCACCTCTGCCATGCGGTTCTGCACCTCGTCCAGGTCCCGGTACTGCGCGGACAAGCTGACCTTGTGCTTGCGGAGAGACACCACGTAGATCCGGTGCTTCTCGATCTCCTCGGCCACCCCTTTGTGCTTCTTCATCAAGGACTGGGTGGAGTACTCGTCGTGGCCGAAGTCCTCACTGGAGACCAGCCTGTAGGTGTCCTGCAGCCAGGCCAAGAGATCATCCATTTCTGCATTGAACTGGAAGAAGCTGAGGGCCTCCTGTAGTTTGTGGAGCCTCAAGCCCGCGTGGTCTTCAAGCTTCTTCCACTGGGCCTTCACCTCCATGATCTTCTCCTGGATGTGCCCCGTCCCGAAGCATTTCTGGGTCAGGATCTGCTTGCCCTTCTTCATGGTCTGCTGGAGGAGGGACCGGCGGCCCAAGAGCTCCCCGGCCAGGGTCTTGTGCTTATTGAGCAGCTTCAAGATGCTGCTCAGGTCCTTGCCGAAGGTCTGGGTGGCCAGGATGGCGGTCTTCTCCCGGATCCAGGCCTCAGATTCCTCCATTTCCTGGAAGAAGGCCCACAGCTGCCTGGATTCTTCCAGCTCCGAGCGCCTCTTTCCAGCCAGCTGTTTGAGCTTTTCCAGGCAGGTGCTGACGTGGTTCACCCTGTTGCAGATTACCTGGCGATCGCAGGGCTGATAACCTGGAATGGGAGGGAAAGTTAAGAAAGAAGTAAAGTATTAAACTATGGGGTGGCATTTTCTGTAATTAATCAGAGCATGTGAATGAAAGATTTTTCAATCACATAGTCAGTCCTACTAAATCGATAAGTGGGTTGCAGCAGGGAGGCAATATTCTTGGGCTTTTCAAATCAGGCAAACTATCCCCAATCTATTTTCCAGTGCTGCAGGAGCACAAAGGCTCCCCACAGCCAATAACAGGATTCAAACACCCAGCACCCCAAGTGGCATTTTACTGGGGACTTATTTCAACTTACTCAATTGAGTTGAAGTGCTGCCCTCCACACAGAACCTCTATTCAAATTAACTTTGAAATGACTCTGATATGGCTATGCAATGGAGTTGCCCTTTACCTTCCATGCTGGTGAATTTGAGAGCTGCCGCGTTGAGTGTCTTCACCCGCTCTGCCTGCACGGAGATGTCAGCTTCCAGCAGCTCGTGTTTCTGAAGCAAGTCATCCACCTCCAGCAAATGCTTTCCAAAGTCCTTGGAGAGCAACAGCACCTGCAAGCAACCTCAGTGATCAGCACACTCACACCTGATGCTATTGGTGCCATTATTTTTGTATTTTTTTTTTTTTTTAATGAAAATACGTTCTTGGTGTAATGTGTGTGACAAAGAAAGAAAGAAATCAACGAACCAACGAATGAATGAAAGAAAGGAGAAAAAAGAAAGAAAGAAAAAAGAATCAATCAAGCAAACAAA
Organism: Acipenser oxyrinchus oxyrinchus; assembly: GCA_030684275.1. Classification (NCBI taxonomy): domain Eukaryota; kingdom Metazoa; phylum Chordata; class Actinopteri; order Acipenseriformes; family Acipenseridae; genus Acipenser; species Acipenser oxyrinchus. The sequence goes on along the minus strand of CM060281.1, from coordinate 2,758,846 downwards.
CTAGCAAAACAAAGACATTATACAGAAGCTGCTGCATCCTGGTACCTTTACTGCAGGTCACATTGCCTGATTACAGCGACACCATTGGATGGAGTTTGAACAACAACACATTGAGTAATTATGAGATACCAGGAAGCGACCACGTTTCAACTACAGTGTTGTTTGAAGTGAAATATAAGATACATGCAAAGAACCAAAAGACCCTAAACAGAAGAAAAGGGGCTCGCGGTAACAAGAAGGACTCACATCACATCTTCAAAAAAAAAAAAAAGATTTATTTCTCTTTTTTTTAAAAAAAAAAACACATTGAGGGTAGATGCCTTCCTCAGCGTGTCACACACACACACACACACACACACAAGCAGCCCCTCTGACCTGCATCTCCTCCATCCAGTCGATCATGTAAACCATCTCCTGGAAGGTGTTCTGCAGGGTGAGGTTCCTCTCCAGGCGAGCCCGGCGCCCAGTCACCAGCTCCTTCAGCAGACTCCACTGCCGCAGGATGTTGTCCTTCTGAGCAGTGATGCGCCGGACTTCATAGTAGTTCTCGGACTCCATCTCCGCCGACAGCTCCACGACCACGGCGATGCGCTCCTCGTACGACGAGATGTCTGCCTCGATGGCTTCGTGTTTCTTCATTGCCGCCTCCACCGCCGGCAGGTCATAACCAAAGTTGTCCTGGATTTTTAAAAAGACATTGGAATGCCAGTTTGAAGGAAGCATGCAATGTTGCGCTTTTTGAGGATGCGTTGACAGCATTTAACAGTCATTTTCACGACGGTCCCATTTTGTTATAAGTAAGCGTATTACATAATGGAATAAAAGTGTAACTTAGTTGTTTTACGATTAATAGGTAAACCCCAATTTAAAAAATTGTCAGGCAAATTGAACCACCAAAGACCATTTAGTACATTTTGACAGCTACATATTCTAGTTAATAGTAACTAGAAGTTAAACAACACATGTTAGATCATCCTCGTACCTGTGAGACAAGTCTCTGGTTCTCATTCAGCCACGCCTCCCTCATAGTGACTTTGTGATCAAAGCGCTGAGCCAAGAGTTCCAGCTTCTCCTGGCGAATCAGCTCTGTCCTCAGAGCCACGCCCCTCTCATGCTCCGCCTTCTCCAGGCGTTCCCAGGCCTGGACAAGACGAGGTTAAACACAGAGCCCTTACACAACCATACACACACACACAGGCAAATCCCCACACATAACACCCGCTTTGGATATTCATAACCTGAAACACTGTAATCAGAAACCAATTTCCTAATCGAATCTACAAAAAGCACAACTGAAGACGTGTGGGAATATCCAGCATGAGATACATTGAGTGGAATAACATGCTTACTGGGACTAGTTTTGAATAATTATTTGCTTCCATTCCAATCCAGTGGCGTGCTGCTGAAATTCAGCATGGAGCTGCGCTTTGCACAATACATGTTTTATATAATGTCTGAAATAATTTCAGATTTCTATTTTTGTTTTGATTTGAAGCCCGATTTCCTTGAGAACGCATTTAGTCCAGATATGCCAGTTACACAATCTGCCTGTGTCTGACTTATCCAAACAGCCTGTAGCCCCTTCATTAACACCGGCAATTTTATCAAACACCAGAGAGGCTGCAAACTGACAGACAGAGCTCAAGCTTCTATCTAAAAAGATGGTTGTGAAGAGGCCATAAACAGGGTTCAAAATTAATGGAAGCACAGTCTGTTGACAGTAAACTTAAAGATTTGCCAGGTAAAATAATCCCTGAATGAATTGATTTCATATTTCAAAAATTACAAATTGAATTGCTATTTCTTAAAAAAAAAAATACATGTGTTATAAACAGAAGATTGAATGATTGTTTGTAGTATACCTTAGAAGGCAAATAAAAACCGTAATATATATATATATATATATATATATATATATATATATATATATATATATATATATATATATATACAGTACTGTGCAAAAGTTTTAGGCAGGTGTGAAAAATGCTGTAAAGTAAGAATGCTTTCAAAATAGACATGTTAATAATTTATATTTATCAATTAACAAAATGCAAAGTGAGTGAACAGAAGAAAAATCTACATCAAATCAATATTTGGTGTGACCACCCTTTGCCTTCAAAACAGCATCAATTCTTCTAGGTACACTTGCACACAGTTTTTGAAGGAACTCGGCAGGTAGTTTGGCCCAAATATCTTGGAGAACTAACCACAGTTCTTCTGTGGATTTAGGCAGCCTCAGTTGCTTCTCTCTCTTCATGTAATCCCAGACAGACTCGATGATGTTGAGATCAGTGCTCTGTGGGGGCCATACCATCACTTCCAGGACTCCTTGTTCTTCTTTACGCTGAAGATAGTTCTTAATGACTGTCGCTGTATGTTTGGGGTCGTTGTCATGCTGCAGAATAAATTTGGGGCCAATCAGATGCCTCCCTGATGGTATTGCATGATGGATAAGTATCTGCCTGTACTTCTCAGCATTGAGGAGACCATTAATTCTGACCAAATCCCCAACTCCATTTGCAGAAATGCAGCCCCAAATTTGCAAGGAACCTCCACCATGCTTCACTGTTGCCTGCAGACACTCATTCGTGTACCGCTCTCCAGCCCTTCGCGAACAAACTGCCTTCTGCTACAGCCAAATATTTCAAATTTTGACTCATCAGTCCAGAGCACCTGCTACCATTTTTCTGCACCCCAGTTCCTGTGTTTTCGTGCATAGTTGAGTCGCTTGGCCTTGTTTCCACGTCGGAGGTATGGCTTTTTGGCCTAAGTCTTCCATGAAGACCACTTCTGACCAGACTTCTCCGGACAGTAGATGGGTGTACCAGGGTCCCACTGTTTTTGCCAATTCTGAGCTGATGGCTCTGCTGGACATCTTCCGATTGCGAAGGGAAGTAAGCATGATGTGTCTTTCATCTGCTGCAGTAAGTTTCCTTGGCTGACCACTGCGTCTACGGTCCTCAACGTTGCCCGTTTCTTTGTGCTTCTTCAAAGAGCTTGGACAGCACATCTGGAAACCCCTGTCTGCCTTGAAATTTCTGCCTGGGAGAGACCTTGCTGATGCAGTATAACTACCTTGTGTCTTGTTGCTGTGCTCAGTCTTGCCATGGTGTATGACTTTTGACAGTAAACTGTCTTCAGCAACATCACCTTGTTAGCTGAGTTTGGCTGTTCCTCACCCAGTTTTATTCCTCCTACACAGCTGTTTCTGTTTCAGTTAATGATTGTGTTTCAACCTACATATTGAATTGATGGTCATTAGCACCTGTTTGGTATAATTGTTTAATCATACACCTGACTATATGCCTACAAAATCCCTGACTTTGTGCAAGTGTACCTAGAAGAATTGATGCTGTTTTGAAGGCAAAGGGTGGTCACACCAAATATGGATTTGATTTAGATTTTTCTTCTGTTCACTCACTTTGCATTTAGTTAATTGATAAATATAATCTATTAACATGTCTATTTTTGAAAGCATTCCTACTCAACTTTTGCACAGTACTGTATATATATATATATATATATATATATATATATATATATATATATATATATATATATATATATATATATATATATATAGTGTGTGTGTAAGTTCTCTATAGACACATTGGGAAACTGTTATAAATTTTAATTATATTATTATAAAGCAAGAAGGGATCAGATTCCTTCCTTAATTAGAGTATTGTGTTTTGCCATCCACTGTACAGCTCTGGCCAAAGGTTTAGCATCATCCTATAAAATGAACTAATTTCGCTTCATAAAGTCGAATGAAACCTGCAGAATAATGTTACGTTAACATGTTGAATTACATACGGCTTTGTAGTTTTCCATATACTTAATGAAAAAATGACATTAAAAAATAACTGACATTTCGAAATCTAACATGAAATACTGCTAATTACGGCGTCCGGTAGACTTTTGCGATATCATTTTGTAGTTTCTTTGATTACACAATATTACATAAAACATCTCAATTATGTTTGTATAGTTTTTTTTATTATATAGTTTTTATTTTTTATTTTGTCTCAATCCTAAAATTGTAGGTGATGCAGAACTTTTGGCCAGAGCTGTGCAGTAAGAGTGCATTTCACAATCCAGCCACACACCTTGTTGATGTCAGAGATGAGCTTCCCCTCATGAGGCACGTACAGTTTCTGGTTGTTCGCTCTCAGTTTGCTTTGGATGGTGAACATGAGGACCTCCAGGTTTCCCTTCTCCTGAAATCTGAAGCCAGAACACACAGATGGGCTGCTTAGCAAAGACGATGCGACGGGAGGAGCCTTTAGAAATACTACAAGAAACGTTCTTTTAGTATTTCTAAATTCAGCACCATTGAGTGTTCAGTAGTTAGGGTTGGGATGTGCATCAAGACCAGAGCCAACAACACAACCATTGAGTCGCCAGATCAAAGCAGTGCATGTAACCCGGAAGAGATGCCACGATTGCGACAGGAACTCCAATAGCTGTTTCTTCTGAGAGTTTTGTGACATGATTTCCGGCAGCCAGGAAATCAGAAATCAAGTGACAGGTTACAAACAATAGCCCATCACTTCAAACATCAAACAGATCATTATTCTTAACTAAGAATTTCAGTCAAGCACGTCACACTAAATTTCAGGAAAAGGTTTACATGTAATAGCTGTTACATATCTATATCTATATCTTACATATCTATGGATGGTATATACCCGTCGCATAACAGCCTGTAATTAAAAGTGACTTGTCTCCGTGCACTTTGAATATGCAGGGAATAATGATTCTGACTGTTCGAGAGACGCTCTCTTCACCCTGCAGCTGTTTATGAGGCCAAACCCAGATGTGATCCAGATGTTTCATATTTCATCTCTCTCAATGAGCAGATGCTTGTCTTTCTTAAAGAGAGAGACAGAGCTGAACTCCAGGATTGTTTTTAGAGCATTGAGGCAGCTAGGAAGAGCAGAGGTCTAAGATTTGGAAAAGGACAAGGGCGTTCAAGTTGATGGACACAAATAATAGATTTTGCTATGGAAGTTTTTTAACCTGTAATGGAACTAATATTTACTGGGTATATTTTCAGAACTTGTCTAAATCCGATGTAGACCCACTTGTGCAATTTTTCAAGTAATTTTTACTACTCTGCCTCCATTTTATATAGTGAGCACTATCTTTAAACACCTTCAGTCTTCAGTATATCGTTGATCATTACGAGTTGTGATCAATATAAAAAGTACATCAGCATGTTTAAATTCAAATATGTTTTTTAACCCTAAACAAATTACTTCTATAATCCTTCCCTTAAAAAAAAGAATATATTGGATCACAATTTAATAATGTCTTTTTAACAATAAACATGAATGGCTGCTAATAGGAGACAAGTATATGTGAACTGAGCTTTCAATACAGCAAGTCAAAATAAAAAAAGCCAGCAGATTGATTTTAAGTTTGATTCACAGTTGATGCAGTGACTTCCACAGCCAACTGGCTGATGATGCTGAATCATTTTCTAATGTGGATTAGAATTTTCATTTAGAACTTAGAATGTTTGACATGTGTGTGTCCCATTATTTATCCCCATTAATGTGATGCAACCCATCTCCTCAAGAGGATTGCTGTTCATGTTGGGAGGTCATGGCTTACTTGATGGGCTTCTCAATGGTACAGTATGTGGTGAAAGCCTGCAGTTGCTGCTGTACCCCGACCAGGGAGTTGGCGAATTTCTGGTTGCTGATAATGCCGATGGTCTTCTCGATCCACTCCAGCAGTTCAGAGGCCAGCACTTCATACCGCTCGATAATCTTCTCAGTCTCCAGTACCTTATCCAGGACCTGTGTGGGTGGGATGGGGGGCATCAGTGATCAAATTTACTGAAACATGAAAGCCCTTCAGTGTACCAAAACCAAAGTGTTGACTCACTCCAACTCTACTGTGATAAGTAAATCCTGGCTTATTTAGTGATGGGCAGAATCTCTTCCGATTCACCTTTAACCCAAAACCACCACAGCTGACGTGGGAATAATCTGCTAAAGGCATCTTTGCACACCCTTAGTGCCTGCTATAAAACACTACATCAAAGCCTGTTAACCAATCAGCAGGAACTTAGACTGTTTGATGGGATGATTTTGTTTAGCTCTGTGTTCTTTAATAAGAAATCAATTGCTCCTTAAAGAAGATTCAATAGCTCTTACCTTTCCAACCCTCTTCCCTTCGACGGCCAGAGCTTTCATTTTGGAGAAATAATGGTAAAAGGACACAACGTAGGTGATGATTGACTTTTCATCCGGATTCTCCGTATTGACGTCTGCAGGGAGTGGAGAGGCAGGAAAGGGTTACATAGAATGGAAGTCATTGGCAAGGGTTGGGCGCTCATAAAAAGACTAGGATCGGGATTGTTATAAAGCCCACCTTCTGGGTCAAGAAGTTTGGTCAGTCCGAGGTGCTGCTCTGCACTGTTGAAGGCCTCCTGGAGATTGTGGGTGGCGTTAGATTTGGTCAGTTTGCTGAATTCAATCAGATCGGGCCTAAAAACGGGAAAAGAACAGAAATCACGTGCATGAATTTCGATGGTTGTGATTGGTTGAATAGAAGCTGTCTGAGCTCTCGATTGGTTGCAGTACAAGCTCTCCAATTAACCCCGCCTCCCGATACGGAAGGATCATGGTGGGATGTATAAATCATGTGATGAATGAAGCATTTGTTAGACTTTTTGATGCTTTTATTCTGTTTTCCTGTTTTTTTTATGTATTCCTGTTTTTTGTTTTTTGCCCTTGATTTTATAATGTTAGTTCTTGCTGCCTTCTCTTGGAAATTAGATGTATATCCCAAGGGTTATATCCTGGTTAAATAAATCCATCTGAATTTGATTGTATGTAAGGGAACGTATAAGGGGAAAACAAAATCGTAAACTAAAATCAAAAGAAGTTAAAAAGTATCGAAATGGATATTCAGAATCTTCAAACCTTTCAAAGATCTTCAGCTCTAACCGCTGTCCATAACATTTGCTCCTGATGCTGCAGCCGTATTTCCTAACGGTTCCTAATAATACCCTTTAGCAACTGAATAGGTCATCCAACTTTCAGCCGGGTGGATGGCCAGGTAAATGGTTTTATGGGATTACCTGTGTTTATGGATCAGAGCATTGAAGGCAAGCCCGTCTCGCCAGCTGGTTGTGAAGTTTTGAATGCTCACTTCGGGGTAGCTGGCAAAAGATTCAAAGAGACACTGGCGGTCAACGCTTCTCTTACTGGGCTTTCCATTCATTTCACTTCCCGATACAGCGCACGATGGAAGCACTGGCTAAAAACTTGCAAATACACCATGCAAAAAATCTCGAAGAAAACCATTTTAAAGCCGTGTTTTATACCCCACGAATGTATTTGTTCAGGCTGAAGAGCTATTATAAATGACGTCCCCACCTACTGGTTTAAATCAACAGTGGCGCATGGCGCTATAAATATGCAGTTTTGTTGATGTTTGCAATAGTAAGAATATGGAGATGGTCTGATGATAAAACTTACCCAGCAGTCTTCATCTGACACCAGAGAAGCAGTGCATCCTTGGCCGAACGCGTCTCCCGATTGTCTTCAGTCTTGATCTTAATCACTTGGATCTGAAATGAGAAAAAACAGAGACACTCAGAAGTCTTTTGCATGAGTGCTGCATATGTGGCCCTTACATTAATTCTGGCTTCTCTGCTGCAATTCAACCTTAGAACATTGTGATGCAGTTACAGCCTTCCTATGTACAATTGTTATTCTATAACACTTTTTAATAATGACTGCACATTCACAACGAATTCTTACTGAATACCACAGGAATATCTTTTGCACTTCCTCGGAGTTCTGAAGCAATTCATTTTGAATTCAGCCCCTGTTAATTCATGTGGATTTAATTAACCATATTCATGCCAGGTTTTTTTGTAGCAAATGATGTTGATCACATGTATAAGGCATGGATTCATATGTTTCTCCGTCACACCTTGTCTGAAATGTGACTTTTATAACTATCATGTACAAATGTTAGCAACTTTTTTTAAATTTAAAAACTGTACCTATAAAGCTGTTATTTTGTAAAGGGGTTCCAGTGACACTATAAACCCACAAGTGTGATGTATAGCTTTATTGTTTACATTTGGGTGTACAGCTATGGCCAAAAGTTTTGCATCACTCTATAGAACTAATTCATTTTGCTTCATAAAGTCGAACGAAACCTGCTGAATAATGTTACGTTAACATAGTGAATTACTCACTGTTTGGTAGACTTTTGCAGTATCTACATATAAAGTTACAGTACGTCAAACCGCATTACCCAGGTTTTTTAATTTGAGCTTGAGTGACGGGGTGTGAGCGAGAGTAGTACCTGGAAGCGGAGGATGATGGTCCATATCAGACCCAGCGAGAGGCGATGGTTGCCGTCGACAATGTCGTGTGATCCCACGTTCTCCAGGTGGACGCGCTGCTCCTTGAGGAACATCAGAGCCTTGTCCACGTTCTCCAGGCAGTGGATTCGCATGCGACCTCTTGTGGGCTTGGGCTTAAACAAGTGAGGGGAAAGGTGGAGTGAGAGAACTGGAAGGGAGGGAGAGGGAGGCAGGAAGGGAGGGAGGAATGTAGTGAGGAAAGGTGGGGAAGCAAAGAGGGATGGAGGTTAGGGAGGCAAGGATGGAGGAAAAGGAGTGACGGTCATAGAGAGGACAGGAGGAAGGGAGGGGAGGGAGGGGGAGAGGGGGTCGGTGATGGAGCGAGGGGGAGGGAGGGAGACATGGTGAGGGAGCTAGAGAGGCAGGACTCACCAGCTGTTCCCCAGACAGCACCTCCAGCAGCCTGGTCAGCATGTATCCATCCCGGAGGTCGTTGTAGAGGTCAGTGATTCGACAGGCGACTTGCGCCAAGTGAGAGTTCATCCATTTGGTGAAGGTCTTCTTCTGAACAGCGTCGCGCTCGTCTGACACGAGAACACACGGGAAGACACAGATTCAAGAGGAAGGTGACTCAAAGAGCCTATTATATGTGGGACCGTTCCCTTTCACCCCAGGGGGAATTAATATTTCTTCCCACCAGCGAAAATTTGTTGCTTCCATACATGAGTGTTTGTTATGTATCCTATTTTTATGTACATTATGCATGTGTAACGCTGGTGAATGGGAGCAATGTTTGCAGGCTGTTATCATGTATTATTGTAGGGGAGAACCGATCTGTCAGAGGGCATATGGTTATAGTTAGGGTTAGGGAACAAGGTCTTAAAATTAGGGTTTTAGTTGAAAATGTATGGTTAGACTCACTAAGATTACTTGGTTACAAAAAAATAAGGGGGTACAAATATTCGGAACGGGGAACCAATATTCCCGAATATTCGTTCCTGAGGGGGATGACAAATATTGGTTCTAGGCGGGGAACTAACATTTTTAGGGGGTGGGTGGTACATATATTGTGTGAGAGTGGGTTGAGTATTTAAGAGAATCTGCCTAACCTGCCAGTGCTCTGATCCGGGAGCACTCAAAGATCTTGGCTGTCGTACTCTCCACGTCCCAGGCCTGTTCCAGGGTGCTGGCGGGACGGTTATTATTATTGAATAGCCGCTGCGCCTCCGCGTTGTCCAGGTCTGTGCTTGCATTCGCCATGGCGCTTCCCCTGCAGCATCCGATACAGAAAGCACAGCTCAGTGAACAAGGCAGAAGAAAGTAACGTTTAACTGTCATTTCAGTTTTGATGGTCATCAATCACCATGGTTACCCCTAAAAAAAAAATGGGTGTAGTGAATGTAGTTACCATCCCATAGTAATTACATTTGCTTATTTCTATTTAAATTTATTCATGAGTTTGTGATGTAATTTGCTGCATAGTTAATGATGTAACAATCTACTGCTCCTTTCTATTTAAACCTTCAGGCATCGTGGTATTGAGTCTCTTTATCAATTTATTTTCATTTATTCTTCTATATTGTACATGATCTCATTTTATTTCTTCTAAAACTACAAAGTGTAGGTCATTTAGGTCATTTTTTTTGTCTTGAACTACAGCTATGGCCAAAAGTGTTGCATCACCCTGTAGAATTAACTAATTGAAACCTGCTGAATAACGTTATGTTAACATATTGAATTATATACCGCTTATTAGTCCATATACTTAACGAAAAACTGAAAAATGTGGCATTTCAAAATCTAACATGAAATACTTAGTACTTTGTGTCGTCCAGTGTTTAAAGAAAAGGGCTTGTAACCAGGAGGCCCCTGGTTCAAATCCCAGCTCAGCCACTGACTCATTGTGTGACCCTGAGCAAGTCACTTAACCTCCTTGTGCTCCGTCTTTCAGGTGAGACGTTGTTGTGACTCTGCAGCTGATGCATAGTTCACACGCCCTAGCCTCTGGTGGTGGAGTTTTTAGCACATTGAATGTTACTGCTGCATTATCTGAATTCTGTTGCACTTCCAGGACTGAGCATGGTAAGTACACATTTAAAGTTTAACTTCTATTTTAATTTTATCAGTGTCTTTCTTATATTAAAAATAATTATACATCGTCCTAATCATTAACATATAATTTCCCAGTTGTGTTGTAAGCTGCTTTTCCCTCCTAGTTTAAGTCTGTATTTCTAATGTTTATTTATAGCTTTTATTGTTGTTGTGGACTATTTGGTTGCTGTCAGTGCAGTTCTGTTCTGTCTCGATGGAACCGCACTGGGTTTATTCATTTTTAGAAAGGGAAACGGTGATGCAGTTTGATTGTGGTTTTCTAATGTGACGTGTAGGTGCTGTGAAACTCAGGAAAGAACAGAAAAATGCAATCTCTTACTAGTTTTGATTTGTTGTGCGTATGAAATCAACCCACTGGAACTGAAAATCTAGGAAAATTGTCGAAAATTGACTTCAATAGGCCACCTGTGCAATTCATTTAAAATAGTAAGAGAAAAGGAACACAGAGCCACAGATGCTAAAATGCAGGAGACTTTTTTTTTTTAATTGTTTAAGATGCCTGATTAAAGCACAAAGTGGTCTAACAGTTTCACACATGAGTGCCTGTTGTTTCTATATCACTGATTACTAACCAGAAATGGACATTCTCCCACCCAGAGGTTTTCCGGCAGGTAGGGTATAAATGACAAATCTTGAGATGTGCTAATAAATGTGCACACTGCAGTATATCACTATACATGGACGTAAGAAGAGTTTCAGTGAAAGCCCAGGGTGGAGAACGCCTCTGCCAGATTAACTGTGACACTGTCACCGAGAGCACAAGACTGCCTTTGCTAACCTAAACACTGCACACACTTACAGCACAGCCATAGCCAACAGCTGAGCTGTGGAAGGTGACATCGGATCACAGCAAGGCAGGGAAGGACAGTTCGGGGGGGAGAGTTGTGGATTACTGCCCATATTTTAATGCACAAAGTGCACTTTATTTGGTAACTAGGGGGTCAACTCATTTAGCAGTATAGTTTAGCTGTCTCAATACCGTTTTTGAATTTCTGTAAACTTAATAACTCATATTTGAAATGTGTTGGCGGTTTCAGTCTAGTGGACATTAGTTTACTTTAGAAATATATTTAAAAAATGTATTTAGAATTGTAGTTTTTTTTAAAAACAACCTCTGGGATGGAATCAGATTTAATCAGCACTGTTGAGTGTTTAATAGATATAAATTACTTTTTTTATGACATACAAATGGACAAATATCCGGACAGACAGACAACTCCATATATTCCCACAATCTGATATTCACAATAACACAAATGCACAATTAGTTTAACAAACAATCTTAGTAGAAATTGTGTATTTTGCTTTTTGTTTTTATTAAAAAGTGTTTTGAATTGACTAAATGCTTGTCCTTAATCTGTTACCTTGATTTAGGGTAGAATAAGTGTAAGCTGCTCATACCTTTGTCTGTCTATTTAGTAATGCTCTTTTAGCTGAAAAGGGTAGCTGTTATATAAACTAACACACACTACTGGTAATTGGTTGCAGTTTCATTGTACGTATCCGTATCTGCTGTATTTTTACAGGGAATTCTTTCACAGTGATTCTGTGGGGTACTAATATGTTACTGAGTTGGGCTGCCAGCATCTATTGGTTGTTCACACCAGTTTAATACTGCTGTCAAATTCTCCAAATGGCGCACTCCTTGAAGATTGGGGAGGGTTGGAAAAAACTCCTAGTAGAATACTAAAAAACCCTTTGCTTTAACCCTCTCGATCCCTCGTAGCAGTGCCTGACTGAGTGGCACATTGCCACTCTGCTTTACACTGTAGGCTTGCTGTTTAGCCGCTCAGCTTATTGCTGTTGAAGCCTACTGTATGACGGGCAACTGTGAGGACAGTGTCTGAGTTGAGAGTCTGTATTATCTTGGAAGGAGCGGAGGTGCTTGGACACACGTCTTGCATATGTTTCCCTTGCTTATTCTTTCCTATGGTTAACCACATATTTTATAATGCTTTACCATACTAGCTGTGGTTAACCCTATGCTTTACAGCATTTACCCTGGTATGTGTAACAGGGCAGAGGCTAGGCACAAACCGGCGCCCTGCGCATCGCAAGCGAGCGTCTTACCCAGGCTCGTCTGCATTCGTGGTGATAGAGCTTTTAACCTCATCTCACCTCACCGACAGTGCATCACACAACACTGCAGTTTACATTTCAAAACTGAAACAAATATTCTGTCGTTTGCAAAAGTGTCACTCGTACCACGTTACAGCGAAGAAATCCTAAGTAAACTAAGTATTCTGCACAGCAGAATGTGTGTTATATATTTTAGACATCATGTACTTTTTAGAACAGTCCTGTATGAGTTATATGAATGAATACCAACATAGCCACCGAACACATTTCCAGGTGGATTCGTTGAAGATTCGAATATGTGTCAACTGAATTGATGCTTACTTCATTTGAATTTGACAGGACATACTTGCTCATAATATTTACATTAATGGCATTTATTATCAAGCCAGTTTTATATAGTACACCCACACATAACCTCCAGCATATCTTTGATTGGGCAGCTGTGGGTTTCCAAAGGGGCCCTGTGAGAATGCAGGCAGTAACCACACCCAGTCCTTCCTAACCCAAATACACCCAGGTTTGCTCTACCCTGGAGCCTGGAGCAGGAGAATGGCAAGATGCCAGCCTCACTTAGATCATCTGCCAACTGTTACTTTTATAATCTCTGTGGCTTGTTTATTTTCACACTCTGCTAAATTATTTAAAACAAGAAAGTGCTCCTGCTCCTCCATCCTCTGCCACAGGAAAAGAACCACTTCCTGGGTTCAAGGAGCGTGATAATCAATTCCAATTGGTAAGATACATATCACGATATGCAGGTCGCGATACGACATGCATCACAATACAAAATGAGGGTCCTGATGGGCTACGTGTATGATGCTTTAACAAGATCAAATTATCATTTAATTATGGACTGTTTTGTCAAAGGACAAAAGTAATTAAGTTAAGGAGAGTATGTAATCATACCAACTATAAAATACACTTATTCGTTCAAGAACCATTTCTTGAACTACGATGAGCGATGTTGTGCTTATTAGTACAAGCTATATCAAGGAAAGAAAGCATCAGGATTCATTAATCTGCAGTGAATCACTACATCCCTATTACCCAAGTATGAAAACAACATTTGAGTGCTACACTAAGTGATAATGTTGGTAATTCTAATAAGAGATAAGAAAATGTATAGACATATATAATAAAGTCAAAGTTACAGGACTAAAGGATGTTACGATATGGGGGTTTGTGTCTGGTGTTAATTCAGTACCCGCTAGGGCACAATAAACACAATTTTGGCTTTGGGCTGGGAATGTGTTGTGTTGTTTGCATTGAGGTGGAATACGGATTTGGGGAGAACAAAAGAAAGTGCCCAGAAATAGCCAGCGTGACTTTATTGTGAAGCTCTTTGTTCGCATGCCGTTGTCAGCTCTGGGTTATTAAGTGCAGCTCTGTTGAGAACAAACAGCAGAATAAACCTGAGGGAAGATGAATGCCAGGCTGCATTACTCCACATCTCGTCAACTCTCCACTCAGAGATGGGAAAAACAGCCCGGGCGAGCTTTCATTCACTCGTCTTTTAACAAGGCGGACACGCAGATGTTACCATCAGAACAGATGAGCTTTCTAAGGGGAAGGTTGAGAAATGTTACATGTTATATAACAGTTGCTGATAGATGGATGCTTGGAAGAAATGCATGCAAGACCCTATAATGACTAGTATTATTATTATTTATTTATTAGCAGACACCCTTATCCAGGGCGACTTACAATTGTTACAAGATATCACATTATTTTTTTTACATACAATTACATTCTTTATTTTTTTTACATACAATTACCCATTTATACAGTTGGGTTTTTACTGGAGCAATCTAGGTAAAGCACCTTGCTCAAGGGTACAGCAGCAGTGTCCCCCACCGGGGATTGAACCCACGACCCTCTGGTCAAGAGTCCACTACACCACACTGCTGACTAGTAATACTCATCAATGCAGGCTCTTCTATATAATGATGTAGCCCATTGCACAATTTATACTCTGTGCTTAAAGCTAGAGGCAATTCTCTCAAACCACATGACACTGCCCAATTAGCTCATGATATCGAATGTCTGAAATGTGCAGTTTGGGTAAATGCACAACATATTTAAAATGCATGAACTGCCAGTGCATCTGTGTTGTAGCCTGAACCCTGAAACCTTTAAAAGCTACCACTTCAAAAACTTCAACTGCAGTGATTGGGGGAGGAGTGAAAATCTCTGGTGGTCATTTTATTGTTTAATTATTTTCCTCCAGAGTTAGTTTCCAAGGGAACTTGGTTCTATTAGTTTACAAACTAACCATATGTGAAAAGGCCCTACGTAAATACTAAATCTGCTCCTTTGTGCATTTACAAAAAAAAAAAAAAACAGCACAACTTGTCAATCAAATGGATGTCATCATACGGTATTATGGTAGAACTGAACATGACTTCAGTACCAAGGACAGCGCAGTGGCGTCACATTCCAAAGCAGCATGCAATGATTTTGACGCCATGGTTTTATATACTTTACATCCCGTTTAAAACCAGCCTTCTTTCTCAATTTCGAAGATATTCAACAGCACAAAACTTAATTTAATCTAACAAAACTGAGTTTACAGCGTGTTGAACCCTTCTAAAAATGTACTATAGTAAATAACATAGCCCAGAAAGGTATGAGATATATATATATTTCTTAAAGTATTAAACTATGTTAAACTAGGGCAAATGCAAAGTATAAAACATGGGGAAAAGCACAGTGTGAAATGACCGTGCAAATTTACCGTATGTGAAAAAAGGCGGAACATGAAATCTTATTTAATTGTTAATATTGATTAATAATTCAAGAGTTATTTTATGCACGATTATATCACGAGTATAATTGCACACACTAACCTCCGACTACACTTGGAACACTTTCGAACCCAAGTGCAAACACAAAGCACATTTTAACTGTATAGCACAGTAGGATACTCAGAGCAGCTACGCCTTCCTGTAATTCCTGTCGTGCAAGTTATGATTGTTGTACTTCTCTCAGAGAATTTGTGTGTGTTACAAAGTAGGACCACAAGTCTGCCTAACAGTATTAGAGGTATACAAATATTCTCATTTTTCCGGTCACTGCGTGCATTGTTGTACCTATCTATGTATAATGCATACCTGTTTTGAAAAAAACACAATGTTGGCAACTTCACCTACCGAATATAATTCAATACAAATGAAATTAAACAAAATATGTGATGATGTACCTCGTGTGCAATGTCTGGTGCAGCATCCAATAGGAAACACTTACAGTGCAACATCTGTGAAAGTGTGCATGAGCTTCAACGATAAAGCAGCGATGAAATTGCCTGTTGACATTAAAATAACAAATCCGTCTTCCCAAGATACAAACATAAATCTGTGGAGACGTTCGACTTCTGGGCATTGGGGAATTAAAACAAACAAAAAAAAACCTTCGTCCGGTTAAATCCTCCATAGCTTTACATGCAATTTGAACTATACAGCAGACCCGAGTTATTTGCTATGTCATTATCGATAAGGCTACAACATGCATTACGCAGAGAGAAACAAAAAAAAAACACGTTGTGTGACAAAAAGATCCGCGGGACAGGGATATGAAAAGACATCATGCCAGCACTAAAATGTATATTTATTGACTTGCAGGAAAACGAGAACTGTAATGCTATGTGAAGCGTACTTTTCTTCTCTCTTAAGCGGAATGGTGTGTATGATCCGAACCTGACACGAAACCGCTTCCTCGGATGTGCCAATCCAGCTTCAGCAGAGTTACTGAACGTGCGCATTCGGAACATTTTAAGGAATGTATAGCGAGAGCCCAGTTTTCAAATCTCCGAGCCCCTCAGCAACAGAATGCGGCGGTAAAAAAATGCAGTTACTTGATACATTCTGCTGGAATACCTTAATCAATGCGTATTTAAAGCACTGGAACTATTAAACCAATAAAAGGAAATAGCGATGATGTTTTATGTACACTGTATTCAAATGACTGCAGTGTAGCTGGATCGCTTAAACCAGGCCGGTTTGAGCATTGGGATCGCAAAAGGCGTTTAAATAATTTAACTGGCTGAGCTGTACAGATTTTATGAAATATTTCTAATGAAAGTGCATGATCTCACCTTCCGCCCCTTCCCCAGTCCTCAGTCGGATTTAGCTTACCAGCCGCCGGTTAGAATATTCTCAAAGGATGCCCAAGTAATTAATTTGAGAGTTCAATTCAGTGACTGAGATTCTCGCCTCTGCATTCTGCCCATAGCATCCAATACCGAGCTCCACGTTAGACCAGCGTCACAAAAAACAATAATAATACTCAAAATCAAAGCCGAAATTATGAAACCAAGAATCAAAATTCCAAACGCGGTGTTTTAGTTAACGAGGATAAACGCTTGGTCTGAATGCCCTGTAGCACTAAATACAGCAGCTCTCTCTCTCTCTCTCTCTCTCTCTCTCTCTCTCTCTCTCTCTCTCTCTCTCTCTCTCTCTCTCTCTCTCTGCAACAATGCCAGCATAAGCAGAAAACCGTACAGCAACCCGGAGCATTCCACTTCTGAGAACGAGACAATGTGTTGTTTTTATTTATTTATTTCAAAACCCTCCCGGCTCCCTTTGAGCTGCAGCGCATGCGAAAGGGAATTACACACACGCATCTGCGTGCCTTTAGAGTGGCAGCGGGTACCGTCTTACGTATAAAAATCGGGGAATTTTCAGTTGGTGCGGGTAGGAAAGAAACCGCGTAAACTGCACAACGCAATCAGCTTATCTGTGCAATATGGACCTATTTAATTAAGGCATTCTAAGAATTTTTGTTCCACTCTATTTTCATAATGCGTGCAATAGAGGGTTAAGCAAAGATGTTCTATTTAACGAGATACTCGATTAATCTGTAGACAGGTGAGTTTCGCGTGGCCGCTGCAGATCCACATTATAAACACACAAGCAAAAGAATAGCGTGTAACGTCTTCAGGTTGCGCATTGAAGTGAAAAAGAAATACTTCATTTCACAGTATAGCTCCAACTTTTTCACAGATGCGTTTAGCCAATGATCTTCTATGAATTGGTCAGATTCTGCACAGAATACTCTCCGTGAACACACCCTTAATCAGCCTATCAGTGCGTCTGTTCTGGCTTTTCTGTGACCTGCTGTCCTGTGCGTACCAGGTGGGACACAGGCAGTGCTGCATTGTTTTGATTCAGATTGTTAAAATCTAGTTTTCAGCATTAGACGTAAAATACCAAAAATGACGACAAAGCAATGCAAGCAAAGTATATTTCGGCTGTGGATCGTGTCAAGACATTTCCCAAAGAAACAACTCACTCAAACAACACGCCCAAAACCAGTAGGGTATGCTGTTGCACCGCGAGACAGTACAGCAGCCACACATATACGAAATTTCCTAACGAGAAAATAAAAATGTCACATTTTACGTCTGGGTTTTCAACGTTTACTCTAAAAATCAGGACAAATGGCGGTCGGGACGCGGGACGCGGGACAAAGCCCCCTAATATCGGGATGATCCCAATTTGATCTGGACGTCTGGTCACCCTACACAGCCATACATAAAAAATAAATAATAATAATAATATCACGTGATGACTAACACGTAATTTTGTGATGGGAAATTATCGCGTAATTACGTGTTAGCAAATTATCACTTAAATACGTGATTTTTTTTCAGTACATTAAAAATATATGTTTTAATTACCCACATAATACATTTTACAATATATACCATCATCTATACATTTCTGTCAAGGGCGTATACAATTCAAAAGAGATGCATTAATATGTGCAAAGCCTATACCTTGATAAAGTGTTGTACCGTTATGAAGCACATGCAAAGATGGGACAGGCATGCTACAACTAAAATGTACCGTGCAAAATGACTCTGCTAAAGTGTTATAAGGCCAACACATCAAACTGCTTTAAGACTGACATATTTTAGAGTTAATAAATGTTTAGCCCGCTATTTGTGGGCAGCGTTTCCATGTGTTCCCATGACTATACTTTGCATTTACCAGACTTTACGCTGGTTTGTCATGTTTATCAATATGCTTTACCATGTCTTTTTACAATACCATGTGCTTTTACTATGGGACGTTTTTATAAGGGTATATTGACATATTGTTACCCTTTGGTGTGTCCCAAAAAAATGACTACACTTGGCCGTTTAGAAATGAAATGGCCATTCTGTCATCTGTGCCTGTGGCCATACACCAAAAGTCAGCGCTGTAAGAGCATTTTTATTCCCTACTGCGTGTGTGCAGGTCACAGTTTCACCTTCAATGTCTGTGCCCTGGGGAGGGGTTTGTTGCGGAAGTGAGTGATCATATTTTAAGGGGGCTGTACCGCACAGAAGCCATACTACCGCGCTACTTGTTGGAACTCCCTGACGGCGAGTTTAAATATAGCTTTTTCTTTTATTTCATTGCATTGTCTCGATCGGTTACCATGGCTGGGAGTATAAAGAACGTCGTGATATTCGGAGCGACTGGAATGTCTGGGCTCGCGACACTGCCAAAAGCTGCAGAGGCAGGTGAGGGGAAAACACATATAATGCAATGAAATGCATTTGAAAAAACAATGGTGCTAATGTCACTGTTGGTAGGACAATTTTGCTGTTGTGTGTGAACTATCGCTACCCGCTCTTCTTGTTGCTAATTATACAGTGCGCGTGTTTTGTCCTGCTGTAAATGGTACATATTTAAACAGTAGCCTATATTGCACGCTTTTCAAATACGTACAGTAGTGACCCAGGTCTGTAGCATAGCGTTGTATAAATGCTGCAGGTTGTTCTATGGGTAACGTTTTACTGCTATTCCATTTACCGTTCAGAAGTGATACTAAAACACTGTCGTATTAGCTTTTGAACTGGAAAGCCTGCGATTCTCGGCTATGTGTTCTGAAGAAAAAAAGTGAATCGTTGCTATGACTTAACTTAATGTTATATTTACACGAGTACAATCACACTAACTGTACTTTGTGAGTGAAACTGAAGGAGATGCTCATTTCAGCGTAGCTGTACAACAGAATCAGGCATTTGACGGGCAGTCCAGTCCGCTACACTGGCGTAAAAACCTTTAAATAAGTCAGCCCAGCGTTTCTATATGGAGTCTATCATATTGTTGCATTGTTTTGAAAAACACATTTCATCAAGTCAAATCGCTGAGTCATGATCACCAGACTAGGCAATCGGTTCCCCTCTTGGGAGTGATAAGCCATTGCTGTGTGTGACGCGCTGTTGTTAGGAGTAGGGGTTGAGAAAGTTTCTTTGGTTTCACTACGGCGCCTTAGTGAAACTAAGTGAAAGCTGACCTTTGTGTTTTGTAGCAGAACATACAGGAGGCATGTGACTGTGATTCGATGACTGCGTGTGCCACAGTATTGCTGTCCTAAGCGGAAAGTCTCTACCGTTGTATTTTAACATGCATTTCTCTTGAGCAAAAGCCAAAAGTGCTATTTGTTGGACCAGAGGAATGAGGACTCTTTCATCCCAGAAATGGATAATTTTGCAAAAATGCCTTTTCTTGTATTGTGTGCTGAAGTTTAATGAAGTATTAGTATTAAACTGACTAATTGTTGCAGTGAGCCAATCATTCTAGGTTAATACACAAGACTCACACCAGTGAGACAGTAACACAGTGGTGATTTTTATTTTGTACTGATTCATTTCCGCAGGGTACAATGTGACTGTGTTGGTACGGGACCCCACGAGGCTCCCCTCTGGGCACAAGGCCTCCAGAGTGGTGACAGGGGACGTCCTGAATAAGGAGGACGTGAGGCGGGCCATGGAGGGGCAGGACGCTGTCATCATCATTTTGGGGACCAGGAATGACCTCAGTGAGTCTGACAGCTTAGCAATCACTGCAAGGCAAAATGAACAGAGTCAAAGTAGAGGGAGCTGGTTTGAATTTGCAGTCCTGGGATCAGTAGCCCAAATCGCGCACAATTCAACAACCTCTGTTTCAGACCAAGGGCTGAAAGGCAGGCAGGCAGGCAGGCAGGAGGTGTTCTGGTCAGGTTTGAGGTGCGCTGTCACTGTGCCACACTCTAGCCAGTGCTATTGTGCACTATATTACATTAACACTAAATTCAGAAGATTATGCTAGCATATTTATTATATTTATTATTTATATAGTTATATTTATTCCCCATTGAGATTTAATGTCCCCATCTACTGGGAAGTACATCACAATTCCTAATAGGGTGACATCCATAAGCAGAGGTTCGTATCTCACACTTTAAGCTGATAAATAGGAATCCCAATACATTTTCACAGTGTACAGCTTAATAGTGCATGCTTGCCAGCTATACGGTATGAAGGATAATGGTTTATATGCTTTTTTTAAAATTCTGTAGCTAAAAGATGAAGATGCATTGTGAATTGTGATGTGTCTGATTCACTATAAGTTAAACCTGAAGTTTAATGCAGATAAAGACGGCACTTTCAAAGTTGACCACAAGAGGTCGCCAATACCTAGGAAATGAATCATATTAGTGAACGTTTTTCTGTTTGCTTTGTGTTTTATTGTATTTGCTGTTCTTTTGTTTTCTGCCCCTAGGTCCGACTACAATGATGTCCGAAGGCACCAGGAATATCTTGGATGCCATGAAAGCACGTGGGATTCGCAAAGTTATTGCTTGCATGTCGGGTAGGAGTTTTTATAGGTTTTGTTTTTGCTACAAAACGGTTTGTAACTTTATATGTTAACGTAACATTATTCAGCAGGTTTCGTTCGACTTTATGAAGCAACATTTTTTTCGTTCTGTAGGTTGAAATAAGGATTCCTGACAATATCAAATTCTGTGCGATTTCTCATGAAGTGTTGCAGTGATCTCTCGAGAGAGATGTGTGTTCGCTCATTAAATTAAGCCAGTGTGTGACTCAGACATTAGTCCTATTTTTTTCCAGTTTTGTGTCATAGCTTTATAGAGAGAAAGAGAGAGAAGCAGAAATGTGGGCCGATGGAGTGATGTGTCAATGATACTGGGAGGTTATACCCATTATGAAAGATTGAGGATTCATAAACCCCTGTCTGTTTTTTGCCGCTGTAGCTTTCCTCCTGTGGGATCGCTCCAAGGTGCCCCCACGTCTGGTGGCTGTCACTGAAGATCACGACCGCATGTACCAAGTGCTGAAGGACTCCGGTCTGGACTATGTGGCAGTCATGCCACCTCATATCGCAGGTGAGAGCGGGCACAGCCTACCAGGGGCTGGCATTGACCCCTGCACAGTTAACAAGCAAAGTGTGGAAAGGAATCCACATGGTCTTGTACATATAAATCAGGAGGGTGGCTCTGACTTTAATGTTGGAAAGGATTAGTGACTCGCTTGCTCCGTGTCGCTCTTGGAACTGTAGCAGTGACACTGGTTCAATGTTATAGCATTTGCTCTGCATCGCAAGTTTTTCTTTCGGCCAAAATGTCCATTTTAAAAACAATGTCTTTTGTTCTCCTGTTTTCCTCTAGATAACCACCCGTTAACAGAGAAATACACTGTCACAGAAAATATGCTGAAGGGAAGAGTCATCTCCAAACACGACCTGGGCCATTTCTTTGTCAAGTGTCTGTCTACCACTGAATGGGACCGGAAAACTGTTGGGCTTTCAGGGGAATACAGTTAATCGAGACAGCATTGTCGACGGGGTGACTAGTGTAGTCTGTATTACCTGCAGGTCCGTTTTCACTGCTCCCCTCATCATCGCTCTGCTCTGAGCAGGGATGGGAATAAGACTCCGATTGCATAGTAGTAACACTCATTCCAGGTATTAATACAAGCTTGATCAGCCACAGTGTGCAGCAGACAAGCTCAGGTGTGTCTTCTTAAAGTCACAGTAAAACCAGGCGCGGATCAAACTGCTATGCAATGGGAGTCTTGCATCCAATTATAAAAGTATCTGAAGGTGCGACGCTAAAGAGTGCCCCCATCCTCCATATTTGTCTGGACCCGTCAGAGATATAGACTTATCTGCAAAGAAAGATTATTTTGTTACAAAATAAATAAATAAATAAATAAATAAGTGGGTACAAATATTCGGAAGCGGAACTGATAGTACCAAATATTCGTTCCTGGAGGGACAAATATTCACGGCGAACGAAGAGGGCAGTGAGAATGGTGCTGCTGAATACTTGTTATGGCAACTTTATTTCCTACACTTTTAAAGCCCCACACAACGAAAAACAAGATGTCGAGTTGGGCTATCCTGCAGAAGAAATCAGATTTTAAAATCTTACGGCACAAATATGCTATGTGTGTGCTGATATTAGCATACTGCAGACAGACTGTTAGAAAGTGTTCAGCTGAATGTTTTGATAAGGGCTGGGCCACTTTTGTAACTTTAAGTGTTGTTATTTGAAAATAAAATCAGGCGTAGTGTGTTTTGTGTAGTTATTTCTGCAAATTCTGTTTAATAGAGTTCTCACGGCTATAGGCTTTCCAAGTGATGACCCAGTCTCTCTTATTATATACACGCTCCACACAAAATATAAAAAAAATGCTGTAATATTTCATAGAAGGAACTGTTTAATGATAAACTTAAATTATGACGTTAACTAAGTCAAACCCAAGCATTAGCGCAAAAACATTTCGCTTTCCAGTGACAACTGGCAACCACAGCTACAGAAACAAAATCATAGATTCCATTGTGCTGTCGTTTGATTATTTTATAATTTGGGTTCTGACGAGATGAAAGGTTGGTGTATGTACCTTTAATTAGCAATGTGTATTCGGGTGCCGGGTGTGGCGTCTATCAGCAAAATTCAGACTGATGCCACGAGTTTGTTTATTCCAATGTGTTCCTAGTTCCAGGGTCATGTGTACAGCTAAACTAAGCCATATAAACAATAATAACTGCTAATCGCAAGCTCTAGGCGTATCAAATGCCTCAGGGTGCATAAAGAACCATTTAAAGAATTCTAACCAAATTTACAAGGCAGTAGATTTAAAAAGCTGTGACATTAATATACAATTTTGAAATCAACGCCTTATGAACTACATACACACATTGATTGAACTACATACACACATTGCTTATTTTAATTAGGCTGGTTTTAATGTTATCATACCGTTAGGAACAACGGGGGCGTGCAATGTACGGCCTTTTTTTTATACAGTGCAACACACACATATATATATATATATATATATATATATATATATATATATATATATATATATATATATATATATATATATATATATATATATATATATATATATATATATATATATATATCTGACTAAGTATATTTTTACGAATGCTTTCGAAAACGAAGCCCATATCTCTTCACACAAGTCCCTCTGTAAAAAAAAAAAAAAAATCTCTTTGAATTGCCTTTCTTGGTCGTACGCTGGGTGGGTAGTGTTCTATCGCATTTACTCGACTGGGCAGCAGCCCACTATTTTGGTTCTTTTGGGTCGAAACCTATCGGATTCTTTCTCTCTTTTTTTCCCCCCACAACGTGAGGAATATCCAGGAGCGACACGTTGAAAGGAAGATTTGATTTAAACGGACGTTCTCCCCAGCCAATCACAATCAGGGAGTGCGTTTAACTCCAGCGCCCAGCCAATAGACGCGGTCTAATAGCCTTTTCAAGGCGGGGCCCGTGTCCTGTTTGTGAAACAAGCGAAGAGCGATTCAAACAAACACGCACTGGCAAGCGAGCGGTGATATAATTAGGAAAAGGCAGGAGCTTTGAGACCGGGAGGCGTAAATCAAAACCACGGGGACGCGGTTCATGCATATATGATACAAACCTGTAAATGCAGCGGGTTTGAAGACCGATTTGTCGAATAGGGACGAGGTAAATTGGATTGGGTTATATACGTTTTTGTTTTTTTTCTTACTGCAAAGGAACTGTTTTCAAATAAAGAGACGGGAGCACCAACTAGGAGCTGTGCTCTTATGCGGTGTAATGATGTTGCTATACGAGAGTTTTTTTTATTTTAAGTCCTGCCTGTAAAGAACCTACAGAATGATGGTTCGAATCTTAGCAAAATTCCGGAGCACTTTTGTCTTTCTGCTTGCAGATATGATTCTATTTGAAAACAGGACACGAACGGACGGAGTTAGTAGCAGGTGCGGTCTATTAAACGTACTGATAATTTTTTTTTAGTTTTTTTGGTTGTGGTGATACGCAGTCTTGCACTGAATTGAAACAGTGCTCCTATAATTTAATATGCAAATAAACATGTGTTAAGTGTTTTCATGCAACAAAAAAAAAAGTCATAAAGGTATACCTGAACAGTACAGAATTGTTTGCTTTTGGTTTAGAAAACAGATAGAATTTGGTGTGTGTTTCAGTAAACAGTTGCATTTCGAAGTTTTAGTTTTTTTTACTGTTTATTTTGTATATAGAGTGTTTATTTGTAGGTTAAGATTTCTGTTGTGGTCTGCCTCCCGAAGTATTATATAAATAATAAAATGAAATCTCATTTGATTTCCCTGAGGGACTGTTTTAATCTTTCTGTACTGTAAATGCAGTATATATAATATATAATGCTACAGATGCAGTATATTCTGAAAAGTTCTTTCAAATTCAATTTTATTTTTTTATTATTGATTTTGTTTGATTCAGTCGTGTTTTTTTTTTTAATTAATCGAGTAATTATGGGGACTCGACAAAATCTTAAGTCTTGCACCAAGTATAATTCTAGGGGGGAAATTTAAACCTAATAGTGTACGTTTACAATATGTGTATGCTTAAGGGTGAAAACAATTTTCAGGCACAAGTAAATGAAAGACGTTTGCGAAATTTGTAAACGTATACTATAAAATATAATAGTTTAACTTGGATTTTGTTGTTGTTTTTATCTCCAGTACCGCTTCCCTTGGACAAACTCTGCCCGAGATGCATTCTAGTGCTCTGAGAATTGAGTTTTCCGCTCACCGTTTTGTTGTCTAGTTTTTTTCGCACGGTGCGAAATGTCTTGCAGTACTGTATATTATCATAAATCTGCTGTGTATCTGAGTAGAAAGAAATACAAATGCAAGGTGTGTTATTTTGTGGAACATGTTATTAAAACACGCTGCAGTCGGAAGGTACGCGCATGTGACTATGGGAATTGTAGTGCGTTTGATTCTGTGGTCATTCACTTTTTAAAGGGCGTGTTAAAAAAATAAATAAATAAATACATAAATAAAGTAGTGATCCATTATAATCTTTTAAATGGTAAACGACGTATGGAGCCAACACTGTGAATGTTTTATTGCAAATGGGTTTCTTTCAAAACCAACGTTATGACTTGGTTTAACGTGTAGATCGCATGCAAACCCTTTCCAAGTCGTTTTATGCCACACTGACCGGTGAAATATTGTTAGAAAATAAGATTCTGGTTTTAGTTGATGACGTCATGATGAATGCCCCGATTAGAGTAGTCAGAAAACTACACTTCCCATGGGGCAATGCACCGGGTGTTGCCTTGCGCCTGCGCCGAGATCAGTGTCTCTGACTTGAATTTGCAGGCGGGAATGAGTGGCTCGAGAATGTAGTCTAGTTTGCAGAGAGGAAGACCGCGAAGGAGGGAGCGGAGAGAACGCTATTTATTAACAGATGTAGATTTGATTTTTAAACGTAAAACATATTAACAGAACAGCTTTGTTACTGTGTTTTTAAATTCTCCACGTCGTGTTTTGTTACGTTTTATAAAGTCGCAGAATATAATAAACCGTGCTGTACAGTTAAAGTAAGTAGCATATATATATATATATATATATATATATATATATATATATATATATTTTTGTAATATATGTATTGCATGCAGTATTGTGCTTTTTTTGTGTAGTATGATGTAGCAAGAAAATGCAAGTAAAAATGGTATTAGGTCACGTTGATGCACAAAACAATTTTTCCTTGTTTACAACCAATCAATACAACATATATTTTACAATATTTCCAGGTGCAAAGCTACCGCATAGGTTGTATTTAGTTGCTTACGATGTTTATCCGTGTCTCAGAATTGTGTAGCGCGTAAGTATCGATCAGAACAGGGACGGTTTTAGTTGTCCTTTTTGATTTATTCCATGCACTCAGTAATGGCACTCCAAATTCCGATTGAAATACAGTAGGTTTTAGTGCATTTGTAGCCCTTCCTCCCAGGCGTTTTTCCGTCCCTGAAACTCCATCTTTGAAAACTGGTGTCCTGTTTCTAAAGTCGTAACGCCCACCCCCTCAGCTCTCCCCTGGGGGCATCTCTCGAGTCTTTTCAGTTGCGTCTTCCTGGGACTGTTTTGTTTCTTGCGACACCGGACGTGCGAGAGTCTGTGGGTAACGAATTACGTCATAAACGTGATAATCGGATTAGCCGCCTGTAGTTTCAGCATGTGTGTGCCTTTTGAATGTTGCACATTAAATGCATATAAACGTGTTGGTGTGTGTGTGTAGATAGATAGATAGATTGATATTTAAAGTGGATTTATTGTCCCGGGTGGGCCCTCGGGGTTATTCAGTAGTGGTTTCAGTGTTTAGTGTTGCTATTTCTTGAAGGACCAAAGGTGGTGGAACGTGTTTGGTTGGGTTCAGCAAACCTCCTCCGGCGGCCCACTCGCGTGTCAGACGAAAAGTACCCCACAATACATTACTATCTGTCTTCGTTTTGGGGTTGAAACCATGGTAACTGTTTATTTAAGATATGGAATTCTATACCAAGTTATGTCAATGTGACGTATCCCGATATTAACAGCAGCCTTGCAAAATGACCATGTTCTTATGTTGCGTATTTGTGAGGTAATTATCCTATTTTCTCAAAGCATATGCCATTTGCTGGAAAGAGTAAATACTGACAATGTTGTAAGTCAAGTGATGAGTTGTTTATTAATTTTGACATAGCTGGTTATATATATATATATATATAATTACACAGGTTTTTGCTCAGAGTCCTAATGTTTTAATGTTAAACATACCTTTTCTTAAGGGAAAGTGTTTTTGAAAACAAGCATTGGAGGTATTTATAGGCTTTCTGATGCCATGGTAACCACACATATATTTCTCTTTTTAAATCTATTGTCTTTGTGATGTCATTCACAATGTAGGTAATGATGTAACGATCTGCTCTAACTTTCTATTTATCCATTTATTTTCTCTCATTCTATACTGGACATTTCTCCAATTGCCTTTTCTAAAACCACAAACTAGGCAAGGTAGATGTGTTATAATTGTTGCCTATTTGTTTGAAACAAGTTATCTAGTGAACATGTTTCTGTGGGTAGTTAGTGTTAATTTTTTTAGGGTAATTGCTGCAGCATAATTGCAATTTCGGCACATTTTAGAATTGACCCCCTGGTCTGGTGTTGAACTGTGTTTCCTAATACTACTTTTTGTTTTATTCTAATTTTCCAGGCCTAAAATGACAGGGAAGGGACTGAAACGCAAGCTTCCTGAAGTGGGCGATCTCCTGGAGGACTCCGCAGTTCAGAAGGGCAGCCGCTTGTACTCCGCGCAGCGCCAGTCCGTCCTCAACATCTCCCTGGACAAGCACAACCGCGGGCAGATGATGCTGGAACCCAGCCTTCGTCGCTCCGTCCTCATCGCCAACACCCTGCGGCAAATCCAAGAAGAGATCAGGCAGGAGGCGAAAGACCCTGGCACGCCACAGATCGGCACCCTGCCCGTCCCTCAGGTCTCTCCCCTCTCCGAATCCAGCAGCCTCAAAGAGGCCCTGCCCGCGCCCGCACCTCCGTCGCGGCTTTCAATGGAGAACCATCCCTTGGGGCTGGGGGACAGCGATGACTGGATGCTGCTGTCGTCCGAGGAAGACTTCTCCTTGTCTTCGGCTATCTCCTCCTTGCTCAAGGAGCTGGACGTGGCGATTGACGGCAATCCCGCCCCTAATCCGCAGCGCACGCCCCTGGGATCCATCGAAAACCTGGAGACGGAGAAGCCGGACAAACAAGAGCCCTGCAAGGCGGAGAGCAAGCACGGGGGCTGCCCCGAAGGCTGCAGGCCGCCCGAGACGGCGTTCGGAAGCTTGGAGATCATGCGCTCCAGCTACCTCCGTGACGTGGCGCTCGACGATCTGTTTTTGGACATTGACACCTCGGTTTACGAGCGCGAAGCCGGCAGGACTCTGTCGACCGCGGCCAGCGACGAGTTTCTGAAGTATCTGCCCTCCTGCCACCCCTCCTCTTTTTCCGTGAATCCCAATGCCAGGGATTTGAACGAACTGGAGCACATCATGGAAATACTGGTGGGGTCCTGATGACTGATTTGCCAAGCGGACTTTGTGGGGCTTCATGAGCTTTTTTTTGTATTCTATGATTTTATCAAGACTTTAAAATATGACGGTGTATTTTTCAATGCAGTTTCCTAGGCGAGAGGCTGAATCAAGCCTGCTGCAGACTGGCAGTAGTTAAAAAATGAAGCACTCTGCTCTTCTGAGATGAAACCTGGGGTCCAAAAAAAACAAAAATACTACACAATGAATGGTCTTCCATGAAGATTTTGTTTGTTTTTATATACAACTCCTAAAACCTCTTAATATCACTAAAACCTCTTGTAACTTGTAACGCCTTACTGTCTTATACAAGTAAATTCTAATGGGGCACGTAGCCTAAGATTTCTTGTAGAGAATCAACTGTAACAGATATGTCTATCAGTAACCATCACAGTCCTCAAAACTACCTCTCTTTTTTTTATTTTTCTGTTAATTGACCTCTGCACCAGCTATACAAAGCAGAACATTTTCCTGCAGTATAGTCAAAAGAGAAGGATGACTTCCTAACTTTGGAGCTTTCAGATGTGTTCCAAATTCCGCCTAACGGTCTCAAGTAAACTGACGCTTAGGGATCAAATCTAGTGTTCTGTTCAAAATCCTGGTTTATTCCCATAAACAATGGATCAAAAAGGGGATTAGTTAAACAATTAACCTTATTGGACTGTACTAATCTGTTGGAGACTGTAGTTAACTATCTTTAATCCTAGTCCTGTTTTATGAAATCTGTAGGGAAGGGTTGATCAGCATTGTGCACCCTGGGTAATATTTTCTCCATAATCCTGCACTTGCTTGCTGCTTTTAAGACACAGAAAATGCCTCATAAGACCACGGGAGTTGAACTGCAGAACAATGAGGTGCAGAGGGTTTTTTTTTATAACTTTTACAAAGGTTTGAAGTCCACTCTAGTTTTACAATGCAGTGTGGACATGCCACCCACTAACAGTTTGTCATTGTATTTTCTTTCTATTGTTTAAACTGGTGCTTTTTTTTTAATGCATCTATTGTACTGATTTTACTGAAACGCATCTATTTTAGAAAGTTGTATTCAGTTTGAAAATATTTATTTTTTAATGTATTAACTCTTGCCTTTTAAAAAAAACAAAAAAAAAATAATGTATTAAGTTTTAAACTTAATTATAAAATAGTGTTGTTAGAGACTGTAACTTTATTTTGACCGCTGTCCCTTTTGAGACATTACCGAATACCAACACACTTTAAAACAAATCGGTATTGAGACGTTTTCAGACTTCATTGGAAGTTTTTTTTTTTTACGATTTGAGTATTTTGCAGTTGTGAATATACTGTCCACCCAATTACAAGCGCTCTAATTTGAAAGAAAGTGTTATAGCACAGTTTGTTTTTTAAAATGTGCATTTTAAGTTCAGCTGCATGGATCTTCAATCCTGAAAGCAAGTTTGTTGTATCTGTGTGCTGGAGTGACTTGTAAAATAAATTCTGTTGGGGAGGGGAGGGCCTATAATTAACTGACTGTACTAAAACGCCTGAATGTTTTTTTTTTTATGCATACTGCAAAATGACAGCTTTACAGATTGACAAAACTGACTTTAAAAATGCATGCATAATCATTCTGTTTTTACTTGAGCTGTCATTACACAAGGTTTTTTTTTTTTTTTAATGTATTTTAAATGTACTGGTATTGCTGCAAGAAATTCGATGTACGCAAGGAAAGCATTTTATCACAGGGATGTTTTTGTATTTTACGAAGATTTGTCTGTCGGTTTGATTTGTATATTTATATATTTAAAAAAAAGTTATTTTGTAAAGCTGAAATTACTTCAAACAACCCTAACTTATTTTCTGACAATTACACGTGGAGGTCATAGTGTGCCGGATTAATTTAATGAATTCAGTAGATGAGAATAAAGTGGTCTAGCTGTGTGAGCAAACTATGCAAATACTGTAAGGTATGTGTAAAGAAATATATAGAATTCAATTCCATGATCTATTTACAGCTTTGTAAATAAAATTAGAAAATTGAGAAGAACTGGTGCCTTGTTTTTGTTATTAGTTAATACATTTGTTAGGGTGTCCAAGAGCTTTAAGTTTTAGAAACAACTTGTACTAGAACGGCAGTGATTTCTACTGTAAACTATTTACTATTTCCTCAAATACCTTATACTTAAGAACTAATATAATGCACAGAATTACATTATTCCTGGAACTTTTTGATTTTTTTTTTTTAAACTAGAGAGGTGCAAAGCCTTGTATACAGCTTAAAAATAAGACATGCTTTGAACTGGCTGCTTCAGCATTTAAGAATAGTTCTTTGTGAACCATTATTATTATTTGTTTATTTAGCAGACGCCTTTATCCAAGGCGACTTACAGAGACTAGGGTGTGTGAACTGCATCAGCTGCAGAGTCACTTACAACTACGTCTCACCCGAAAGACGGAGCACAAGGAGGTGAAGTGACTTGCTCAGGGTCACACAATGAGTCAGTGGCTGAGGCGGGATTTGAACCAGGGACCTCCTGGTTACAAGCCCTCTTCTTTAACCACTGGACCACACAGCCTCCTATATTGTACTGCGGAACGGCAGATTCATTGTAATGTGATTGATGTAAAAGTTTATTTTTTGAGGGGTTTATTAAAGCAACTCATTGTTAATGTCTTTTGAGCCCTAAATACAAAATCTGTTTGCATCCAAATGCCAAATCCCTTCCTAGGGTAACTCAGACGCAAAGCATGATGGGAAGCTAGTAGACATGTGTGACTGAACATGTTTTCTTCTGGCCCCTGCCCTCCCTCCCTCCCTCAGTATTCAACTGAGCTGCAGTGTCATTTATCAGAAAGGAAAAAAAACTCGAGAGGCGGGTCCCTTAATGCAATAAGTGACCGCTGCAGTATACCTCTCCGCCTGCTTCCGCTAATGGCAGTCTTCAGGAAAGACTGCGGCTCGGGTTTCAAATACAAACACGGAGCGCTGCAAAGAGAAAACGGCAGATTTACACGTTTAACAAAGCATTTTACTACAGTAGTCTTGTGGGATCGCAACAGATCCTATCGTTCAATGTCTATAGTGCAGTACCTCACCCGTGCTGTATATTGTTAATGCAGCATAGGGACCCATGTGAGTATCTGTCACAACCTTGTCTCCATAGCAACTCAGGTGCACTTTATCATAATTGCTGCCTGCCGTCACCAACTGTAGTAAATATAGCCATGCGGTACTGTTCGTTGCAAATACATTTACTTATATATTTTTTTTTTTTACAAATGTATTAATTTACTGTTCTATGCACCCCAGATCATTTGTTACATATTTAGTTACGATATATATATATATATATATATATATATATATATATATATATATATATATATATATATATATATATATAATAAAACTACTATTAAACACTGCAATGCAATAATAATAATAATCATAGAGTATTATTATTGATGTTTTTTGTGTGTCACGAATTGTATACATTCGATTGTTGAATGTGAATTCTGAATTCTAACCCATAGGCATTCTAGCAAGCGTTCTAATTACTCAGTATTTACGTTTTCGTGTGGGAGGGCTGTAAATAGCAATATACGGGCTAAGGGTCTGTTCTGTACATGAAACCGGAGCCGGGCTGTGTGCAGCTGCTGCATTATTTCTTGCGTTCAATATTACAGTACACAACACAGCTGTCGTTTCTAAAATGACCGTTGGCATGCTGGCATACCGGCAGTCGCGCGTGTGCCTGTATTTTTAGACGCATCATTTTTCAAGGGTCAAGCATTAGGATTTCGAGTACAGAATGTATAATAATTGAATTTAACGCCCTCCATTTGCCTTTAAAAAAAAAAAAAAAAAAAAAGACCCCTTCTGACCCCACGTGTTGGTTGTTCTAAAAACTCAATGTCCCATCTTGCACCACGCTTTCGTGACCCGCTGACAGGTAAATTGCTCCAGTAGTAACTTATGTTCGCTTTACACATTGCAATTACAGGAAAAGCGACGTAGGTTCATTCCACATGTACAAAAATGCTTCAAAGTGTAACATGTTATAAGTGTTGTAAACATATACTGCAGTTTACTTAGTTTTATTATATATATATATATATATATATATATATATATATATATATATATATATATATATATATATATATATAAAAAATTTACTTTAGCTTGACAACGTGGTTAAATGAACTTTCATATCAAAAACAGCCACGTACACGCTGTCAGAAGCATTAGGTCTAATCGCAATAGGCACCGTGCAATGTTTATTCAACAAAGGTCATTAGGAGCACACGAAGGATAGCACGAGTGTCCGCTGTCTACTGTTTCGTCTGTTTGTTTGTTTAGTCGGACGATGAATTGGAATCTGTGATGTTATATTAAAATCTATTTGCAACAGCAAAGGTTAGTAAACAATACGTGCCTCACATTAAGGGCGGTCATATAACATAGAAATTAAACCTTAATCTACACACGGCTGCACCGACGACTTTGTTAATGTCGTGTTAATTTTTTTAGTAGAGGTTGTTTTTTAATAAAAGCGTAGACTTGTTATTGTTATTATGATTATTATTTAAGTAAACACATAATTGTGTCGGTTTCTTTTGGGATAGCTCCTTGTGGCGATTCAGTTTTTTGTGGTAAATTACCGTATTATTTTAAGCCTAAAGTTGTAAATTTTGATTTAGGGAACACGTCAATCGATACTTGACGCCTTTTACCGAAATATTCGTAATCAATGCGGCTATTTTCATATTAGTCTTTCCATTCGTACAAAGAGCCGCTATGGGATGTTTTTTTTGACGTGAAATACTGTCATCTGTCCTTTCATTTAAAAGACGGTCCCTCACAGGTTCAAAATAGGTCAGCCCGCCTCTTTTGGGCGCAATCCTTTCCGTGATTGGAAGGAGTTACTTAATCCCACCCCCTAATGATGATTTGTGTGTCAATTTAACTGCCTTTCAAAGGCGGATCGTTGGTTTTTTTTAATATATATATATCTGATTCCCATTGGATGTGTTCGATGCAGGAACCGCCCCCTGTCTTGGTTGTGCTCAGTTGTAATTGGCAAGCCGCTCTGTCAGTCGGACAGGTTTTGTGGGTTAGTCGTCATCAGAATGTTTTTTTTTTAAAGAGGCAGAGCCGCCATGGTTTGAATGGTTTCCTGCTACATTGACAAAGTTGGTATCTACATTTTTTTTTAAAAGAATACCGTCAAAATTTTTAGTTTTTGTTGTTATTTGTTTAAAGTTCGATATTAATTATGGAACCCGGCGCGGCGACTCCGTTCGGCTTCAGACAGCGTAAGTTACGTACGTCAATTTCAATTTCCTTCGTATTGTAGTTATAAATGATCTATTAATGTTATCAATTGTGAATGGTCTGTTAGGTAGCCAGAAACAACAATGTACTGCGTTTGCATTAAAAAAAAAAAAAAAAGCTTTTGTTTGGTAAGTCGGAGGAATAATTAAAGCCGCGTTTGGGTTAATTTACACACCCAAACCAATGTGATGCTGTCATGGGACCATGAATCGTTGTGATTTCTGTCGCTGTATTCTTCTGTTGTTGTTAATACAAATAATACCGTCTTATTTTTTTAAATATATAACCACCGTGGCTGTGTTATTTTAACAGAACTAAATGAAATTAAAAAAGATGATTTGAGGTCGACTCAACTCAGTCGCTTTCTCACTGTGATGGGCGGTTTTCTGACAAAACGTACACAGATCAAAAACGGGCTTGATGATATCGCCGGAATATAAATAATAATACAATAAATACTTTGTTGTTGTTGTTTTTTTTAATTTAATACCAAATGTCTAACAAAACGGGCTCATTTAAACCTGATACTGCATTAGCACTTCCTCATCGGTTGTGTACCAGACCAGTGGTCAAAACGAAACTATTTGGGTTAGACCTTTTTTCTTTCAAAAAGCATGACGCTTATGTAACAGCATGGCCCAGTTGTTTTACTCAACGATGTTAAGAGATGTTAATTGAAGCGCAGTAGTTCAAGGGGGAAAGGGGGCTATTTTTAGGTAGCAGGACATGTCATAAGAGCACGCTTTATTCCCACATTTTCTACTGTACTTCCCCAGGCCAGTTGTAGGGTAATCCCACAAGGCAGATTTTAACAGTCAAGTTGGTTTACGTTTAATTCCCTGGTTAAAACCTGCTTGCAAAATAGGAGCTGAATTGCCATGACGGCTACATCTTTCAGCAAAAAGAGATTGTCAATCACACAGTTGAGCAATCGTCTATTTTTCCAAATTCAGTGTTTTTTTTGTAATATTTTAAACACTGGATTATAAATTAACAATATCAGATGCCCAGACTGCACAGGATAACACCACTTAAATAACAGAGCCTACATTTTATTGACCTTATTTATTAATTCATTTAACCAGGAGATTTACCCAATCGAGACCAAGAGACCCAGCAGTAAGTATATCAAGTAGAACTACTCAACCCTTCTCTTTATGTTTAGGCTGCCCTTAGGTTTTCCAAGCCAGAACCGTCCAGCTCAATTTCCAGCATTAATTATTAAAATAAATAGATTGCATTATTGTTCTGAAAGCCGCTGCAACATTATGACTGTCGGGTCATACTGTTTAATTAGTGTGCATTATATACAAGCTGTGCAGATTGATCCCACATTATGATGCCCACAGTAAGCTTTATGAATTATGGGTATAACGATACACTCACAATATGATACTTTGCCCCATATGTCTGGCTCTGGTCCTGATGGTCGGAGATTTTGTTTGAAGTCCAGCTTAAATCATGTGGAGGTTAGTATTCACAAACTTTAAATTGGATATATTCAGCATTCACAAACTATTTGCTGGACTACATTTACAATCTTAAGAATTCAAAAGTAGAGGAAAGTTCAATAATAAAGGCAGGTTTATGCCAATTAAATACACTGGCAGTTAACTAAACGTGCTGTCTGATTTCATTGTATTGGAACTCTATTTATATCATCTCTGGATGAGAGAGACAAAACCGATGTGTGCATGATGCGCTAAAATTCTCAAATCGAGCAGACCGAAAGCCTGATTAAACAAAGCTTTCTTGTAAACAGCAATCTAGTAAAAAAATTTAAAAAAAGTTAAACGGAATGCTCCGAAGTATGCCCCAGTTGCTTAACGTTAATATAACTTTGTAGCATTTATTTTGCTTAACCAACCAATGGTTCAAATTGCAGTTTTGGTAAAGTTGATCACAAAAATGTGTTAAAATTAGAAGTTGTGTCTGGTCCTGTGTTTAGTCTCATTGTCCCAGTAAAAGTGGTTTAAAAAAAAAAAATACATTCAAATAATTGTACAGTAGTTGTCAATTGAGTGTTGACCATTGGTTCTACAGGACCCCCCCCCCCCCATTTTTAAGCATTACAATAAATCAGGCTTATTGATTTCTGAGTCACTGTCCAAGGAACAGATGTCGGTCCTGGTGATTAGAACACAATCTCACATGACTAATATTTAGTGTCTCCTACTTTTACACCCACCAGAAATAATTACAAACATGCTGTCGACTGCAGCCTTTTTAATAAAATCCAGATATTTATTTTCCATATACAGCGATGGCCAAAAGTTAAAATCAAAGAAACTACAAAATGATATCGCGAAAGTCTACCGGAAGCCATAATAGTAGCACAATATTTCATGTTAGATTTCGAAATGTCCCTTTTTTTTAAAAAATTCGAATATGTTAACGTAACATTATTCAGCAGGTTTCATTCAACTTTGTGAAGCAAAAATGTGTTAAATCTATAGCAGTACAAACATGCGATTGACTCTAGCCAAGACCTCTTCCTACGTATTTTTGTCCATTGATATGTTTTTCATCTGTTACTTCAAACACTGTTATTAATTCCAGATTACCACACAGGGTTGGTGCAATCCTGGGCGATTCCTTAGGGCTGTAAAATGTTCTGTAAAATATATCATTTAGAGAATGCTGTAAACCAACTACACAAAATGGACCACTAAGGTGAACTTGCTTTACTGTGAATGTTGGCAGACGTTTGCTCTTATTTGAATGTGATCTTATTTTCTACTGATTTTACTGTACTTCACAACTGCTGTGATCTGTATTGTGATACTTTGTATTGTGATATTTTGTAACAACTATAAGTCGCCCTGGATAAGGGCGTCTGCTAAGAAATAAATAATAATACACAAGCACTGCATATTAGGACTGTAAAAGTGGTATTAGAATGAGCTTTGTGTCTATTTATTTTCCTGTTGTGTTGCTTGCAGCCTCAAAGCTGAGAATGAGGGGCGCAGCATCTGACATGGCAGACCCAACCCAGCTCTTTGACGACACTAGTGCCCATGCGGGGTCACCTGCCGTGGGGTACAGAGGTCAGGAAACACCGGGGATGGGTTTCCAGGCACAGGCCCTGCTCACAGAGCCCATGTCTAACTTCGCTGTGGCCTACGGGAGCAGTCTGGCTAGCCAAGGAAAGGAAATGGTGGACAAAAATGTAAGCTATGGATATTCAAACCTCTCTTTGTCGGGGTCAGCTGTAGCTCACTGGTGTTCATTTGTTATGGCTGTAGTTTATAAATGGTTGAATTTTCAAACTTTGTTTTCTCGCAGCTTGACAGATTCATCCCCATCTCAAAACTGAAGTACTACTTTGCTGTAGATACAGTTTATGTGGGAAAGAAGTTGGGGCTGCTGGTCTTCCCCTACATGCATCAGGTACGGTGCCCGCATACTGCGATGCTTGTGGTTGTTAATTGGTGGTTTCTGTGTAATGACCTCCTGTCCGTTTCTCTTGGTAGAACTGGGCAGTGAGGTATCAGCAGGATACTCCAGTGGCCCCCCGATTTGATATAAACGCCCCGGATCTTTACATTCCAGGTAAGGGTTCCCCAAAAACATTAAATAGGGGCCAGGAAATCTGCACACTTACTTTTACTGAAATTTTGAAAAAAAAACCGATCCATTTTGATTCTAAAACCAATTCACAAAATGCACTACCCAAAGACTGCAAAAGGAATGCATTACACATTTTGAAACAGTTATTCATTGTCTTTAGTTGATGCGTATTTTCCAAGTCCAGTCTTAACGGGTCATTCATTTGCTGTAGCTGTAACCCAAAGAAGTATGTTCTAAGTTTCAAGGTCTCTTAATCACTCAAGAAGAAGAAGAAGAAAAAAAACAGTTAGACTTGTGGATATGTTCCTATGCTAATGAGAGGTAGGACAATGTTTTTACACCTTTGTTTAACTTAAACCTTGAATGTCTTTCCTCCCATAGCCATGGCTTTCATTACCTACATACTGGTAGCTGGGTTAGCACTGGGAACACAAAACAGGTGAGCTACTGAATGAATTACAACTACAGCAAAAACTGCATTTTAGAAATATGAAGAGAACCAATCATCCAATTGTGATGAAACTTGGTAAGGACATATATACTGAGTATCAGAATCTGCCCTATATACGTACTAATGTGTGTCATACTTATTTCATGTAAATACTGTGGATATGTGCATTAATTTCTACTTTTAAAGACAATTACAAACTTATAGTCTCTGGGATCTCTCTAGAAATTTGAAAATGAGTTTCGGGCAGTATATGCCTTTACCACATTCACATTGGGAACGCAGATGAGAAATGATGGGTCCTGACTTGTAAGATAATTCCCTACAGACTGTGTGTTTCTGTATGCGTTGTGTGGGCGTGTTCTGGAGTTGCTGTGTTTGTGGTCTAGGTTCTCCCCGGAGATCCTGGGAATACAGGCCAGTTCTGCTCTGGTGTGGCTGATCATTGAGGTGTTGGTCACCTTGTTGAGTCTGTACCTGGTGACTGTCAACACAGACCTCACCACCATTGACCTCATAGCCTTCTCGGGGTACAAGTATGTGGGGTAAGTCCTTGAGTATTTAACATTTGTTAGCAGCTACAGTGATCAGGGTTGGGGTCAATTCCTGGTCTTCAGTTCCTTTTTAAAATCCGTTCCCAGTTCCCATTCCCTTTTAATCAATTCCAGCACGCCGTTGATCAAAATTGCATTTGGCAGGGTTAACGTGAGCTTCTCACAGTGGCAACAAATGACTTGGATTGAAGTTACTATCAGTTAAATTGGCTTCAAATGAGCAGCTGAGCAATCGCAATCACTGTGTCTCTGAAATATCAATTCCGATTCCGATTCCTTCGAAGGAATAGGAATTGGAATTGGAATTGGAATTGGAATGGGGAATTGATTTTAAAACGGAATTGAAAAACAGGAATTGACCCCAACCCTGACATGATACAGTGGAGCCGCGGATACAAACGTGTACCTTGAGGATCGCTTATGCAGTCTGGATGAAGCTTGATCAGGAAACTCTTTATCACTTGTTTTTAAAATCTAGGGTGTGTGAAATAACCAGTCCATATTTTATTTTACTTTTTAGTTACAGTTTGGTGTGGATTTAAACATTTAAAGGCTCGATTAAGAACCTCGACACGTTTTAATTTTATTCTAATGCCTCGCATCTTATGAATGGCATACAGAAATGACACCTAACAAAATGTAGGAGCTCACCGGATAACACGTCATAGTGTGATTCTGTCTTCCGTCCTGGCAGAATGATTGTGGGGGTCGTGTCTG
Organism: Acipenser oxyrinchus oxyrinchus; assembly: GCA_030684275.1. Classification (NCBI taxonomy): domain Eukaryota; kingdom Metazoa; phylum Chordata; class Actinopteri; order Acipenseriformes; family Acipenseridae; genus Acipenser; species Acipenser oxyrinchus. The sequence goes on along the minus strand of CM060281.1, from coordinate 2,719,546 downwards.
GGCTGCTGTTTGGCAGGACTGGTTACTACTTGGTGCTGCTGTGGTGTTGTATAGCGATCGTTGTATTCATGGTAAGTTATTGTATAAAGCAATGTGGTTTTTATTTTTTAATTAAAATAGTGCTACAGTGCCCCTTATGCAAATATGTCACACTTATATTTTTACAAATGCTTATCCAATGTTGACCGATTTTGTATTTTTTGCTGAAATTCATGGACAGATCCGCTCTCTGAGGCTGAAGATCCTCTCAGAAGCAGCCGCTCAGGGCGTGTTAGTCCGGGGAGCGAAGAACCAGCTCCGCACGTACCTGACCATGGCCATCGCTGCTGCCCAGCCCGTCTTCATGTACTGGCTCACCTACCACCTGGTCAGGTGAACCCTGTAACACACACTTGCACACAGAAGAATCCAACAGTCCAGTTCAGGCTTTAGGCATCTAACGGAGAACTCAGAGCTCGACGAACAAGCATTTCAACTACGAAAACCATTGAGAGCGTTTCACTGATGGACTGATACAGAATGTTAAATCGCTAAAGTAGAATATTAGATGGCTTCTAGAATTATGTACAGCTGTGGCCAAAAAATTGAAAAATGTGACGTTGTTGAAATCCAACGAAAAATACTGTACTACTATTAGGGCTTCCGGTAGCAATATCATTTTGTAGTTGCTTTGATTTGCATGATGTTTTGTTTTTTTTAAAATTATTTTTCATTGTCTCAATCTTAAATTCTAGGTGAAGCTAAACTTTTGGCCAAAGCTGTACAGTCCTTTTCTACATAGTGATTGTCGTCTTAGCTATAAACAGCAAGCCCTTGGCGTTCTCGAAGGATCTGTGCTGGCCATTATATCATTGGCTATATATATTTTTTTTTAATTAAGACTATTACCTCTGGTTGCTGCTGTTTGTAAAATGAATTATTATAAATTACTATTCGACAGATTCTCACGCTCTCAATAATCTGTGCTAACACCCTTGGCAAGTTTTGTTGCAATGACTAATCGGCTCATTAGCATTGTGAGTATAAATAATCTAATATACTTTGTCCTTTCCAAGTTTGATCAAAAAAGTGACATGTGTACGGGCACATACACATGAGCAGCAACAATGTGGGATCAAAACGTTTCTCCTCTTTATTTTCTGCTTTGAAGCTTTATGTAAAGAATGCAGGCTGGCCCTCCCAATGACTACAGCAGGGTATTTTTTTCTAGCTCTTAACCATGAGCCATTCACAAGTGGCCATCACAAGGTTTTAATAGATAGGTATGAGTAATACCCTGTGCTTTTTAAAACCTGTTTCTGAGTGTTTGACGTCTATCTTTTATTGCAAGCATATATCTTTTTTTCCTACTAGCCACAGTAGAGATAAATAGTAAAAGAAAAAGTATGATAGTCGCAGTTTCTTGGTTAATTTGAATGAGCATGCAATGCTGAGTTTGTGCCATCCGTCTATGTGTACTGCAGGTGTTTTTGTTTTTATATAATATTTATCCTGTAAAGGGAGATGAAACAATTAAAAATATCCAATTCAAACTTGTTTTGTGAGTGAATAATTGAAGCTAACCTCCCCCCCCCCCATGATATTTGAAAGCCAACTTTTCTTTACCATTACAATTTACATTCCACGATTAACCAATTCAGATTTTTTATTTATTTATGTAACTTGTACACCCTGCCAATGATCCTAATGCTGTCAGTGCAATGAAAAAACTATAATAATGACTTACATCTGTGCCCAAGAGTCTTACCTGAGCCTGCAGAAGGAACTAATTTTGCTTCATAAAGTCAAATTAAACCTGCTGAATAATGTCATGTTAACGTATTGAATTGCATACCGCTTTGTAGTTTTCCACACACTTAATGAAAAACGGTTAACATTGAAAAATGTGAAATTTCCAAATCTAACATGAAATACTACCCAAATGTTATGGCTTCCGGTAGACCACCTCAATATCATTTTGTGGTTTCTCTGATTGCATGTTGATAAAGAAAAAAAAAAAATCTAAATTATGTTTAATAAATTTATCTATGTCTGCATCATTGGCATCTTGTACCAAATATCTATGCTTAGTTTAATCACAGATCATAATTAAGTTAATGTGCACCCACAAAGTCTAATAAACTCGAACCACCACTAGATGGTGCTCTAACATAGTTTCTGGGTATTTTGTATGTAGGGTATCTACTGCTACGCGCAATTAAAACGCAATTGTTTTAAAAATAGTCAGAAAAAATGATGACCACGTAGTAAATAAGGGCCATACAAAAAATATATCTATTACGAACGTTAAGAAAAGTTAGTAAAATAAATTAAACAGTGTGATGTAGGTTTAAAAAAAGAGAGTGGGATTTGAAAGGCACAGTGTATTTGCCCTACGTACCTAACACAACCACAATTTTGGTGCGGTTTGACTGGACTTGCACCTACTCAATACTACCGATCGCCCCTGTAGTCTTTTCAGTCATATTCAGAGCCCTGGATGGATACACTGAGTTTGAAAATAGTAACTAAAAAAAATAGTAAATAGTATCTCATTTGGTCAACGTCCCCAGCCATAACCTTCTTGAAGCTCTGTTCTCAATAATAGACCATAGGTCCTTGCTTTTGAGACAAGGAAGCACCTGCCGACTGAACCACCCCCAACCAAAATCTGTTAGATCTGCTGTCTAGTTATAAGGTTTTTGTTTGATTTTTTTCTTCTTTTTTTGCAAGGAGTGTCACACAGGATATGCATAGTCAGGTTTGTTTTGGTTTGTTTTTTTGTAACAGTGGTTCATTCGTGCATGCATTTAAAAACACCTGCGTCACTAACCTCTAAGTAAGATTCACATGGCAATTCCTGCAGTTCCCTTTCCGAAATGCTCGTGAGTCTTCAACAAACTGTGTATGGCTGTGTGAGTGAGTTGTGCCTGATGTGTGTGTCTCTAGTGATGCGCTTGAAATGCTCGTGCGACTTCAACAAACTGTGTATGGCTGTGTGAGTGAGTTGTGCCTGATGTGTGTGTCTCTAGTGATGCGCTTGAAATGCTCGTGCGACTTCAACAAACTGTGTATGGCTGTGTGAGTGAGTTGTGCCTGATGTGTGTGTCTCTAGTGATGCGCTTGAAATACTCGTGAGTCTTCAACAAACTGTGTATGGCTGTGTGAGTGAGTTGTGCCTGATGTGTGTGTCTCTAGTGATGCGCTACGGCTCCGCCCTTGAAAAGAACCATGCAGATTTCAATGGATCGTCTCTCTCTCGCTCTCCTCTATCGATACCCGGATGGATATTGACTCTGTGCCAACGGGGGTACTACTTTAATTCCATATAGACGCGGAATGATCAGAGCCGCAACGCATTCCAAATGAAGAAAAGGGGCCTTCTCACCGCCATTAAAAGTTAATACGTATTATTTAATTGTTGGTGGACGACTCGGATTTAACCATGTGTGCGCCAGAGCGGACGCTGTAACATTAATCGCACAACATGCTACAGTGCTCAATCCTTTTGAATGCAGAAATGCACTCCGCAAGCCCTGTATAAATGTGTTATTTTCTTCTTTATGATGGAAGTGAATTGGATTTAGCAGAATGCTACCTGGCACTACTTTGTGAAACCAGCCTCTAAAGACTCGCTAGAGTAATGTAGATTTGTTTACAAAAAATAGTCAATCGTTTTAGTTTACTTTAAACGCAGGGGAATGCATGCATTTAAAGATAGAATACCATATACTGTAATATTTAAAAATAAATAAATAAATAAAAGCCGGCATAATTACACAAATAACAACAAATGACTAACTGCGTCAATTTAGTGATAACAGTTTTGGACGTTATGTGATACCAGCCTGATAATATTAACAACAAATGCCTATTTATTTTCGGCTCCCCGTTTACAAGATGCAATGCTTTGTAAACACAAAGCAAATATTGCGTCTGAGGGAAATTAATTTTGAGTGTTACACGCAATTCCGACACCGCAACACTGTGTTGTAAAATGCAATTGCTGCTACTGCGTGTGTTTTAATGCATTCCGACACTGACAGTATGATTTAAACGACGGCACCGTTAGGTTAGACGGAGCGTTTATACAACGTCTGTCGAGACAGACAACGTAAGCTAATGTAACCAATAACCGTGTTGTGTATTTTGCATTTTAACGCGTGCACGTTATTATTTATAAATACTTCCAAATACTTCCTCTGTGTATTAATCAGGATCATGTAGCTAGGTTCGACCCGGTTTTGTTGCTCATTGTTTGTAAAATGATTTGCCCATGCATCCACGTATGGCTTTTCAGCATGATAGCAATCGGATTGAATGCATATAATAAAATCAACACTGGCAAGCTTCTTTCAAATGGTTAGGCTTCCAGGGGTTTTAGTATCATTATGTATGAAACATGTTCGGTTATCAGTAATGTTGTGTTGGATGTTTGCTTGGCTTGTGTGCTTGCAAGTTGTGTTCACCTGTCCGTGTACTCTGCGCGCACTCTCACACCGAGTTCGCGTGAATCATCCTTTTAAAAAGTGCAAACAAGATCACTCAAAAGTAGACATATTGACTGATGCCTTCGACTGTGGTACGGTGAGAAGACGTAGAAACAGGACTCCCGAGTGCACAGCACTATATCATCGCCAAGTGTTAGTACTGTGCATTTTATACACCTGTGGTTGATTCAACGCGGATTACATTCCCAGTAAAACCTGGAATGGATTAAACTGCTAAGCAAAAGGAGGCTCTCCGTGCGTGTATATAGTTGAGGTTATTTTAAATTGTGACATAGTAACAGTTTTTAGTTATATATATATATATAATGTATGTTAATTTACAACAAGGAACAAAATCTGATCGGTAGTTATTGTTTCTAATGTAACCCTCTGCTTCTAAAATAATACTCCTGGTTTTGCAGGAGTTTCTTTTTCCAGTGGTTAAAGAAAAGGGCTTGTAACCAGGAGGTCCCCGGTTCAAATCCCCCCTCAGCCACTGACTCATTGTGTGACCCTGAGCAAGTCACTTGACCTCCTTGTGCTCCGTCTTTCGGGTGAGACGTAGTTGTAAGTGACTCTGCAGCTGATGCATAGTTCACACACCCTAGTCTCTGTAAATCGCGCTGGATAAAGGGATCTGCTAAAATAAACAAATAATAGGCTACAGCAGCAGTATGCTGTTTAATAATAACACACATATACACGGAGACAGAGAAGATACTCGTCAAAATGTTAAAACAACGGCGCGCAGTGAACTCATCAGCATTTCCCCACTCGTTTGATATATCACAAGCGGTGTGTGTTGTTGCGTTACTTTTTTTTTGTCATCTTCTATTTGCAAATTCAGTTGCTCGGGATAGGAACGGGTTAACGTAGGAGTAAAAGATTTGCCAGCGACTTGGGATCTGACGTCAGCGCAAGCAAAAAGGCTAGAACAGACCGCGGGACGTCTGGACATACGTACAGGAGATACACACTGTGGGAGACACGCCGGGGAACGGTGAATTGTAATAATAATAAAAAACAGAAAGAAATATAACGTCTCCGGGGTCGTTCTAATGAAATATCGCCGCACAGTCTGTCTCCCTGAGATACACAATGCATCCGTTGTGTGTTATAAGGACACCGCTGGAAGCGTGATGTTTAAAAACGTTTGCTAATCAGATTTGTTTATTGTTCTTTGAAGTGTGGAAGATGGCAGCTAACATGTACAGGGTAGGAGGTGGGTAAGTTTGGAAAATTGATTTAAATTCATTCAGGAATGGATGTGCTAAAGAGGGGTGTTTAGCTAGACTTGTAACCTAGCAGCTGTATACTGTAAAATACTGTTCTGTGCCGTATATGGTACGGAAAGATTATAAACAGGCATGTTTTTTACACACTAGTGCAGTAATAATAATTGTTATTTATTTATTTATTTAACGAAACAAGGCATTGCGAGGATATTTGCAGCTTTTTCTGATTCTGTACAGTCTAAATGTACAGTATAGATTACACTTGAATAAATGATAATATGAACAGAAAATGGCAGATTGTTTAAAAATAAGCAGTTTATTTGATTTTAGGAATAGTTTATGATAACTGTCTCCAAATGAATGGTTACGGACGGTACCTGCATAGTGTATGCTTGAATCTTAATATATATATATATATATATATATATATATATATATATATATATATATATATATATATATATATATATATATCGGTTTTACATTCAACAAGCAACTTGGTTAAGGTAAGGCACTGTGTTATATGCAACAACATTACCGCTAAGTACAAAACCCGTGCCTAAAACGCCAACCAGAGAGAAGTGTGTGCGCAGTCTAGTCCAGCAAACACATTACAGCACGGAGACCGGCTACATGCAACAAAGAAACAAGCGTTAATGCATTCGTGCATTTGTGCATTTGCAGAGCACATATTGCACAACAACATATACGACAGCACAGTAGCGCGAGCGGATTGGTACAGTAGGGGTCTGCTGCACACGTGCATGTGCTTTGTTACAGTAAGGGAGGGTATAGAATGATACAGATAATATTACATAAGTGAAGGCTTCTAAAACTAGACTATACCGACCTGGGCTAGTTATGTTTATAGGATGGCTATTATTATTATTATTATTATAGAACGGCTTATATATAAAATGTACAGTTCACTATAATTGCACAGTTAGCGATAGTAGGCATTCCTCAGCAGCAGTGAATTTAACCGAAAGTGCTTCAAAGACAAAATGACCAGTGAAGCTCAGAACCTGGAACCTGTGATTGATTGCAGACTAGAAAGTTAAGCAGACACAGGTTCTTTTTGCATTTGGACTTCTGCTTGTTCGGAGTTTCTGTTGCATAAATTATGGATAAGGTAAAAAAAAAAAAGAAAGACAGAAAGGGACTTGAGACACACTTGAGACTGTATAAGTAATTGTACATTTGTTTCGTCCTCGTGCATACCATTTTCATGGCCACACACACAGTATACATACACACATATATGTACAGTATACAAATCTAAGAGCTAATCGTAACCTAAAACAAAGAAAAGGCCATTGTTTCCACCTGCCTCCATCATTCTTTTAGGAGTCAGTTTTACACCCTGTTTGCAAAGCTGCTGGTTCCCCCCTTCTAGCTGCTTGAACAATGCAGGGCAGCTCTCACCGCAGAACTCAGAGCGGAGTCGATGGGGGCCATGCACGCCTCCCTGCTCTCAGTGGCTTGTCTGCTCAGTGTAATGAGCTTGCTTATTCCTGTCTGGGGGGGTGTGGAGATTGCTGCAGTGCGAGGAACAAAAGACCTTCCCTGCTAATTATGCATGTCTCAAACACTGACTTCTAAACCAGCTGCGACTCCCTGCATGCCAAGCAAATGGAAGGACTGTGTTTCTATTTCAGCTGCCCCTTGTTCACAGTTCCTGCGGTGGACTGAGGTTAAAAAGCAGAGCAAACAGTAGTGGAGCAAAGACACAGTCCGGTAAAGAATGGACCGTCATGGGAAATCACTGAGAGCTGTGTTGAGTTATGTGTGGTTTCTGTGGAATTAGTAGTTGGGGCCTAAAATTCTTTCTTTCTTTCTTTCTTTCTTTCTTTCTTTCTTTCTTTCTGCCGTGGCATTTCATTTCTATAATTCACTTAAGAGTGGCACATTTAGAAATCCTCAATGATACACCATACCAGTGAAGTTACCATTGCCCCTCAGCATAGAACTACTGCCATAGCAGTTCCCCTGCAGCATTGCAACTGAAGAGCGTTGAACACAGGGGGGAAGTTCAAGCTTGGATTAGGTGACACGTTTAAAGTCTCAGTTTAGCTTTAGGCAGGGGGGCTATGAGCGCTTGGCATTGTGTTTCTTTGTAGAAGACTCCTTTGGGGCACAGCTGGCACTGTGTCAGCACACTGTGTTTGCTAACCGGTTAGTGCAGTGCGCCGCGATAGACTTGCATGTACTAAAGACAAATGGAACCAGCAGCAGCCACGTTCAGTGTCTCTCATCGCAGGTATTCATTATAAACTGGGCTGCTGGGAGGGCTGAAAATGAGCAAACCCCAGGATGCTTTTAATGTGCTCGGAAAGATCCTGATGGGCTTTCCTGAAATGCAAGGACCCAGGGACTTTACAACCCCCCACGAGCCTCATTAACATACCATCTGTTATTATTATTAGGGTAATTAGACGTATTATTAGTATTATTATTATTGTTTAAGTAATTATTTTCTTAATACAAAGTTTTATTAGTATCATTATGTAATTAGATTGACTGTCATTTGCAGTACACTCTGATACACGGTGCTGCAATGATATGAACCAGCATACATGAAAATCAGTCCATTTCAATTCCTTTTGCATGTTGTCTTCAGTAGCAGTCAGCCATTGGTGGCATGGTGAGTAGTGACACATTCCGATTATGACACAACAATGGTATCACAGCCAATACACACTGCTGGTGTCAGGACCAGTGCCGAGCAGATCCATTGCCAGTGCTGTGGTCTGTTTATGGTTCTGCTTCAGGGTAACTTCAGGGTAATACACTGAGGATTATAATGAGATTCCAGTGGTGTTTTTATTGATTGTTCTGTAAGCCTCTTAAACTGTAATAGCTCCTGCTGCCCTGAAAACGGTGAAGCTGGCTTTGCATAACCAGTTCCAGTTCAGCAGAAGGAAAGTACTCAGAATAATACCAGCCTCACTTACGCAATGTGTTTTGTTAACATTCAGATGAGCATTTGGCCGATGCATTATTTAGTTAGCATGCAGCAGAAATCAGCTAAACAAGCGAGCTATTCAATTAGTTAGCAAAAGGTCTTTTTGAATTTGGGTGGTTTTGGGGTTAAATCCTAGTTCAAACAGCAGCAAAGGAACGTTATTTCTGTGTTTGACTAGTGGCCTCTCTAGTCAAGCTTGAGGTGTGGAAGCTGAACTGTCCCTTCACCCCTAAGCGAAAGGGTGCTCCCTCCAATCCAGGGCAGGCTTGAGGCACGGAGACTGAACTACTCCCTCCCTCCCTCACCCCCCGAAGAGAAAGGGCGCTCCCTCCAGTCCAGGGCAGGCTTGAGGCATGGAGACTGAACTGCTCCCTCCCTCCCTCACCCCCCTAAGAGAAAGGGCGCTCCCTCAGGTCCAGGGCAGGCATGGAGACTGAACAACTGTATCTGAACCACATATCACAATTTAATAGTATGGTTCTGAGATTCAGAATACCGCCTGCGTGGCCGATGAAGGGTTAATGGATAGCCAGTGGAGCTGAAAAAGACAGCTGTCTAGACACAATTGATCCTTTGTGCTCTGTCTGAAAAGCAGAACTGAAGTCTCTTCCACCCTTCTCTCTTGAGATGAAGGGTCCTAATCAGACCTGAAGGTCGTATTGCAAAGCAAACAAGCAAGTAAATAAAGCTTGCTCTCTCTCTCCGCCTGCCTCTCACTCTTAACGAATATGAGGCTTGTTTTTACAGTGCGTTAGATTGCAGCCTCTGCTGCAGTTGGTAATGCATTGAGCTCCAGGGGAGACGTTGTTTGATTCACTGTAATCATTCCTGTGCTGCACACCTCCAGTAATAACTTGCAGTGCCAATTCAGAGGAGCGTTATAACCCAGGTTAACATTAGTACTGATCCCCCTCTTGCTTGCTGTAGGTCAAGTGTAGGTCAAGTGGAGTAAATCTGACCTACAACACAGGAAGTGATACTCGGAAGCAGGAGCAAAATTTGGCCAATTATGTTGTTTTCCTTTTATATGATATCTGGAAGATTCAGAGAGGTTCTCAGTTTCTGTAGCTTGATCGTTTTTTTTCCACGCAGTTCTGTAAATGCAGTTTTCTGGTATTTATTGCTGCTTGCTGGGGGAATGTCATGCTATCAGGGCATTGCCTTGCCTTTAAAACTGTGTTGGTTCCACCCGTTATGGTCTTTCAATTTATTTATTTTTGGTTGTTAGACAGCTGACACACGACCAGTAAAACACGTCACGTTGATTACAAATCCTTTGCATTCCCTCTGCAGATTATGTTTACTTTGAGAACTCTTCCAGCAACCCCTATTTAGTGAGACGAATCGAAGAACTGAATAAGGTAAGAAAGTTATTTTCACTACGTTTGAACCACATTTTCACTGCAAGAAACATTGTGAAACCTAGGAGTTATTTCAACTGAAGTATCTGCTTTGATATTAAGATGTACCATGCTTTTCACTGTTGCATTTTGCTGTGCTTTCACTGTGGGGAATTTTTATAAGGGGTTTCCTTAAGTGCGTAAGATATCCATGTGTTAATCCTCTGGTATTCAGCCAGGATTCATTAGGAATTTGTGGACATTATTTGAAATATTTGAAATTGAAGTTTCCCATAGTAATGCATAATAAAGCATAGTGAAGCAAGGTAAAGCATAGCATTGTAAAGCCCAGAGAGGCATACCTTAAAATGTCTGACAAACCTATGATAAATGCATAATATAAAACTGGGAAAAGCATAGGAAGACTGCAACATTACCATGGTAAACTTTTATAAGGGATGGGTAGACTGGTCAAAATGAAGTGCCCAGGCAGATGCAGTTTTTCATTGTATTTTGATGGAGAATGCATGTCACTAACAGGCCTGTTTTTCTCGTATGCAGACTGCAAATGGAAACGTGGAAGCCAAAGTGGTCTGTTTCTACAGGAGACGAGATATCCCTAGCAACCTCATTGCACTGGCTGATAAACACTCAAGTGAGTCTCATTCTCGTATGGACTTCTACCTCCCTGCTCCGTACTCTGCACTACTCCTTGGCAATGCAGCCCAGTATGAGAGACACTCGATTCAATCAATCAGCCATCCATCCATCCATCCATCCATCCACCAACCAACCAACCAATCAATCAACCAACCAACCAATCAATCAACAATCAACCACATCAATCAGTCAATCAAGCAATAATCAATCAATGATGCATCCAATCAAGCAATCAACCAACCATCCATCCACCAACCAACCAATCAATCAATCAATCAATAAACCAATCAACCAACCAACCAATCAATCAACAATCAACCACATCAATCAGTCAATAATCAATCAATCAATCAACCAACCAACCAATCAACCAAATCAATCAATCATCCATCAAATCAATCAATCAACCAACCAACCAATCAACCAATCAGTTCAATCAACCAATCAAAACCTTTATTTATCTAGATGAGTGAATTGAGAACAAATTATCATTTACAGTGACGACCCGGCAAGAAGCTCATGTCACCACAGCACACAGCATAAAGCACAAGAAATCAATCATAAAACATAAAACTCAGCAGCAACTTAGCAGGCACAGATGCCAGTCAGCAACGTGTGGACACTACAACTGAAAGCAACCTCAGATAGGAGTCGCTTTAAATGGAACTTTTGAAACCCTGGTACAATTGTTGACCAAGATTGCTTTGCTTGTGACGTACAAATTCAAGTTTTAACAATGAGTTGAACACGGTTTAGCTCTGGTGCCACATGTAGTATATTTGAGATGACCATGTTTTAATAAAGCAGTTTTTTTTAACATGGTACAAATATCTAGCTTGTGGGTGTAAATTAGTGATCAGAATAAGCTCTCTGCAAGTTCACAGAAATATAACAGATACAGAGTGCTTGCCGGTTTCCATCGGGATCACTGCCAACTATTTATCCTGCTTGCTTGTTTTATTTACAGCGAGCTCTAACGCAATTGGCCGGAGCGCACTTGATATATGTTCCTTGCATTGTGATTGGGTTGCGCTTCTTGAGGCTAAACCAATCACACGGCTAAACGGAACCCTCCATTTCCGAGAGAGGTTTCCTTAGCACTTAAGATCCGTAAAGCAGTGTGCAGCCAAAGGGAGCTTTCAACACCAGACACCAGACAAGACTGCTATTCAGACGTAGCTCAGAGTAGACGCAGTGTTTCCAGTGCCAAGCTCAGGGAGGGCAGAGGGCAGAGGGAGGGAGGGATGCAGTCATTTACGATCAGGAGCCTCTTAGCACACCGGGAAGTGAGCCAACCGTGTGCACAGGCCACTGGGTCACCATGCTTCCCTCTGCATGCGCTACTCCCTCCCTCCCTCACTGACAGTCTACAGCTCTGGCCAAAAGTTTTGCATCACCCTCTAGAATTTTTGGATTGAGACACAATAAAAAACTATATGAACATAATTTAGATATTTTCTCAAGTAATCAAAGAAGCTACAAAACGATACCCTAAAAGTCTACCGGAAACCGTGATAGTAGTACAGTAGTATTTCATGTTAGAGTTTTTTCAATTCAGTGTTCCGTGAAGTATATGGGGAAACTACAAAGTGGTGTGTGTTTCAATATGTTAACGTAACATTATTCAGCAGATTTCATTCGACTTTATGAAGCAAAATGAGTTCATTCTATAGGGTGATGCAAAGCTTTTGGTCATAGCTGTACAGCGCCTAACACTGTTACCTTTGGCTTTGTGTTTGGATCACAGAGGAGCTGGAAGAGGAGATTGAAGGGGAGAGTTTACAGCAGCTGACTGAGAAACAGATACATCAGCTGAGGCACAGAGAGCTCTTCCTGTCCAGGCAGCTGGAGTCACTACCAGCCACTCATATACGGTAACCATGGTTCAACCTTCAGCCATCCCTGCTGGGTTACGTTGCCAAAATATTCTACCAACCGCCTCATACCGTACCATTGTAGCTGCCATTTTGCCACCTACTGTACTATTACCCCTTCTTAACGTACCCATTGCTTTGCCATTGTGGCGCCACGGTCTGTCCATTGGAGATGAGTAAAGGATGGTCGTCAGCAGGGTTTTCCTGGTTAGCAAATTCAACCAAAAAGTGATCTTCAATAGCAAGGAAGCAGTGCTGAATACCCGGATGCATGTTTCATGAAATAACCTAGCTAGAAGTTTACAGGGGGTCAGGCTGGGTTACCATATGACTCCATTACACTGGGACAGTTTGGGACAGTTCAGGCTTTTCAACTCACACCCAGTGCATTCTGGTAAGCGTAGTCCTGCTGTGAGAGGTACTTGAGGCAGGTAAAATGTACCAGAATGCTTTGGGGTGTGAGTTGAAAAGCCTGAACTGTCCCAGACTATCCTAGTGTACATGGAGTCGTATGGTAACCTTATCTTAAAGTAATATTTTACAAAGTTTTCAATGTTGCATGCTTGAAAACTCTCGTAAGCTTTAACACGTGTTACATTTTCTCTTTCCCACAGCGGGAAATGTTGCGTCACTCTGCTGAATGAAACGGAAGCACTCTTTTCCTACCTAGACAAAGAGGTACTCCTTTCCTTGTTTATTTTCTTTTTGACTGGGGTGAAGTCCATCTGTCCTTCTGTCCATATGTCACATAATAAAGTGTGAAGGCAGACAGGCCTGACTCACTCTAGCACGGAAAGGGAGTGAAATGGGTAGAGGCAGGCTAAATCTGTGTAAATATATGCAAAAAAAACTGCAGAAAATCAAGCAAACTTACTTACTTAAAAATACTTGAAACAGCAAAAGAAATTAACCAGAGCTCTGTAAATACAATGTGCAAGCAGACACACCACATTAAGTATTGAGTTTATCCAGAAGGCAGTTTGAACTCCCCAGACAGCAGCCAGTCGGTGAGGCTGAAAGCTAGTTACACAGTAACAGCGGGATAACTCAAGCTGGCTCCTGCTCTCTCTCTTGTTGTTTTACAGCAAATTGGAAACGATAGGGACCAGAGAGAAAGCCCTTTTATCGCTGAAGGACAAGCTCAGTCTATCATGGTGTGTTTTGCCTGAAACAAGCTGGCTTTTAATTTCCAATACTGAGCACTTCTTTCTTGTTTCACAGATCAGATGTTTGAATTTGAACTGCTGGAGTGGTTTTGAACAGCGCGTCTATTTCTTATACAGATCCTCAATGTGCAGTTTTGAAAGAACCACAGCAGACATTTCATTTTGAAACTTGTGATTGCAGGTTAAAGAAATCTCTGTTCGGAAAACCTTTCTTTCAGGTGGTCCTGCGCTTCCTCTGTCTATCTGGAGAATTAAATTGTCCCCACCCCTTCAGTGGCTGGTTAACCAGGTGCTTCCTCTGTTGACTGACATGCATTGCAGCCAATCACATGACCCCCCTCTAGACAATGCTGAAATGAAATGATCTTGTAACACACCTTTTCCTCCAGGACGGTTTCTTCTACTGCCTGGTCTATGATCCACAACAGAAGACACTGTTGGCGGACAAGGGCGAGATCCGAATTGGGCCGCGATTCCAGGCCGATATCACAGACCTCCTGAAAGAAGGTAAGCAGAGTTTGAAAGCCTGTCAAGTGTGATTAGTGCTCGGTGAAAGGAGCCCTAATCAATGCTTTTATAATGACAGACTCGAATCCCTTAATAGCTGACATTATGCAAGCACTGGAACCTGTAGAAGAGGAGGAAGAGGAGTCCAGTTAACATAACGAGAAGGGCCTTACCAGACGGTAAAGCCATCTGATGAGGGTTCTATTGCTTAATTAAAAAATGGATCAGGCATTTCCTTTGCCCTGATTGGTCAATATGGGGTATCCAATCGCTGGTAAACTAGGTTTAATGTTTGTGCCAAATAAATCCGCTTAAAAATATATGACAAATCGCCAATCCATTTTCTAATACTGGTTATTGTACTGAGATTTTTGGTTCTTTGCTTTTTTTTTTATTGGGGAGATATTCCAATGCTACATTCTGGTACCTTCTCTGTGTGGTCTCTTTGCATCTAGACCATTGACTTCAACACACACGTGATTCCTAGTTGTTAGGAAGCAGCAGTAACATTGCATGTATTGTGTTGTCTGAAATATATCCCAAAAGTTTAAAAAAAAAAACCTGAAAAACAATCTTCAACACAAGCTACCTGTATTCACAGTTCAATTTGCACGGACGTAGCTGGTCCTTCTACTCCTGGTCTAAATTGTTTAATTGAACCAATGAAACCTCCACCAGACCAACCTTCCTGAATCATCGACAGGCTGACCTAGTCTGGAGCCCGGTTTCCATGGAAGCAGAGGCCATAACAGATACATTTCATTTTCCTGTTGGAGCAGCCCTTTAAAAATATAACAAACAGTTCGTTCTTAATCAATCAGCAGCTTTTCAGTGGCATTTCACAGCATTAATGCTAATCATTGTTCTTTGTTTCGCAAAATTGGTGTGTGTGTGTGTCAGTATGTTTGTTTTAATATTTGTGAATACTGTAAAGCCATGAATATTTGAGAGCCTTTTATTATGTGTTTTTACGTGCATTAAAAACAATTGCAAATGTATATCAAATTCCACTAATAATACATACTTCGTATATTGCAACAGGTAGCCAACATTTCTGGAGAAAAATAGGTTTTATGGGTGTGATTCGGCAAATATATATGGCTTTACAGTACGAGGCACAAAAGGTAAATCATAAGCTTAGCATAGCATTTTTTTTATGTACTGTACACTGAACAAAAAAAAAACACATATATTAATTTATTGATGCCCACAAAAGACAAAACCAAATATTGCTTATTTTTATCCTGTTGTGATAGTTGTTATAAAATATAAATGAGTTGTAATGTTGCAGTCCTGTTCACAAAACCTTGAAAACTGTTGTAAGGAATGTTTTGTTCGGTTAATTAAACCAACAAACCGTTTTTAAACACATCTGACAGGGTTAGAAGCTAATATATATATATATATATATATATAAAAAAATTGAAAAGGTTTTGAAAAGCCTGCGATTTTTCGTTTCAGATGAAACCGAGGATAGGGATCAGACAGAACTGGAAACAAAGATCTGGGAGCCAGAGAGTCCGTTAACTGATCAGCAGATAGACCAGTTCCTGGTTATTGCGCGGTAAGCAGTGATCAAGAATACTCCATTTCCAGAAGAGGCCAATCCTGCTCCAGTGGATCATATTCTTGGAGAATACTGGTGGTTGATGATCATGAGACACTTGTGTGAAGTTGGCCATCATATTTAGGGACCTAGCCAAGAAAAAAAATTGTTTCAGGGCTTTTCAAAGACACTAGCCAAAAAACATGTGTCTTCTTGACTTCCTGTTACCTTAGTAAATCTGACCTACAGCAGGAAGTGATCTGCAGTATTTACGACGCCAGGGTGCATTAGGTCAAATAAATACAATGTACAAGAAAGAGGGTCCAGTGATAATGAAGCATGTAAGAGACAATGGAGTGGATTTGAAAGCCTCGATTTACACTTATTTAAGTCTGCGTGCATGAAATATTGAAAAAATACTGATTTATATTGGGATCAAAATGGCGTCCTCATATGAGGCTATCATGCATTGATTGAATCTTTCAGTGTATCTTTCTATATAGAAGGGATGTGGAAAAAGAGTTAATTTTCTTATTGATCATATGTGTAACCCCTACTGCACTTACACCTACCTTGCTTAGAACTCCAAATCCATTTGCATCTTTCATATATACCCTTATATATAAGGACCAGAAGAGAGCTTTTTATCCAGCCCCATATGCTTGCCATGTATTAAAGGGTGAAAAACACTGATCGGACCCCTGTGTCTCCCTATGTGTCTCCCAGCTCCGTCGGCACCTTTGCCCGCGCACTGGACTGCAGCAGCTCCATCAGACAGCCCAGTCTACACATGAGCGCCGCGGCTGCATCCAGAGACATCACGCTGGTAAGAAACAGCCGGGAAGCCCTCCCTCAACGGAACTCCCAAGGCAGTCTGGCTGCTGCTGCTGAACTAACTACTACAGGGTCTGGATAGAGGTTTAATTGGTTCAATGAAACAGTTTAGAACATAAATGGTGTTTTCACACCCGCGGCAATGATAAAGCTCCATTTTCTATGTGTTGAGCTGCATAGCCGGCGTGAAATTTCCCTGATCTGAATACAGGAACACGTCTAACTTGACTTTTTTGCAGCCAAAACGAAGGATTTACATCTGTAAAAAAAAAAAAAATCTCGATTTTAGCATGTGTCAAATATAAATACCGCTTTTAAAAGAAAAATATATTTGGTGCTTAACGGGTTTGCAGTTTGAATAACTGGGGCTGGTATGAGCTTCGTGTGACGTTGTTTCTCACTCAGTTCCATGCTATGGATACCCTGCACCGGTGCAGCTATGACATGTCGTGCGCGATCACCGCCTTGGTGCCTCAGGGGGGTCCGGTGCTGTGCCGGGATGAGATGGAGGAATGGTCCGCCTCCGAGGCAAACCTCTTCGAAGAGGCGCTGGAGAAATACGGCAAGGACTTCGTCGACATTCAACAGGACTTTGTACGTGCACTCCCGTCATGCTAGAAAACATTAAAATGTTTTTTTTTTTTTACTGTAGTCTTCTATGTTTTTATGAAATGCATATATTAAAAAAACAATTGTGCAATAATAAATGTCCAAACGTTTTGCATCGCCCTATCGAATGAGCAAATTTTGCTTCTTAAAGTCGAATGAAACCTGCTGAACAATATTCCGTTAGCAATGCTAAAATTCCAGGTTATACAAAGCTTTTGGCTATAGCTGAAGAGCTGTCAATAAAAATGCATAAGAACTGTTTCCATGTGAATTTTTTCTGTATTAATGGACAAACATTTAACCTTGCGGTTTGTGTCCATTTGCAGCTACCTTGGAAATCCTTAACCAGTATTGTGGAATATTACTACATGTGGAAGACCACTGACAGATACGTGCAACAGGTATGTATGCAGGGGCAGGGGCAGGAGCAGGGGCATGTATTGCTTATTTTACCCCACACGGACTTGTGCTTACTCTGTATCTTGTTATCTCTGAAAAGATAATTGTTTCTAATTCCAATGCATGCATAATATTTGTAATGAGCAACCGACAGCTGCAAATCGAACCGTGTTATCTTTTTATAACAATGCAGGACAAACTGCTCGTGCATTTTATTCTGCTGGCTGGTTGTCAGAACTTGTCGCAACATTCAATGTAATACCACTGTTGTAGAAATCCCCTTTTCCGGGTAAATAGAACAACTCATCTTATGTGTAAAGTTGTGCAAAATAAACACCAGAAGATTCATTTTGAACTTGATCTAAGTTGGCCAGCGCTCCAGATAAGCTGTGTACTGGGTTTTTTTACGCACTGAAAAAAATCTGAATTTGATATTTCAAGTTAAAGCACAACAAAGAACACGCGTAGCGATTTCGCTGCACAGCTTGAGTTTGCATGTTATCACGCTTCTTGTACTTTCTTGTTCCATCTCAATGGTCAATTGTGAATATGCTGCAAGCGCTAAGAGAGAATGAATCATAGAAATGCCGGGATAGCTAATTATAGCCTGCCTGGAAATTGTCAGAAACGCATAACCAGTAAGTCCGGGTTTGGCGGAGTTGTTAAACCCGATATCTTGGGGAGCGCTTGTCTGATTTGGATGAAGTTCCTGTGGATGCAGGTCATAGCTCGTGAACTGCTTTTTCCTGGTGCAGACATGTCTGATATGTTATTAATATCCATATGTATGTGATTGTCATGCCTTGTTTTATGCTTACAATCTGTTTAGAAACGTTTAAAAGCGGCCGAAGCAGAAAGCAGACTGAAGCAAGTTTATATCCCAAACTAGTAAGTGCAAGTCTCTCCCATAAGGATCTGTTTAATTGGTGCTGTAGAAGGGTTTTGCTAACATACAGTAGTGTGACAATTTAATAGAACACCTCAAGATTTGTCATTTATATTCTTTACATAACTAGCTGTATGAAAACCTCTGGGTGTGAGAATTTCACTTTTCACTTAGTAGTCAGTGATATCGAAACAATAGGCAGTCGTGTGTGAAAATGTTAGATCACTTTGTGCTTTAATCAGGCATCGTAATTAGGCATTCTAAAAAGACTCCTGCATTTTACCATTTGTGGGTCTGTGTTCCTTTTTCCTTACTTTTTTAAATTAATTGCAAGTGTGGCAGATTGAAATCATCAGTTAAATTAGACAATCACTAATTTCCCTATTTTGACGATTTTCAGTTCCAGTGGTTTGATTTCATATGCACAACAAATCAAAACTACAGAAGCAATGGGGTGTGCTAATACAGAAGCAATGGGGGGTCTAATACAGAAGCAATGGGTGGGGGTCTAATACAGAAGCAATGGGGGGTCTAATACAGAAGCAATGGGGTGTTCTAATACAGAAGCAATGGGTGGGGGTCTAACACAGAAGCAATGGGGGGTCTAATACAGAAGCAATGGGGGGTCTAATTCAGAAGCAATGGGGGGTCTAATACAGAAGCAATGGGGGGTCTAATACAGAAGCAATGGGGGGGGGTCTAATACAGAAGCAATGGGGGGGGGTCTAATACAGAAGCAATGGGGTGGTCTAATACAGAAGCAATGGGGGGTCTAATACATTTGCCCACTGCTGCAGTTAGCAAACCTGCCTGTCATTATAATGTATATTATTCGAAAGCAGATGCATTGTGTAGTTTCAATATGCATTCTAAAGATAATGTTCAAATTCAGTTTCATTGACTCTGCTGCGTTTCAATGTTTAGGGCCATATTTTAAGTTTACTCCAGTCTTTAATTCTTTAAGTAACTCCTATTTTGGGCTCCCGTGTGGCGCATCTGGTAAAGGCGCTCCGCGTGGAGTGCAGGATGCGCCTCATAGCCTGGACGTCGCCGGTTCAAGTCCAGGCTATTCCACTGCCGACCGTATAACTCCAAAGCAACTCCTTTTTGAAAGATGAAAATTCAACAGTGATGCACAAAGCCAAGAAACAAACAACTGGAGATTGCTTACAGCACCGTCGATCAATTACATGACTTAGATATTTGATATTCGTTTCGTGATGTCAAGAGATGGGTTTTCCCCCCCTTTTCAGAAAAAAAATAGGAGTTAAGCAAAGACTGTAGGAAACCCTTTGAAACGATGCCCCTTAGTGAGCAAAGGATGGAAGTTCATAGTTTTTTTTCTTTTGAATGAAGCAACAAGCCCAACCCGAACCAGATCAGTGGTAACATTGTGAAGACAAGCCTGGTGAATGGGTCAGGGTCTCAGGGTCAGAACAGCAGTGTGGGCCGGGCCTGTGAAAGCTGTTACTGTGAGTAACCCCATAGCCATCACAAAGAACTGCTTTATTTAATATAGAAAGACTGTTTCTTTTTGATCACCCACACCTGATATTATTGTTATTTTTGTGTGTAGCTACCCAGTGCTCTCAGTGGTACTCTTGGGGTCCTCCCAGCATGCAATGCAGGTTGTGTTCCACCTGCTGGAATTACTGGAAGAAGTACGGTGGCCTGAAGATGCCAACAAGACTGGAGGGTGAGAGGCTGGGGCCCAATCGGAACAGCATGGTTAGTAAAAGCGATGGACAGGAAATTCATTTTGTCTGTCCAGCAGTGAATGCATGAGGGACTCTATGAGGTTATATCTAGAGAAGTTAGTTTTTCTTTGTTGTTCATCCACTGCCGGTCCACTTTAGCACATTAGTTTTGAGAGTATCAGTATCTGGGGATACATGGTGGAACCTGTGCGGACTGTAAGTTAATACGTCCTGTCTAATCTATAACGGTGATTCGTAATTACATCCTCGGTTGAGGATCTTGCCTCACAATACTGCTAGCTGTGATTGCAGGTGAACTAATATGCCGGTCGTTTCTGTCCCAGACCCCCTTTGGATACTCTGTAAAGAACGCCAACCCCAAATACACACTGAAGACCAAGCAAGCCTTCTACCTCCAGACCACCACGCTGACCAAAATCGCTCGGCAGCTGTGCCTGGCCCTCCTGCAACCTCGCCGGGCAGCTCGCAGACCCTTTGTACCGGTCAACTGCGCGGAGATCAAAGCACAGTGTGAGTACACTTAAATCTGCGGGGTCATTTCCCAGTTTTACCATTATTTTCCTGTGGTTCTGCTCTATCTAAGGTTACCATATATCTCCATGTACACTAGCACAGTTTGGGACAGTTCAGGCTCACATCGCAATGCATGGTGGTCCGTTTCACCTGTCTCAGGTACCTTTCACAGCTGGACTACACTTACCAGAATGCAATGGGGGTGTGAGTTGAAAAGCCTGAACTGTCCCAAACTGTTCACATGTACACAAAGTCATACGGTAACCATACATTTCCTATGGCTACCACTGCTGTCGATTCAATAGAGGAACAGTGATATCTAGTGGTCGGCGTTCTGTACCTAAAAATGACAGGTCCTCTTTTTAAACAGGCTCGGCAACACTACCTGACGAAGCCAAGCAGTTAGTCAAAATGAGGCCGATGGTGAGGAAGCCCTTGGAAACAATCGTGAAATACATGGGTCAGTTTTCTGTGCACTTTTAATAATCGACTGTGTGTGATTTTACTAACATGATCCTCCAAAGAAATATATCCTCTTTGGTCACAACTTGTTTAATTTCCTTTTTTAGAAATGTTAAAGCACTTTGTGTCAGCTCTCTGGAGTTGGAGAAGTTGTCCTGCCATAACTTTGAAAGAAAAAAAAAACATTATAAAATAGATATGGGAAACTTAGTGAAATTGTTGTAGTCTGTTTCAAAGTCTGCTAAATCACTGCAGGAAGAGCGATTAAAAAAAAAAACATAACAAGAAGTGCTCTGGCTTTTCTTACACTAGCAGTGTACTAGAGCAGACATTTTGAAAAGAGCTTTAAAACAGACTTCAAAGTTACATTTTAACACGGTACAGTGATGCACACACTGACTGAAGGTGATATAAAAGACATGCTAATCAAGGTTTAAAAATCAGTTTTTTAAAACCATATTAGCACTGGCAACATTATCACTGATCTTTCATTTTTTTTCATGCTAACGGAGCTGTGAGTCTAACTTTAAAGACTCTTTTAAGGAATGTTTTGTTGAGGACTGTTTTTGTAAAGCATCTTTTTAAGAATCAAAATAAACACCGTTTATCCTAAGGGAATGTTTATAAATACTCTTCAACAAAGACGTTCTTTGAAAGAGCTGGCATAGGTGGAAAATGACGGGCCAGCTGAGAGAATTTGAATCCTGAAGTCATGATTTGAATCAGCCAAAAGGAAAGAATGTAGTGCTATCATAGAATAACTAATTGCATAGATACTCCAGAGTCTGCAGTAAGTACACTTTCCATAATCTAGTTAGAATCTGTGGAGTGTATGTAAAGAATTGGCACCACTGTTTTGTATTGTTGATCTGGCGGTGTCTTACAGAGCTGCACCCATATATCAAGCCAGAGCCGGTCAAATCTACTATGAGCCTGATTCCCCACAAGGGCAGTGCCAGCGTGGCAAAAGTGGCCCCGGTCATCAACCACGGCTCCACCACCATCCTGGGCAAGCGCAGCTACGAGCAGCACAACGGAGCTGAAGGTCAATGTCTTGGTATGTGTCCATTGTCACCTGGGCTTGTTAGACCATGCATCAGATACCACCCCAACACAACGGAATAGCAGGTGGTCCATTGAGAACAAACACTTTCAAATAACGGCCACAAATTCCTAATGAATTCCGTCAGAAACCCACAAGGAATCCCACCTGAATATCTTCTGCACTTCCTCTGTGTTCTGAAGTAATTCTTTTTGAATTCAGCCCTGTTTCTTCGTGTGGATTGAATTACCTGGATTCTTTCCCTGTTTCTTTGTAACAAATGATGTTGATCACAGAGTTTCAAAAGAATATTCTTGTTGTTTCTCTGCCAGGAAATGTGAAGAAAAGGCTACTGATGCCATCTAGAGGTAAGGAACACCAATTGCAGTTCATCCTCCTGTCTGGTTTCCGATTTTAAGGAGTTTGAGTTTAACTTGAAAGGCTTTAAACGGCCTTGCTCCATCTTATTTAAATGATATTGTTCATTTTTCGACCACGCCAAGGCATCGCAGAGCGCTTTATTTTTTACTGTGATATTTTGTAATAATTGTAAGTCGTCCTGGATAAGGACATCTGCTAAGAAATAAGTTAAAAACAAAACAAGAGAGCTCATAATACAATCCAGCTACAAACCATTATATAAAAGCACATTTTAAAAAAAATGATTTGGACTTAAAAGAACCCAGTGTTTCAACCTGCCTAATGTCAAGCGGACTAGAGTTCCACAAACAAGGCGCACGTCAGCAAAAAGCTCTGACTTTGGCTGATTTACAGTGTCGCCAGACCACCTTAATAAAATTACAGCTTAACTATGTACAGTTCAGTGTTCCTTAATTATTTAATTGACGTGCTTTCGTTAACCTTTCTCTTATCTTTCAAGGTTTGCCAAACCACAGTCAAGTGCGACAACTTGTGAGTACTTTGTTGTATTTTACAGAGTGATGTGCATGTGTGTAAAAGTATGGGATGGCAAGTATGCTTGAGAATTGACTTGGAAACCCAAGTGTGGGCGTGAAACAGCCAAGCCTGATGTTGTATAGTCTGATGGAGTTTTTTGAGTTGTAAGCTAGATTGTAAACAGTACTATATTTACGTGTGAGTTGAGATTCTGAGATGCAGCCCAGTAAGGTCTCTCCTGACTGGACTGCTCTCTCTCCCTCCTCTTCCTAGGCCAGCCTCAATAACAGTTACCTGCTGAATGGAAAGTCCTATGAGAGACCCCAGCGGATGATGAAGCACGGCTCTCTACCGCCGCTGAAGGACCGGAAAATGAACTGGATTGACGCTCCCGATGATGTCTTCTTCATGGCCAATGAAGACACCAGGTAGAGCCAGGGATGGTTATTATTATTATTTACAGGGACTAGGAGTGAACTATGCATCACAACTGCTGCTGCAGAGTCGCTTGCAATAGGACCTTGGTTTTACCTCTCATCCGAAGGACGGAGCACAAGGAGGTGAAGCGACTTGCTCAGGGTCACACACAGCGAGTCAGTGGCTGAGCTGGGATTGAACCAGGAAACCTCCTGGTAACAAGCCCCTTGCTTGAACCACTGGACCACCAAGCCTCCTCTTAAGGCTGTATTTTTTTCACAGTTATTACAGAGTTCACGGTTTCCGTGAAACGTACCCATTGTCATTCCGCATGAGAATTCCCATTCCTGAAAGAGCGCAGTACATTTTTAATAAATACAGCAAGCGTGTGTCTTACTGACTGTTGTTATACTACTGTCCTCCCCAATCATGTCCCTTTTGCCAGCCCCGTACGATAACAAAACTCTTTCATCTTCTCTTTAGAAAAGTCCGCAAACTCCTGGCTTCCTTCGATGTCAAGAGAGCAGCCAGGCAGCCTTACAAACAAATCTTCATCAAGCACATTGAATCCGAGCTGGATGTCCTAGCACAGCTTCAACACCCGGTCAACGAAGAGCCCATCGTCATCGAAGACTAAACCCTCCTCCCCTCCTTCGCTCACAAGCCGAGTGGATTAACAACAAAGCAACTGCTGAACTCATAGTATCGCAGCGCTGCTAGGACCTGCAAAACACCGTAGCGACCCCCGCCATCAAGAACGAAATCAAGGAGTTTTATCGAAACTTTATAAGACAAAAGGAAAGCTGGACCAGAACTTTGAAAACTTTGAACGGTTTTAACTCGAGACACCCGTGGGGAATTGGAGATCCAACATCAAAACGGAATTTTTAGGGTTTTTTTTGTACAAATGCAGTGTTTTTTTTTTTTGGGGGCGGGAACGGAACTTTGTCTGTGTGTGTTTTTTCACAGAAGGTGGTTTTGCTTGATTCATCATAGGTTTGTACTCCACTGCGAATTCATGTTGTCGAAGGAAAGAACTGGTTGCGTTGACTTAACCTGACGCTACAAGGAGCAGCAGGCGGATGTCTCTTTGGGTCATTGCGTGACGGACAAGCTTGAGGAAAGAAAAGCTTGCATGGGCTGCTGCTGAAACTGCCTGAGGAAATGTAACAGTTCAAAGATTGGGAAACTAAGACTTCAGTAAACAAAGAATCAATATGTTAAAGAATAAGTAGCTTCAAATGTTATTTTAATTGTGTGTGTGTGTGTGTGTTTTTTACTTTGTTTTCAGTTATTGTCAGCTGTTCTGGCTTCTTTTTCTCCAATGTTGAGTAATTATAAATTTTCTAGAAATATTCTTTTTACCTGGCTTTGAGCTTACCTGGAGAATCCTAAGTGTCAGGACCGAACAGCCTTCCTCGTCCCATTTAAAATAAGCGACTTTTCAACTAACACTGCTACCTGTTTATATATATATATATATATATATATATATATATATATATATATATATATATATATATATATATATATATATATATACAGACAGAGTGCATATAGTTTGGTGCATAGCACCTGCATTCGATGTAGATCTTCCATATTGACGTAAATATATGTTTTCATTTTTACAAACAGGTTAATGGGCAACTTGGTATAGTAAGAGATATCTTTTTTATTATTATTTTATTATTTTGACTGCCCATTTATTTTACCCCCGATTTTTCTCCTCAATTATTTTTTCCCCCCTCACCGCAGTAATTCCCCACACAGCTCAGGAGAACTGAAGGTTCAGTGGACGTCCTCCGATCCCACGATCAAGCCAGCTTCCTCTTCTACACCCAGGAACTCGAGAGTGGATGTCGGCAAGCTACTGCCCTCCGGAGGACAAAGGCCAGCACTGCAGGTGTCCGCCTGAGCTCACATGGCGCCTGTCCATGCTATAGCTCTCCTGACTCTATGACTTGCCCTGACACTGCATGACTGTGCTTTTACCAGGGGAGCCACGCGGGGACCCCTTGGTAAGAAATATTTAATTCTCTATAATATTTTCAGGCATTTTCTCTTGTTTAATTTTCACAGTGGAGTGAAAATGTTTGATACCGAAGTCTACAGAGTAAGATCCAGGATTTTTTTTTTTCCCTTGTTTGATCAGAAACATACAATATAAGTAACAGGTGTTTCTCGGACTGTTTTTATGTTCCATTCTTTTCGGTGTGTTACAGTAGAAGTGTTTTTTCTGCTGATTTTTGAGGTTCATTTCAATTGGTCCTCATGTACCAAAGCAGAGGAATGCAATGTTGTCGATTTTTAATCTGGTTCCAAATGCTCTCGGACCATCCACGCATACAGGAGCATTCAAACATATCCCTAAACTTTAAATGATACCCCAATACCCCTTTTAACGTCATCCTTAATCACGATCAGATTGCAAAGTTGCCGTTCAGTCACCACCAGCGGGACAACGTTGTCTCATCCAGTCCTGGTCTTTGATCCAACCCTGTTTTAAATTGTTTAATTGAACCAAATAAACCTCCACCCAGACCCTGAAGTAGTTCATTATATTATTTTACCTGTTAAACCTGGAGTGGAACGGCCCTCCACGACCGTGATTGGACCCCCCTGATCTAGACAATGGATACCATTCAAAGTGTGGAGCATTTGGTACTGGACCAACCTGCAATGCAAATACAGTACGACAGCAAGTGGCCAATATATGGGAACTAATATATATGGTATACCAAAACTTGTATCAGTCTGATCTCACAAACTAAGCAATTAGTACTGATCACTAGTATTTGGATCGAAGACACCAGGTATGAAATGGTTTAGGGAGTATGTGTTGCTTTCTCTCTCTCTCTACCCCCTCCAGTCTGGGCTAGAACTCCTCCAAACCCCCAGGGGGCTTCGTCCTTCGGATGAGACGTTAAACCGATGTCCAGTCTGCTTCGCGGACGCTAAAGATCCCATGGCACTCTTTCAAAGAAGAGCAGGGGTACAACTCCGGTGTCCTGGTTAAATCCTAATGCAGGCAAAGAACAATCTAGGCCTGGATAAAGAGCAGCCTGAAATGGATATGAAAATATCACAGTGATCTTTACTAATGTATTCCACTCGTTGTTTAGATTCACTTTGTGTGTCTCTCAAACATGTCTTAATCTCCGAGTGCAGCTGGCACACCAGAGTGTAACCAGCAAACCTGCCCCCAACCCTCTCCCCTTGCAACGCTCTGCTGCCCCCCCTAGTGGAGGCAGGAAACACATCAGTGAGAAATACAGCTGAGAACAAATGTGGTATTTCTTTCAGACACCAATAAATCAGGTTACAATAAACTTGTGAGTTTGAAAAGGTAACCAGGATTTGATGACTGAAACAGAAAATTCTGAACAAAGTTAAGAAATGTGGAAATATATATGGCGAAAAAAAATTGATAAACCACAAAAGGGTTGCTACCTGACAGGTACAAAAAAACCCGGAAGGGGGCTGTTAAAGGTTTAAACTGTCTTTCAACCAATTCACATTGCACATCTATTTCTATTTTGTGTCTTTCTCTAACCTGTACTCAATATATGGATCTGGCTTTGACGTGCAGACGTAATAATGTACTTGGATGTGGAAGCATAAGATTAAAAAACAGGATCTTTTAGTGTCCCGGGAAGCCATACTGAAATCCCGGGACACCTTCCTCAAAACCAGGATGATTCAGGGAAAACAGGGACAGGTGGAAACCTGAACCCACAATCACTTGAATAGAAAGGGGTTGCATTCTATTGGTGTTGCTTTCAAAATGTAACACATCTTGGTTGCTGCTTGGTTCAAAACATGCTCCATTTGCATTGAAATACAGCAACAGTCATACATGATTCAGACAGCAACCATAAGCTTCAATATCCATCATAT
The DNA here is from genome assembly GCA_030684275.1 of Acipenser oxyrinchus oxyrinchus. Lineage (NCBI taxonomy): Eukaryota > Metazoa > Chordata > Actinopteri > Acipenseriformes > Acipenseridae > Acipenser > Acipenser oxyrinchus. The sequence goes on along the minus strand of CM060281.1, from coordinate 2,692,110 downwards.
AGCATGAGAAATTACAGTGGTTGAATGTATCCCATAATGGATTACTGTTTTTAAGTGAAGAAAGAAAAAAAAAGGAATTGTTTCCATCAAAACCTCTCGTAAGAGTATAAAAGTAAAATAAATATACCATTCATTGTTAAAGTGTTTCTTTTTTTGTTGTTGGGGGAATAAAAGTGATAATATTGCACTTTTTTTATTTTTAAGCATTTCAATTAAAGCCCATTTATTTTAAAAAAAAATGTTTTGGGGGAATCGCTGTTATTAAAAATGACTGTTTGAAAGAAAACTTTTGTCGAATTCAAAGGTGTCTGTGTGCAATTGTTTTTGCAAGCAATATTATTATTATTATTATTATTATTATTATTATTATTATTATTATTATTATTAAACGTGGAAAAAGTCGATGAATTCCTGTTCCAATGGTCTACATAAGCTCATTTACAGTCTCAAACACTTACCCCTTGACAATTGTCAAGTCACACGGTCAAGCTAAACCAATGAGCAATATGATTAAGGAGTGAGTGAAATTATTTTTTCAGCGGCTTGTTGTGATGAGTTAATGTTTATGTAAAACTTGTTCTCTCGTCAGCGGCCAGTGCCTTCTGTCTGCTGGATTTAATTAGCTCGCGTATTTTAATGAAACGGCGGGTTAGCAGCGGAGTTATTAAACATAAGGAAATATTGTAATTTAATACCGTTTAACAAGGCGTTTCCATACACGTAGAGTAAAGACTAAACGAAAATGGCATTGCAAATATCGGTAGATGTACAAGTGCTATGATATGCATACTAGCTCCAGGGGAAATAATACCGTAATAGTCACGCAAATACGTGATAATTCCCTACCACGTAATTACGTGTTACTTTGTTGTCGCGTATTTACGTGACAATTCCCTATCACGTAATTAAATGATTTTTTTTTTTAAATGTATGGTAGAAATGCGCTTCTGTAATTACAGAACGACTTACAAATCAACTGAGATGAACCGGGCAGCTGTGAAAGGGGGTCATTAAGGGTGTGTTCATGGAGATCATTTTCTGCAGAATGTGAACAATTCTTAGAAGATCATTGGCTGTGAAATGAAGTCTTTCTTTTTCACTTCAATGCGCAACCTGAAGATAGTTACACGCTATTGTTGTGCTTGTGTGTTTATAATGTGGATCTGCAGCGGCCACGCGAAACTCACCTGGCTACTGATTAATCGAGTGTCTTGTTAAATAGAATGTCTTAGCTTAAAATTCAATTTCTGCAAGTGTGTCACATGATACTTGTTTCCTGTTGTTTGTATACTCTTAGTAAATGAATGGTACAACCAAAAATATGTTTTAAAACAAACAGCATTTATTTAATTTAACAACAGTTTATAGACCAGCATAAACATTATGCGATCGAGGTACTGTCGGGACGCCATTTGTCCCGATTTTTAGAGTAAACGTTGAAAACACAGACGCAAAATGTGACATTTTTATTTTCTCTTTAGGGAAATTTCGTATATGTGTGGCTGCTGTACTGTCTCGCTGTGCAACAGCATACCCTACTGGTTTAGGGCGTGTTGTTTGAGTGAGTTGTTTTCATTGCTGTTATCCAATAACGTTAACCTGCAGTCATATGATGCTGGATGCGTCATGTGTTTTACTTGGTGCGTGCACCTGTGCGTCAGGTTTTACTGGCAAAGTGTCATGATGGCTGGTGTTGTTGACAAAGTGTCATGATGGCTGGTGTTGTTGACGAGCCTGTCACTGAAAAGCAAAAAAGACAGTGGAAATACCGAACGCAGTGGAGAAAAAAATGGATTCAATCATATGCCCATGGTCAAGTCATCCAATTAGGATTAGGGTTATAATTAGGCTTTCACGGACATTTCGCGGACCTGTTTAAACATTAAATACACCTAATATTTCAGAGCACTGTAAAAGCCTAAAAATAGTGGTGCTTGCTTCCTTACTAAAACAGAGTGCTGGCATTTGTTAAAAGGCAAGCATGCAACATCTCCCAACAGCTGCTGCCGACATTCTCTGTCTGGTGTGGATTTGAACATACATTGAGACTGCACGTCTGCATCCACTGAATTGGTTGGAGATGTACGGCAAAGCTTTGCCAAGTTATACAGATGGGGACATCAATTAGAAACAGCCCCAAAACTCGGTTACCCAAAGGTATCTGGCAAGTCCATATATGCAGCACGTTCGTTGTCATGTAATTTGTCCCATCCAGGAATTTATTTTATCAGTACCGAGTCAAAACAAAGAAAACGTGCCTATTCGGGTCTAATTCAAACTGCGTTTAAAAAGTAAGCAGCAGGTTTGAACCGAGGTAGCTGTGCTTGATTGGACCTGTAGTGCTGATTTAACTTGGCTACAACCGACACAGGAATACTTTTTTTTTTTTTTATTTTGTCTGCGCTGACTTCCCAGTTTGTTTCCTGAAAGCTGTTGTTTGTTTTACGTTCTCTTCTGCAGCCTCTGCAGATTCTGAAGTTGTAGCGATCGAGTCACATTACAAGATGTACAAAACAATGACCTCCATCTGCATGAACAGTTTCTTTGGGAAATGTCTCGACACGATCCTCAGCCGAAACATACTTTGCTTGCATTGCTTTGCCGTCCATTTTTGGTATTTTACGTCTAATGCTGAAAACTAGATTTTAACAATCTGAATCAAAACAATGCAGCATTGCCTGTGCCCCACCTGCTATGCACAGTACAGCAGGTCACAGAAAAGCCAGAACAGACGCACTGATAGGCTGATTAAGGGTGTGTTCATGGAGAGCATTCTGCGCAGAATCTGACCAATTCTTAGGAGATCATTGGCTAAACTGGTCAGATTATTATTATTATTAGTTTATTTAGCTGACGCCTTTAGCAGACGTTTATTTATGAATCAGCTGCAGAGTCACTTACCATTACGTCTCACCCGAAAGACGGAGCACAAGGAGGTTAAGTGACTTGCTCACAGTCACACAATGAGTCAGTGGCTGAGGTGGGATTTGAACCAGGGAACTTCTGGTTACCATCCCTTTTCTTTAACCACTGCACCACACAGCCTCTTGTGCCAAGTTATACAGACGTGGACACGACTGACATGCTCACCTAATAGGTTTAGACACCTGCATCTCTGTCTCCACCATTGTACTATTCTATACCTTTGATATGAAAAAACAAGATTCTGCACGGAAGCTGCGCAGAATGATCTCCGTGAAATCACCGTCTGTTTTTCTTTTTCACTTCAATGCGCAAGCGGCGCTGGGAAATGACGTCTTTCTTTTTCACTTCCATGCGCAAGCGGCGCTGGGAAATGACGTCTTTCTTTTTCACTGAAGTTCAAGGCGCGACTTGAAGAAGTTACACGTTATTATTATTATTATTATTATTATTATTATTATTATTATTATTATTATTATTATTATTATTTGTTTGCCAGACACCTTTTCTCCATTATTGTGCTCGTGGGTTTGTAATGTGGGTCAGCAGCGGCCACGCGAAACTCAGCTGTTTACAGATTAAAAGGGGAGAATGTGTTTTTAATGGAAAGCTCTTTGAAGATTATATACACACAGAACAACCTGAGAGTGCGATTTTAAAAGTTTAACCGGCTTTCAATTGAAATGTGACACAGCGAGAGACGAGACAGGAGGTAAGGGAGTCTTTATTGAGTTGGAAAGAGAGGTGGTTGTTGTTTTTTTAAACTGTTTTTATTTACATCTTCCGCGCCAGTTGTTGTCAGCATGCCAGGGCATTCACACAGTGAGACAAAAAAACATTTCTGCCTTAAAAATTACAATCTATTTTTTTTCTCTGTGTTTCACTCAGAATAAAACTCCAATCCTCTCATAAAATATATATATATACCAAGTTTACGTTAACACTTATGTATAATGTTTTTGAAAATGAAATAAATAAATAAATAAATAAATAACGACATTATGACAGAATTCTACCCCCCGTCGGCTTAATTACTAGGTTGATATAATCACCAACAATGTGCGGTTTATATACATTATAAACGTATTTACAAAATCCAGAGAAATGTAATCTGGAGTGGAAGATAATAACAACGACGCGTTTAATCGTCCTGCTCGTGCTGGGTGACTAGCGCCCAAACAAAACAATTTAGTCTTTTATAAGCATTTTTTTAACTATCAGTTTAACTGTTCTTAGTAGAATTCACTCTAAAATGTAACTGTTTAATGCGTTTTTTTAAATTTGTTATTTGAATTTGGTCTTTTTTTTTTTTTTTTACTGTTTTTATTGTAATATTTATAACTGCTGTTATCGGTAATGTGATATTTTAATAATATTGCACGACGTAATACCGATAACATACAGCTGTCATTATGAAAGCAGAGAATAAACTACACATTTCAATATCCCATATAAACGGACCCTAATTGTGAGATTTTGCGTTTTATTATTGTTGGTTTCCTTTGTTATCACTATTTAGAGACTCATAGTTCTGCATTGATAAACAGTATTGTACAGAAGTTGCCTTAAACAGAGATACAGCCGTTTATAACTTTGGTCTTGTGTCTTTTGTCTTTGCAGGTGATGTTTATACATACCTTTTAGCAATACAAACAAATACAGGATATCAGTTTTGTACAACAAGAAGTAACGGTACATTACTGTCAGTGTTATGCTTCTGTTTAGTGACTAAGATACAACTACTTGGACCTTATTGGTACTGTGTGTCACATGACTGCATGTACTGCTTGCCAAACTTGTACTGTACTAGGTCCAAGCACTAGTTAAAGTGTATCTGGACACCGACACATATCTGTCTCTTGAAAATGCATTCAAGTAGGGAAAGCAAAAGCTGGGAATGGGACAACCCGCATAACCGGGCCCTGCTAGACGAGGTGTTTTTCAGAGAGCAGGATTACATTAGGGCGAGGAGCGAAGAGCACAAGGAGTTCTGGAAGTTTTTCGAAAGGTTCCAGAGGTTTCAGGAGAAGCGGGAGGCAGCGGGCAGGAGCGCAAGCGAGAGAAGACGAGGGGGAAGGGGACAGGGCCAAGGGAAAAGAAAGCAACCTTCGTCGATCTTGGGCTGCCAAAAGAATATGACCCCAGGTACCGGATCAACTTGTCTGTGCTTTCCAAGGACATCGAAGAACGACACGGTAGCCGCCACAGAAGGGAGGAAAAGACAGGCGTGGGGAAGCAGGAGGTATCTGCCTGTCGCTTGGGACTGCTCCACTTCATAGACTTCACCCAAAAGCAGAGTTTCGGCAAGCTGGCGAAACTTAAGAAGGAGCAAAGGAACCTGCCCATTTTTCAGTACCGGGACAAGATTGTGGATATGGTGAGGGCTCACCCCGTGGTGGTGGTGGCTGGGGACACCGGCTGTGGCAAATCCACGCAGGTGCCCCAGTATCTGCTGTCCGCCGGCTTTAACCACATTGCTTGCACCCAGCCTCGTCGCATTGCCTGCATTTCCCTGGCTAAGAGAGTGAGCTTCGAGAGTCTGAACCAGTACGGTTCAAAGGTGAGTGAACAGGCCAGCAGACTCAAGGGTCCATTCCATAGCAGAGAACGCCACTTGCTGTGGTTGATGTAACTTTGATTGTTATGAATCTGTGACAGTAATGATTTATAAAAAGCGACTGGCACATGTTTTGGACTACCTTATCTAAACTAACAGTACAGCTATGGCCAAAAGTTTTGCTTCACCCTATAAAATAAACACATCTCACTTCATAAAGTTGAACGAAATCTGCTGAATAATGTTACATTAGTATATTAAATTACATACCATATGCTTAACGAAAAATGTGACATTTCGAAATCTGACATGAAATACTGTACGACAATTATAGCTTCCGATACACTTTTGCGATATCATTTTGTAGTTTCTTTGATTACATGGTTTTAAGTAAAAGATCATTTATATTCATAGTTTATTATTATTATTTTTTTAATTCTGTCTCAATCCTAAAATTCTAGTGATGCAAAACTTTTTTGCCAGAGCTGTATACTGGCCCTCAATCCCCAAGCCTAGCCACGCGTTGAAAGCATGTGTCTTCATTCGTTGCAGGTGGGCTACCAGATTCGCTTCGAGACAACGCGGACCCCTGCCACCAAGATGGTGTTCCTGACAGAGGGCCTACTGCTGCGGCAAATCCAGCAGGACGCCACCTTGCCACAGTACGAGGTAGTGATCGTGGACGAGGTGCATGAGAGGCACCTGCACTGTGACTTCCTGCTGGGTGTCCTTCGCACCCTGATATCCCTGCGCTCGGACCTCAAGATCATCCTCATGTCTGCCACCATCAACATCAAGCTGTTCTCCAAGTATTTCGGCAGCGCCCCTGTGATACAGGTCCCAGGACGACTCTACCCTATACAGGTGAGTTTCCCAATCCAGATCCTGGGGGGAACCCCTGTGTCTGCTGGTTTTCATTACAACTGAGTTCTCAATTACTTAATTAAACACTTAATTTAACTAATTTGCTTTAATTAGACCTTTTTAATTGTTCACGCCTAAAAAAGTTGCAGATTTCTAGTTGCTTCTAAAATTGATAGCTGACTTCAAATCTACAATTGTTTTGAAAGCTGAAAACAATTAAAAAGGTCTAAGCTAATGAGTAGTTCAATTAAGTAATTGAGAACTCAGTTGGCATGAAAACCAGAAGACACAGGACCAGGATTGGAAAATCCTGCTCTAGAAAATTCACCCTTGCCTCCTATTATAGTGGTGGAAAGAAGACTCCCAATGCATAGCAGTTTCACCCATTTCATTTTCTTAATACAAACCTGATTAGCCACAGTGTATGGGGAACAAGCTCAGGTGTGTCTTATTAAACTCTTAGTTAAACCAGGATTGGTTCGAACTGCTATGCAATGGGAGTCTTATTTGCATTTTCGGTAGCAGGTTGCATTGTTTTTGTTGGCAGGGAGTATGTTGTTTCATCCATTACTTTAAACACTCCAGTACAGCACGAACCGTTTTGTATTGGATTTCAAATTTCTTTTAGTACTGTTTAGTTTTATGTATGTTACATACAATTTAGCACTAATCTTGGAAACCTTTCTTTAGGTAACATACATTTACTCAAGAGCACGACAAACAGTTATTCAACTGAAGAATACATTTATTGAGTATACATGAGAACAGGAAAAAATAAAAATGTTCTTCATATATTTACACACAACCTCAGACTGGGACTTGGGAGTCCCGTGAGGTTCCAATGTGATTTCTGATGGCATGTGTTAACATACAGCACAAGATAAGGTAGGACCTTGACCTCAAAGGGTTAAGACCAATGTTCTGTTCATCTCTGACCTCATGTTGGCGTGTGTGTGTGTGTGATCGCAGGTGATCTACCAGCCCATTCCCCAGGAGGAGCAGCCCTCTCGCTCTGAGAAGCTGGACCCCCGACCCTACCTGCGTGTCCTGCAGGGGATCGACCACACGTACCCCCCCGAGGAGCGTGGAGACCTGCTGCTGTTCCTGAGCGGAGTCGCTGAGATCTCCACCGTCCTGGAGGCAGCGCAGGCCTACGCCACGCACACACGCAACTGGATCGTCCTGCCGCTTCACAGCACCCTCTCCGTGACAGACCAGGACAAGGTGAGCGAGAAATACAGTGACCGAAAAATACATCAGACCACCCCACATTGCAATGTATAGGGAACGAGCATGGGGTGGATATCAGTTTGATCCACTCCTTTACTTGGTGCAGAAAAACGGGCCGATGTGAAACTGTGCTACATTTTTTCGAACACATGAAATGTTCTCTTTGAGCCGTTGCCCTAACTCTAACCCCAACCCCTAACCTTAATGAAGTATGTGGTCTGGGTTAGGGTTAGGGGTTACTTAAAACTTAACCTCAGTATTGGAATTCTCTCCACTGGCCGGTCTTTCTGCACCTTTATGAACGCCTGAACTTGTTACCTCTAAACTTTGCCTAATCAAGCTCTTATTAAAACCTGGAATGAGTGAAACTGCTATGCAATAGGAGTATATATATATATATATATATATATATATATTTTTTTTAAGTTTTATGACAATGGAATTACTGTTTAGATTATCATAGATCCCATTGTTACAAGTCCTGGAAGGAATGTAGAAATCAGACACCAAGGAATTGATCCAGTATAAGCAGTAAATGTGTGTAATTATTGGGAGGGTACAGATCACCCAAATAGAGATGAAAACGCTGAATTAGACAGGCAAACACTAAGCTGATTGCTGTCCCCCTCTTGTTTTTCCTCCTGTAGGTATTTGATATTTCACCCCCAGGGGTTCGGAAATGCATCATTTCAACCAACATCGCAGAGACATCTGTAACTATAGATGGGGTGCGCTTTGTGGTTGATTCAGGTAAACACTGAAATCACCCTCTGTATTTTTACTCCCCATAGTGTTGTAACAGTACCATTATAAAGCTGCCTGTATTACAGGGAAGGTGAAAGAGATGAGCTTTGACCCCAAGGCTAAGATGCAGCGGCTGCAGGAGTTCTGGATCAGCCGGGCCAGCTCGGAGCAGAGGAAGGGGCGAGCGGGGAGGACCGGGCCTGGGGTCTGCTACCGCTGTACGCAGAGTCCGACATTTAAGCCTTCTCCCCTTACCCCATCCCAGAGATCCAAAGGGTGGCCCTCGACTCCCTCGTCTTGCAGGTAGGCAGGTCATCCATAACTTCATCCAGTACTCTTGATCAGAATTCGAAGCAAAATAAAGCCGAGGGAGCACAAAGCCACTGTGGCTTGGAACTTGGTTTCAGGCCACTGCAGGGCACACCAGGGGAGACTTGGGGTTTGATGCAGCGAAGTTGTCTGTTAATGGGAGGTGACAGGAGTGGGTTAAAGGTAGACAAAAAGATGGAAAAGCTCAATGCTTTTGTTAATTTTGTAGGGATAATCAGCCATAAGTTCTGAAATTTAATTTTTGTTCTTTTTAAATTACAGTCCTGCAACTTTTGTTACCCCTGGCTGAAACAGTGTTCTATTATTTATTATTATTAATTAGTCATTTAGCAGATGCTTTTATCCAAAGCGACTTACAGAGACTAGGGGGTGCACTATGCATCAACAATTGCTGCTGCTGCAGAGTCACTTACAACAGGACCTCGGTTTTACCTTGGTCTGTTCAGAAGGATGGAGCACAAGGAAGTTCAGTGACTTGCTCAGGGTCACACACAGTGAGTCAGTGTTTGAGCTGGGATTTGAACCCGGAACCTCCTGGTATCTAGTCCTTTTCTTTATTCACCGGATCACCACGCCTACTTTTTCGTACTTTCTACTTTTATTATAACTTTTCCTACCCTGTGTCTGTAGATGAAGAGTATGAACCTGGGAGACCCGCGCACCTTTCCCTTCATCGACCCTCCCCCAGCCTCCAGTATAGAGACTGCCCTCCACTACCTGAGGGAGCAGGGCGCTTTGGACAGCCAGGGAGAGCTCACCCCTATCGGGAGCCTGCTTGCTCAGCTGCCGGTGGATGTGGTAATCGGTAAGGGTTTGGTGTCGAATCATGAGACGCGTTCGGAATTTTTTACTTGTAATCCATAACTATAAAACGCTTGAGTGCTAAAATGTGGAAATATTGAAAGGAGCTTTAAAAAGTTCAGAATTAACTGTCTGAAATATGTTCTTAAAACTTTCGACCAAAAAATATGCATGTCAAATATAGAGTAGATATGTAGGTCACACAAATGTTTAGTTGCTTTGTACACAAAGATGTTGCAGTCAACGGTGAAGAGTTCTTGTAGCGGGTTTTCTCATTTGTGACACTCTTAATACGTTCCATTTAAAGGCTAGTTCTACAAACCCTGATTTAGCACTAGTTATGGACTACTCCTGTTACCTTTAGTAAAGCAGTGTAAGATCAATGCCAATCTGGGGTTTGTTTTAAACACGTTTAATCCTAAATTTAAAATCTAACACCTGTAATAAAAAGAAGAGAGTCTTTTCTGTAGGTAGCCTTTGCAAAAATAACAAAGACACTGCTGCTGCACAGGCAGTACTGAATTATTTCTCGGATATTTTGTTTCTCAATTGTTTCACATGTTCGTGTGTTTGCTGTAGGGAAGATGTTGGTCCTGGGATGTTTGTTCAGTGTGGTGGAGCCCGTTCTCACCATCGCGCGCGCCAGTGTTCAATCCCCCTTCCTGAGAAGCGCTCAGAACAATCCGGACTGCGCCACGGCCCGCAAGCCCCTGGAGAGCAGCCAGGGAGACCCCTTCACCCTGCTCAACGCCTTCAACGAGTGGGTGCAGGTGAGACGCCGCGCATTTGTTCCAGTTCTGAATCCAGTCGAGCGTTGCTGGGCTTAGCAGTTAAAAGAGGTTGCGGGTCAAAAGAAGACCTTCAAAGGCATTGAGCAGTTGGATCTGATCTATTCAAGAGAGGAGCAAGACTTGTGCAAAAAGATTGCGCAAGCTATGAAAAAGTCTTACGGAAGCTGTAATTAAAAATTCAGTCTTTGCCAGAATTTTTTTTTTTTAAATGCTGTGAATTCGTGCCTGCTTATTATTTTTTTCTTTTTAATATACAGTACTGTGCAAAAGTTTTAGGCAGGTGTGAAAAAATGCTGTAAATTAAGAATGCTTTCAAAAATAGACATGTTAATAGATTATATTTATCAATTAACTAAATGCAAAGTGAGTGAACAGAAGAAAAATCTAAATCAAATCCATATTTGGTGTGACCACCCTTTGCCTTCAAAACAGCATCAAGCATCAATTCTTCTAGGTACACTTGCACACAGTTTTTGAAGGAACTCGGCAGGTAGGTTGGCCCAAACATCTTGGAGAACTAACCACAGTTCTTCTGTGGATTTAGGCAGCCTCAGTTGCTTCTCTCTCTTCATGTAATCCCAGACAGACTCGATGATGTTGAGATCAGGGCTCTGTGGGGCCATACCATCACTTCCAGGACTCCCTTGTTCTTCTTTACGCTGAAGATAGTTCTTAATGACTTTCGCTGTATGTTTGGGGTTGTTGTCATGCTGCAGAATAAATTTGGGGCCAATCAGATGCCTCTCTGATGGTATTGCATAATGGATAAGTATCTGCCTGTACTTCTCAGCATTGAGGAGACCATTAATTCTGACCAAATCCCCAACTCTATTTGCAGAAATGCAGCCCCAAACTTGCAAGGAACCTCCACCATGCTTCACTGTTGCCTGCAGACACTCATTCGTGTACGCTCTCCAGCCCTTCGGCCGAACAAACTGCCTTCTGCTACAGCCAAATATTTCAAATTTTGACTCATCAGTCCAGAGCACCTGCTGCCATTTTTCTGCACCCCAGTTCCTGTGTTTTCGCGGCATAGTTGAGTCGCTTGGCCTTGTTTCCACGTCGGAGGTATGGCTTTTGGCCGCAAGTCTTCCATGAAGGCCACTTCTGACCAGACTTCTCCGGACAGTAGATGGGTGTACCAGGGTCCCACTATTTTCTGCCAGTTCTGAGCTGATGGCACTGCTGGACATCTTCCGATTGCGAGAGGAAGTAAGCATGATGTGTCTTTCATCTGCTGCAGTAAGTTTCCTTGGCCGACCACTGCGTCTCACGGTCCCTCAACGTTGCCCGTTTCTTTGTGCTTCTTCAAAAGAGCTTGGACAGCACATCTGGAAACCCCTGTCTGCCTTGAAATTTCTGCCTGGGAGAGACCTTGCTGATGCAGTATAACTACCTTGTGTCTTGTTGCTGTGCTCAGTCTTGCCATGGTGTATGACTTTTGACAGTAAACTGTCTTCAGCAACCTCACCTTGTTAGCTGAGTTTGGCTGTTCCTCACCCAGTTTTATTCCTCCTACACAGCTGTTTCTGTTTCAGTTAATGATTGTGTTTCAACCTCCATATTGAATTGATGATCATTAGCACCTGTTTGGTATAATTGTTTAATCATACACCTGACTATATGCCTACAAAATCCCTGACTTTGTGCAAGTGTACCTAGAAGAATTGATGCTGTTTTGAAGGCAAAGGGTTGTCACACCAAATATGGATTTGATTTAGATTTTTCTTCTGTTCACTCACTTTGCATTTAGTTAATTGATAAATATAATCTATTAACATGTCTATTTTTGAAAGCATTCTTACTTTACAGCATTTTTTCACACCTGCCTAAAACTTTTGCACAGTACTGTATATATATATATTTTATTTAGTTCAAATATTGGAAAACAATATGGAAAGCAGTGTTGTTGAAAGCTGCTGAAGTGTGTGTTCTGAAACCACGGGGTATCCACAGTAATGTGTAGAAGGCAATTCATAAACAGCATGTCCTGCAACATGTTACTCAGCTACACAGGGTGCTCTCTAACACACTGTAGGGACAATACTAAATTCATTGGAATCATTATAACAGTAAATACATGTTTAAATGCGGGTTATGGTTTTCTCACTCTGGGTACCCCACCCCATGCCCAATCCTCGGTGTGCCGCTTGTTCGTGTCCCGGCAGGTGAAGTCAGAGAGGCGGTACCCGCGGAAGTGGTGTGTCGTCGGCGAGGCTTGGAGGAGCAGAGGCTCTACGAGATGGTCAACCTGCGCCGCCAGTTCAAGGTACGAGGGACCGATTCCAGCTTGTTCGGGTCAGAGCAAGTCCACCGTGCTCCTTTTTAATCCTTGCAGACCATATCTCGCTGCCGTATGTTAATACATGCCGTCAAAAATCATGTTGGAACATCACGGGACTCCAAGGTCCCAGTCTGAAGTCGTGTGTGTGTGTGTGTGTGTGTGTGTGTGTGTGTACAATTTTGTAGTTTCTTTGATGACATGATGTTAAATAAAAGATCTAAATTATATATTTTTATATATATATATATATATATATATATATATATATATGAAAAAAAAATTATAATTTAGATCTTTTATTTAACATTATGTCATCAAAGAAACTACAAAATGGTATCGCAACAGTCTACCGGAAGCCATAATAGTAGTACAGTATTTCATGTTAGATTTTGAAATTTCACATTTTTCAATTGTCAGTTTCTGGAATACTGGAAAACTACCTAGCGGTATGTAATTCAATCTGTTAACTTAACGTTATTCAGCAGGTTTCATTCGACTTTATGAAGCAACGTTTTGGAATTCTGCAGTGTGATGCAAAACTTTTGGCTGTAGCTCTCACCCAGAGACCAGGCCTTAAGACGACAGGTATTGAAGTTGTTGTAATACTTACAAGCACGTTGCTTTTTCCCTGCAGGAGCTGTTGCGGAGTCACAGCCTGATCGACACAGAGGGCAACTCCTCCTCCAGACAGGACAGCTACCAGCGCCGACAGAGACACGGCGAGCGCAAGCAGCTCCACCGGCTGAAACGAGAGCACGAGATGCAGGAGAGCGGCAAGCGCAAAGTGCTGAGGCTGGAGGGAGAGGAGTCCGGATCCTCCAGCGATGAGGAGAGGGGCAGGGGGAGGAAAGACAGAGCTGTCGATATCCAGGTAAGGCCAGAGCTACTGGAACGGACTGAACAGTGTTAGCAACGCTCGTTGGTTTGGTGTGGGGTCCCCTGAGTGGCTCACCTGGTAAACGCACAGCGGCATGATGTGGAGGGCAAGTCATACAGTCAGCCGTGTGTTAGGGAGGCAACACCAGCAGGGGCTGTTTCTCCTTATCGCGCTACAGCGGACCCTACCGGCCAGACACCTTGTGAGCTCGGACGGACACCTGCAGGGCAGGCCTTCACTGTCCAGAGGCTGGTAGCTTGCTGAAGTTTTTTAAATGAGGAGTCTGCCTTGAATGTCCAAGTGCCAGGCAACATCCATATACCAATCACACCCTGTTGACCATCTACAAAGACCATCATAACCATCTGTGTTTGTTCCGCTTTGCTCACACCTGAAAGAAATAGTGACAACCAGTATTAACAATGATGCCTGACTTGAGACATCATGTATATCAGTATAAAACATACATGTGTAAATGTTGGTCAGATTGTGTATATATATATATATATATACTGATGCACAAAAGAAACACATCACTCAGGTCTAATGGATGTAATCAAATATTTTAAACCTAGATATCAAACAAAATCACAGAAAATGTGAACAAAAATACAGATGAAAACAAAAATATCAGTATGAAACGTGACACACTGTCAAAATGAAAACATTACAAAGTTAGTGTCGGGTATGACCTCCCTGAGCATTAACACAATCCTGGCAGCGTTGACGCATAGACCTGATCAGCCTCTGGATAGCCTGCTGTGGGATGTTCCGCCACTCTTCCTGTGCAGCTGCAGCCAGCTGGAGAAGGTTGGCTGGTCGCGGTTGTCTCCTGTGGATGGCACTGGCGGTTTGGTCCCACAGTCCTATTGGACTCTGGACACAACTCAAATACCAAACACTGAACACCTGGTGTTTTTATGAAATCACATGACTTGAGCTCAATATTTTGTTATACCCAGTTCTTCAGAGTATTTCAGCAGGAAGGGTGCTTTCTAAAGGAGGCTCTGTCTTGTTCTCTTGCCTGCCAGGACGTGAAGTTCAAGCTGCGTCACAGCGTGCCAGAGCTGCGCGAGGCTGCCGCTTCCAGTCAGGACCTGACCCGACGCCAGCAGGCTCTGCTCAAGCTGGTGCTGTGCAGGGGGCTCTACCCACAGCTGGCACTGCCCGACGAGCACAACGCCAACCGCAAGGACTCCGACCAGGTCAGCGGCAGGGCTACTCTCCTTACCGTACACTAGTAACTTAAACGTTTCAACAACAACTCTTCCTGCTGTTCTTGAAGTTCGTCCCATGCTAAGTGTCCAGTTACCATAAGACTAAAGGGTACTGGATTCAGAAAGTAAAAGGAAGCTTTTTTTACTCTTGTTACAAAGGTTTGTTTAAATGTTGTGAAGCACACAGGGAGTCAATACATGGCTCAGTTGATAAACTGGGGTACATTTGACCTTATGTTCTGTGTCTGGAACAACATTGTAACTCACGCCAAGAAATTGATAGTGTTTAGATATTGTTAGGATAACAGTTCACAAAGTTCAGCTTCGCACGCATGCAGTTAGGTAGGATTTATAAGACAGGCACGTGACAGCGTGAGCGAGACAAGCTACCTGAATCCTGTCCTGGTGACAGACCATCACCGTACCTGAGCTTTCTCTCAGAACATATGGGAACCGATCATTCTCTGATTTCTGTTTTAAAACTAGGTGCCACATTTGTTGCGTCTAACAATAAGTGTTTAAGCTATAGAGGTGGAACTTGAATATTGGAATCAATAAATGGAAACTGACATAGCAATTGGTATTGTGTGCACTAATTTGCAGACATCCAATGAATTGGTTTCCTTACACTGTCCAAATCGAAATGCTTGTTATTAGGTTTAGCAGTATGAGGTTATATATTGCATCTGACTTGTGTTGTAGTTTGTAATGTGTTTTTATCCTTTTTTTTTTTTAAAACTCAGATCTTTCACACGCGAAGCAAGCAGGGCGTGGTGATTCACCCAACCAGTGTGTTTGCAAGCGATCCAGAAGTGCTTCATATCCAAGAACACGAGAAAAAGGAAACGGGTACCCCCAGATACTACAGCATGTTCATTTTCTAACCAAGGTTTTTCATTTTTATTAAGTGTGCCCAATTATTTTTCACCACACGGCTTCTCGGGAGAACCGAAAGTTCAGCGGGTGTCCTCCGATCCCACGACCGAGCCAGCTTCCTCTTCTAGACCCAGGAACTCGAGAGCAGATGTGAGCTACTGGTCTCTGGAAGACAAAGGCCAGCTCTGGAGGTGTCTGTCCGAGCTCACTAGGCGCCTGGCCGGTCGGGTCCGCTGTTGCGCGATGAGGAGAAACAGTCCCTTCTGGTTTTGCCTCCCTAACCCATGAGAGCGCCAAGGCAAAATGTGACGCTCCCTCTGGAATCTCTAGTGAAGACCGGCTACTTTGCATATCCAGGACACAAACCTGCGCTCCCCTGACTGCAAAGAATTATTAAAATAAAAACTATTTTGCATAGAGGTATATGAAGGGACCATTCTCAGTCGTTGGGCTTTCATCTTGTGCACAGGTCCTGATAAAGAAGAGAGCAGTAAGCACCAGATCCTGGCGTATGTGTCCTTGCTGGAGACCAACAAGCCATATATCGGGAACTGTGTCCGCTCCCCAGCATTGCAGGTATGTAACAAACTTTAGCGAGACTGCACTGGATCTACCCAGCACAGTCCTTCGAGGGGCAGCATTTCACATGAGAGCAACACAAGTTACTACAGCTATGGCCAAAAGTTTTGCATTGCTTAATTTTTGGATTGAGACGTTATATCGCAAGTCTACCAGAAGTACAGTATTTCATGTTAGAATTCCAAATGTTACATTTTTCAATTTGTGTTCAGTTATTCGTTAAGTATACAGGAAATTACAAAGCGGTGTGTAATTCTCTATGCTAATGTAACATTATTAAGCAGGTTTTTTTCGACTTTATGAAGCAAAATGTGTTAATTCTATAGGGGGATGCAAACACCGGAATTGGTATGCTAGATACTGAGAGAAGTTACATTTTATAAAACTTTCTTTTGTGCAAAATGTCTTTTGCAGTTACAAATGGCAGCACATTGCTACGATTGGGAAAAATATTTCATATTCATTGGAACTGAAAGCAACTGTATGTCCTTCGCAGGCACGGATTGTGTTTGATGTGTTTTGTGTCTTGGGTAGCAGAGTATTGGTTTTGGAGTGTGTTAGGATTACAATTACAAATTACACAATTACAAATAATGCAATTACAGTTGTAATTGACCCCAGGTCTGCCGTAAGATATATCTGATCCATAACTATAACCTACTCAACAGTGCTAAATTTAGAAAGACTAAGAGAAGCTAAACAAATTCAATGACTAGACTAGAAGTCTGCTTTCAATGCCTCCCTCCCCCCAGACCCTTCTGCTGGTGGCCCGCTCTCTGGACACCAATGCTGACTGTACCCGGATCGTGGTGGATGGCTGGCTGGAGCTGGGGCTCAGTGATGAGGAAGCAGCCCTGCGGACCCTCTCCTCTGCCCTACAGCTGCGCGGAAGCTGGGAGCGCCTCCTCAACGTGCAGCTGGGCAGCCGGGGCCAGTCGAGGGGCCCACGGGGCCCGGGGTGAGCAGTAAAGACGTGGCCAAGCTTGCTGACTCGCTGCTCAAGTTCCTGCTCTACACAGAGGTACGGGCTTGAGGGTGACAGGGGTTCAGTGCAGTGAGGTTGAGGTCTGTTCACAATGGATGTGATGCGATTTGTCATGTGATAGAATGGTGCTTTCTCTGCACCACTGCCTTTCACACCACGCGTGATGTGAATTTACAGTCCCTATGTAGCCCCTCTCTGTATGATCTTGTTGTGTGTGTGTGTGTGTGTGTGTGTGTGTATATATATATATATATATATATATATATATATATATATATATATATATATATATATATATATATATATATATATATATATATAAATATATAAATTAAATTAAATCTCACATATCACATGGAGGTATTTTTCATTTCCCATTTTTTATACTGTCGTGCAACTTCTGGTGAGGCGGTAAATAAGTGCAAGGTAGTTTTGTCATTTCTAGCAAATATAAACAACTGATTTTTGTATCCGAATACATGTCAAAAAATATTTGTTTGGATATTTGTCCCAGCACTAATTTTAATTAATATATTTAATAGTTACAATACATCATACAGTGGTTTATCGTAACACACAATAGAACATTTTTATCCTTCTCGGTACATACACAGTAGAGTTTCAGAACAGAAGGTAGAAGGTTAAAAACGCATAGGTATAGCTTACCAGGTTTCCAACAAGTTCTGTCGATCTCAGATGTGTGAACAATACAGCACAACACAGGATGCAGCCTGCAGTGCTGCAGAGTCAACACTGTGGAATGTTCTGCGGTTACCCTTTTAAATGGAATTGGCAAATTTGTTTTTTTTCTCCTCTCCCTCTGCAGATCAGTTACAGTCTGCGGCGTCTCACTGGCCTGGAGTCCCAGAACCTTTACATCGGACCGCAGGCCGACCCGGGCCTGCCCACCCTCATCAGCCTGTTCCCCTCAGCGGATGCAGAGCCTGACCCAGTGAAAGGAGGGCTGAAAGTCACCAGCTTCTTCACCTACAACTGCCTTAGCGTGAGTACTGGGCAACCCGGGTACTGGCTAGCTTAAATTCTCTATTGTATTCATACTGCAGTATACAGCAAACCATGCACAAGCCATAGCAAGACACTATTTGGAAGACAATTCTAGAGTAAGAAAAATGGTTCAGTGCAGTAGCGTGGCAGAGTGGGGGGGGGGGGAGGGAACTGAACCAATGGCTGCTGAGGATAGACATGTAGCACTAATATTATTGGTTGTAGATGAGGGTTGCTGTCTAACACATGCTTCTAGAAACTTGGTGTAGTCCGAATGGTCGCCACTATGCTGTGAAAACCTCTTGACTGGCGAAACAGACTACCTTGTACAGTACCGCGAAGCTTTAAAACAATACAAGTTAATTCCCCTGCTCTTTCTTGCGAGTACAGGGCTCTAAGGATCTGTACAGCGACTGTCTGCGGAGCTTCTGGAGTTGCCCCCACTGTGACCTTTACATGCCCCTCACCCCCCTGGAGCGCATGCAGCATGAGGCCACCTGCAGGCCGCCCGGGGAAGTGCAGCCAGAACAGGGTAAATCACCTCAAATCTCTTTTCCAAATTAGCGGTTTACATATTAAGAACTGTTTTGCCTTAATAGTAAAGCCCATTTCTATTGGCTCTAAGAACTTTCCTGTTAAAATGTTATCTGAATACATTATTTAATTGATGACTTGTACATTTGTTGGTTGTATGTAAAAAGTAAGTGTGGTGATAGCAAGCAAGAGCAGGACCAAAAACTTGAACTGAATTTTCAAATCAATAGCACAAGTTTTGACCAGAATCTGGATTCTACTAGATAGCTATCAGATCATCACCAAGTATGGATTGAGATCAGTTTTGATTGACGAGCGGGATATGGGTGGCTATGAGGAAACAGGTAACTGAGTTTGAGTTTTGTTTTTTTCTTGCAGATGCCTTGGAGCAGCCCAGCAGTAAAGCCAGATCCTCAACAGCCCTTCAGAGGCAGTATCACTGTGATGTGTGTGACCAGGACTTTGAATTCACCTCCACAGAGATACTGAAACACAGGAGGCAGCACCAGTGAGTTATTCAGTGAGAATCTAGAAGCAATTTACAGTTCAGGTCAAATCATTAACTTGGGAGTGGGGGGAATCCTAAAACTTTTTTCTATGAATGCTTCATTTCTCCAACGTAATTGTATGAGACACAAAACCTGCCCTGGATTTTTTTTATTTTAAATAAAACTGGTGCAGATTTTCAGAATACTATGTTGTGCCAGATTTTGTCATGCATCATTTGGGTGGGTGGGTGTTAAAACAGTCCTTACTTTTAATCCAATAACAGAGTAAATACCACTTCAGTGGTCTCAAGTTAAAACAAGAGAAACCAAATGTTTTTGGGGCTTTTTTTATTCTAGCACTGCATAACACAAAGCATGTATCAGATACAGAAAAAGTAATTGTATGTGTAATATAGATACACACACACATTTTACAATAATCATAACAAAATACAATACTTCTCCAAATCAAATTGACCAATATTACAGAAACCAAAAAATGTTCTGATACTGATACTGGTACCCTAACTTTTTTTGTACAGGAGATTAAAACATTCACCATGATATGCTTTATAATCCATTAAAGTTTCAATGTAAAAACAAACAAAAAACACACACTTCACAAAAATAGGAACAAAACAAAACCAATTCAATTTAAAGTAAGAAGCCTAATGTAGTTCTAAGCACATGCTGAGGAATTAAAAGTTATACACAGTATAACTATTGCCATTTCTGAATTTTGACATGTTGGACTTTTAAAAAATAGATTTCTTTTTTAAATTCTTTTAAATAATTTTATATTGTTTAGATTTTACAAGTACTGTATTTCAAAATAGCAGGCCATTTGTATCCTGTATTTTATTTCAACTATTTTTCTAACTACATTTTACTATGAGCAATCCTTAAAAATATCAGAATTTGAATTCTATTGTTTTTTTTGACTATTTTCATGCAAGGACTTATTTGAAAGGGTTTAAACCCACATTTATGCAACTTGGCACCTACAGAATATTTCAAGCCACTGTATTTCTGCTATTGTAAATGCCCAACAGAAGAATAAAACAAGGGCCAACAATATCTATCTTTTATGTCGCATCAAGTAGGTATAAAAACAGAGGGATGCACCACTTTTACACAATTGTAATCCCTTTCTTAAAGCTTAAAAGTAATGCTTGACAAAATCACAAGAAAAAAAATTGAATTGTACATTTATTCCAAGCTGGACACTGCAATTCTGTAAAGTGTGTATCTGGTATCAACTGAAAATCACAGCATGCAAGGTATACCGTTAACAGATGCAAGTTTTATTTTTACAACTGAACATTTACAGCCAAGAACACGGGTAACAAAACTGCCTTGTGTGCCGGACCTCAAAGACATTGGATACCACACCTTTTTTAATACAATGGTAAACTAGTTAATTGCTTAGATATGTATAACTAAGCATTGCTTTCAGAAGATGTCCCCATATCTCCTTAAAGATGGCTTTGGAGCTTGTCAAAAATAAATCAAAATTGTTTATAACTTAAAACTAGACTAGATACTTCTTGCATTTTGTCTAAAGAAAACATCATCTTGGGCATCTATGGAGGGAACACAAAATCCCAATCTGACCTTGATCATAATGTTTTTAAGCCACCATTCATACAGGTACAGTACCAAGTATTCCCAATATTTATCAGATCAGAATTATTGAAAATGGAATGTTGTGTTTAGAGGGATGCAGGGCTGTATTTCCAGGTTGTTAAAATGCCCATTTTCTAACGGTTAATAGACAAAAATGAAATCTTCACAAACTGTTCTTACTCAAATGTATTGCCCTGTTGTGCAGATCTCTTCAAGTCAGGTTTTTCTTCGAATATTGTCATGAATAAAAATGTAATTCTCAATTCTACATTTTAGTAGCCATACCTTAAACCATAATCCTCCCTGCAATCTCAGTACCTACAACTATGATCTATATGTTTTTAAAAAAGAAAATGATTCATATGCTGGCACATGTGAAAGACATACAACAACAAAAATACATTCAGAAATTCAGAATATTCTTGAGAATACTGGGTTTGCATGTGTATTTTAAACAAAGATTTTAATGCATCATCAGTCACACACAACAAACCCTCCCACTGTGGTACGATGCATGGGTGTCCCTTTGCCACTCCAAAACATCTCCTGGTGACTCTAAACTCCTAGAGAGTGGCTTCAAATCCCATACTGATTACACCCCCAAAAAAAGAAAAAAGAAAAAGAAATCTCCCAATTTCACAAGTGTCCTCAGGGTTTTTTTTTTGTTGGTTTGAGGGTACTGCAACTTTTCAGATTTTTTCTTTGTTCCTTCTGTAAACGTCTCGCTTCATGTTTGCGATTGTACAGAGCCCTCAACCCTGCAGTGAAAGAAAAAGATGACATTTCTGAATCCATGGTTTGTTTGCTGGATTGGTAGCACAGAAGAAAACAAAAGTCCTCCCATATTCATCAATGTAGCACAGTTGAGAATATGCAGTGTTTGGGTACTTGGGTCGTACCCGGGTCCCAGAGACCCACCTCAGGATGTGGGTCGACGCGCTTTGACCCGGGCTGAGCAAGACAAAATGCATGACGGCCATTCGTGAGCCAACGCAATAACAAAACAGCCACGTCTGCGTGAAGGTTTCACTTCCGCAAGGAACGTTTCTGTTTAGCCATATTTTTGTTGACAAGACACAGCCAGATTGCAGCAGGGATGAAGAAACATTTGCTCTAATCAACATTTGGGCCGACGGTCCAATCCAGAGAAGCTTGGATGGAAGCGTCAGTAACAAGCTGCTTCGGGGGCATTGATACGCACGTTGTGTACTTGCATCTGTCACCCAGGTCAAACCTGCTTTATCAAAAGCAGTGTGAAATCACGTACCTGACCCGGGTTAGAGCATGCCAGTGTGGAAGGGGCTTAAGTGGGCATGGGAGAAGCTCAGGTCTCCATGCACATTCAGTCCTTGGCCAGCACAAGTACCCAGTGCTACACTGTATGGTGGCTACTGTTCTATCCCTGCTCTGTGAATAAATATGCCACATTGTAAAATGGGTCTCACCTTCCAAACATGTACAGCATGCGTCCTGGGTCATCTGCAAAAACTCTGTGCAGACAAAAAGCAGAAAGAGTGGGAGTCGGTACAACAGTCAAGCCAGCAATATTTGGGCTTCCATCTATTATACTGGAGTTTCAATAATAATAATAATAATAATAATACTTTCTACAGAAGACTACAAGGAACAGTCCAGATGTTTGTATTGTACAGCGAACTCTCCTTGGAATCAACACACTCTTAAAAGCAAGTCTGTGACTTAATATCTGACGCTCCTGTATTGTAAGTGATCTAACCAAGTTCAAAGAATTGAAACCCTAAAGACTGAGGTGAAAAGGAAATGTGACTGCCGCCTTCTACGGGAACCAGCAAATCAGATGAAAGAATTACAGCATGTGCTCAAAACAAGCTCTGCGAGAAGAATGCATCTACTACTACGACTACTACTACAGGGGGTGATCAACCCTGGTCCTGGAGAGCCGCAGGGTATTCTTGTTTTTCATTCCATCTGGTTTCTCAGTTAATTAAAATAATTATTTTCTTCATTGGTTAACACTAAAAAAAAGTATTGATTTAAAGATACCCAGAAAACCTGCAGGACTGTGGCCCTCCAGGACCAAGGTTGGCCACCCCTGCATTATTAACACTACTGAGGAGATTAAGAAGTCGTCTGTGCTGAAACCAACAGCAGCTTCCTACCTAACTACTCAAGGACAGCTCATAAAACCCTGGTCTGGTTGCCACTCACCCATCTCCCCAGTGATAGAAGGCCCGGTCTTGATAAAAGTTGCACAAGAAGAGCCAGACACTGATGGTCTCCATCCAGAAGATGACAAAGAGGAACCAGATGGAGGACAGAAGGAACAGCTCACACACCATCCTTGCTAGAGGGTCGACGTGGGGCCACTTGCCAGTAAAGTATTGGGTCTGCAGACAAAGCGAGAGAGGGGGAGGCAAGACAAGCAGACCAAACATTGTGGCTAACACAGGATTACATTTTACAGCTACAGAGATCATGTTTAGATTCTACAAGTGGTATATTGCACATTATTTTTTAATAAAAAAAAAAGGAGGGGCTACCATTTTTAGTAGTCAAGTGGCTCAAGCAAATGGCCAGTGGTTTCCATTCTCTCAAGTGTCTGAGAAATGTCTCACCTACAGCAAGACCAGGCAGTCGTGTGGGGTTGGAGTGGGGGTGGGGAGAGACTAAGTAAAACGAGAAAGAATCATTGTAGCAGTAATCTGTGAAAGTACAAAATGGCCAAAGTCATAAAACAAACGCCAAGTCTTTCACTGAAATGTTAGCTAAAATTCCAATGTCTATAAGCAAATAAATAGGTTCACTTTTATAACAGTGACTGGAGCCAGTATAAAAGATTCTGCCAGCAACCTTAGCTGGGGGTTCATATGGAACAGTACCAATGCTGATAGCACTACCAGCTGAAGGCCTTGAGTTTATAAAGGGAAATCGGCAGCTTTAAGGATTTATTTTGCGCAGCAGCAAAATCATTGCCAGTTGAAAACAGGCTTAATCGAGTTACTTTTGTTTACCAACAGCGGAGGTGCAACTTTTGATTGTCAATGGGTGGGTGTGTGCGAATTTAGAATGCAGATACCAGAGTGCGACATTAAATAAATCCCTTTGTTTCATATATAACAAGGCCTGGAAAAAAGAAATATACAAAACATTAAAATTACCATCTCAAGGTATTTTATATGTCATTTCACATTTGTTTTCTGTGTCAACAGTTATCACTTGGCTGCAGTACATCGCGTTAATAATTAGAGTACGTCTGACTGACACTACATTTACAGTAACATTAACTAGTCGTATATCTTAAATCCACCATAACTATATATATATATATATATATATATATATATATATATATATATATATATATATATAATGTCCAGATGTACCGTTTTAATTTAAGAATCCTTGTACCTCGTTATGTGCAAACTTAAAAGTATAGGCTTCATTATTTTAGTGTATGTCAATGGAACTGATGTTAAACGAAGCATACTGCACTAGATTTAAATTGTTTTTAGTTGATTATGTATTCGTTTAATTTAACTAGGCTTAGTGGTTTTATAAAATATACCCCCAGCCAAAGCACGCAAGTAAACGCAGCAAATTACTAACATTATTTGTTTATTTTAGCAGACTTCCATCAACAGGCGCCGTGACGGAGATCATTTAAATGTCCATCTGATAATTATTCTCAAATCTAAAGGTCTTATCTCAACAATGCAATGCAGAAACATTTCGGTGCAAACGGTTATACGCCACGAAACCTCTTTCTTACCTCCGGTGCTGAAGCGCCAGCAGTTTACAACCGCTTCTTGTACGTCTGCTGTCGGGGACGTCTCTCTAATTTACCCCCCGGATCTTCCAGGGCCTTCTGGACAACAAAGCGGCTTTCGCCAAATATGTCATTGGGGAGAGCTGATCCGGGGTGAACAGCGAAAGGAGACGATAGAACGCGCGTTTTGCGATTAAAAAAAGCCTTGGTTTTGTTTTTATCAGTTTGTTTTACGAAATTGTTAAACCGCTGTAAAGTCCAGGTAGCATCCACAGACCAATTCTGTATTCTCGGCAGGAAACCAGTTTAAACGCCTCCTTGTTACAGCCTACCTATAAACTAAACCCTCCCCTTTGTGTTTGGCATCTGAACACGCGTGGGATCAAAGCTTTTTTAAAAGCAACATAATATATAAACTATATTTAGAATGTATTTGTTTTGTTGTTATCCTGGCTTGACATTACACTATTAAATACTAACTTGTCGGTTGACATTTACTGTTTAAAATTCAGGTTTAACTGGTATGCTGTGGTATTGCTTATAGGTGACATTTGTAATTGTCTGGGGAACATGTCAATTTAATAAAATAATACCCTTTCAAAACCAGACCACCTTAAATTGCGTTACATGATGGTGGTAACCGTAAATAACCCAGAGAATCATTCGTAGCGAAAATAATGATCAAATAGTAATTCAAATATCTTCAAATTGTACAGACCTTAGCGGGCTGTATAATGTACACTTACAATGTTTTTTGTTCTCGATATAAAATGTACATTGTATTATGAAGGTTTCAAAGAAAGACATTATGCCCAGTGGCGCTGGAACCATTTTTAAAGTAGGGGTGCTGAAAGCCACAAAACGGTAACCCCTGTATATGATGGAAGGCTAATCCCTGTGCAGCAGCGTACCAGCAGTGAATCATCACAAGTAGATCAACAAACGTGATCCCGATTGCAGCGTACCAAATCAGATTCGCGATGATCCTGGTCAAGTGGATTAATTTAGTACTGTAAAGGATAAAACTAATATAGTGCGCTTGCTCGTCCTAATCCTAATCCTAATCCTAATCTTTATTCCGGACGTTTCTTATGTCCGTCAGATCCGTGAGAATAAAGTATCTATATATGCCCTACATTTAAAATAAACGTTTTAATCGTGTACCTTTGATACCGTTCTCAGTTTAACACAATACATTTTCCGTTAATATGCTTTAACTATGAACAAATAATGATCCATTATCACGCAATTAAACTTAAATATGCTTAAATGTGATCTGACAGTTTGCAATGTGCACGAAAAGGACATTTTCATTTATTTTTACTTATATGTTTGTCATAAAAATGTGTCTTTTCATTTTGCACAGATTTTTCATTCCACATATCGGATTAGTAAAGAAGGGTTTATACAGCTATGGCCAAATGTTTTGCATCACCTAGAATTTTAGGATTGAGACATCATTAAAAAAAATTATAATATATATATATATATATATATATATATATATATATATATATATATATATATATATATATATATATATATATATATATAATGAACATAATTTAGATGTTTTATTTAACATCAAAGAAACTACACAATGATGGCAAAAGTTTACCGCACGCCGTGCTAATAGTACAGTGTTTCATGTTCGATTTTGAAATGTCACATTTTTTAATTTGTCAGTTTAAGGAAAACTACAAAGCAGTATGTAATTTAATATATCAACGTATCATTATTTAGCAAGTTTCATTTGACTTTATGAAGCAAAATGTGTTCATTCTATAGGGGGATGCAAAGCTCCTGACCATAGCTGTAGGTTACTCCCCATTATCTCTAACTTGTTCCGATCAGTTAAACCAATTACCAGGATCGTCTGTTTGGTATGCTGCAATCAGGATTGAATTAGTACAGATTTGCAGGAGTCTCTAGTCCATATTTTAGTCCACTTGATGTGACTGAATCACTGGTGCTCTGCAATTGACCCATGTTGTTATTGAACCAATATTGCACAGTTTTGTCAATAGCCAAAGAGCCCCTATCACAGTGGTAATCCACTCTGCCCTCGAGATTTAATCCAGTCCAGGATTATACTCCAGCAGGCTCTAATGAAGTCGATTGAAGCCGTTAAGAGGCAATGAACTAATTTAGGACTTGGTTGGCATAAAGACCAGGACTGGAATACATCTCAAGGGCCAGAGTTGAGTACCACTGCCCCTATCATATGATTTGAGGTGAGAAAACAACAAATACTCCAAAGCCACCATTATGTGGCACTGTTGAGCAAGAAGTAACTGTCACTGGTACTCGCAGATTCATGCATTCATGTATTATTAATAATAATGAAATAAAAACTCAGGGTAATATTACATTTCAGGTAATTATTCTGTGTAATGTCCCATGAGTTGAAATCGATCCTGGTGCTGGAGTCGACGGGAATCTGTTATTTTGGGATTGACTTCCCATCCCTACACATCAGCGCTTAGTCAATACAGCTAAAGATAACCAATATTACTGTGTAGAACATCTTGATCTAGCTTCCTAGCCTTAGTCCTTAATGCTTGCAACAGTTTCTTCCGAATTGTGTAGCTACTAAGCTACTCTGTGTTTTCTGTATGTCCATCCGAAATACCATTATAGTGCAGGTGGACCAATGGATTTAACAAAAATTTTAAAAGGAAATTTACCATTGTAAATTTGCAAAACAAAAGTTCACCGCTGTTTTGCCATGGTTTTAGTGTGCTTTACCATACCTATCTGCGCTTTACAATGCTTTCACTGTGCTTTATTACGTTTTGCCATGCTTTTACTATGGCAAACTTTTAGAATGGAAATATTTTACAACAGTGGCCCTGATATGGCAGCACACTTTCTGGTATTGATATAAGTACATAGGTCTGCAGTGAGATCATACCATTGTAATACTATTGGTCTAACCTAAATTTATTTTAATAATTTAGTTTATCATATTGAAAGAGCATATTGAAGTTTGATACATCAGAATTGGTTGTGAATACTATATTAGTAATATTATCAATGTTTCCTATTGGATCAAGATAGAATTTCTAAAGAGAGTTTAAACTTTTAACCACCCCCTCCCCCTAGGGTTCGGAGGCAGCAATCCTACCCTTATCTCATCCCCTTTCCACTCTTTGAAAATATCAAGCATACACAACCATGAGAGAGCCAAATACATGTAGACAACCCTTTTGACTGGTGTTTCTCAGGGTTTTAAATGAAAACATCAGCCTAGACCTTTGTCTACTTGATTCGATCTACCTGTGGGGTTGGCGTTAGGTCTAGTCCACAGGATTTGTATATTAATTTCCCACCCTGTCCAGCGTGGAGTCACAGAGCGTGTGACTCTTGTAACGTGTGAATGACAAGCTGAATGGCTCTTGCAATGTGTATACACCTTCGTAAGAGAAAAGAAAAGTGGAGAGTTGTAGATTGTTATTGCAGAGTGTTGCATCAAAACTCACAAGTCACTGTTTGCACCTGAGGCAGAATGGGCGTGGTGGCTATTCCATTGTGTGTAGTCTGCAACGTGTTTTGGCATTACAACTTTAAGCTCTTGTTTTTTTGGCAAATAAAAACTTAAAATTAATTTTATTACGGGCGCACATTTTCTGTGATTATTTCCTGTACGTTTTATAAATCATATGATAACAAAATTACCAGCATAGGACAAACAGGCAACTTTTAAAGCTAAGCAATCTGCACCTGTGGCATGCAGACCCAGTACCAAATAAAGCCTTATTTTTAAGCTTATATATAGATTCAGAACACACAGGAGATAATATAGTAAGATATTACTGATCCCACAGCCTTGATGTATTGACCTTGGAGTCTTAACACAGATATCAGTCACACAGTTTGATACATTGCGCACTATGCTTAATAGAGATAAATCATTTTGTTTTACAAAACAGAATCTACTTCCCCCTGCAATGACTGTTTTTGTAAACTTCTTATCATGTCTCAAATTGAATCATTTGTTTTCATCCATGCATCCCTCCCATTAGGTAAGTAATGTCATTTGTTTTAAATGTATTCTTTTTTTCATACTGTTGGTTGTAAAAAATAAGCAATTACTATAAGTTTTACTTATCAATACTAATTATTCTGCAGTAACACAGGGCAGTGTTGTCGCGAAGTGATTTTTATTAGTAGAATGGTGTGGCAGTACCGCGAGGTTTGAGAACCGCTGATATAGAGAGAGTGTGTTGCCTGGTTTTAAAAAGCTCTCCAATGACAGGGCATGTCTATTTTAGACGAGACTCGAGTTCAATAAGCTACAAATACAGTTTATCTTAGATTTACAAATAATCTCAAATGGAAGTTTTGGAAATTGTTTTACTACAACAAAAAGGAAACAATTAAGGTTGCAAAAATGAAAATAGGGGCCTAATCAGATTGTTTAAGACCTATTTTTTTTCTTTTAAAAAACGAACAAAACACGGGGTAGCTTTACACCTTCGTTAATACTAAATGCATTGTCTACAAGGAGAGTCCGCATACTGTGCTGGGAAAAACAGTAACTGTCAGTAACATTTCATTGTCAACTATCGTCTATTTTAAATGAACACATTATTGCTGTATATAAACATATCTTACCAATCAATCTGAATTTCTAAAGCAATGTTGAAATTGTAATAGAAACGCTATTTCACCATTTGTGTGACTTTCAGATTTTGCAATTTGTGAGTCGGGGAAGATGTCTACAGATTTGCTGAACGAGTCACAACATGCAAAGGTCTCTGCATATATAATTTGATCTCCGTTTTTCCTTTTGGCAGCGAAAGGTGTTATTGAACAATGGAGCGTTTCAATAACATGTTCTGCCTTTTTTTTCATTGAAAAGCAAGAGTTACACCATTTTAACTCAAACTGCCCGGATCCCATGCCCTAGGTGTGCGTGTGTGCAGTATATTAAAAATAGCAGAGAGGGAAGAGGTTGCACAACATATTTCAAGATCAGAACTACGCCCACTGCAAACCCCACCTGGCAGAGTAGACAGAATGTGAGACATTCAGTGCAGCAGTCAACAGTAATCAGACCTGTCAAGTCTCCTTATTTGCCGGGACGTTTTTTGGACACTTCTCCCGGACAACTCTCGGGACAGATTTTATCCAGTATTTTTTTTTTCTTCAAAAATACTGTTAAACTCCTTTATGTCGGCAAACTTTTAATTTCTGGTAAGCACGAGATCATAAAACACACCCAAAAAAGCCAGCGACGCTCAGAAACCCAACGCTTCAATAACATCTTTCACTGCAAAAGGAAAAACCGGAGATTAAAGTTATATATACAGAGATCTTTGCATGTTGTGACTAGTAGAGCACATCTGTAGACAACTTCCCAAAATCACAAATTGTGAAATATTGTGCAGGAAAGTCTAAAAAATAACATGAGACGCCAAGTGCACAAACAAAGCAGATGTAGCTTAATACATAAATGTTAACAAAAACATACTTAAACGTTTTTTAAAATCAGAGATCATTTATAAATATTGAAAACGCGTATCACAAATTCAACATTTTAAGTCAATATGCATATCCAATCTGGAAAGAAAAATGCTTCAGTCTTTAATCTTTATTTTAATATTTCTTTATTTATTTTAATTTATGGCGAATCGGACACTTTAAATTTGGGTTTGTAACAAATAAATCAGTAAATCTTGTTTTTACACTTGGCAAGTCAAATAGAAATACATTGTAATATATTTTTGCTTTTTTTTTTTTTTACACTTGGTGCCCCATACAAAATAAACCTTAAAAATAACTGAAATACAACCAATTCACCATAAACCAATAGGCTGAAAATACTGAAAGCTTTGTACCCTCTGCATGTAACACTCAGCCATGTACTGTGAAAGTACTATAATAGTGATGGTGCCCCACCCTCTCCAGCTTAGAGTTGCAGACTCGATTGAATAGGGCTGTTTGTTTTTCGGGTTTTATTTTTGGTCACGCGATGTCACTTAAGTTTTGAGCCGACTCCCTTAGACTATTGGAAACGCGTTGATTGTGAAACAAGATCACTCATTCTTTTCTCCCTTAAATTGAACGACACTCGGATTCTATTTAATTGATAATGTAAAAAGAAAGAAAAGACAGCCACTTATTTTTTAATTCAAAGCGAACACAAAAAGCGAGTTGAGTTAAATTGCTTTTCCCGGATTTCAAATCTTAATGACTCGTTGCAAGCGTGTCATAACCTGTTTTGCTAATAGTTTCATCTTAATTCTGATTTTAATTAAATCAATGAAACTCCACTCGTTGTTTACGTTCGGTTTGAATTAAAAAAAATAGGCTAAGATGCCTTTTTTTTTACAGAATCATCGTCTCAATCAAGTTATGGGAGAAAAAAACTAAACTTGTTTTACAATCAACGCTTTACCAAGAGTTCAATTGAACAAAGTCGGTCAAAAAAAAAAAAAATCACTTGGCAATCGATGGTTTTAACCCTTTAGTGCATTAAATATAAAAAATACATGGGAAAAAAAAACATTTGAAGTAGTTTTGGACACATAATAAAGATATATTTTTAAATATATATGACACACTATCTCCTTGCCTCATAAGAGGCGATCATGCATTTGCATCCTCCATATGTCCCCATATCAGGTTGCCCTACATGAAAAAGTTAAGCTGTGTGTGTGTGTGTGTGTGTTAAATGCTCTGGGGTTGAGACTGTGTGAAGACAGAACAGGGAGAATAACACGTTTACCTGTTCATAGGTAAGATTCACACCCATTACTGCAGCCATATAAGAGAGCAGCTGCAAAACAGCTGTTGAGGATAAGAATAAGCACAGCCAACCGAGCGCTTAAACCGCCCAAGAGAATCACCGGAGAAGACTGCCTCAAAATGGAAGGTAAAAATGATATACATTCATATACTAAATATATACTGTAGAATAATCCCATTGTAGAGCAAAGAGGCAAGACAAGCTACTTTCATTAGCATTCATTGCGCATTTAAAATAGACGAGTTGTTTTAGTTTATTTAATGATGGTCTTTTTTTTATAATTTTAAGCATGTATTTTAACATATATTTCTCTGGAAATTGATGTATAATATTTTGCATCAGGTATGCTTTTAGAGTGCTGGGTCTTGTAAACTCCAATGGAATGAAGTACAGTAGATCATTCGCATGCGCTATTGGGTTCTGAGTCACTCCAGCCCCGGTGCACGGCAGAGAGGTCGGGTCTGTCCGCATTGTGTACGACCACTCCTGCTTTAACTTAGGATGTGTTCTTATTCACGATTAACACTGTATATAAATAGCAATGTGACAATAACACGAGTGGTGACATAGAGAAAGGTATGAGGCTGCTCATTACAGATTGAGAAATATTGGTGGTGAGCTATGATTGTGTAAAATGCATGCATATATAATGTACCAAGCTGTGATCTGTCTCTGTTTGCACCCTAGGACACAAGAAGGATAAGAAGGGAAAGGTAAGTGAGCCCGTGCTGTTTGTGTGGAAATAGTAATAACGCTTATTTGCAGCTGGCACTAAAATAGCAGCAACTTCCTTTTTACTAAGTCTGAACGCAAGCGATTAGTTTAAATGGGTGTATTACCATTTCACTAGACGAATAATGTTACGTTTACATATTGAATTACGGACCGCTTTGTAGTTTACCCATATACTTTATAAAAAAGAAAAACTGGCAAACATTGAAAAATGTGACAGTTACAAATCTAGCATGAGATACTGTACTACTATTATGGCTTCCGGTAGACTTTTGTGATATTATTTTGTAGTTTTTTGCTTACATGATGTTAAGTAAAATATCTGAATTGTGTTTATTTTTTATTTTCTATTTTTTTAATTTTTTAAATTATTTCTCAATGCTAAAATTTTTGGTGATGCAAAAAGTTTGGCCACAGCTGTACACTTCCTAATCTAGCTTTGCAATCATTCTCAGGGGTTCTGGGTTCTAGGTTCTGGGTTCTGGGTTCTGGGTTCTGCTGCAGCAGTATTGCGTTCGTCTCATTTCCCCCCAAACCTGCTGTTACCTGCCTTTGAAGTGTGTTGTGCTGGGCTCATTGCATTTAACCCCTTCAGTCCTGAATTATTATTGTCGAGCTAAAGAATGTGAAATTAAGTTTGATATCATTTTAAAAAAGGAACTCCTTTATTGTGTATAGTATATGAGAGCAGGACAAATCTTTTTTTAATGTTTACATATATTTTGGTAAATGGGACTTGAAGAAATCTAAACAGTGTCAAAATAAGACGGGTCCTTGACCTCCCGCCAGGGCTGAAAGGGTTAAATCGTGACCGTGTGATTTTAACACCTACAAAACATTAGCAAGTGAAGCTGCACAGCTGTTTTACAGATTGAAGCTACACAGCTGTTTTATAGATTGAAGCTACACAGCTGTTTTACAGATTGAAGCTGCACAGCTATTTTATAGATTGAAGCTGCACAGCTGTTTTACAGATTGAAGCTGCACAGGTACACAGCTGTTTTACAGATTGAAGCTGCACAGCTGTTTTACAGATTGAAGCTGCACAGCTGTTTTACAGATTGAAGCTGCACAACTGTTTTACAGATTGAAGCTGCACAGCTGTTTTATGAAATTCATTTGGAACGATTCAGCAGATCAAAGATGTGTAATAAAAGTGTTGCTTTGTCCAACAGGACGCATCTGACTCAGACAGCGATGGTGGCAGGAAGGTAAGCTCACATCTCATTCAGTTAATAGGTTTCCTTTCCTTTTAACAAAAATGCAAAAGTGAGTAGTAAGTATTTCATTTTATTACATTTATAGAAATTGTAAACCGGTTTGTGTGAACTCTGTGGAGTTTGAGAAGTACCTCTGTCAAAACTTTGAACAAATAATATTTTGGATTATAAAATAGATAGATAGACAGGAAACTTAACATTTTAGAATTATACACCGAGTGACTGAAGGGGATACAGAAGACCAGGAAATGTCTTAGGAAGCATTTTAATATGTATCAGCAAGTGATGCTGGATTTATACAGTGATTCAAACCAGAGCCTTTTCAGAACAATCACAAAACAATCTATTGAAAAGCTGAACCCATTGAAAATGCTTTTGAAGCCAGGGAAGGTTAGGGAAATGACAAAAGACTAGACCATGCCAAAAGCGGCTTGGTTGTGTTTGAAAAACAGAAGGTGGAACACATGCATGAAATCCTGTATTCTATATGCATTGTTAAGGAATGGATCTGGGTTGTAAATGAAATCTGTTCTGGTAATACCATAGACAATATTCCCTTTAACCGCTGGTACTTCATATATACCTGTTCTGTCTTACAGGGCAAAGGAGAGCAGAAGGCAAAGGACAAGGGGAAGGGTAAAGGACACGATCAGAAAGGACACGAGCAGAAAGGACACGAACAGAAAGGACAGGAGCAGAGTAAATTCACACTTTTGAGCTACCAGATAGAAGCAGCAGCTTTTTATTCTAAAGAGCTGCATATTCCAATATAAAGAATAAAACGCGAAGGAAAATGACTTTATTGGATCTTTAGTAGATTAACTTGGGCAGATTCTGTTAAATATATAAACGAAAATGTATCTAAGATTATGACTGTATGTGCCGCTGGCTCGCTTTCAATCTATTCCAGTTCCAGCCATATCCAGAGTTATTGACTTGAGCAGCCCACAGCCTTGTTCCAACCAGGCCTGAACCTAGGTGTTCAATTGAGTAGTTAAAGACCCGCTTTGAACAAGGTCCCTGTTTGGAATTGATTAACACGAGTGAGAGCCGCTGATGTAAGATAATATGAACTGTACCCTGACTCTTCCTAATCTGTCTGCAGAAGGCAAAGGGAAACGTTAGTTCCAGTTCCAGCTCATTAGACGCCGACATGGGGAGGAAAGGTAAGCACTGCTCATGCCTGACCTCGAAATGTCTGCAAACACACCGCACAGAGCCAAACCTGCTGTAAGGACTTATATATTACTGTGATAACGGTAAACCCATGTGGTTGTGTGATACAACAACCTGAATAGTTAATTCTGTGTTCACCTTAGAAAATGATAACTCCTTACGCTGTGTCAGGGGATGAAGGGTTAGACTCCCGTTGCGTACCAGGACAGCCTGCAAGTTGTTTTGTAAGGAGGGGGTCATTCCTAGCTGAAGGTGACCTTTTTGCAGTCTTGGAAATGGAAGGCAATCTCTTTTAAAGCTGTCAAGTCTCCAGTCTTACCAATTGTGACTGAAACTGACTTGTAACAGGGAGATGCAGCTTTCATATACTGCAGAATACACGTCGACAATGAAATGTTTAAAAAAAAAAAAAAATCAGTGAGTCATAAAATGAATGCAACTGCAATTTCACAGGAGCGCAAAGCCCTCAACTGCTCTGTTCCTCTTCCTTCAGTTGTTTCGATAGATAATTCAGGACTGGTCTGCAATGTGCTTCCAAAATAAAATCTGCATGGATGATGTTTTAAACCAGTGTTCTTTGGACACGGGTACTTCATGCATCCCTCTCCTGTCTTTCAGCCTAAAGCTGGACTCGAGGAACAGAAGAACAAGGAAAAAAAGAAAAGGATGCAAAGCAAGTCTACCCCTTTCAGTGCAGAGCTTAATCCAGCCCATTGTAGACCTGCAAAAACAGCACTTTGCAGCTTGAATTTAAACAGTTCAATTCTGCACACTTGAATCATCTGTATGCCATCATTATGTTTGCTTGTTTTTCATTTTTGAACTTGTTCATTTGTTAAAGGTGTCCTCCTAGTTCATGGTTTCCTACCTGCCCTTGATTTCTGGCTTGTAATTGGTTACTCTAATAAAGACTACGTCATGGGAACCACTTACATTTGATCAGACTTGTGGATTTATTTCAATAACCTGTACACTATCCGAGTACACCGCAGCTATCATTTACATTATATTAGTTATCAAGCTCATACCCTTTAATGAATAGGGTTGGGAATTTCAACATGCATATATATCTTGCGAATGCTGCAGTCTGGGAGCGTGCAAGGGGAGCGATTTACATTCTGAACCACGTGGTTTGTGTTTGAAGCGCGTTTCGTTACACATGAATCCGTTACTGCCAAGTATAGAATAACCCATACGGAGTGGTCGACCTCCCCCCAGCCCCTAATGTAATTGTTTTTAAATGTTCCCAGTGCTTTAGATCCTACTGCTACACCTGGTGGGCAAGTCCATTCATTCATAACTGAATAAAAATGAGCTTCCTCCCTTCTGCTCTAAACTTACCTATACTCAGCTTCCATTTATGCTCTTATTTTTTTCTCTGTGCTAAAATTGAAGTCGTGTCATGGGTTAACTTTATCTAGACCATTGAATGTAGTATCACGTGGGGTCCAAATCAGGTTTCATTCATTGGTACTTTGTGAATGAAAACAGAGATCTGCATACTGAAGCCCGGACAACCGCGGGAGCTTACCGCGTACCCAAGGCAGGTGAGAAAGTAATCGGACAGATAAATCCGCGGTAGCGCAACTAAGTATTTGAATGCACAGAACCGTCGCTTCGTATCCAGATGTCGGGTTTATAAAAACGTGTCTCTAAAATTATCACTTTCCCGCTGCTCTTGTATTACCGGCTGCTCAGATGTAATATATCTGCAGTGCTTGTTTTGCATATAGGGATGGGAATAAGACTCCCATTGCTTAGCAGTTTGATTCAGTCCTGGTTTTGCTATGAGTTTAACACGCCTGAGCTTCTTACGGGTATTACTTTTACGTTGTAATTGTTCAACATTAATACTTTACCATCCCATATACTGCACCCTCCTGGAAAAAACTAATCTTGCACCGAGAAACGGCATTCTTAAATAAATACATATTTACAAATACACTCTGTTCTGCACCCGTAGTACGGCGCCTTTCCATAGACAAGCCAAACATTTCACTGTTTTTTAAACTACGAGTTCAAATCCTGCTCGGTGCAATGCTTACTTTTTATTGATTAATATTGCTTAAATAAATACATACTTTGACCAGACTTTGATACAAACAACTTGCATCTGTCCTCTACCAATACCCATAGTTATCCTTTTTCAAGAGCTCATTTACATACAGCAAGAGCGCTTGAAATGTAAGGTGTCCAAGGTTACAATTGACCCCATGGCCAGTGTCAGTTGTAACATTCTGTGAAGAACAATTAAATAAACAACACCACATTTAATTTAACTCAAAAATCGAATGTTTTATTGAATAAGATCAATTTTCACATGAAGCAAATATGTTTGTTTTTGTTTAATTAAAAATGGAATATCGTGATATCTGTATAATGTGAAATAATGTATAATGTGATATCGTGTAACAATTGTAAGTCGCCCTGGATAAGGGCGTCTGCTAAGCAATAATAATAATAATAATAATAATAATAATAATAATAATAATTGAAAAATAACAATGTTCACATAAGGCAATTCTTTTTTGTTGTCCTACTTTTAAAACTTTTTAACATCCCTAAACTTATAGGCCTTATCAAGCAAGACTATGTCACTCTGAGTCACAATTGTGATATATGAACATTTAGTTTCCTTCAGTGCAAGATTCATTTACCCAAATAAAGTTCAGCTAATGATGTTCAGGGTCAATTGTAACACGTGTTACAACTGACCCCAACCCAGGGAGTCATTATTAAACCTCATGTTCAAGCAAAAAACAACAAAACTAAGAGCAATCAATTGTCAATTATAAGTACAGAGATCAGGGCTGAGAATACTAAAAGCCTGGATCCATAAACTGGATAACACAGGAATATATCACAAAAAGACAATTGGGGAAAAATTGACTCTACTATAGGTCAAAAATCGCTTTTTGTAGATAAAATCCCGGGCTTTGGCACAGATCCTCTTCCCCAGGCAAACGGAGAGCTGAACTGAGCATGGCACTATAGCTTGCTTCTGATTTTTTTAAAAATCAAGGTGTTACAACCGCCCCCGGTCTCCACCCTATCGTTGCCAATGCTGTGTAACCATACAACATTCGCACCTACCACAATGAGGAATGTGTGAAATGTGGAAACACCAGTTCAGTCTCAGGTTCAGATATATTGCACTTAATAAGTACTGCGCCCTGTGTTTTGTACAGATGAGATTTACTATAATTGTGACAAATAATTAACTGGTTGGTTGATGAGTGATCTGCAATTAACTGTACTCACCTGACTACAAAAAAAGACATCATTGTACAGAAAGTACAGAGAAGGGCAACTATGCCAATCCCAGGATTTAATTATTATTATGATTCTTCTTCTTCTTATTATTATTTCTGAGCAGACAGGGCGTCTTACAGTTGTTACAAAATATCACAATACAAAAAAATAGAGAGTACAGTCAATAATTACATTTAAGAGGGAATTTAGTAAACTTATAGAAAACATATTTGCTTATAAGGGTACATTCCAGTAAGAATGACATGAGCTATGAGGACAGATTAAAAAAATAAATCAGCCTAGAGAAAGAGGGGGCTTGATGGTACTGTTGCATAAATGGAATAGATAAAGTCAACCCAAGACACGACGTCAAATGTAGCACATAGATGATAGGGCATTGGTGGAAACTCGTAAATTTAGAACGCAAGGTAGGAAACACTTTTTTTTATTCAGAGGTATAAATGAATTGAATAGAAGAGTTATACAGACCTTTTTCATGATAACCCCAACTTTTCCTTAATGTTCATCAATTATTGAAGTAATTCATATATAATCTGAGGCTGTAACCACATACCCCACTTAATCCCGCTACAGACCAGCGATAATTGACAAGAACTTCAGCGCTGTAGTTGATATAGCTGTATGAAAATTAACACCACGACACGCTCCAGTCTGTACTTCACAAATTTACATAAGCCTCTCTAAAAAATGCTATTTTCACAATGAAAGGAAAGTGCGTCCAGTTTACTTGTCTTCGTTTTAGGCAATGTTGAACAGGTTAAAAAGAAAACTGGACATCTGTAGATTATTGCAAAACGCTCCACCAAAGCCCCTATAATCTACCTGGCAATTAATAGATCTGTTCTATATGAATATAATAATGTGAGAGCACACACCTACAAACGCCATTTTAGTCCAATTGTCGCATATGTTATTTCATAACTTATTGTCACAGTAACAATTAAGTCGTTTATAATCTTGACTTTGGTATGTCTTTAGGCGTATTCATCAGTTTTTTTTTTAATCTTTCAATGCTCTAGGGTTGGGAGTGTGTGAAAACAATTAACAGACAGGGAGGGTAACTGAACCTGTTTACCTGTTCATAGGTAAGATTCACACCCATTACTGCAGCCATATAAGAGAGCAGCTGCAAAACAGCTGTTGAGGATAAGAATAAGCACAGCCAACCGAGCGCTTAAACTGCCCAAGAGAATCACCGGAGAAGACTGCCTCAAAATGGACGGTAAAAATGATATACATTCATATACTAAATATATACTGTAGAATAATCCCACTGTAGAGCAAAGAGGCAAGACAAGCTACTTTCATTAGCTGTCATTGCGCATTTAAAATAGACGAGTTGTTTTAGTTTATTTAATGATGGTCTTTTTTATAATCTTAAGCATGTATTTTAACATATATTTCTCTGGAAATTGATGTATAATATTTTGCATCAGGTATGCTTTTAGAGTGCTGGGTCTTGTAAACTCCAATGGAATGAAGTACAGTAGATCATTCGCATGCGCTATTGGGTTCTGAGTCACTCCAGTCCCGGTGCACGGCAGAGAGGTCGGGTCTGTCCGCATTGTGTACGACCACTCCTGCTTTAACTTACGATGTGTTCTTATTCACGATTAACACTGTATATAAATAGCAATGTGACAATAACACGAGTGGTGACATAGAGAAAGGTATGAGGCTGCTCATTACAGATTGAGAAATATTGCTGGTGAGCTATGATTGTGTAAAATGCATGCATATATAATGTACCAAGCTGTGATCTGTCTCTGTTTGCACCCTAGGACACAAGAAGGATAAGAAGGGAAAGGTAAGTGAGCCCGTGCTGTTTGTGTGGAAATAGTAATAACGCTTATTTGCAGCTGGCACTAAAATAGCAGCAACTTCCCTTTTTAAGTCTGAACGCAAGCGATTCGTTTAAATGGGTGCATGGCTGTTTGGGAGAATTGTATTACCATTTCGCTAGCTGAATAATGCTAGGCCTACGTTTACATATTGAATTACATACCGCTTTGTAGTTTCCCATTTTACTTAATGAAAAACTGACAAAAATGGAAAAATGTGAAATTTACAAATCTAGCTTGACATACTGTACTACTATTATGGGTACTGGTAGAGTTTTGTGATATTATTTTGTAGTTTCTTTGCTTACATGATGTTAAATCAAAGATGTATTTATTTTGTTTTAATTATTTCTCAATGCTAAAATTTTTGGTGATGCAAAAAGTTTGGCCACAGCTGTACACTTCCTAATCTAGCTTTGCAATCATTCTCAGGGGTTCTGGGTTCTGGGTTCTAGGTTCTGGGTTCTAGGTTTTGCTGCAGCAGTATTGCGTTGATCTCTTTTTCCTCCAAACCTGCTGTTACCTGCCTTTGAAGTGTGTTGTGCTGGGCTCATTGCATTTAACCCCTTCAGTCCTGAATTATTATTGTCGAGCGGAAGAATGCGAAATTAAGTTATATCATTTATTGAGTAATAAACCCTTTTTTAAAATAAATGTTTACATATATTTTGGTAAATGGGACTTTAAAGTCCTGTCGGTACTTGAAGAACTCGAAACAGCGCCAAGATAATACGGGCCCTTGAATTCTCGCCAGGGCTGAAAGGGTTAAACTGTGACAGTGTGATTTTAACACCTATAAAACTTTAGCAAGTGAAGCTGCACAGCTGTTTTACAGATTGAAGCTGCACAGCTGTTTTACAGATTGAAGCTGCACAGCTGTTTTACAGATTGAAGCTGCACAGCTGTTTTAATTAATTTGGAACGTTTCAGCAGATTAAAGATGTGTAATAAAAGTGTTGACTCAGTGAGAATTCCTATATATAAGACTTGCATTCAAAGAGATCCTGATATGCAAAATTTGCTTTGTCCACAGGAAGCATGTGACTCATACAGCAGTGGCTGCACAAAGGTAAGCTCACATCTCATTCAGTTAATAGGTTTCCTTTCCTTTTAACAAAAATGCAAAAGTGAGTAATAAGTATCTCATTAGTGATAAATATCCCCTTCGGTCACAATTTTTTTTAATGTGTGGAGTTTGAGAAGTTGCCTCTGCCAAAACTTTGAACAAATAACATTTTGGATTATAAAATAGACAAATAGACAGGAAACTTAACATGGTATAATTATACACCGAG
Organism: Acipenser oxyrinchus oxyrinchus; assembly: GCA_030684275.1. Classification (NCBI taxonomy): domain Eukaryota; kingdom Metazoa; phylum Chordata; class Actinopteri; order Acipenseriformes; family Acipenseridae; genus Acipenser; species Acipenser oxyrinchus. The sequence continues at coordinate 2,651,364 of CM060281.1, read as the reverse complement.
TGACTGAAGGGGATACAGAAGACCAGGAAATGTCTTAGGAAGCATTTTAATATGTTTCAGCAAGTGCTGCTGGATTTAAACAGTGATTCAAACCAGAGCCTTTTCAGAACAATCACAAAACAATCTATTAGCAATGAAAAGCTGAACCCATTGAAAATGCTTTTGAAGCCAGGGAAGGTTAGGGAAATGACAAAAGACTAGACCATGCCAAAAGCGGCTTGGTTGTGTTTGAAAAACAGAAGGTGGAACACATGCATGAAATGGTTTGGTTCTTGCTCTTGTCACTTTCATAGACTAACAGCAGACTCTCATGAACCCAAACCCGTTGGAACCGTACCTAGATCACAGTCACAACTCTTTGTCTGATGTAATCCGATATGACTGGAAATGTTTTACCCACTTGGCACACGATGACGTTCCTGCTGCTTTCAGCGTGCATGTTGATCCCTGTCTCGTGGAGTGGATCTCAGCTTGTCTGGTTCAGCTTCCTGTACCATATTCTATATGCATTGTTAAGGAATGGCTCTGGGTTGAAAATGAAATCTGTTCTGGTAATAGCATAGACTGTATTCCCTTTAACTGCTGGTACTTCATATAGCCCTGTTTTGTCTTTCAGGGCAAAGGAGAGCAGAAGACAAAGGAGGAGGGTGAGTGTAAAGGACTGGAGCAGAGTAAGGACACACAGTTGAGCTACCAGATAGAAGCAGCAGCTTTTTACTCTAAAGAGCTGCATATTCCAATATAAAGAATAAAACGTGAAGGAAAATGACTTTATTGGATCCTTAGTAGATTAACTTGGGCGGATTCTGTTAAATACATAAACGAAAATGTATCTAAGATTATGACTGTATGTGCCGCTGGCTCGCTTTCAATCTATTCCAGTTCCAGCTATATCCAGAGTTATTGACTTGAGCAGCCCACAGCCTTGTTCCAACCAGGCCTGAACCTAGGTGTTCAATTGAGTAGTTAAAGACCCGCTTTGAACAAGGTCCCTGTTTGGAATTGATTAACACGAGTGAGTGCCGCTGATGTAAGATAATATGAACTGCACCCTGACTCTTCCTAATCTATCTGCAGAAGGACATGGACATGGACATGGGCATGGGCCAGGGGCAGGGCAAGGGCAAGGGCAAGGGCAAGGGCAAGGACAAGGACAAGGACAAGGACAAGGACAAGGACAAGGACAAGGACAAGGAAGAGGGCGAGGGAGACCCTAGTTCCAGCTCCAACTCGTCAGGCAGCGATGGGGAAGGAAAGGTAAGCAAACCAAATCAGAGAGACAAACCTGTGTCATGGGATGAGGGATTAGATCTGCTGTCTTGCCCATTGTGATTTAAACTGACTTGCAGCAGGGAGATGCAGCTTTTTTATACTTCAGAATACACATCAGCAATGCAGTGTTCTTAAAAAAAAATCAGTGAGTCATAAAATGAATGCAACTGCAATTTCACAGGAGCGCAAAGCCCTCAACTGCTCTGTTCCTCTTCCTTCAGTTGTTTCGATAGATAATTCAGGACTGGTCTGCAATGTGCTTCCAAATTAAAATCTGCACGGATGATGTTTTAAACCAGTGTTCTTTGGACACGGGTACTTCATGCATCCCTCTCCTGTCTTTCAGCCTAAAGCTGGACTCGAGGAACAGAAGAACAAGGAAAAAGAGAAAAGGATGCAAAGCAAGTCTTCCCCTTTCAGTGCAGAGCTTAATCCAGCCCATTGTAGACCTGCAAAAACAGCACTTTGCAGCTTGAATTTAAACAGTTCAATTCTGCACACTTGAATCATCTGTATGCCATCATTATTTTGCTTGTTTTTCATTTTTCAACTTGTTCATTTGTTAAAGGTGTCCTCCTAGTTCATGGTTTCCTACCTGCGCTTGATTTCTGGCTTGTAATTGGTTACTCTAATAAAGACTACGTCATGGGAACCACTTACATTTGATCAGACTTGTGGATTTATTTGCACACTATCCGAGTACACCACAGCTATCATTTACATTATATTAGTTATCAAGCTCATACCCTTTAATGAATAGGGTTGGGAATTTCAACATGCATATATATCTTCCGAATGCTGCAGTCTGGGAGCGTGCAAGGGGAGCGATTTACATTCTGAACCACGTGGTTTGTGTTTGAAGCGCGTTTCGTTACACATGAATCCGTTACTGCCAAGTATAGAATAATCCATACGGAGTGGTCGACCTCCCCCCAGCCCCTAATGTAATTGTTTTTAAATGTTCCCAGTGCTTTAGATCCTACTGCTACACCTGGTGGGCAAGTCCATTCATTCATAACTGAATAAAAATGAGCTTCCTCCCTTCTGCTCTAAACTTACCTATACTCAGCTTCACGCCCTCTTGTTTTTCTCTGCTAAATTTGAAGTCGTGTCTTGGGTTCACTTTATCTAGACCATTTATGATTTTAAAGACTCCAACCAAGTCCCCCCTTCCCTTCATTTTTGTCTAGGCTGAAGAGATTGGATTATTTTAACTTTTCCTCATAGCTCTGTGCAATGATGTCTTTTTTTGTAGTGAGGTGATTACAGTTAATTGCAGATCACCCATCAACCAACCAGTTAATGATTTGTCACAATTACAGTAAATCTCATCTGTACAAAACACAGGGCGCAGTACTAAAGTAAATTAAATAGCAGTTAATGAGTTCAATATATTTGAACCTGGGACTGAACTGCCATTTTGCACATTACACACAAACGCTTCGAATCTTGTGATGATTTCCATTACATGAGAGTAGATGTTAAAACTTCATGCTGATTTGAACTTGGCTCTCGCCAAGATAAGCACCAACTAAGACGTAGCTTCACAGTAAACTAATGTGATCCATATGTGTCTCCATCCATTTGCGCTTCCTTCCATATGATGATGTAGATATCCTTCTGTCTGGTGTTGATGGCTGAAGTGTAATGCTGGCTCCAGGGATCAGCTTATTTTGCCTCCCTAGCGCATCAGCACACACAACGGCTGCGATGCTGGCTCCGGGGATCAACCACAGTGCGGTCTCCCCAGCGCATCAGCATGACAACCGTCTGGATTGAGCTAAGTAGGGTACATCTCTGGGGTCTTCAAGTGGGCACCGTCCATCCTCGGTGTTTCGTCGACTAGCCCACGACACCTCAAGAGGGCTCGACGGTGATTGTGGAGTCCCAGCATCACCCCCCTCCGTCCCCCACTCAACTCAGCCCAGCTTACTTACCTGTACATCAGCCTTTCTTTCTTTCAATTGTGCTTGAGATCCCCAGCCAGAATCTTTCTGTCTCAACCACAGCCAGTTGCTGCTCCTCTCTGCTGCTTCAGATAAGTTCTTCACTGTGCGACGCAACTCTTGGCCATTGAATCCGACATCTCTGAGAAACCGGGTTGTAGAGTGTGCCACAAATCCTCGACATCCCACTTCCACTCGGTAAACCCAGACTCTCCAACCTCGCTGTTCCGCTTCAGTGGCTAGTTGAGCATACCGCAGTTTCTTCCTGTCATACGCCTCATCTACAGCATCCTCCCATGGCACTGTTAACTCTACCAGGTGAACAAGGCGTGCTGATCCAGACCACAAGACAATATCTGGTCGAAGGTTTGTGGTGGCAATCTCAGGTGGAAAAATAAGCCGTTGACCAACATCTGCCAGCATTTTCCAGTCTCTAGCAGCTTCCAGTTGTCCTGGGCGAGGATTGGTTTTAACACCTTTTCTTGGTGGTTGCTCTCCTGGGCAGAGGAATGTTGTCTTTGTGTGTAATGTTTTGATGGAACAGGTGGCAACTTATTGGTCATGTTACGCTTGTCTTCCAATGCTAAGGCCAAACATCGCAGCACCTGGTCATGGCGCAAGTAAACCATCCTTGGCTAAGAGCCACCTTACATCCTGTCAAAATGTGCCTTAATGTTGCAGGTGATGAACACAAAGGACATGAGGGATCCTCTCCTACCCAGAGGTTTAGGTTCTGTGGTGATGGGAGAACATCATATGTTGACCTTATAAGGAAACTGATCCTGCTCTGTTCCATTGACCATAGGTCTTGCCAGCCAATCTTGCGTTGTTCCACACTCTCCCATCTCATCCATTCTCCCTGCTTGCCCTGGGAAATGGCCTTTATACACCTCATCCTCTCCTCCTGCTTTTTTACAGCATCGGTACTGTTTATTAAATCATTTAATTATGAATCTGGAGCACGCTATTTGGTAAATAGACTTTTTTATATTGTTAATTTAGTAATATTAGTAAATAAAACTTATCATTGCACCGAACAGTATTTGAACTCATTGCTTAAAAGCAGTGGAGGGCTTCACGAGCCAATGGGGAGACGCCTTGCGGGCCACGCGTGCAGAGCGAGGGGAGGGTTGTGTATTTATAAAGATGTATTGATTTAAGAATGCCGTTTCAAGGTGCAATATTCGTTGTCTCCACAGGAGGGGGCAGCATGTGGAATTGTAAGGTGCTAATGTAAAACAAATGCAACGTAAAAATCATACCCGCATATATATATATATATATATATATATATATATATATATAGGATGGAAACATGGCTGCGTAGCAATTTCGCCCATTCCAGGTTTTACTGGAATACGAACTTGATTGGCCACAGTGTAGAGGTAAGAAGCTCAGGCGTGTTAGACTCATAGCAAATAAGGAATGGCTCAAACCGCTAAGCAATGGGAGTCTTATCCCCATCCCTGCATATGCAAAACAAGCACTCTAATGTATATTATATCTGAGCAGCCAGTAATACAAGAACTAGCGCGGAAAGCGATCATCTTGGAGACGTGTTTTATAAAGCCGGCACCTGCAGACAAACCGACGCTGCTCTGCGCAAGACAACAAGCGCGCTCTACTGCTGTGCTATCCTGCAGGCCGCCTAAATCCGCGCCCGATCTGTCCTGTTACTTTCTCCTCTGCCTTGGGTACGCGGTAAGCTCCCGTGGTGGTCCGGGCTTCAGGATGCAGATCTCTGTGTTCACTCACAAAGTACCGATGAATGAAACCTTGATTTGGACCCCACGTGATACTGCATTCAGCGAAAACGACTTGCCCGGTGGTGTAGTGTTGTAATAATTATGATATTGGCCTCTGTTGTTTTGCCTATAAAGCTTTCTAAACTGCTATAAATATAGATAAAACAATAATAATGATAAGAAGAAGAAGAATTTGATAACTAGTGTAAATAAAATGCAACTGCAATAAAATCGTGATTTGAAATTAAAAAAGCGAAACACATAATAAGATGATAAATATGCTATAGCCATTGCGCCACCAGTGCAGAACGGGACTGGTATTCAATTGTAATCTCCCCATTCGAGAACTGGAGCTGATCAAGTCTCTCGGTTGTATTATTGGGATGATGTTTCTAAATAACACAAAGAAAGCATCTGGGTCATAAACATTGAGGATGTATGGTACTTCAGAATAAAACGCGGTTTGGATGCAATTCCAAATGCATATATATGAGTTAAAAAGTCGCTCTGGCGCGTGTCGGCGCGGTTGGCTTAGCGGGCTGAGTACAGCTTCCCGTGCTTTGCCTGTGTGGAGCTGCGGTCCGCTCAGCCTCACCTCTCTGTCCGCGGGTTCGCGTCCAGCATTCTGTTCCAATACCTGCGGGAGACAGGCGTGAGTTTCTCGGCCTTTGTTCTCTACCACGTCGGCGTTTTGGGATATTGCCGTTTTATAGGCAATATCCCAAAACAGTTCAAAGGGGGGCAGTGCGATTTGAGCGACATATCTAATTGTAAAAACGGGGCCCTTTTACCTCTTGGAAAGGAAAACCCCTCTAACCATCCCCAAGCGGCGTGTCCCACTGGATGCAGTATCAGCACTGCCCGGCAAAGCGCCGTTCCTCCTACCTGGTAAACCTGCACGCTAACCACGCCCCCAGGTGGTGCCACAGAGTGACCACGCCTCTTCCAGGTAGACATCCCCTGGTGGCCACGCCCCCTCCAGGTAGATCGGATAGATGGTGGCCGGGATAACACGGTGAGTTTGAGCTCCATAACTTTGTTCTGGTTTTTAATGATTTTTGCTTGTTTCAGACAGAGAGAGAATGCATGTGGTATAGTTTGTTTCAGTGTGTATATTGCAATGCTTAGAAAGATTGCTTCAACAAATTGCTTGTATCTAAGCTTCCATAAAAACAAAAAACATACAAACACCGTCCAGATGAAATTGTTTTTGTTCTTGAGTTTGAGTATTACGCTTCAGACTTGGAAATAGTATTCTAACTTCCTTTATTTTGTAGACGCTTTGATAAATGTGTTGTAAATTAAAGTTTTATTGTAAAGCTAAACTCTTCTTAATGGGGTATATCGTGTTTCTTGCATTTATAATGATAGTCACACACTGTAAGGCGTGTTAAAACTATAAGGAACGTCAGCAAACGTTCAAGTCACAATACACACACACACACACACACACACACACACACACATATGAATGCATATTGAGGCTACCTTTCTATTTTTTCAATTGGTACTGGTGAATCCACTCATTAACATGTGTAGTTTTGTATATGTTTTTCATTTCTATTTTGGAGTAAAGGCGTTTTAGACTCTATGGGCACACGTGCCATACTCATTATCCGGTAGAGGAATACAATCGCTGTTAGTTAATGATGCAACACGAGTAAGACGCAGGTGAATTATGATTGTATAGCGCTGAACATTTGCTGCAAGACGAAAGTGTGTTTATCTTCTTTTGGGGTATATATTCAGGGCCGGAAATAGCAGTTTCACCCATTCCAGTTTTTAATATGTTCTCGATTAGCCGCAGAGTGTTGGTAACAAGCGCAGGTGTGTGCCTTATTAAACTCATATTAAAACCAGGAATGGATGAAGCTGCTATGCAATGAAGTCTTTATTTCCGTCCCTTAAAAAGGAAGAATATTGCTGACAGTTGTGTTAATTCATCCACCGTTTATTGTCTCTGCAGAGTTAAAGAATGGTTAACAGCAATCACATATAAACCGAGTATATTTTGCTTGATGGCGCTCGTAGAGTCGAGGTTGGTCGCGCACACTCAAAAATCTCTTCTTTTAGATTTGACCGCTAATAATTACATGAATCAGATTACTCTTGTATTTTGTTTAAAACTTTTTTTTTTATTATTTATGTTGTGTTTGTTTCATGCTTTGTTTTAATAAATAATAAAACGTTTTAAACGAAATGCAAGAGGAATCTGATTCATGCAATTATTAGCGGTCAAGTCTAAGAGAAGAAGAGATTTTTGAGCGTGAGCGACCCCCCTCTTCTCTACGAGAGCCATCGAGCAAAATATACACGGTTCACATGTGATTGCTGTTAGCCTTTCTTTACCTCTGCAGAGACATTCATATATAAAGTGCCTTATGGGGTCGGCACCTCTTTGGAAAAAGCTGGGCTGTGCCTGAATGTCTTCAAGAATATATATATATATATATATATATATATATATATATATATATATATATATATATATATATATATATATATCAGCATTGATCACCTTGTATTGCTGTGTTGTTGAGTACAGAGTCAGTACTACCTGAATACATGATTACAGGTAATCCAGAACGTTGAACACTGAACGTTTATGAGAAACATTTAATTTTAATTCAGCTGGTTAAGTGAGGAAGTCGTCATTACTGATCCATGAAACTGTAATAAAATGAAACAGTGGGGGTGATACAGTGTAGCAGCGCTAAAATTCAATTCTTCCACACAGGTTTACATTAAGAAGACCTGCATTCAGTTTATTTTTGAGTTGCTACACAATCTACCATTGAGTGTGTTTTTATATAGTTAGTGAAGGAATTGATACAATGCAGCAGGGTCATCAATTGAGGAAGTGTGATACCTGTGCTCGTTAAAAACAACGAGAGAAACAAAGCAGCCGGAGATTATGACTACAAGCATTTCCATTCAAGTACTAAATATTTATCTCAATACAATGCATGTATCTCTATTGTATTTTTTGTGTTTGTTTCAGACAAAATCAATGCTCTTGCACGTCGCATACAAGGGGAGGAGACGGATTTAGTTTTCCGGTAAGCTGCATTTTCAAGCCTTCGAATTATTATACAATATCTATTAGTTTGGTACTGTGTAACATCATCGTAGGAGTCATTTCTGGCACGGCGATCTCACAGTAGTCGTCTCATACAATGATGTTGTCATTATGTGTAAGGACCAATACAATAATGGCATGAAATCCCAAACACTTTGCACAAAGATGTAGAAAGCTCCTGGTTTGTGCTGAATGAAGACTCTTGTTGTTCTCTTTTATTCAGAAAGATGAGGTTGACCCTGCTGTCTGTCCTTTGCACATTATCCTCCAGGGATTGGTGACTTGGTAAGCTTTTCAATTAATTGTGCGTTTATTTTCAAACCATTCCTGATTTTATACATTGAAAATGAGTGCAGAAGTGTACACGAGTCATTTATATTTGCAAAACATCTCTATTTGTAGATACACACAGGTGAGGATTAGGATTCTTGGTAAATCAGATCATTTTATATAAAATAATTGTTATTTATTTGCAATAATAATAAACAAACCTTTTTTTAACTCATTATACAATTTTAGTAACTAGATGGAAATAATTCATACAAAAATCAAGAGCCAAAGATAAACAAGTTGAGCGAAAAACTCAAACTATATATATATATTTTTTTGTAATGTTGTAGTTAGGAATTGTGTAATTACATTCACTTAAAAAACAACTTGAATTAACGATGAACAGATTTTCTATTGAGTTGATCGAAGGCTCATAACTGCATTTCCTTTACAACAGCCTCCTTCTCTTTCACAGTCCTCTGGTCGCATGTCTTCAGAGCTTCACAGCTGTGCTGCGCCGTGCAGGACTGGGTCTGGGAGTTCAGTCCTCTTCCAACCCTCGCACACAATCCACTAAACCGCTGAGAGCTGCACTGTCACCCATTACAATCTTGCGTAAAGCCGCACAACTTTGTGTTATTGGTAAATACAAAAACAGTGTATGCACTTACACAGTGCCCTCTGATCACTTAATAATAACTGAAAGGCTACAAATACGTGCATTACATAAAGAGTTCATGGAATTATATTGCCGAATGCAATCCTGAGCATCTGTTGGAGTCTAGGAGTGCGTGATAGAGGTTTGGTGAAGATCTGTGCTAAGTCAAGGCAATTAAGGTTTTACCTAGAGTGTGACTGACAGATAGAAGATCAGCGCTTAATTTGAAATCTTTTTTTTTTCTCGCTGTTTATTTTTCAGGGTATCCTCTCCCATCCCAGAGCAGGATCCAGTCCTTTCTCCTGCGTCTGGTGTCTTGAAGGAAGCAGACTGAGGCGGGGAGTCCCATGGTAAGTCATTGAGGTGCTTGCTGGTTTTAATTCTGTGTAACTGTGGTCAACTCCCCATCGGTTAAGGGATGGTGGAAAATTAAAATGCGCATATTTATATAATCCAACGATTGTAATTGATTCTCGTTTTACCTTGTACTCACTGTACCGGTCTCATAACTTTTGTGGTTAATCTGAAGCAAGACTTAAAAAATGGATTGGTCATACTATCTATACATGGTTGGTCTTGACATCTCTTCTGCCTAGAATCCTTTTTTTCATCCATATGCCTTACTGATGCAATGTATGCTGTAATAGTTGTTTTTTTTGTGAACCCTGTGCAGCAGTAGTGTATTGAGAGCGTTTTTTACATTTCAATAACTCGTTTTATTTATTTTTTTTTTTTTAGGAAAGATGAGCCCCGTGCTGTTGGTGGGAAAAAAACCAGGAATGTCAATTGTGTGAAAGTGCTGACATATTCATGGTATTTTGATAATCGTTGTTGACTGTTTTTGCCTTTTAATAAAAGTTGATTTGTGTCCTGTTGCCTTGCCTACTTTTATATAAAAGGGTGGAAAAAGACAGCCCAGCCAGTCTCCAACAAACGTGTTTCCTTGTCTACAAAGGGACACTCTATCGGTCCAAATTTTCCCGCCAAAATACTCAACCCCAATTCTATTGGGGACTAGGTTTCAGTGGGCTTCATTCAAAGGACTGCTGGGAGTTGACATGCCTTACTTAAGAGGTTCCAGACAACTCCCAGCAGTCCTTTGAATGTAGCCCACTGAAACCTAGTCCCCAATAGAATTGGGGTTGAGTATTTTGGCGGGAAAATTTGGACCCGCAAAAGCAGGGTCTCCATCTGCAGTGCCCAACAAACCATGTAATCGCAGGGTTTGTTAGAGACTGCGTGTGCGAAGAGCGAGACAAGAAGTGGAACATACAAAATACTGAATGCAATCTTTATTTGAAAAACACGGAAATCAGCAAGATGTGACCAGAACATTCCGAGGCATGGATGCTTTGAAGACCGAGACTCCAAAAGCAGACACAGGTTTACCAGAGCGATGCTGCAGAACATCAACTTGCGTGTATCCTGAAAACAACCCAAATGAAACATGTCAGTCACGCACAAAAGACTTCGCCGCATCGACAAGATACGTGTTATTACAGTACTTTAATGGCCATCTGACATTAAAGTTTCTGATATTTGGTACGTTGTGGAGTTTATAATCAAATCTTGCTTACCAGGAGACGGACTGTGCAGATTACTTTCAGTGTCGAGGCAGCGATAATGATGAATCTTGGATCTGTTAAATAAGCACACACTTCCGTTAGAGCAGTCTTTATATATAACATTTTTAAAGTTGTATTAAAGTCGCGTGCGCTGTGTAAAACCCACGAATATATTTGAATATTTTTTGTAATTTACTTACTTTTAACTGTGTGGAACCAATCCTTACTCGGGTTGCACTGTTTTTAGCGGGTAAATCCAGCTTCACAGCCTTGAGGAAAAAAATACATACACTTTAAAACACACACAAAAACAGATGCCACTATAAGCAATTCTGCAGTTTGAAATATTTCAAACACGTGTTGTAATAATTTACGAGAACGCAAAAGAGCGCTAGACGTTGCAATTGTAGGACTATATCAATTATTCGCATTTTAATTTACCAACATCTCTTAACGGAATAAAACGCTTCAACATTCGAGTACTGATGATGACACTGTAGTTTAGAGCAGAGCAAGCTGGGGCGGCACATTCAAAATTCAAACTACACAGATAGACACGGAGCATTTAACTTATTTGTTTTTAAACTACTGACTGTCTCTGTTGAACCGAACACTGTTTTGTGTTTAGCCGTATTTTTATTTTCATCGGCAGACGCGCTCTGGATGCAAGTACAGTGCTGACATATCATTTCCTAAAATTATATTAAGCGAGGTTTCCCGTAAATATATAAAGAAAAAAAAAAAGGCAGTGTATATTTTAGCACTACTACAAGACCATGTACGGAATTAAAACGCATGGACTAAATAATGGTAATTGTTTTGTGACCATTTAATTGGTTTAAAAGCAAACACGATTATCCATAAACTAATGTTCACAGAAAATAAATATAAAAAAAGAATTTCGACAAAAGCTGCCGCGAAGCACTGTGGTTGAAAGTGAAAACGTTACCCACGTAACGTTTTTCCACCAGAACGGAGAAATGCAGAAACGTCAATCTGTTAACGTTTCCCTCGTGAGACTGGGCAACCCTATCATCACCTTTCAATGCGTTGGTGATCACCTAACGGACCCCATGTGTTATTCATGGGGGACCACACAGACCATTCCAATGGGTCTGATGTGTCCTGATAATCAATGCATTGATTACAGTCCGATCGGGTGCACAGTTACACAGAATTAAAACCAGCAAGCGCCTCAATGACTTACCATGGGACTCCCCGCCTCAATCTGCTTCCTTCAGGACCCGAGACTCAGGAGAAAGGACTGGATCCTGGTCTGGGATGGGATGGGATGGGCGAGGATACCCTGAAAAATAAACAGCGAGAAAAAAAAACTAATGAAGCGCTTATCACGTCTGTCTGTCAGTCACACTCTAGGGAAAACCTTAATTGCCTTAACTTTGCACAGATCTTCACCAAACCTTTATCACGCACTCCTAGACTCCAACAGATGCTCGGGATTGCATTCGGCAATATAATTCCATGAACTCTTTATGTAATGCACGTATTTGTAGCCTTTCAGGTATTATTAAGTGATCAGAGGGCACTGTGTAAGTGCATACACTGTTTTTGTATTTACCAATAACACTTTCAAAGTTGTGCGGCTTTACGCAAGATTGTAATGGGTGACAGTGCAGCTCTCAGCGGTTTAGTGGATTGTGTGCGAGGGTTGGAAGAGGAGTGAACTCCCAGACCCAGTCCTGCACGGCGCAGCACAGCTGTGAAGCTCTGGAGAGATGCGACCAGAGGGACTGTGAAAGAGAAGGAGGCTGTTGTAAAGAAAATGCAGTTATGAGCCTTCGATCAACTCAATAGAAAATCTGTTCATCGTTAATTCAAGTTGTTTTTTTTAAGTGAATGTAATTACACAATTCCTAACTTCAACTTTACAAAAAAAATCTAGTTTGAGTTTTTCGCTCAACTTGTTTATCTTTGGCTCTTGATTTTGTATTTTGAGTTATTTCCATCTAGTTACTCAAATTATATAATGAGTTATAATAGGTTTGTTTATTATTATTGCAAATAAATAACAACAATAATTTAATATAAAATTATCTGATTTACCAAGAATCCTAATCCTCACCTGTGTGTATCTACAAATACAGATGTTTTGTACACTTCTGCATTCATTTTCAATGTATAAAACCAGGAATGGTTTGAAAATAAACGCACAGTTAATTGAAAAGCTTTCCAAGTCACCAATCCCTGGAGTGTAGTGTGCAAAGGACAGACAGCAGAGTCAACATCATCTTTCGGAATAAAAGAGAACAACAAGAGTCTTCATTCAGCACAAACCAGGAGCTTTCTACATCTTTCTGCAAAGTGTTTGGGATTTCATGCCATTATTGTATTGGTCCTTACACATAATGACAACAAAATTGTATGAGACGATCGCCGTGTCACGATGTTACACAGAACCAAACTAATAGATATTGTATAATAATTCGAAGGCTTGAAAATGCTTCTTACCGGAAAACTAAATCCGTCTCCTCCCCTTGTATGCGACGTGCAATAGCATTGATTTTGTCTGAAACAAACACAAAAAATACCATAGAGATACATGCATTGTATTGAGATAAATATTTAGTACTTGACTGGAAATGCGGTCAAATCTAAAAGAAGAGATTTTTGAGTGTGCGCGACCAACCTCGACTCTACGAGCGCCATCAAGCAAAATATACTCGGTTTATATGTGATTGCTGTTTACCATTCTTTAACTCTGCAGAGACAATAAACGGTGGATGAATTAACACAACTGTCAGTAATATTCTTCCTTTTTAAGGGACGGAAATAAAGACTTCATTGCATAGCAGCTTCATCCATTCCTGGTTTTAATATGAGTTTAATAAGGCACACACCTGCGCTTGTTACCAACACTCTGCGGCTAATCGAGAACATATTAAAAACTGGAATGGGTGAAACTGCTATTTCCGGCCCTGAATATATACCCCAAAAGAAGATAAACACACTTTCGTCTTGCAGCAAATGTTCAGCGCTATACAATCATAATTCACCTGCGTCTTACTCGTGTTGCATCATTAACTAACAGCGATTGTATTCCTCTACCGGATAATGAGTATTTGCACGTGTGGCCATAGAGTCTAAAACGCCTTTACTCCAAAACAGAAATGAAAAACATATACAAAACTACACATGTTAATGAGTGGATTCACCAGTACCATTTGAAAAAATAGAAAGGTAGCCTCAATATGCATGTGTGTGTGTCTGTGTGTGTTTATTGTGACTTGAACGTTTGCTGACGTTCCTTATAGTTTTAACACGCCTTACACTGTGTGACTATCATTATAAATGCAAGAAACACGATACACCCCATTAAGAAGAGTTTAGCTTTACAATAAAACTTTAATTTACAACACATTTATCAAAGCGACTACAAAATAAAGGAAGTTAGAATGCTATTTCCAAGTCTGAAGCGTAATACTCAAACTCAAGAACAAAAACAATTTCATCTGGACGGTGTTTGTATGTTTTTTGTTTTTATGGAAGCTTAGATACAAGCAATTTGTTGAAGCAATCTTTCTACGCATTGCAATATACACACTGAAACAAACTATACCACATGCATTCTCTCTCTGTCTGAAACAAGCAAAAATCATTAAAAACCAGAACAAAGTTATGGAGCTCAAACTCACCGTGTTATCCCGGCCACCATCTATCCGATCTACCTGGAGGGGGCGTGGCCACCAGGGGATGTCTACCTGGAAGAGGCGTGGTCACCCTGTGGCACCACCTGGGGGCGTGGTTAGCGTGCAGGTTTACCAGGTAGGAGGAACGGCGCTTTGCCGGGCAGTGCTGGTACTGCATCCAGTGGGACACGCCGCTTGGGGATGGTTAGAGGGGTTTTCCTTTCCAAGAGGTAAAAGGGCCCCGTTTTTACAATTAGATATGTCGCTCAAATCGCACTGCCCCCCTTTGAACTGTTTTGGGATATTGCCTATAAAACGGCAATATCCCAAAACGCCGACGCGGTAGAGAACAAAGGCCGAGAAACTCACGCCTGTCTCCCGCAGGTATTGGAACAGAATGCTGGACGCGAACCCGCGGACAGAGAGGTGAGGCTGAGCGGACCGCAGCTCCACACAGGCAAAGCACGGGAAGCTGTGCTCAGCCCGCTAAGCCAACCGCGCCGACACGCGCCAGAGCGACTTTTTAACTCATATATATGCATTTGGAATTGCATCCAAACCGCGTTTTACTTTGAAGTACCATACATCCGCAATGTTTATGACCCAGATGCTTTCTTTGTGTTATTTAGAAACATCATCCCAATAATACAACCCGAGAGACTTGATCAGCTCCAGTTCTCGAATGGGGAGATTACAATTGAATGTCAGTCCCGTTCTGCACTGGTGGCGCAATGGCTATAGCATATTTATCATCTTATTATGTGTTTCGCTTTTTTAATTTCAAATCACGATTTTATTGCAGTTGCATTTTATTTACACTAGTTATCAAATTCTTCTTCTTCTTATCATTATTATTGTTTTATCTATATTTATAGCAGTTTAGAAAGCTTTATAGGCAAAACAACAGAGGCCAATATCATAATTATTACAACACTACACCACCGGGCAAGTCGTTTTCGCTGAATGCAGTATCACGTGGGGTCCAAATCTAGGTTTCATTCATCGGTACTTTGTGAGTGAACACAGAGATCTGCATCCTGAAGCCCGGACCACCACGGGAGCTTACCGCGTACCCAAGGCAGAGGAGAAAGTAACAGGACAGATCGGGAGCGGATTTAGGCGGCCTGCAGGATAGCACAGCAGTAGAGCGCGCTTGTTGTCTTGCGCAGAGCAGCGTCGGTTTGTCTGCAGGTGCCGGCTTTATAAAAACACGTCTCCAAGATGATCGCTTTCCGCGCTAGTTCTTGTATTACTGGCTGCTCAGATATAATATACATTAGAGTGCTTGTTTTGCATATGCAGGGATGGGGATAAGACTCCCATTGCTTAGCGGTTTGAGCCATTCCTTATTTGCTATGAGTCTAACACGCCTGAGCTTCTTACCTCTACACTGTGGCCAATCAAGTTCGTATTCCAGTAAAACCTGGAATGGGCGAAATTGCTACGCAGCCATGTTTCCATCCTATATATATATATATATATATATATATATGCGGGTATGATTTTTACGTTGCATTTGTTTTACATTAGCACCTTACAATTCCACATGCTGCCCCCTCCTGTGGAGACAACGAATATTGCACCTTGAAACGGCATTCTTAAATCAATACATCTTTATAAATACACAACCCCCCCTCGCTCTGCACGCGTGGCCCACAAGGCTTCTCCCCATTAGCGCGTGAACCTTTCCACTGCTTTTAAACAATGAGTTCAAATCCTGCTCGGTGCAATGATAAATTTTATTTACTAATATTACTAAAATAACAATAAAAAAGTGTATTTATCAAATAACGTGCTCCGGATTCATAGTTAAATAATTTAATAAACAGTACCGATGCTGTATAACTCTACAAGATTCGAAGCGTTTGTGTGTAATGTGCAAAACGGCAGTTCAGTCCCAGGTTCAAATATATTGCACGCAATAACTGCTATTTAATTTACTTTAGTACTGCGCCCTGTGTTTTCTACAGATGAGATTTACTGTAATTGTGACAAATCATTAACTGGTTGGTTGATGGGTGATCTGCAATTAACTGTAATCACCTCACTACAAAAAAAGACATCATAGCACAGAGCTATGAGGAAAAGTTAAAATAATCCAATCTCTTCAGCCTAGACAAAAATGAAGGGAAGGGGGGACTTGGTTGGAGTCTTCAAAATCATAAATGGTCTAGATAAAGTTAACCCAAGACACGACTTCAAATTTTGCACAGAGAGAAACAATGGAAGCGGAGTATAGGTTAGTTTAGCACTGCTCAAAAGCTATTTCCCTCCTCCTCCTCCTCCCCCTCCTCTGATCTCTCTATCTCTGTTCCTCTGGAATCTACCACACTCTCTCCCTCTTCCTCCGCTAAGAACCTCGGAGTCACCCTGGACCCCTGCCTCTCTTATTCCCAGCACATCTCCACTCTGGCACGCACTTGCTGATTCTTCCTGAGCAACATCCGAAGAATCCGACCCTTCCTCACCAACTACGCCACCCAGCTCCTGGTCCAGGCCTTGGTACTCTCCCGCCTAGACTACTGCAACTCCCTCCTGGCTGGCCTCCCTGCGCCCGCCACCCGTCCGCTCCAGCTCATCCAGAACTCTGCTGCCCGCCTGGTGTTCTCTCTGCCTCGCTTCTCCCACGCAACTCCACTACTCCGCTCACTCCACTGACTACCGATCACCGCCTGCATCCAGTTCAAGACTCTTGTACTAGCCTACAGATGCCTTGACCAGACTGCACCCAGCTACCTCCAGACCCTCATCTCTCCTACACCCCCACTCGACCTCTCCGCTCCGCCTGCACTAGAAGACTGGCTCTACCTCCTCTACGCTCCCCTGCCTCCAGAGCCTGCTCCTTCTCCACCCTCGCTCCGCAGTGGTGGAATGACCTACCTACAGATGTCAGGAGCGCCCAGTCCCTGACCACATTCCGGCGCCTCCTTAAGACTCACCTCTTCAGACAGCACCTGTAGAACTCCTCTGTTTCTCCCCTGGGACACTTTCACCCTTCCTTAAATTTGCTTTACTTCTCTTACCTGCCCCCTATTTTACTGCATTTATTCCTGTACTTCAGAGTACTGTAATCTGCCAAGTGTTTAAACTGTAGTATTTGGTATTTAATCATACCTTGATGTAACTATCACTGTCACTTATCTGCTGTATTATTGAATTGTATTTTGTCACACTTGTACTTGCTTGAACTTGTCATTGTATTTATCTTGCTCTTATTGTATTACCTGTACTGTAACACTTGAAATGTATTTGCTTATGATTGTAAGTCGCCCTGGATAAGGGCGTCTGCTAAGAAATAAATAATAATAATAATAATAATAGTTTAGAGCAGAAGGGAGGAAGCTCATTTTTATTCAGTTATGAATGAATGGACTTGCCCACCAGGTGAAGCAGTAGGATCTAAAACACTGGGAACATTTAAAAACAATTACATTAGGGGCTGGGGGGAGGTCGACCACTCCGTATGGGTTATTCTATACTTGGCAGTAACGGATTCATGTGTAATCTAAACGCTTCAAACACAAACCACGTGGTTCAGAATGTAAATCGCTCCCCTTGCACGCTCCCAGACTGCAGCATTCGCAAGATATATATGCATGTTGAAATTCCCAACCCTATTCATTAAAGGGTATGAGCTTGATAACTAATATAATGTAAATGATAGCTGTGGTGTACTTGGATAGTGTGCAGGTTATTGAAATAAATCCACAAGTCTGATCAAATGTAAGTGGTTCCCATGACGTAGTCTTTATTAGAGTAACCAATTACAAGCCAGAAATCAAGCGCAGGTAGGAAACCATGAACTAGGAGGACACCTTTAACAAATGAACAAGTTCAAAAATGAAAAACAAGCAAACATAATGATGGCATACAGATGATTCAAGTGTGCAGAATTGAACTGTTTAAATTCAAGCTGCAAAGTGCTGTTTTTGCAGGTCTACAATGGGCTGGATTAAGCTCTGCACTGAAAGGGGTAGACTTGCTTTGCATCCTTTTCTTTTTTTCCTTGTTCTTTTGTTCCTCGAGTCCAGCTTTAGGCTGAAAGACAGGAGAGGGATGCATGAAGTACCCGTGTCCAAAGAACACTGGTTTAAAACATCATCCATGCAGATTTTAATTTGGAAGCACATTGCAGACCAGTCCTGAATTATCTATCGAAACAACTGAAGGAAGAGGAACAGAGCAGTTGAGGGCTTTGCGCTCCTGTGAAATTGTAATTGCATTCATTTTATGACTCACTGATTTTTTTTTTAAGAACACTGCATCGCTGATGTGTATTCTGAAGTATAAAAAAGCTGCATCTCCCTGTTGCAAATCAGTTTAAGTCACAATGGGCAAGACAGCAGATCTAATCCCTCATCCCATGACACAGGTTTGTCTCTCTGATATGGTTTGCTTACCTTTCCTTCCCCATCGCTGCCTGACGAGCTGGAGCTGGAACTAGGGTCTCCCTCGCCCTCCTCCTTGTCCTTGTCCTTGTCCTTGTCCTTGTCCTTGCCCTCCTCCTTGTCCTGGCCCATGTCCATGTCCATGCCCTTGCCCTTGCCCTTGCCCTTGCCCTTGCCCTTGCCCTTGTCCTTGTCCTTGTCCTTGTCCTTGTCCTTGTCCTTGTCCTGGCCCATGTCCATGTCCATGTCCATGTCCTTCTGCAGACAGATTAGGAAGAGTCAGGGTGCAGTTCATATTATCTTACATCAGCGGCACTCACTCGTGTTAATCAATTCCAAGCATGGACCTTGTTCAAAGCGGGTCTATAACTACTCAATTGAACACCTAGGTTCAGGCCTGGTTGGAACAAGGCTGTGGGCTGCTCAAGTCAATAACTCTGGATATGGCTGGAACTGGAATAGATTGAAAGCGAGCCAGCGGCACATACAGTCATAATCTTAGATACATTTTCGTTTATATATTTAACAGAATCCGCCCAAGTTAATCTACTAAAGATCCAATAAAGTCATTTTCCTTCGCATTTTATTCTTTATATTGGAATATGCATCTCTTTAGAATAAAAAGCTGCTGCTTCTATCTGGTAGCTCAAAAGTGTGAACTTACTCTGCTCGTGTCCTTTCTGGTCCTGTCCTTTCTGCTCGTGTCCTTTATGCTCATGTCCTTTCTGGTCCTGTCCTTTCTGCTCGTGTCCTTTACACTCAACCTTGACCTTTGTCTTCAGCTCTCCTTTGCCCTGAAAGACAGAACAGGGCTATATGAAGTACCAGCGGTTAAAGGGAATACAGTCTATCGTATTACCAGAACAGATTTCATTTACAACACAGAGCCATTCCTTAACAATGCATATAGAATATGGTACAGGAAGCTGAACCAGACAAGCTGAGATCCACTCCACGAGACAGGGATCAACATGCATGCTGAAAACAGCAGAAACGTCATCGTGTGCCAAGTGGGTAAAACATTTCCAGTCATATCGGATTACATCAGACAAAGCAACAGGCGTCATGACTGTGATCAGGGTACGGTTCTAATGGGTTTGGGTTCATGAGAGTCTGCTGTTAGTCTATGAAAGTGACAAGAGCAAGAACCAAACCATTTCATGCATGTGTTCCACCTTCTGTTTTTCAAACACAACCAAGCCGCTTTTGGCATGGTCTAGTCTTTTGTCATTTCCCTAACCTTCCCTGGCTTCAAAAGCATTTTCAATGGGTTCAGCTTTTCATTGCTAATAGATTGTTTTGTGATTGTTCTGAAAAGGCTCTGGTTTGAATCACTGTATAAATCCAGCAGCACTTGCTGAAACATATTAAAATGCTTCCTAAGACATTTCCTGGTCTTCTGTATCCCATTCAGTCACTCGGTGTATAATTCTAAAATGTTAAGTTTCCTGTCTATCTATCTATTTTATAATCCAAAATGTTATTTGTTCAAAGTTTTGACAGAGGTACTTCTCAAACTCCACAGAGTTCACACAAACCGTTTTACAATTTCTATAAATGTAATAAAAAACTGTGACCAAAGGGGATATTTATCACTAATGAGATACTTACTTCTCACTTTTGCATTTTTGTTAAAAGGAAAAGAAACCTATTAACTGAATGAGATGTGAGCTTACCTTCCTGCCACCATCGCTGTCTGAGTCAGATGAGTCCTGTTGGATAAAACACATTTTACATATCAAGGAAGATGATAGTCTTATATATAGGAATTCTCACTGAGTCAACACTTTTATTACACATTTTTAATCTGCTGAAATGTTCCAAATGAATTTCATAAAACAGCTGTGCAGCTTCAATCTGTAAAACAGCTGTGCAGCTTCAATCTGTAAAACAGCTGTGCAGCTTCAATCTGTAAAACAGCTGTGCAGCTTCAATCTGTAAAACAGCTGTGCAGCTTCAATCTATAAAACAGCTGTGTAGCTTCAATCTGTAAAACAGCTGTGCAGCTTCAATCTGTAAAACAGCTGTGCAGCTTCAATCTGTAAAACAGCTGTGCAGCTTCAATCTGTAAAACAGCTGTGCAGCTTCAATCTGTAAAACAGCTGTGCAGCTTCAATCTGTAAAACAGCTGTGCAGCTTCAATCTATAAAATAGCTGTGCAGCTTCAATCTGTAAAACAGCTGTGCAGCTTCAATCTATAAAACAGCTGTGTAGCTTCAATCTGTAAAACAGCTGTGCAGCTTCACTTGCTAATGTTTTGTAGGTGTTAAAATCACACGGTCACGGTTTAACCCTTTCAGCCCTGGCGGGAGGTCAAGGGCCCGTCTTATCTTGACACTGTTTAGATTTCTTCAAGTCCCATTTACCAAAATATATGTAAATTATTAAAACAAGGCTTTGTCCTGCTCTCATATACTATACTCGATAAAGGAGTTACTTTTTTAAATGATATAACTTAATTTCACATTCTTTAGCTCGACAATAATAATTCAGGACTGAAGGGGTTAAATGCAATTAGCCCAGCACAACACACTTCAAAGGCAGGTAACAGCAGGTTTCGGGGGAAATGAGACAAACTCAATACTGCTGCAGCAGAACCCAGAACCCAGAACCCAGAACCCAGAACCCCTGAGAATGATTGCAAAGCTAGATTAGGAAGTGTACAGCTGTGGCGAAACTTTTTGCATCACCAAACATTTTAGCATTGAGAAATAATTTAAAAAAATACAAAATAAAAATAAATAAATAAATAAAAATAAAATAAAATAATTCAGATCTTTTATTTAACATCATGTAAGTAAAATGGGAAACTACAAAGCGGTATGTAATTCAATATGTAAACGTAGGCCTAGCATTATTCAGCTAGCGAAGTGGTAATACAATTCTCCCAAACAGCCATGCACCCATTTAAACTAATCGCTTGCGTTCAGACTTAGTAAAAGGGAAGTTGCTGCTATTTTAGTGCCAGCTGCAAATAAGCCTTATTACTATTTCCACACAAACAGCACGGGCTCACTTACCTTTCCCTTCTTATCCTTCTTGTGTCCTAGGGTGCAAACAGAGACAGATCACAGCTTGGTACATTATATATGCATGCATTTTACACAATCATAGCTCACCAGCAATATTTCTCAATCTGTATTGAGCAGCCTCATACCTTTCTCTATGTCACCACTCGTGTTATTGTCACATTGCTATTTATATACAGTGTTAATCGTGAATAAGAACACATCGTAAGTTAAAGCAGGAGTGGTCGTACACAATGCGGACAGACCCGACCTCTCTGCCGTGCACCGGGGCTGGAGTGACTCAGAACCCAATAGCGCATGCGAATGATCTACTGTACTTCATTCCATTGGAGTTTACAAGACCCAGCACTCTAAAAGCATACCTGATGCAAAATATTATACATCAATTTCCAGAGAAATATATGTTAAAATACATGCTTAAAATTATATAAAAAAAGACCATCATTAAATAAACTAAAACAACTCGTCTATTTTAAATGCGCAATGACAGCTAATGAAAGTAGCTTGTCTTGCCTCTTTGCTCTACAATGGGATTATTCTACAGTATATATTTAGTATATGAATGTATATCATTTTTACCTTCCATTTTGAGGCAGTCTTCTCCGGTGATTCTCTTGGGCGGTTTAAGTGCTCGGTTGGCTGTGCTTATTCTTATTCTCAACAGCTGTTTTGCAGCTGCTCTCTTATATGGCTGCAGTAATGGGTGTGAATCTTACCTATGAACAGGTCATTGGTAATTGTCTTCACACACTCCCAACCCCAGAGCATTTGAAAGATAAAAAGAAATACCATCAAAACACAAGAGAAGATTAACAATGGTTACTGTGACAATGCGACAATTGGACTAAAAAAGGGCGTTTGTCTGTGCGTGCTCTCACATTATTATATTCATATAGAACAGATCTATTAATTGCCAGGTAGATTATAGGGGCTTTGGTGGAGCATTTTACAATAATCTACAGATGTCCACTTTTCTTTTTAACCCGTTCAACGTTGCCTAAAACGAAGACAAGTAAACTGGACGCACCTTCCTTACAACATTGTAAAATAGCAATTGTATGTTTAGATAAGTTTGTGTAAAAAGTTATTTAATAAATTACATTTAAAAAAAACAAAAAAACAAATCACTGAGGTAGACTGGAGCGTGTTAATTTTCATAGAACAGCTCTGAAGTTCTTGTCAATTATCGCTGGTCTGCAGCGGGATTGTAAGGGGTAGGTGGTTAAAGCCCCCGATTATAAAATTATGGATTACTACAATAAATGATGTACTCACGTACACACAGTCTTCACTAACGTCCCTTTAAAGAATTAATTTGTCAGCACTGTTTTACATGTAGATGTCTGGTACAGTCTTGATGAACATGAAGGGCAGCGACAGGATTCAGCCTTGGTCCCACAGATGACCCGAAGATAGTTCTGAATTCTTCCGAGGTCGGAGAATGAGCGTCCTGCAACGCAGGATGAAACCAGCGCAGCCAGGAGGATTATTAAAAATATACTGCATTATACACGTCAGTGCGTAAAGGATGCAACTGCAATTTCACAGGAGCGCAAAGCCCTCGACCGATCTGTTCCTCATCTTTTAGTTGTTTCGATAGATAATTCAGGACTGGTCCGCAATGTGCTTGCAAATTAAAATCTGCACGAGTGTTTTAAACCAGCAGATTGTGGACCTGCCAAAACCAACACTTTGTAATCTTTAATTTAAACAGTTCAAACTAATGTTAGTTTGTGAATGCTGTCTAAGTTTCTGGTATCCGAACTACGCTTGATTTCCGTCATGTGATCCACTGAATTCGTTTAGGCTTGGGGATGTCTTTCAATAAGCTACACACTATTCGAATACACCATAGCTGTAACAGTATTTAGATTATATCCTTGAACACATTTTCTTGTTCGTTAGCTGCCAAGATCATAACTAATTAGTAGGGGTGGGAATTTCAAATAAAAACACATTTGCATACACAAACCACTCTTTACAAAAATGTTTATTTAGCTTAAAAACATTTATAAAAACAGATAACACTGACAAGGGACAGACACTAAAGCCTTCACTCTTTATACTCATTATGCACAAATACATATATAAAAAACAAAAAAACACAACTATGTACACCCCCAAGAGTTGGGTTTTTCGTGAAAAGGGTCTGTATAACAGTGAACACACCGCCTCCCCCACAACCACAAAAAACCCCATTGCACTTATAAACGTGAAATAAATGGGTTAAGAACATTGTCTAATGTGTGAGATGCATACAAATGAAGAGTACAATGAAACAAAGAACTTTATATTTATATATAAAAAACAAAACCACAAACATTGGGACTTTGGTTTGTTTTCTGAATTGCCCCCCAGAGGACACGAGACTGACACTCATTTTATTTTAAAAAGCAAAGAGCAGAAAGCTTTTAGGTAG
This sequence comes from Acipenser oxyrinchus oxyrinchus, assembly GCA_030684275.1. Taxonomy (NCBI): domain Eukaryota; kingdom Metazoa; phylum Chordata; class Actinopteri; order Acipenseriformes; family Acipenseridae; genus Acipenser; species Acipenser oxyrinchus. Next base: position 2,627,346 of record CM060281.1, on the reverse strand, counting down.
GTAGTTAAAACAAAACAAAATAAACAAAAACAAACAAAACAGGGATTGTCTTAAGATCATTTTTGTTAAACATAACTTAAAAAAGTTTAGGGAAATTGCACTATGGGTTTGAGGGAAAGCATTAAAAATGATAAAAAAAAGTATTACAGGGGGAAAAAATGGGAGGAAGCAGTCCATATTGCAACAGGTTCATCCAGGCTCAGAGGTCTTTCTGCACTGCACATGTTAACAGTTGCAGTCCAGTTTCTTCTCCGTGATTTGAAGCAGCATTTCAGAGTAGCGCTCCAGCAATGCCATAGTCCTCTCGTCTTTGAGTTGCCGTGTGGGGGATGGAGTTGCCTCTTCCGGCCTGTGAGGGGCGCTGCAGTGTGACTTGCCACTCTCCACAGAGTCAATATCTCTCCGCACGGAGGAGAAGGCGTCGGTCAGGATAGCTTTCATCTGGACTTGTCGTTCGGGGCTCTCGTTGCAAGACACCACCTTAACACAAACAAACCAAAAAAAAAAAAATAAATCCAAAAACTAAAATATAAGAGGTAGGGCTTCAATGGAAACCAAGATGCCTTAGGAACAGACCTGGGGTCACTGCTCAATTGGAAGTACCATTGCAATTACAGCAGGAGTGTTTGCTCAAATTGTAATTACAAAGTTATTTTGTTCAACTGCAATTTTGCAGCAGTAAAAGTCTCAATTATAATTCCAATTACACTAAAAAGTAATTGCAGACATAATGGCGTAGTCTATTTTTTTCTAAATAACCAAGCAATAAAAAAAATCAGGACACAAATACAGAAACATACTATTTCAGCTAATTTTGGTCACCAAAAGTAATGATAGAATGACAAAGGCGCAACTGAACTGTAAATCGATCAATTATAAGCAGCCTCATCACAGTAAACAAAATCAATACGCCAACCGTATGCCTGGGTAAACAAAACCACAAGCAATCCCTGAGAAACTACGAAAGTGCAGCAGCTAAAAACATTGGGAAAAAGAAGACTAGTTAACTGAAAAGAACACAGACATTGATTTAAAAACAAAAACATGACCACAGTCTAAAACAAACTATTACACCCAAAAAAAAAAAAAAAGTTTGAAAATCAAATGTTTCATTAGCTAACAATTTTAGTTACTGTGGAACTACTTTGTGTGTTTAAAGTCTTCTTTATTTACCAACACCACACTGTTAGACCCATTTAATTGCAAGAATAGACTCCAGGGCCTGTGTGTCATGAGTTAATCACCACTCCTTGGGTGGCTGAAGGACTGTCTTCATCTCGTGCCTCAACGCACCCAAGGCGTGGTGTGATCTCATGATAATGCATTAATCCATTATTATTGCTTACTTAGAAAAGCAAGCAGCAAAATGCATGTGCAGTAATAGCACACATAAGTGCTCATAATATAATGTGAAACCAACCCACAGTGTCTGTATTCCCTCAGCTGAAGAACATGCTTGCTAGCTTTACTCAGGAGTGAGAATCTCACCTTGCTGTAAAGACACAGCGCCCTCTTCAGAGTGTTCTGCAGCTCGTTCACAACCTGCTTACAGTTCTGGATAGTCATTGGCACATCAGGAGAATCTAAAACACACACAGAGGAGAGAGGAGGACAAGTTTAGGAGAGTCCTGAAAGAAGTTAACCCTTTTAAAATGCCAGTACAGGTCGCATTTCTTAATTTTTAACCACTTAAAATCATTGAATGAAGACCACGTTTCAATTAACCTGCAAGAAAACCAGTGACAGAAATAACTTCTTGCACAAGCTTCACCCATTGCAGCTTGATTAACCCCAGCTTCTAGATAACAAGCTCACGTCTCTAATTAAACTCATACCAAAACTAGGAATGGATCAAACTGCTATGCAATGGGAGTCTTATTTCCACCACCGAATCTCTTTATGGGCAAGTATCAAATGAGATTAACATGCAGACGATAGTGTAACTGCCACAAACCTGGGTGTGCTGCCACTGTTCTCTCTTCCTGACAGGGTGTACGTGGCAGCTGAAGCTCAGCACGGGAATCTGAGACCTGGGTGGTTGAAGCGGGGGTTTCCTCCCTGCCCAGGACAGCTTGCTGGGGATCTGGATTACGAGGACAAGGGGTCTGCTTCTTAACGGGACTGGTGGGAGCCGAGCCGATGCTCTGCAGAATATCACTGATGTAGCTCTTCCCTTCCTTCCCCAGGGATCTCATCTCGGTGGGAGTCACGAGGGAGAGGGGGGGCTTGGGGACGAGGGGAGGGGGCATCAGGATACGATCGGAAGAGGAGAGGTCGAGGTGGAGACCTGCTCGAGCCTTGTGGCTTCCTGGCGCAGTCCCTGGATCCTGACTCTCCTTGCAGGCCTGCTCTCTGCTCAACAGGTCTGCTGTGGAGGCAGCACGGCCGCTGGGGTACAACCCACTCCCAGGCTGCTCAGCGCTCTTTATGTTCAGATTCTCTCCTAGGGAGACGCTGCGGGACATGGCGGCCGTCTTGGCCCGGGAGCTGGCAGTCGTCCCCATGTAGCTCTGCCTGCCTGGCTTGGCCACAGGAACCTCCTTTATCTGGAGAGGCAGGGAGCGTCTTCTGGGGATGGGGGTGCTGTCCTGGGCAGAGAGAAGGGCTCCCAGCTGCGGGTCATCTTTGAAGCAAGGAGGGTCAACAGTTAGGTCAGGTTTTGAAATGCTAGGTCGTCAAAGTAACAAGCGACTCACAAAAAAAGGTTGTTACTAGTTTTCCTTTTAAAAGCAAAAATGGTGTAGATTAAACTCCTTTAAAAAGAAACAAAATCTAAAAAAATGTATTTTTTTTCATTTGACTTGTATTATAGAACGGCATTGTTTAGGTCTGGTATGGGTAGCAGCTTGCACAAGCATTGCAAATTCCATACCTGAGCTGGGCAAATCAAACCACTTTGAACCACCCTGTGTTCAAATGGGGGAAACCCCACCACACACAAATCATTGCTGTAGCAAATATGATGCTATGTCACTTAGCAAAGTGTTTACAAGCCAACATTTTCATACCCATCACATGTTGCCAACAATGTCTTATATTGTGCGTTTGGCAATAGGTTACAATACAAAAACAGGCATTAAAAAGGGTTAAAAACATAATAGAATTGGGGCCACCACCAGTGTTCCAAGTTCATACAAACCATAAATGTGTACACCAGAAATGTGAGCAAGCACACCGAGTCAGAAAAGCAATTTCCAGATATCACCAAAAAAACCCACCACAAACACGCCACATGGCAAACACGACAAAATCCTTACATACTACATTACAGGCAACGAAGAACAACTTGCAGATGACGTGATGGGAAAACATTTACATAACCGACAGTCCCAACAAAAAAAAAAAAAAAAAAAAGGATTTTCAATGTGTGACAACCCCCCCAATTCACACACACAAACAAGACTACCTCTCTGGGCAAAAGAAGCAATCGTCACTCGCTTCGACTTCTGCTGTTTGCAGTTAAACGAGGAACTGCGCCTCCTGACTGGGGGCAAAATTCAACATTAGATCTTTTCCAAAAAGGAACCCCCCCCCCCCACACACACACCCAACCCTTCAGGTCATAACGAGCACGTCTGTGCTGTCAGAAAGCAATTTGCTGTAGCCCATATGTTGCTATGGGTTGAATATGGCCATTCAGTTACTTGCAGTTTGAATACCCTGATCTGCCTAAAACACTGTTCAGAAGAAACGTAGCTATAGTGCTCAAACATCTTTTATATGCACGCGCAGAGAGAAGTTAATTAATTAATTGTCAGACGTATGTAGGAGCTGAAGAGGTTAGTTGGAGGTGTGCAGTACTGGCCCTACCTCTGGGCTTTAACTCCTTAGCTGCAGATTCAGAGGAAGATTCATCAGAAGTCTTTAAAATTGCCTTTGGAGAGAGGAGAGAGAAAAGAAACACATAGATTAGTGCATGCACGCACGCACACACACGCAATCCTTCAACGTCTGCGGGTTCTGTATTCCAAAAGTAATTGTTCACTGGGGTGCGACTACAAAATAAATTTGGATAATTTAAGAATCACTGTATAAAAATTGTTGATTTCCCAAATTCAGAAGCTACAACTGCAACCCACCTCCCCCATCTCTATCTATACAGACATACAAAAAAAAAAAAAACAACTATGAACTGAACTGCTATATTGTAATTATTCCTCTGTTTCATAGGGAGGGGTGGCAGCATTTTTAAAATTACTTAAATGTGTAAGAAAAGAGAGAGCTGTATCCCATTTAAAAAATAAAATGGAGTCATGACATTACCTCCACCTGCCCCTTGGGGGTCGCTGTGGGTTTGACGCCGCTCCTCTTCCGGAACCTTGAGAGTAGAGAGTAGAATCTTGGGAGGGAAGGCAGTGCCCAGCCTGCAGGGAACAGGATCGGAACATAGGGGTGAGACAGAATCTAGAACGTCCCGGGGAAGCATCTCAGAAGAGTAAAACTAAAACCTTACCGTAGCTTGTTCTGGCAGCGAGAGAGGAATCTTGCAGAAATGCTCAGCCTGGGATTCAGGAAGAGGTCGTCCGAACTCGGCTTGAGGTCCTTTAAGTTGGTATCAAACCTTTCTGTGGGGGGGGAGAAAAAAACACTGATCTGTACACAGCTCTAAAATATATTAACTATCAAACAATTTTTATATACTACTAGTATTGCAGGTATTCAGGAATATGTATTGTGTCTAGGAGGTTTGCTTGCATTCATTTTCAGTTTCATGTTTAAATTGGCAAGCCATCATTTCCAGAACACGGTTTGAAATGACAATTCAGAATGCATTTTCAGCATGTCCTGAAATGTGTTTCCAGCGGGTCAGGGTTTACCGTTGGCGAGGTCGTCTGCCAGGGTGTCAAAGTGGTGCCACAGCATCTCCTTCTGGTCTGGGGTGAGCGTGACGGGATTGTTCCGGGACACACAGGGCTCCTCTTCCTCCTCCTCCACCCCAGAGCTGCCTGCGGAGCTCAGCTGGCTCAGGGAGTCCACGTCTGCAACACAAAGCGCCAATGACCATCCCATTGGGGACGAGTAGTTCTCAAGATAGAGCCTTCAACAAGTAGGCGTGAAGCAGGAGTTTAAAACCAGCTGGTAAAGGTGTCCTATTGCTAATCCACTGATCCTGGTTAGCACTGAATCAATTCTATTACTTTAGGTAAGGTAGTTCTGAGATTAGTGAAACCAGCAGTGTAGGAATCGGTGCGATTTAATATTAGCTTGTATATGAGATGCAAAACTGAGGTCCTATTGTAAGTGACTCTGCAGCAGCAGATATGATGCATAGTTCACCCCTTAGTGTCTAAGTCACTTTATAAAAGTCTGCTAAATGACTAATTATTATTCTTACAGTTTTGTTTAACAAAACAAGCCATCATTAAAAGGCACAGCAGGGATGGAAATAAGACCCCTGTTGCATAGCAATTCTATGCATTCCTGGTTTTACTAGGATTTTAATAAGACACAGCAGAGTTTGTTACAACTTTGATATTTTTACTGCTGGCTTTATGGAATAGCAACACTACCCAGGGCAATATAAAAATAGGTTCGGTTTCTAGTTGCTTGCCTGGTTCCAAGTAACTTGTAGAATTTGGCCACATTGTGTCTTAAAGGATCCCACCGATCCAGCGTGAACATGCAGGGATGGAAACAAAACCCCTACTGCATTGCAATTTGATCCATTCCTGCTTTCACTACAAGTTCAATAAGAAACAGAGTTTCATATCTTTACACGGTGGCTAATCGAGCTCACAGTAAAGCCAGGAATGGGCGAGACTGCTATTCAAAAGGAGTCTGTGTGTGGAGGGACTGACCGTCTCGGTGCTGCTCCTGGCTGGAGGCCTGGCTTCCTGATGACCCCACGCAGTAGGCACTGTCGGGGCTGTTCTCCTGGCTGCCCTCTCTACCCCACCTCTGAGCCTTGTGGGACGGGTCCCGACACAGTTCCTTCACGTCAAAGTCACTGGGAGAAGCAGCGAAGAACACCAGTCAAAATGCAACCCTGTATCATTTTAAAACATGCCTGTATGTTCATGTTTGTTAGAAATCTGCAATGTGTTAAATGTTAAAAGAAAAAGGTTTAAAACAAATGGATCAAACTGAAGTCCAAAAGACACCAAACATCATTGTAGTTTATTTTGGAGCCTCAGTTAATAAACGCAAGTTAAAAGTAGAAAGTTAGTGCAGAAAACACACAAACTTATGAATTTAATGAGTCAAGTCTCAGACCAGTTTTTGAAAACGTATGCATTATTCAGTTTCAGTTAATTGACAAAATACATTTGTCTGGTTGACGTATGAAAATCTTACCTTTGTTTTGTTAAGGTATTATATATTTTCCAAATACAATTGCATTTAAAATACAGTTTATCCAAAGTAGTTTGTATTTTGATACATTTATCTAAATAGTTTAGTACATTTACCCAGTATTTTGCCCAAGCCTTTACACAATATGTAGAACGCCAGTCTCATAATCCAATCATGAGAAGCAAGATTAAAAATTGAAATGCATTTAAATAAATCATTTTTGCATTGGTTCCTACAATAGACTTTATAAAATGGTTATATCTAAATAGCATGCAACGGATGCAATGCAAAACCTATGACAAAAAGCCACCCACACACATTCCAAGTGTTTGGATCTGTTTATAAAAGTAATTTGATGGGCTTCCAAGTCACTTTACTGTAATAGGGCCCTTTATTTCTTTAGCCAATTCAAAATTAAATATCTGAATAAATTCAGGAGACAGAAATATGACTCCTGATGCAAGGCAGTTTCGCCCACTGCAGGTTTTAATACGAGATTGATTAGCCCCAGTATCTAGGTAACAAGCTCAAGTGAGTCTTAAACTCATAATAAAACCAGGAAGGGATCAAACTGCTATGCAACAGGAGTTTTATTTGCAGCCCTGATAACTGATTCTCACATTATATTCAAAACATGAAAAAAAGCCATGTTTGTCCTGGCAATACTCTGAAATGATACTGTAAAGCTACCGCGTTTCTACTGGCAAAACACAAGCGGAGTGAATTTCCCCACCCGTCTCCTGCCAGGGAGGCCACAGTGCTGTTTGCAGGGTACAGGATGTCGTCGCTGGTCTCTGGGGAGTCCATGTCCTGTCCGAACATCTCTTCCACGTCAGGGAGCTGCAGGAAGCTGGGCCGAGCGAAAGGCTGGCTGACCTGGACAAACTCCTCCTCCTCCTCTTCCTCCTCCTCCTCCTACACACACAGGCACCGTCAGTAACAGAGCTGTGCTTAATTACAACTGGAATTGTGAAATTTGTAATTGCAAAATACAATGCAACTGTACCTTGGCACACCTGTGTAATTGTACTGTATAATTGAGCAATTACAGTACAATTATGCATTTGTCAAAATACCATTACAATTATAATTTCAGCAAATAATTCCATTGTAATTGTACTTCTGACTGACCCCAGGTCTGGGCAAGACACAATTCACATACACCGAATCATTCTGCAACCCCTGTTAAATATCTAGGACCGGACCGAGAACAAATGAGAAGTTTAAACTCTTGAACAGCAGTTCCCCTCCCCCCCACCCCACAAAAAGACTCTTACTTATCAGAACCCTGCTTGTCCAATCAGACCTCCCGTGCTGTCATGAAGTCATGAAAGAATGCAGAGATAGCTGCTGTGGAAACTTCAATATCGTACTTGTGATCGTGTGTAAAATTACAATAGCTTCGGATAACCAAGTATCAACAACTTCAAAAGCAAAACACCAGACAAAAGGGTTTAGTGTAGTACAGATTACAATCGGTACACCCTAATCTAAACCACTTCAGTTTAGTGATTATTAGTCTACTGAGTCTACATCTCTTACAACTCAGTGCTTTATAGATACAGGTTAAAAAAAAACCAAAAAAAAAAACAGCAGGTGGTATTTGAATACATTTCAATAAATAAATAAATACATAAATCAATATTTAAAAACAGGTCAGGCAGTCTACAGCAGTTCCCCAATGATATCTAACCAAATTATTTTCAATACCCTTTCAACATTTCAATTCTTTGACAGTACAATGTCCATTTGCATCTCACTTGCCTTCAAATATTCATATAAAGACACACATACTTCATAATTACATTTCTGCACTTGCCTTAAATTTACAATTTGTCCTCCCTACTAACCAAGTGAACGCAGGCAGTGGACTGGATTTCTGATGAAACTGTATGCCAGCTTAAAACAATCCCCTCCTTCTCACACTCCCCTTCCATCAGCCCCTCGCTGGCTCAGCCTTCACAATTAGCCTGTGACGAGTGGCTGAGTCAGTTTCTAAAGCGCCTTCCCTAGGGGGATTCCACTGTGGGGCAGGGACAGCGTAGAGATGCCTGCACTGTACCAGGATTTCAACCACAAATAGAAAAACAAGTCTTCACCAGCCAACGACTAAACATGCTTTGCAATCTATTAACAAGGAGGTACTGTAAAAATTGATTTTTATTACGAGTAACTTATTTACTTCAAGCTAATATTGAACTCCACTTTCGCCGAAAAAGACATGTCTTTCTTTTTTTTGTTGGTTAAAATTCAAGATGACGTTTAAAAGGAAGGTGTCCCACTGACCTCCTCCTGTCCCAGCAGACTGTCCAGGCTCTGGGGTTCAAAGCCGGGCTCCTCTGGGAGATCCCGGGCCCTTGTCCCCTCTGCCTGTCTCTGGGGGCTGGGGGTCAGGCACATCTGCCTGCAGCGGGTGTCAAACAGGGTTTTGATCTGCTCTCGATTGGCTCGCTCCGCCCAGCGCCCCCGTGGCTGGTACTGGTTACTATGGAGACGCTCCTGTCCAACATCCTCAGGGTTCTCCACCTGCAGGTTACAGGCTGGTTTAGTGTTTCAAACCTGGGCTCAATTACAAATAGAATTGGGCAGTTTATATTTGCAATGACAATGTTACTGACTGAACCTTGGCACACCTGCACAGTTGTACAATTACACCATTTAATAACTGATTGATTATAGTTCAAAGTACACATGCAATTGTTAGTTATTCTTGCATTTTCAACCAAAAAATAAATAAATAAATAAAAAGGTTGTATGCTTCAGGATTTATACCGGCTATTTAGAATAAATCGCGTCAACATGTTGGTGTGGAATTCTAGTGTGAAAAACACACACAATTAACAAACTATTCTGCTGTAATTTAAAATTATGACCCCAGTGGGATTTCTACCAGTTACACACAGCTTCACACCCTACCATTCTCTTTGCCCACAGTGGAAGTCTCCCATTGGTCTGAAGGAAGGTGGGATCCATCAAATCTATCAGGAAAAAAATACACATCATCCAATGGAGGAACAAACATCAACCCCAAAATATACATATATAGGAGGACATCTGACAAATCAACAGCCATCTAAAACGAAAGTGAAACATTAAATCTACTTAATACTTAACATCTAGTGTTCATCTCGAAAATAAAACAATAAAAGCACCAAACCTTAGTGAAAATAAGGACACCCAGATGGTATGCATGACTCCTAAAATTAGTTTGTCCCGAGTCACCGCCCCACTATCTCAACTTACCCTGATCTGAGGAGTCCTTGGCAGGGGTCTGCAAGGAGCCTTCATCCTCCAGGTCCTCCTCTCTGCCCTCCTGCCCCTCCTCCTCCTCCTCCTCTGTGGTCACTCCACGGGGCACTGTGATATACGTCTCCCTCCTGCAGGAAAGACCCACGCCCCTCATATCAAAGCAATGCTTTTACAACCACTGGCGAGAGCCGTTAGCCATTACCGTTGCAATGTTAAAAGCCAGGATGTCTAGCAAGTTAAAGTATCGCATACAATGCTGTATAGCTCTGGCCAAAAGTTTTGCATCACCCAAAAGAATAAACAGATTTTGCTTCATAAAGTCAAATGAAACTCGCTGAATAATGTTACGTTAACATATTGAATTACGCACCGCTTTGTAGTTGTCCCCCCATATAGTTTACCAAAAACTAACAAATTGTGCCAATCTAAAATTCCAGACAATGCAAAACTTTAGTCAAAGCTGTACATGTGTATTTTCCTACCTGATCTGAGCATGGTGTTGCAGTGCCCTCTGCTGGCCACAGACCTGCCTGATCTCAGCAAGCCGTTTCCTCATACAGCTGGTCATTTGAGAGTCCAGCCTCCAGATAAACACACAGCTGTGGTAGAGACACACACACAGGTCTATAAACCAGGCAGAACACCATTGAAAACATATGCCACATTATATAAAGAACAATGAATGGGCATTGCAAAGTCAAATGCGCCCTCACCTGTCACCAGAAACTGTGATCAAGTGCCTGCAATCGTTGCTAAACCTCATCGCTGTTACAATCTCTGAATAAGAAAGATAAAAAAAGGTAAAGTACCAAGTATGGCTGAAGTAAAGCAAATATTTACCACAAATACGAAAAACATAAATATTCTTTAGCCTGAAAAGTTATATGTCCCCTGGATTAGAGGGACATATATGTACCTGAATGCCCAAACACTGTGGCCACACATTCGCCTGTATAGAAGTCAAAGATGGAGATATTCTTGTCTGAAGAACTGGTTGCCAGAAACATGCCAGACTGATCCATCTGTACCTGGGGGGGGGGGGGCAAAGAAAGAAAGAAAGAAAGAAAGAAAGAAAGAAAGAAAGTTTTTGGCAGACTGACACCTCGGGAGCTGAAGCTGCAGAGCCAGCACTACCACCCAGGGCACCTGCACGGCCACATCACTTCAACCTGTACCAACACTCTGGGCACGGGCACTTGCACAGCTTAGACGGTCATGGTTTTATTATTTTGGGAACCTTTTTAGTTTGGGACTTTAAGCCAGCCGTTTGACCTGATAATATTGTTGGTAGAGGGCGACAATTCTACGTATAATAAAACAGGAGCATTATTGTAAATACACCTTTGTGGAGTCTATCCTCACTACATCACTCACATCCTGACACACACATGCTCTTAAAACATCTTTGCGATATATATATATAAAAGTGGTAAAGCAAAGCAGTGTACTGAATACAGACTAGCTAGACACCACTGGTGCGAATACCATGAAAGCCTCAAATGCACTGTTCATAGTTTAAATCAAAACTGTAACACAAAATACAGCCTTCAATACTCAGCCAAACAAGCCTCTACGTGGAAAAATCCAAGTTCAAAATCATATTTCTAATGTCCTTGGATCAGTTTCAGCTTCTTACCTTTAGAAGAGTCCCGTCCTCACTCTGTGAGCCTTTAAAACATTTCTTCTGCTTCCCACTGTCAACGTTGTAGATCCTTGAGAGCACACAGCAGGGAAGATATTAAAATTAATATTAAGATATTAAAACCACCACACACTTCAGAAACAGCAACTGACACCTAACAAAAAGTGCATCTGCTTAGTTACACCAAAGTGCGTGCACAAAAGAATGCGCAAAGATCTATACCCCACACGTAGGTCTACGTTTTATTAGATCAGTAAATTAATGGTTCATTTTATAAATGCGTTCTAGGGTGGAGGTGTCACTATAATGCTGTTCCAGCAGTTTGAAACCAGAATGACGTCGTACCGGATATTTCTATCCTGACAGCCGATCGCTGCGTATTTCCTCGTTGCGTCGACATCCATGTCGTACAGAGTGGTTTTCCCAACAACATGGTGAGTTCTTGAGAAGTTAATGCCACCTGCAGACTGAAAAACGAAAAACAGAATTAGAAAAAAGGCTGGATTGAAGTCAATATACCTGAAAGTATTCATGTTAAGCCAGCAGACTTTGGTTTCTGCAGCTAGATAATTCTTTACATGACAACAAATCTGCTGCAGTTTTAATAGACTTTGCATTGGTACTTAAACCACACGCATCGTTACGAATGATACAAGCATTGCATCACCTAGAATGTTATGATTAAGACATTTAACACACAAAAAAAACCTCTATGAGCATCATTTAGATTTTTTTTTATTTATCATCATGTAAATCAAAATAAAAACTACAAAATGATATTGCAAAAGCCTACTGGAAGCCATAACAGTAGTACAGTATTTAGATTTCTAAACATCACATTCTTCAATTTGTCAGTTTTTCGTTAAGCATATGGAAAGCTACAAAGCGGTAGGTTTCATTCGACTATGAAGCAAAATGTGTTCATTCTATAGGGAGATGCAAAACTTTTGGCCATAGCTGTACAGTACACCCACAGCATTAACAAATGCCCATGCACACGTTTGAGAAATCAGAAACCGCAGGTCCCCAAATAGCCTTCATCAGCCTCATCACTACCTTTTCTGCTGTCCGGAAATATATACTCTTATCGGCACCGCAGCTGATCATCCGTACATGGCTGCTGTCACCTGTAAATAACAGAGAGGAGTTGCTGTGTTTTCAATAGGGGCAGCAGGAGGTAACTAACATGTAGCCCAGGCACACCACTTGGTAACGTGGTATAAACTAAAGTCAAACATATTGGATTCCTGGCTTATCAAGCCATAACCTTACTTGTGGAGGCGCATGGTAACAAACAGCATATTCCCACCTGTGAACTTGACTGCGGTGATGGAGGCAGAGTGGTCATCCAGGGTCTGCTCCAGGCCGTACTGCTTGTCCACATTGAGCACGTGAATGAGGCGATCCCGGCTAGCCGTGGCCAGCAGGCTCATTCCTGAACACACAAAGCACATTCGTGAAACACATCGTGGATCGTTGTTGCTGTGTTACCCGTTTGGACAATGTGGGCAACAATCCTGACACTATCAGTGCACTAGAGCAGACATTTTAAAAAGAGCTTTGAAACAAACTTTAAAGTTGCAAGTGTAAAAAGTTGTCAGGATGTTAATGAAAAGAAACAATTTAAAACAGTTGTAGCAACACGTGGGGATGTATGACAGTGATTTGGAGCCATGATTTGTAGAAAATGGCACAGGTGACTTCTCACCAGAAGCGCTCCACATTAAAACAGGACATGACACTATTTTTAATCTTGCATTCCCCTCCCTCCATGCTTACCAGTCTCCGGTTTGGAGTACTCCAGACAGAGAACCTCTGAATCGTGAGCTTCAACATTCATCAGCTCATCCAAGAACTGCAGGTCATAGATCCTAAATAAACAGACACATCAGGAAAATTATAATTATTTGACCAATGTTTCAGCTTCAATTCTTTCAATGTCCCCCCATAGAGAAAGTTTGAATGCTTGAAGGCATGGTGAACAGGATTAGGTTTGTTTTAAAAATAAGAGGCAGTCAATATTTTCTACATACAAACTATACTTTCAGACTATCCCCCTAACATAACAATTAAATTGATAAAAAAAAAAAAAGTTCAAATTCCATCTGCATTTTCCTGATAATGGTTTACTAGGCTTATTTTCACTAACATTTTTACATGTACTGTAAAACACTTCCCTGATGTGGAACATAACCTTTCTCCCTCATTAAAAAGGCCCCTAACTACATAATCATTTGAACACGGCTCTCTCTGGCCTGCTCGGTCAGCAGCACTATCAAGTTACCGGAGGTTTCCGCAGCGGTCTCCCGACGCCAAGTGCTGTCCATCAGGGCTGACTGCCAGCACCCTGATCCCAGCTTTGAGGTCCGTGCTGTCTGCCTTCTCTGCTGTGTCCTGGAGATGCTGTATGTTCTTCCCCACGTACACCACCTTCAGCAGGTCCTGCATACAGCAACACACATGCTTTACAGCATCGCTTCCTACCATTGAACAACACAGCTCAAAACCAAATGTTTTGCATCACTTATTTTGAATTGAATGAAACCTGCTGGAAAGTGGTTAGGTTAACACTTTGAATTACGTTGCGCTTTGTAGTTTTCTCCATATACCTAGAATTTTACGATTGAGACAATTGATATTGCAAACTCGACAGCTCAATAAAGCAGCACACAATTAGTGCTTACATGGCTGTAGAAATTCTTGTGGAAGCCGGTAACGCCGATCCCAGTAGCGGCTGAGCTGTCGTTCGTGTTCCACAGTCGGATGGTGTTGTCCGATGAGCAGGTGAGGAAGGACCCAGCAGGCAGGCAGGCCCGGGAACTCTCCTCCATCTCCGGGTATGTCTGAGAGGATTAAAAAAAAAAAGTTAGTCTGAGGAATCTTGAACAGAGTGCTAGCTGAACATCTTACAAACTTTTGATTTGGTTAGGAGTGTCAAGTCTTTTTGGGCTTAAAGCCAGGGTTGTCAATTCCAACACATCATTGATAATTGCAATTTGCAGTATTCTGTTAATTAGCTTCTCACAGTGGCAACAAAATTACTTAAATTGAAGTTACTGTTTGCTAGTTAATTAAAACTGGCTTCAAATAAAAGCAGTTGAACAAATCACAATTATTCAATTTCTTTAGAATTTCAATTCCTTTGAAGAAATTGACTTGCAGACGGAACTGGAAAATGGGGGGCACATAATTGACCCCAACCCTGCTTGAAGCTTGTCTGCAGTTGGGGAAAATTGTTCTTGAAACTTGGCTTATAGGATAAACACAGCTGAAGTTTCAGCTGGGGTTTGAAGTACTCCCTGTGTAACAGTCTTTACTTCACTCTTCCTGCTCCAACAAAAGAGCTCTAAAATAAGCCTTTTTATACCTGTCCTGTGGTTACATCATTCAATAATTCTTTTATAACGGTTCTCCAGTACAGCTTGGAATCCTCTTGTACCTTCTCTCTCGTGTCACTTCTACTTCACCAAGATAAACACTTGCAATGCATGCATTTGACACACAAATATTGCTACAGAAGAGTAGAGACAGACAAGCTCCATATATCCTAATCAAATAAGGAATGTGTCCTTATCAGTAACTTTCCACAAGCTTCATCCCAATGCAATCTTGAGAGAAAGAATTTTACCTTGCAGCATGGCCTACCCAAATTTCAAGTACAATACCCCAGAATAGAGCAGTAATCAAATATCAAATGAGAATTTTTCTATAGTCTATCAATTAACAATCCTACTGCATAGCAGTTTTACCCATTCCAGAGTTTGATTAGCCACAGTGTGTATCGGTAACATGCTCAGGTTTGTCTTATTAAAAACTCATAGTAAAACCAGGAAACTGAGAGTTATGCAATACCTATGCAATGAGAGTTATTGCCATCCCTTTAGCCGTGCGCCAATAAAGGCTGTAGGGACACTCCTCCTTGACGTGGGTTTCAGATTTTCACATACCTCGATGCTCCAGACACAGCCACTGTGGTAGAGGGCGGAGTTCACCTTTCCAACCTTCCTCAAGTCTCTCACATCCCACACGTAGAGGCTGTGGTCACTGTACACGCAGGACAGCCAGCGCGTGGATGGGTCAAAGGCCAGGGCCACAGCGTCCGGGTACACTGCATCTGGATTCTGATCAAACAAGTGACTGAAAACAGAGAACGCACCGAATAAGAAAATGCATCTGTTCCAGATTGATATTTTGTATAAAAGTCCATTTAAAAATGTTTGTGTCATGCCTTGTCCACATAGCATTTAGCACCACCTTGCTAACATTTATATTTATTTATTACATTTCATATAAAAAAAACGCTTTAAATAAATAAAATGAGAGATTGTTAATTTGAGACGAGCATCTTATTTCTGGCTAGTCGCTTAATGGCAAATGCAGTGGTAAATTATTTTTCAATGTGTATTGAAGTTAAAATCAGGGATGGAAATAAGACTCCCATTGCATAGCAATTTGATCCATTCCACCAACACACCCAAGCTTATTACTTAACAATTGTGGCTAACCAAGCTTATATTAAAATATGGAATGGGTGAAATGGTTATGCAATAGAAGTCTTATTTCCATTGGAAATGCTTATTGCCCATACCTTAAAAGTATCCTATACTACCGGTTTATCCAGTCACTAAACATTTCAACTAAACTCATTCTGTAAGCTATTCTTTTGAGTTACTACTTTTATTTTAGCACATTTCTGTATTGCTTACTACATAGGGGCTGCTTTTTTACAGTGTATGAGAATTTCTCACAAAAATGATAAAGTGCATGGTTTAGAACACACAAGTTACAATACAAACATTGGCAGAGGGAAAGCAGAGAGAGGTTAGGTATCTACCCTGGCTCTGTTCCCTTGGCAACGTCCACTCCCAGGTGATGGGGCTTGGGAAGGCTGGTGATGTAATGCAGGTCCTGGGGGTTGAACACTCTGATGGTGCCGTCCGCACAGCCGCAGAACACAAAGTCTTCACTCGCCACGATGCAGTTAGAAACCGGAGCCTGAACAAAACCAAGGAAGGTTAGGAACACAGAAGCCCTAGAGGTGGAATCAGCAAGCAATTTCTTAGGTCGGCCAGAGAGTCCTCGGCTCACCGCGCACCAGCGACGCCCATGCAGCCACCTCTTAGCTACGGGGTCGGAGGAGGACCACGCAGCTCTGGGCAGCTTGCAGGCAGGCCTGCAGAGTTACTATTATGATCTACACAGCACACAGCTAAGCTTGCTTTTTTTCCCTTAAAATTCCCAAACCACCCTAGGCAAGTTTTTTTATTTCTGAAAAAGTTACCAAACCTTAAACAAGAACGCTAAACATTTAATGCAAGGGCTTGTACACACAGTAGTTGTTTCAGTAGGTTTTCAATTGCTGTTTTTCCTTGGAGAAATAAATCAGGCTAATAACCATTTGGATTAAGAAGCTTGGAGCACAGAGGCCAACGTATACTCCAGATGTTTTAGGTCACATTAACATTAAAAGCTTTCTTCCCTGGCCTCACGCTGGACTGTTAACAGTTTAGCCAAACTGTTCACCCCCTCCCCCCAGCCCTCATTTGAAGCCAATTTAATTGACTAACAATGACTTCAATTGAATTGTCACCACTGCGAGAAGCTCATTAACAGAATACTGCCAATTGCAATTGATCAAACATGTGTTGGAATTCACTAAAAAGGAATTGATTTTAAAAAGGAATTGAAAAACAGGAATTCACTCCGACCCCTCAAATGGAGCACTTCTCTCAATGGCTTTCCTGATTACAAAGATGTTAAACTTAAAACACAGGTTTAATCCTAAAAAGTATAAAACAATAAGGAAATGAACCAGAAATCAAAGTGTCACCCATAAAAAGAAAGAGGAAGGGAGCCAGCATCCCTCACCTTCAGGTCAATCCAGGTATCCAGCAGCCTCTTCTCATTGAACTGGCACAGCAGCCCAGAGCTGGTGATGCAGAAGGTGCTGCTGGCCATTCTGCCCTTGCCACACGCCACCCCGCAGAACAGCTTGTTCCTCTGCTCCCCCAGGATGCCCGAGCGTCCGATCAGAGGCACGGTGCTGTTTATCTGGGAAGGGAACAAGACAGGCATGCCCACAGTGATCTCAGTGACAGAGGGGCGAAATATAGCCAGTTTAAAATTGTAAGACTTTGATAAAACCCAGCATCTCTGAAGCAGAGGGAACACGACGTTACTTTGTGGCTTGGAACATGGTTTCAGGCCACTGCATGGCACACCAGGGTTGCCTCAGGACTAGGGCTCCCGGTCTCCTGGAACCAGGTTTGAAAAAGTGGCTTTGTGTTCCCTAAGCTTAAGAGGGAGTGTTTGTGCGTGTTTATAAATGACAAGTCAGGCACTTGGTGGCATGCAAGGCAAGCGTGTGCGAGATGAGAAGTCATAGTTCAAGAACAGCAGTTGAAAGTGTTCAGATATTAGCAGGTGCTTCGTACCCTGCGCTCTTTAGATGCGTCCAAATACCAGAACTTAGCATGTCTGTTGCCGACCGTCACGAAGTAGCTGCTGTCCTCCGAGAAGCACACCGATGTCACTTTACTGGAGACTTTGTTTGAAGCAATTACTGTGCCTTTCTGGATCAGACAGAGAGGAACACGGGTATTAAAATACACACACGCTCATGATTCTGCCAAGAAACAAAAGGGTTCTAGTGGTATCCCAGTTTGGTACCTCTACGGGTGTTGTCTGGTCAGTAGACATTCACAAAATATACTGAAATATTTCACGGTTTAGTAGTTATAAGCTTATACTGCATCATTCTGTCTATCTATCTACACAAGACATTTCAGACAACAGCCCTTTACAGCTGCAGGGCTTTTGTCCGAAACTTCCTAAAATGTATTAATTTAAATCATTTAAACCTTGTGTACAAACAAAAATAAATAATAAAATAAATTTTTTTTTTAATAAAATGTCATTTTCGTACACTGCAGTTATCTTCTTGCAAACCAAACACAGATACACACAAATAACCTACATAAAATCAGCAATTTCTGTTTCCAGTTACCTTCCACTCCCACACGTTGACAGTCATGTCGTGCTGGTAGCCCACAGACACGATGTAGCTGGAATTGGCAGAGAAAGCCACACAGGACACACCGTACTTGTGGCACTGGACCTCAGCCACTTGGGTCTTTTCTGCCACGTCCCAAACGCGCACAGCCGGCATGTGACCACTCTGTACGGGACAGGAACAGGTTAGGACCCCCCATAAAACTACATAACCAACACGGTTTGCACTCCTTCATAACTTCGGGGGATAGGTAGTGCAACAAGATCGTGTGCCTCTAGAGCACTTCTTATTTTATAATTAAGAAATGTAGTGGGTCTTCAAATAGTTAAACTGGCATTTTAGCAGCTAGTCTGAGCTGGGTTCATCAAAGCAATGGTGCTCTCATCACATTTGTTTTTCCTGAGCAAGACTCCAAGTCAGTGAAAATATCAGACCAAAAATTCAAAAAAAGTCAGTGTTTTAACCCATCTCTGCAGTACAAAATAGGACTCTGCATTTTTTTAAATTTATTTAAGCCAAAATAAAAGATAAAAAATGATACATTATATATAGATATAAAAATAGTGGTTATGTTTGTTTCTGATTGTGTTGAGAAGCAATTGTAACAAGGAATAGATGGTGCATCAGGGCTGTGCAAATTAAATATTAAAGTACTTGGTTCAAACATTATAATTGGGCTTTTAGACAAGCAGCTTTAACATTTCTAGCACACACTGCCAAGTTTTTACAAAGTCATTTTTTGGAATAAACACAGTCAGTGGTTAAGTTCTTTCTCTATTTTCCAACAAACTTACCTCACCAGTGACCAAGTATTTTCCATCTTGTGAAAATGCCAACGCAGTAAACGTTTTTCTGGAAAATAAACAAAGCACATACGATAAGCAAGTGAGAGAAAGAGAGAGAGAGAATCTATGCCAAAACTTCTTAGAACAAATAGGAGCTGTAATTGGTATTCTTAAAAGTGATTTTTCACCAATGAAAGTCATTTTCAAGAAAAGTATTTCATCGATAACTATAAAAACAATCAATGATAGACTATGTAGTCATACTAAAAGCTTAAGAATTATTTGAGACAGACAGGCATTGAGAAAGACCTACTTTTGTTGAATGATTTATTAGGGTTCTACATGTTTATGCCGATGTGTTACCACGGACTACAGAAGTAATTAAACAATCTTACAATTTTTACTAGTGGCTTATGTGACATTACCCGGGGCAACGTAAACAATATGGTCAGTTTCTAGTTGCTTGTCTGGATCCTAGTAACTAGAAGTGGGCCACGTTGTGTCAAAGGATCCCAATTAACATGTTGGAATGGAAATAAGGACACCATTACATAGCGGTTTGATCCATTCCTGCTTCTATTATGAGCTCAATAAGGCACCTGAGCTTGCTATGCAATGTCTCAAACCAAGATTGTAGCAAACTACTATGCAATAGGAGTCTAATTTCCATCTCTGAACAGGTCTAGTTTATCGATTCACAATCAAACTCTGTGTAAAGCGGTCTCCAAACCTCAGTCCTTTGTGATGCTAGTGAATTAGCTTTCAAGCATCTAGCAGTGCACATTTAGTTACACAGGTCTACTGGCTTCAATTCAAATGATTCATTCATTAATAGGTTTACACCCTGGTTAAATTACAGGCAGTGAGCAAGACTAACCTGCAACAATAGAAGAGACGGATCTGGACTCTAAATACCACGACTGACAACGATTTCATTTTTACCCGCAGCAAGAACGTGCTCAAACCTGACAGGGATCACTGGAGAGCTCAAGCCATCGCCATGCCAACACAACATACCCAGAAGCATTCCGGAACACCCAACTTTTCTAAGTTTACTGTAATCAGTACAACAGAAATATCACGAGGATAAGATATGTCAAGTGTGGAGAGAAACACAGATTTACTGAATAGAATTAAAAGACATGCAAAACCCTTCCATTTTTCCTGCGAATCGTTTTATAGAGGGGCACCATGGTCTTTGCATTTGAATGGCCAGTTAGTCCTTAAAGAAAGAGACACACAACACCCAGCTTTAAGTGAACATCTTTAAGAAAGTCAAGCAGGCTGAAGAGATTGAATTATTTTAACCTGTCCTTATACCTCATGTCAGAGGCCTGGGATCAGCCCATCTCTGTACCGTCGTTGTGATTGCATACCCTCAATCCTGACCCACTTGGCTGACCATTGATGGGTCAATTGATGACAATGATCTAGACCGACTTCCACAGGGGGCTAAGTTAACGCCACCAAAATCATTTCTAAATTAGGGCACTTTTACAAACTGTTTTTGGTCTGGGTTATTTTTCGGTCCTTACCTGGATGCATTGAGTATATGGCTTTGTTTATTCTTCTTTGGATTTAAAAGAACCACCACACACCTGTAAAAAATAAAAGTATTTATTTATTTATTTATTGCATACGCCATGCGACACCTACTGCAAAAGAAAGTGACTGACCTCAAAACAGCAGAAGTGCAAAAAAAATAAATCCCTGAAAAGTGTTCAATGTTCAGCTTGGGAAATGGTTTTGGACTGGCCTTGGTGTGCTTGATCGCAGTGATTTTGCTTTTAGAAAAGTCTGGGACCTTGCCATTTGATTCAGGCAAGCACATTCATTGAATTGGTTCAACTTACACACAGCTAGGGTTTACACTTTCTTAAAAACAGATGTAATGAAGTTTATCTCCAACAAAGAATGAACATGTACACATTGCACAATACTAAAGTGTAAGAATGAGTGTCCATCTGGTTAAGACATTAATAAAAAGATTTGTATTCGTACATTAAAATTGAGCTCTGAAAAGGAAGAATCTTGAAAACAGCTGTGCTCTAGTTTTAATTTAGGTCTCACTGGGCAACCTGTGCAAGTTAATCAAGAACCTTGGGTCTGCTTGAATGAAACAAACTTCAAAAATCACCATCCCTGCTTTCAGTTAGTGGAAAAAGCCTCCCTTTGCAGGCCAGATGGAGAAAATGAAACTCCGCCAAGCACACGCAGAGCAGAGCCAGGGGGCTGACTGCCAGGAGGCAGGAGCTGGAGAAAATCTTCCTGCAGCACGCTTTAAGAGAAATTGTTTAGAGGGGATGTAACCTGCAAGCAGGGATGTAAACTGCAACTTAATGAGGGGGAATCGGGCTCAGTGGAGGCAGCAGAGGAAATGGCCAAGCTTTAGCACTTTACCAGGAGTTGGAACTATTTTGTTTAAGCAACTTTTCATTTCTAAGAAGTTTTCACAATGTTATTAGGTGCAGAGCAACATAGTAAAAATAATGACCTGTTTTAGGAATAGGACAAACAAGCAGCTGTATGTATGCATGGGATAAATTAATTTAACACTAAAACAATTAACCATGTAATGCCCATTTCTGTATCATTTGACACAATGCTTAGTCACCCCTTTTTTTTAAAACCCAGTCTTAAAAGCCAGGCTGTGTGTTGCAAAACAGAAAAAAAATAAAGTGTTTTGAACGAGAAACAGAATCTAGTTATTTAAATAAAAGTAGCTTTTCCCATTTAAATGCTTGGACATTACAGGCTTAAACACAACAGAATACATAAAAAATGTATTCACATTATATATATATATATATTAATTATTTAAACAAAAAACTGTGCAACAAAAAAAGTGCTGCAATTAAACCAAAAACCCCACTGAAATTAAAAAATAGAAAAACGAGGGTTAGAAGAGGTTAAGACCCCTACCCTTTTTACAACATGTGCACAGATTTCTCACCGTCAATCTGACTATCCTACCTCGAAACCCAGCCAGCGATACTCTTAACACAACCCCACACTCGGAGCTGGGAAAGTGCCCTGAACGCTCACCCAGCCCCCTGGGAGCACTGCTTGGGTATGCCCAGGGCAGCAGCTGCTCCTATTTCTGTCCAGGTCTAGGCTTGGACTTTACCCCAGTGCCCGACTCCTTTACCCAAGCAGCAGTCTCAGTAGTTTGGACTTAATGAGTAGTTGTGATTCCTGTATCTGGTGCTGCTAATGGCCTGTGCATTTCTGCATGCATTCTTGTTAGTCACCTGAACATGTTTTCCCCTCACAGCTCCCCAGAAATCCCTCCTTCAGTATTTCAATAACAGCTAAACAAATGTGCTTGTTCTCATCTGAGAATGCTGGGTCTTTGTAAGGTGACCTGAAATCAAGGCATGACTTTTTCACATTCAAATCTGTCCTCAAAAATAACTCCCAGTTGTTCGTTTTTAGAAATGAAGAGCCTATGTAGAAAGGTTACAAACTATGTCAAAATATTCTGTGCAACTGACTCGTCCTGTGGATGTACAATTTTTAAACAGAATCCATTTTGTGCCAGCTTATTTGATTGCCCCTCGTACAATGAGATTACGAGCCCTCTCTGCTGTTTAAAGTAAAGGAGGAAAGCACTAGAATCTACAAAAGGAGAACGCTTACCCTGCAGGGTATGCTAAAATCCCGGTACTGGAGTCACATGCTAGCCCACTGCCACTTAATGCAGTTACACCAAGAACTCTCTCCAACGTAACCTGAAATGAGAGAGAGGGGGAAGAACACTTTCCAGTAAATGCACCATCAAATCTGGATCCAAATCGTGCATTTGCATCTGAATGCAATACAGGAATACATGGCATTTGCATTTTAAAATGTTTTTGATCAATATCAATATAATCTTTCGAATGCATTTAGCAAGTGTTATTATTTAATTCCAACAGCAAGGCTACTAGCAATACATTTTTAAACTAAAATCGCAGGTGTCTTGAGAACTTCGAAGTGTTTGAAGTCATTTTAGAACTGATTACACGAGGAGCATGATTAAAAGGAGTTTGTCATAACAGGAAGTTGTTTGAGTTCTATATTTGCATTTATATTTGAATGCACTTGTACTCAACCCAGCCAGCTTTTAGCCCAAAAGTTCTCTACCCTAAAGAAAAACAAACACTTTCAAGTTTCATTTAGTGTGCAAATTACTGTGCATCTACCCATATTACTTCTGCAAGCAACAGCTCATAAGCTACTTGACATATTGTAATGATTTTATGCATGTGAATTGAGAGTTTTGGCTTTTAGGCATCCATCAGTTTTGGGGACAAGAGCTCTCCGAGGAAGCCCCAGGATTGGAAGTCACACAATTGATTTTTAGTAACGCAGCAGCATGGGGAAATTAGGGGGCACTGCAACAAGGAGGGAACATCATCAATCTACTCCTTAGCACTGCTGCAGTTAGATAGGGAAATGTATGCACAACACAAGGGGTAGATGCTATTTTCATTCCAAGTTTTCTAGTCAAGCAGTTTGCCTTTGGTTTTCCAGCCGACTGCAGTCAGGGACAGCTGTTGACATTCCAGTCTCAAAAGACAGATCAACTGAACTCCTTGTCGAGAGGGGAGGGGGCAGCCAAGAGTATTTTAAAATTAGGCTTCACATGAAAGCATTTAGTATTTTTTGCTGCATTCAGATCATCAGCATAGCCAATACCAAAATACGTAGCCTGCACGAAATAGGACACCAAAGCAGAAAATGTGTTCAATATTTGTACAGCACAACAACACGTTGTCATCTGATATCTCTGCCGGTCCTTGAATGTTTATAGTTTAAATCCGAGGGCGGTATTATGTATTTAGGGTTAATGCACGCTGTAGATTATGACCTGCAGAGCTTGGTGTTTAAACTATGATCAATGGAAGACTTGGATAGTTCTGGGGACCAGATGAAATCCAATTCTTCAAAGTGTAATTTGCTTCTGTGGAATTACAACACCCAAGTATTAAGTGTATACCTACCTGCATGAAAACCTCTGGGTGTGAGAATTTTCGGTCACTAATCAGGGATATAGAAACAACAGGCATTCATCTGTGAAAATGACTTCATATGCACAACAAACCAAATCATGAGAAGCAATGGGGTGTTTTAATAACCGTGCCTCTCTCAGTGTATTTGTCAAGACAGCGGTGCCGTTTCTGAAATGTTAATTTTCACAAAGCTTACTCGAGGTCATAATTAAACGCTTACAGTACATTACATTCCTTTAGCTTCCTGTAATCATTGCGGATGCAGATTAATCCTTTGTTCTTTACTCCCTTTTAAAATGGGACTTACAAAACGCGCCAGGATAAATACCGCGAGGGCGAGTCTCGTTTGCCCTGCGATAAAGGGTACCCGATTTATTCGTTTTCGTGAAAACATGATACACACAACTTTGTTCCTTGAACAAAACCAAAACTGCTACCTTGATCAAACTTAAACGATCTCCATACTCGAACGGCAACACGCATTACACTTCCAGTTTATATTGCTAGCTAACATAACAACTCAATGTCGACCCAGGGGACTTTTTCGACCTGAAAAAAGAAACAAGTACCAGGGGGTCACAAATGGAGATTAGATAAAGGGGCATTCAGAACAGAAAATAGGAGGCACTTTTTTTTACACAGAGAATTGTGTGGGTCTGGAACCAACTCCCCAGTAATGTTGTTGAAGCTGACACCCTGGGATCCTTCAAGAAGCTGCTTGATGAGATTCTGGGATCAATAAGCTACTAACAACCAAACGAGCAAGATGGGCTGAATGGAGCCTCCTCTCGTTTGTAAACCTTCTTATGTTCTTAACTCTGTTGTCAGTGCCTGGACTTGTTTGTGTCTCATTCAAGGCCTGAGAAAAGAAAACACATCTAGCAATCTGTACTTGCAAAATGCTCAAGACTGAAATCAACCGATTTAAAATGAAATGTGTGCACAGCGGTATGCACGATGTATTCTTATTTAATAAATGTTTTGCAAAACTCACAACCTAACAAGGAACCCTTTGTGACTTGTCTCAGCTGTGAATTTCTTAAAAGTGATAATACAAACGTTTATTTAAATGCGTTCCAGTTGAATTCGGTGGCACTGAACTGGCTGCATTTTCAGGACCAATTTATTTGTTATCGCACTATTTGGTGGTATGAATTTGCTTGGCAGTTTTTGCATTGTGTGAAATCAGCCTTGTAAACATTGCTTTTGAAAACTTAGGTCTTCTGTCAAGTCGCCAAAAACAATTACCTAATGCATTTTAAATAAACGTTTGTATTAAACCAATTAATGACACATGCTTCTCCTTCATACTCCACAGTCAAGTAAAGTTCAAGTTTATATGTAGGTTTGGGATCGACGCGCTAGGAACTGAATTGCTCCTAATCCGTTCTAGCACGATAATATCTACCTAGGCTGCAATATTCACACCGGGTCTTTGGGAAAAATAAAAAAAACAGACTCGGTCTGGTTCGTTTCGTTTGAAACGATGTGCTAGCTGCTGAATGCGCGAAATGTTGGTCAGGTTTCAGAAGTTAGTTTCCTATGTGCAAAAAAATAAAGACCGAATCCAGCAGTGGACTCACATTGTGGACCTAAACCACTTTTTAGGTGTACTCGGAACTGTTCGTTTCTTAAAACGGACTTAAGTTGTTCACACATCATACCAAACACTTAAATGGAGAGCGTGAACTCAAGCACCAAATCTTACCCGACTGTGGAGGCTCCTGGCCGGTTGTTGCGCTCTAGACTTCCTCCTTAGATTAAGGGCCGGTGGAGGGTTGAGTGATTTCTTAATCCGTGTGCTGGTGTTGTTGTTATTCAAATTGTTGTTAACATTTACATGCGAGTGACTAAACCCACCGAAAACACCCTCCGCCATGGTAATCAACTGCAGCAAACTCCCAAAGAAAAAAAAAATGTAATTTTATTTTTCAAAAGTTCGCTTCACATCCACGATGAACTTAGTTTAAAACATATATATATATATATATATATTAAGAAAAGACTTTAAAACGTAAAATCCCGTAGTTTCCCTTGTTCTGCCTGTTACACTTTTTTTTTGTAAAATCAAGTTGTTGTTTTTTTTTTTTTTTAAATGCCGGAATCTTTTTTTTTTTTTTCTTTTTTTGGGATTCACAAAACTCGTTGCACCGATTTCTGCACGTAAAGCAGAGCTCGGCTAACGGAACAATTTATTACGCACGCCGAAGATACGCCTTCACTTCGGAATCTTTAACACAACGACAGCGGAAAAAAAGAATTTCAAACAAACACCTCTCTGCTGATTGGGTAATTCTAGTAGCCTCGCTCGACGGAGCAGCCAATAAAATCAGCAAAGTTAAATCACAGCCTCTAGCGTCTATTTGGTTGGATGAACTGAATCAGTAGCATCCAATGACTTTCAGATGGGGGCGGGACAGGACGGTTAGGTTAAGTCCCCTCCCCTTTCAATGTCCTAAGTGTTCATTGCCATTATTAATCAATATATTATTATATATTCTAAATAAGCAAATTGATATTAAAATTAGATAACTTAGAATTAACGTATTATGATAAAACAAATAGCATGGTATACAAATTGCATTTAGCAAAGAAAAATTAAATAAATTATACAAAATCGTACTACTTTATACAATAACTCAGGCTTTTAAGGTTGCACCTGTCTGTTTTATCTAACGTCTTGCACAAAAGGGGTTTAAGAATGTCAAAGAACTAAACAAAATGTATATAATAATAATAATAATAATAATAATAATAGACAGGACCACACACATACTTTCCCAGTAGGAAGTTTCAATAAACCGTGCTGCACAACAATACTATTACACCGTGATTTTAACTTCAGGTCTTTGTCCCTTCATTTGAAGCGTGACAGCGCCCTCTCGTGTTAGGTTATGGCTGTGCAGCATGTACACAGTTTCAGCAATACAACAGGCAGGTAAGTAACTACTGTACAAATCATTCAAAATAAATAAAGGGTTGGAACAAACTTTGGCCACTCCTAATTTAGACAGATACCCAAGGTAAAAATGAGAGTCCAAACATTATTTATTGCTTGATACCAAAACTGATGAAGGTAGAAAGTCAAAATGCAAAGTCTGACTAGAGCTTCAAAAAATGTTTTTATTAAAATACAAATCAAACCTCCAACTAAATAACGTTCGGCAGTGAAAAACGGAACAGCAGCAGCAAAAAAAAAGACAATTCTTACATAAATACATTTTCATATTTTCTGCTGACAGGTGTATCCTACAACACGGGTGATTGAGAAACTGCGTTGAAAACACCAACAAAGCACTGTATACCCCAGCAAGCCACATATCGCAATTCTAACACAAAAATAATTCGTCTAACCCTTTTTTTTTACTCATAGTGCACTTATGTACATTTCTATTGGTATGAGCAGGGTCGGTTTTTCATTTGTATTCCATCACCCTTTTAAAATCAATTCCCAATTCCTTTTAATTGTTGCTAATGATCTAACCATCAGTGAGTTCAATTTAAGTCGTTTCATTTAGGCTCATTTTAACAGAATACTGTGAATTGCAATTTTTGATCAATGTTTTAGAATTGATTAAAAGGGAATTGACTGCAATTCTGGTTCTCAATCTCCCAACCCCCGCCCCCCCAACAATGTTACCACAATTATATTATTTACCAAAAAAAAAGAAGAAAAAAAAGTGACAAATGTACTTCCTTTGGCTCTCACTAGGAGGCAGTATGAAGCATCGTGCATAGTTTGATTTTCTGGTAATTATTTTCTTATTATGTGTCAAGTATGAGACTTGGTGTCTTCACATTCGGTATCCAGAGTCCATTTTCTGACAAAGTTTTCCCAACATTATTTTTTCAACTACGTGTTGCTAGGCAAAAACAGGCTTCCAGTTAGCGTCCCTCAATTCTGACTTTTGACCAAAAGAATCTCTTATGATTCTAATAGCGTTCTGTTCAGTGGTCATAAAAAAATCCAGTGCCAAAGTAAATACCGGTAATCAACCTATTAATCTAAAAAGTTTTGATCAATGTTTTTGCATTCCCTTACAAATACAACAATTCAACAAAACATGCCCCAAAATAAACATTTTGACGTTATGCAGTGGCCAACGGCACGTGGAACCACTTTATCTGTGTTTTTAATGTATTTGTTATTAAACCAGCGATCTTCTTAAGCCCTTTTCCTGTTTGGGCCAACCTGACCCTCATCAGCTATTGTTATTTCAAGTGACACCCACAATCTTTTTGCTTTTGTTTTTTAAAAAGGAAACATTCTCATTTCCAATAACCACAGCCCCTTTTCTTTTCGTTATTCCCCGTCAGCTGGGTGGCTCTGAGGCGTTACTGCTCTCCGACGACCTTGATCAGACTCTCCTGGTTTTCTTCGGACTGCTGGACAGCGTAAACGTAGGTGCCGTTGTCTTCCTCACAAATGATCGCCACCGTCTCCCCTGGTTCGGAAACGACAGCGTTCGTCTGAAGATAAGCCTGAAGGGGAAACTGAAGCATCAGCCTGGTAACCTTTTGCCAAAAAACTCGAGCAGGTATACAGAAAGGCAACTAGGCTGATCCCATGAGCTACAAGAACAGGTTAAAATAATTAATGAGCCCAGAAAAGAGAAGGGGCAGAGGGGACTTGGTTGAAAAATAGTAAATGGTCTAGATAAAGTTAACCCAAGACAAGACAAATTTAGCACAGAGAGAAACAATGGAAGCTGAGTATAGGTAAGTTTAGAGCAGAAGCACTTTTTTTATTCAGTTATGAATGAATGGACTAGCCCACCAGGTGAAGCAGTAGGATCTAAAACACTGGGAACATTTATATAAAAACAAACTAAAAAAAGGACTAGATTCTGTGTATTAGAACAGAACAGAAGGACAGCAGGTAGGTTTGCATGCTTACAAAGGCCTATAATAGAATCGATCAAAAGGGATTGAGAAATGCAAATGGAATTGAAAACAAGTGAATTGACCACTACCCTGACAGCGAAGACCCACCATCTCCAGCAGTCTGAGTTTCTGCTCGGACACAAGGTTCTCCTTCTTGAGTTGCTGGACGATAGTGTCCATAGCAATCAGTTTCTCCAAGTGTCGTCGATGCCGCTGCTGCAGGATCTTCACCTTTTTCTGGAGCCCCACAATGACAGCCTCCAGCTGCTCTGTGCTCAGAGTGTTCTTGTGATACCTGGGGAATGAAAAGTGGATAAAAAAAAAAATTTCCCAGCTTGTATTTAACTTGAATAACGATCGCTCGGTCTTAAACACGACATGGAACTGCGAATGATGAAGCTTGGAAAAAGTGTGTAATTGAACTGTAATTGATCAATGACATGGCACAATTACAACTAAACATGCGTGCCAAAGTTCAACTACAATTACATTGCAATTGCAATTAATTACAAATTACACCATTACAAATTAGAACTGACCCTAGGTGTGGTTGCTAGCACTAACACAATTGAATTAAAATGACTCCCGGTAGCTGACAGCCAATGGGACATCATGCTCTCGAACCTGTGCTCTTCCAGCTCCTTCCCGATGGGCGTGTCCTCCAGGTCACAGCCGTCCACCTTTTCCACGGTCATCACCAGGGAGCGCGGGGACGCGCTCTGATTGGACACGATGGGCAGGGTGGAGACGATTGGGAGGGTCAGTGCGGACGACAGCACAGTGTTCACAGCTGTGGGGCTGGGGGTTGGGTAGCCAGGCAGCTCTGACGCAACGACGGTGGTGTTGGGAATGGTCTCAAAATAGGCGATAATCTGCAGGGAGGATCCCTCCTCTTCAGGGACACTGGGAGACGGCTTCACTACGGTATCGATGGAAACGTTTTCAATCGCGAGAGGCTCACCCTGAACCGCAGGGGGCACCGCTGACGCGCAGGGCCCTTCCGAGCCCATAATCACTTCTTGCATCTCCTGGAGGAAACCAGAAATTTCTGTGACCACTACCGAACTGTCAGGGTCAGGGAGGGACGTTTCTGGAATGATAACGGCCTCCGATTGGTCAGAATCTATTCCACTGCCCAATAGGGGCAGTCTTTGAAAAAGCGTCATGGGAAACGCTTCCCCTTCCCCTCTCACAGCTAATGGGACCCCCTGCAAAGGCAGAACAGCCTGCACAGCACCTGAAGAGACGCTCTGAGCTACATGGGCAGCCTCCACCAGCACAGGCTGACCCGGCATGCTGGGGTCTATTGCTATGGTGTAAACTTGCACTGTATTTGGCTCGTTTGCTTCCAAAAGCCCGGTAGCTGTCTTTTCTGTGGGAGCCACAGCGGTCTCAGTCTTGCTGGATGTTTTTGGTCTTTTGTCCGGGTTGCTCGGTCGTTGAGTGCAACTTGATTTCCTTTTCTGAAAATAGAACAATTAGTGTCTAAAACAAAAATGTAATACAATTTGAATAATTTGTATTGATTTTTTTTGAATACAGTTTAATTGTAAAATTAGAAAAACTAAGAGCAAAAGAACAATTAAACAAAATAAACTAAAACAAAACATTGGAATGAGACAATACGACAGAAGGCATAGTATAGGAGGCTGTGTGGTCCAGTGGTTAAAGAAAAGAGCTTGTAAGCAGGAGGTTCCCGGTTCAAATCCCACCTCAGTCACTAACTCATTGTGTGACCCTGAGCAAGTCCCTTAACCTCCTTGTGCTCCGTCTTTCGGGTGAGACGTAGTTGTAAGTGACTCTGCAGCTGATGCATAGTTCACACACCCTAGTCTCTGTAAGTCGCCTTGGATAAAGGCGTCTTCTAAATAAACTAATAATAATAATAATAATGATAGTTGCCTCATTCCAGGTTATACTGCAAGCTTGATTAACCACAGTGTACAGGTAACGAGCTCAGGTGTGTTTTTATTAAACTCCACAGTAAAACCAAGAATGGATCAAACTGCTATGCAACAGGAGTCTTATTTCCATCCCTGAAACAACTTACAAAAAAGACCTATTATAAAACTGACAGCCAAAGCAAAAAAAAACAAAAAAAAAAAACGATGCCAACTTTCTTATTTTTGCAAAGAGGTGCACGAAACAGGGCCTCAAATTTAAGTTGGATCTGGTCGTTCAAATTGTCAGTTTCCTCCTCGTGATACTCGAGTCGCTCTCAAAAGCATTTTAAGAATCCTTGTGCACCTCAAGGGGTCAAAGCAGAAACTGGCTTACCGCGTGGCAATCAGACGCGTCAAAGAGAGTGGGCACGGCATCGCTGGTCAGGTAGCGGATGCCCCAGCGGAGGTCAAAGCAGCTTGAGGTGAAGTGTTCATTGCAGAGGTGCTGGTGTTTGGACGGGACCCAGTTGTCCCTCTTCATGTTGGCGAGCCATTTCTTCAGGCGATCTGGCTCATGTAATGGATACCTATACAGGCAATGCAAAACTATCTATAACAAACCTCTCCCCCCCACGTTACCATAGATACAAAATCAGAATTAAATGTCATGTTTAAAAACATATAGGGATGATATATGTAGTTTGTTTTTTTGTGGTACCAGAGTGAATGAAAGAAATTACTGTAATTTGTTTATTCAAAATATTGAAAAACAGTTTACATGTGGAATCTTTGAAAATTTGACATGTCCTTCACGTCCAGCCAGTTGCGCAAGGTGAAATGGGCGGGGTTGTAAATTGGTATCGCCAGGCTTCCGTAGATTTACACTGGATTTTTTGTATTTTTTTTTTTTTGTATTTTATCTGTGGTTACCATATTATAGGTAGGGTCTACTACGGAAATATCTTTGTGCACGGCTCGTGTGGTCGTTAACCAGAGGTTTTTCACCGCAGTCTACCACGATAGACAGATTTATAATCGATTTATGTCAGTCACAGTTCGCCGTGACACCTCAAAAAAACGCGGTCATTAATAAAATGTATAGTATTAGTGGGTTAAAACTGAACGACAAAAAACAGAGAAACGTGAACGCATGTGTGTCTGTGTGTGAATTGCACCTGCCCAACTGATCTTGTACAACGGTGACTATGTTGTATTTTGTCACCCTAGTACTTACTAGAAATATACCATTTCAAACACGTTTGTAAAATTAATAGGAAGTTTGTAACTTCAATATTTCACTCTGACTCGTGTGGCAAGACGACGAGCTAACTTTTCTTAAGTCAGCAGTATAACATGGTACTACTAGCACAGAAAAGCATACATACGATTAGTTCAATACTTACTTGTAGAAGCTGATTTTCCTGTCAGAACTGGTTTGCCCCGCACTATTGTTGCAGTTTGGAGCGGTACAATATTTAGGCATGTTATTATTAACCTGTAGTTAGTAACCGGAAGTAATAAACCCCAACGGGAGAGATTTACAATAGTTTTATGAAATAATCATGCCCAGACTACGAGCTACAATGGCTCTCTCCCTGTACCCTGTCACATGGTTCCTCCCCTAACGGCTTCACTGCTGCACAGGTCGCAGGATGTGAAGCCAGACATGACGTAGGCCATCTTTACTAATGGCACGTCGCGCTTGTCCAAATATTCGGTTCTTTATACTGGTGTTGCCATCTAGCGGCGTACAATGGAAACTGTTATCACAAAAAAAACCATTTAAAAACCCTGTCCGGCCGATACGTGTGATCAGATGATTCCAAATACAATGCTACAGTTTATAATTGAGATATACCGGTTGGACTACGGTTGCACCGCTCCTTGGATCGTCCCGGTTTCACGGATCGTGTCCCAGGACCATAAATTGAGGACAAATGGGATAAATCATGATGGGATATTAATTGGTTGTCAATACTCTAGTAGTAATGCTATCAATGTGACCTATTGGGTGAATATAGGATTTCTATAGAAAGTTTAAACTCAAACTTGCCATATGTAACACACCCTTGTCCCACAACACCTGCTTACCATAAACCTTTTGAGAATGTTATAACAGTAAATGTAACAATATGGAGGTTTTTTAAATTAAAGATGTGAAACAATAAAATGGAATCACAGGCCAAAATATCGTTTCTTACCTTCTCATTAAAACTAGAAATAGTATCATTGCTCGCCAACTTTTTTTTTCTGAGCATTGTATTATATAATTATAGTATATAGATATATTATAGTATTATAGATAATGGTCCTAACTTCCAGCAGAGATCGGCACTGGGAATTCTCAGTTAGGAGTGCTTTCTATGCATGTTAAGAATCCCAAATGTAGGCAAACATACGTAACTCCTTTCAATGATGAAATAAATCAAAACTGGGGTGGTGAAACGCTTGATTCAACCAAACACCCATGTAATGCAGAAGTTTATGTGAAGTACCAGTTATGCAGTCTATAATACTGAGCTACTTATTATCTCGAACAAACACAATCATTAGAGCAGGAGCTGGTTTCTGCCGTTTTATTCAGATTTGGTGAGCCGAGTGTTTTGTAAACTTGCAGGTGTAAGCCATAATTATATTTTTCATCCAGCAATAAATAACACATTAAGAAACAGTCGTTAGGCAGTGAGTGTATTTATTATTATTATTATTATTATTATTATTATTATTATTATTACTGCATATTCTTAAACACGAAAGGCGTATCCAATAACAAAATCAAAACTTATAAAAACTCCGGGGAGAGCCGATGTGGTTGTTACTCCCGTTCGTCTGTCTCCGTCAGAAAGAATCGTGTGTGTCCTTCTTCATCCCTCCTCGCCCCCAGTACATTCACTTATATATCACATTCACTACTGTTCAGCTATGGCCAAACGTTTTGCATCACCCTATAGAATTAACACATTGTGCTTCATACAGTCGTGCGTCATAATTAATTATATACCGCTTTGTAGTCCCCCCCCCCCCCAGACAGTACTTGGTGAAACTGACAAATTGAAAAATCTGACAATGCAAAATCGAACATGAAATACTAGTATGCCTTCCTGTAGTCTTTTGCAATACACATTTTGTAGTTTATTTGATTACATTAAATAAAAATAGAAATTATGTTTACAGTTTTTTTTTTCTTTCTCAATCTGAAAATTCTAGATGATGCAAAACGTTTGGCCACAGCTGGAAACCAGTCACAGACTCAGGGTACGTTACTGTGTCTGCACAGGTAATTCCAGACCAAAACTGTACTCGTTAGATTTCTGAAAAATGTGCTGCAGAGATAAACACAACCCGACGAGGAAATGTCCACAAAACAAAAAGTATTAAAATCATATTTCAGTATGCTATGTCAACACCAAGAATTTAAAATCCTTCCCCCTCTCTCCTCCCGCTTATGAGCAATTCCATCCTTCTTACAAGCAATTCGCTGTGCAGCACTATGCTGCTGCTTCCTGATCAGGGTTGGTCCAATTCCATTTCCAAATCAATTTCCTTTTTAAAATCGATTTAAAATTCCAGTTCCTTTGAAAGCTGTTGAACACTTGTTGCGATCTTAACTGCTTTTCATTTGAAGCCGATTTAATTGACTGAACAGTGATTTCAACCGAAGTCACCTGTTGTCTCTGTGCTCGTTTTAATTGCAATTTTAATCAACAACGTGTTGGAATGGATTATAATGGAATGGGAATTGAAATTGGGAATGAATGGGGCAAAGACCACTCTGTCATAATAATGCTTTGGAAATGCCAGAAATGCCCTCAGCACTCTATGACTTGACACCTCGTGCCTTTAAAAAAAAAAAATATATATATATATATATATATATATATTGCAAAGACACACCAACACACTTTGCTATTGTGCATTTTTATACAGGAAGCCATAGTCCACAAAACAAAACATGGATAACCCTAGGTCTTTTCAAGGCTCAACTACAGACAGAAGATTGGTTAACAAACCAATCCAACACAGGGTTCAAGCGAGTTTGCCCAGCCATGTATAAAACACAGGACTGACACGGTCTACAAGTAAACTGTGGGCTTTCTTTCTACAAGGCTTCATAACATCTGCAAATCTCTGCTAATGCTTAAAATCTATGTATTTGATCTTTTTAAAAAAAAAAACCATGTCATACAGTAGTGTGCGCATTTATCAGAACACCCCGTTGCTTCTGTTGTTTTGATTTGTTGTGCATGTGAAATCAAGCCACTGCAGGTAGGCATACGAACGATGTAGAATGACAAATCTTGAGGTGTTCTTATACATTTGCCGACTGTATTTAAACAGGACTCCCATCATCGTCATAAGGGATGTGCGGCCAATTTGACCTTCCCTTTAAGAGAAAAACTCTTTGCAACCCTTTATAAGCCTGAATGTGTCACGTAAATTATGAGAAAACTCCCACTGCCTGTAACTGGAAACCAACATAGTTTTTATTGCATGAAAACTGGGAGTCGAGGGTGTGATCCATTTCAGCTTCAAGACTGAATTGTTTTTCCCCCCTGTAAGCTTTACAGCCTTACTATGATGCTGGCGATCCTTTTGCACCAACTCATGTAAAGCCAGTTCTTGCTGGATGTTCATTCTAGGTTTCAGGTACACCTAAGCCTTAAAGGCATATTCTATGCTTCCCATACAGCACTGTGGGAAATCCTATTTCTGTCTTCCAGTGTTATCAATTGATCTTCAAAGACAGACTGCGGGACCCACACAACCCTTGACCACTCCCGTTTCAACAGCTGGGGAAGAAATCCACGTCGACTGCATCAAGTCCAGCCCTTGTTGGCCATTAAGTTTAGCCAGCAATCTGATTGAGGAGAAATCTGCTCTCAAGTAAAAGCATTTTGTTTGTAACTGTAAACCTTGATCAGTTTCAAGTATTTACAAAAGCAGGACTGATTTTCATTTAGTGCGACTTGAAATGAAAATCAGAGACAGGAGCGATCAGGTTTTCGCGACCCTGATATTCGTGAACAGAAGATGAACCGAAGATCCCTGCCTATTTTTATTGTGCGTCCACAGTGACAATTTAAACTACACTTAGGGGCCAGTAAGATACGCAGCCTCTGACAATCTTTGTTCAATCAGACTTAACAGCCACTAGATTATACAAAGGTTGGGTGAGGGGAACAGAGTGGAGATTTCAACCCTCTCTCCCCAACTTCCTTCCTCGCCTCTAAATCTTTAGGCTGTGTGTCGTTTTTATAAATAGTCTTTATAAATACAACCCCCCAGCACTCCCTTCAGTTTGTTTTTCCAGATCAGCAGACAGGGTGGGTGAGGTGGGGTTGGTGGGAGGGAGGAGGAGGAGATATGGAAAAATAATTGGACGAAAAACAAACCAAAGTCTCGCTGCGCCGGGTGAAACCCCCTTCCCTCCCCCCAAAAAAGATCCAGCACAGTTACATCATTCCCATCTGCATCAGCGAGCTAGCGTAGGCCATGGGCTTGACATTCGGGTGAGGCTGAGAGAGAGAGAGAGAGAGAGAGAGAGAGAGAGAGAGAGAGAGAGAGAGAGAGAGAGAGAGAGGGGAAAAAAAAACAACTGTTGGTTAAAACTGTTTATACATTCAATCACAAAATCTGAATACAACTTAGTCCAGTAAACACCTGTTTTATCTTTTTAGTTAGCTTCAACCACTAACTAATTGGTATATACAGTCGCTGACAAAAGTATTGCCCCTCTACACTTAATATAAGATCATTTAAGAAAACATTGAATCCAATTTTTGTCTTGACCACCATCTGCTGTTGCCTAAATGTTGTTCTTTAACAGATGTTGGAAATAATGATCTTTTTTTTTTTCTGGCTATTGACTTTATAACACAGCTTAGTTACTGTGTAATGTTCTTCAATGAATGAATATATTTTGAAATTAGATCTATTACATTTTCATAAGACTTTTAATGTAAAGGTGCCAATACTTTTGTCATGAACAAATATTTGAACTTGCTAAAGTGCTTTTTTTAATACATTTTTTTATATATATAAAAGAATGTTTAAACTTCCAGAAATTGTATATTTTGGTTCTTGTCACATTAATTCTAAGGTTCACTAAATAGTATTTAGTGCCAATACCTGTGCAACTATAAGTGACAGTGATCCTTCATTGTTTATTATTTTTATAAAACCTTACAGAACTGCCTGAGCCTGGATGTCTGTACTCACCACAGCTGTGAACTGGTGGAACTCTGGTTTGAGGTCTGACCCCCGCAGGTGGATATATGCACCTTTGTTCCCCATCTGGTCGCTGTGAGAAAGGAATAAAAACAGTTTACAGTCTCCCTGATGCCAAAGCCAGGCTTTCATCTATACACAGGATAAGATGTACTGGAACTCCGACAGGTCCTAAACTGTGATTGGCCGATGTCTCGCATGAGGTTTATGATCGTGTCTCGGCGACTTGCGGACTCACCAGTAGTTCGGCGCTGAGAAGACTGTGATGCACTGCCCGTTGTGTGTAACCTCATACCCCTCGGACTTCATCTCGTGGCTGCGGATGATGTAATCCAGCTGGTTCTGCTCCAGGAACCGCTTAGTGACGTCCGGCCCGAACTGACAGCTGACCCCTCGCTTACTGACCGACCGGCCGTCCTGAGGGCAATGAGAAGCAAGTCAATTCCCAACCTCAGGCTGACCGAAATCTTTTTAATTTTAGCGTTCAAAGAGCCCATCCGGAAGCTGGTTCATGGAAGACGTTATACTGCAGCACAGGGATGGAAATAAGACTCCCGTTGCACAGCAGTGTGATCCATTCCTGGTTTTGCTATGAGTTTAATAAGACACAGCAGAGCATGTTACCTATACACTGGGGCTAATCAGTAAAATTTTGCAGAATATAAGAAGTTTTATACGTCGTATTGCTTTGCATGCAAAGGGTACAGAAGCGGTAAAGAGGATTGTTTTCCCACACCAGCCTTGCAAAAATTGCAATCTTATGTAACTTGTTTATAAAGGTGAACGACGATATACACAAGCATGTAATATTATTTGTTGCTTTGCATGAAAGGGATCTTACCGGAGACTGTGGGTCAGACCAGAGCAGATCACACATTGGCCCTGAGAAGAGAAGACAGTCAAAACTACATGGTAATCAAATCCACTACACCAAAACCCATTATTCTGTAGGAATACATCTATGGCCAAATGTTTATCACCTAGAATTTTAGAATTCAGACATAATTAAAAAAATAAATAACAAATAAATTTACACCCACCCCTCATTTTATCGGCCCTCACTATACTGCGGATTTGGATTCAAAAATAAAAATAAAATATAATTTAGATCTTTTATTTAACATCATGTAATCAAAGAAACAAAATGATATTGCAAAAGTCTACTGGAAGCCATAGTATAGTACAGTATTTCATGCCAGATTCCAAAAGTCACATTATTTTTTAATTTGTGTCAGTTTTTCATTTGGTATATGGAAATCTACAAAGCAGTATGTAGTGCAAGATGTTGACGTAACATTGTTCAGCAGGTTTCATTCGACTTTAAGAAGCAAAATGATTTAATTATACAGGGTGATGCAAAACTTTTGGCCAGCATTTATGAAGTAGTATGTTGTCCTGTACCTGAATCTGGAGGCTGCCTGTTCCTGTTTATTTTCCTGAGGTCGTCCAGTGTTACCCCATCTTCGCTGAAGAGACCCCCGTGCATCACCTTGCGAGAAACACAACAGACTGGGGTCACAAGCAAGTTTGGTGGGCTCAGCTTAGCCCTCCGTAGAAATTAGCAGCCATACATAAAGGACATCCCACCAAGAGGCAGACACACAATTAGGGCGATGGACCTTTAGCACACAATAGCAGGGGGTGAGAGACTCCAAGCCAGGAGGGGAAGCTGACTGTAGCCAATATCATTGCCTTTTGTTTCATGAATAGCCCTGACGCACCAGGTTACTGAAGGATGGCTTAGTTCAAAGTGATCAAAACGCTTCAAAGACGACTTCTCTGCCTGCAGCTAAAATTACACCAGGTAAACAAACTGGTAAGCTAACAATGCCTGGTTTCTGATGTGCACAAAAGGCTATTGAAGAATGCAGTAACCCTGAAAATGGGACTCCTATTGCATAGCAGTTTCACCCATTCCAGGTTTAATTACAACCTTGATCAGCCACAGCGTATATGTAACAACCTCAGGTGTATCTTATTAAACTTATTAAAAATCAGGATTGGATTAAACTGCTATGCAACAGGAGTCTTCTTCCCATCCCTGCTATTCACTCAGAGTAACACCCCCGCTGGCTGTGCTGGGTCACTCTTACCAGCACTTTGCCGTTGATGGACTGTGCCAGGGGCAGCCACTGAAACACTTCGCTGAACAGCTCAAACATCTGCGGGTGTACCGCTTTCACTTCCCCTCGAACCCGTACATCTGGTTCATGTTGTCCGTCTCATGGTTCCCTGCAGGAGGAGAAGGCGACGAGAACCTCAATCATTTCACCTGGTTAAAATTCTAGGGCTGGACGATTTTCATTTACCGGCCGACAATGATCAATCAACAGTCAAATAATTCTTACTTTCTACATAGTTAGCTTTTTAAATAAAGCCATCCTACTTTTCTGACCCACAATAAGGGGGAAGGGACGAATCTTTTTATGTACCAATGTATCTATTTCCATCCCTGCACATGATGAGAGAGGAGCAACACTTTGGCAACAGTTTTTATCTTTAGATGGTTGTCAGAAACACCATCAATGGCTGATAATGCAATTACAGATAATATTTCAGTATGATAAAAAAACTTCACAAATTAGACCCGACTGAGTGGTGAGAACACAGGTTCGAACTGTGATCTCTGCTGTGTAAAGCATCACATCTTACCCCTGAGCAGGTAGAAGCAGTCTGGAAACAGCAGCTTGAAACCAAACAGGGTCATGATCACTTCCACAGAGAAGGAGCCACGGTCCACAAAGTCCCCATTGAAGAGCTACAGCCTGGGGCTAAGGAAAAGAGCAGGGGGCACAACAGATGGGCCAATTCACAAAGTGCCTAGTAATAACCATGTACAGCTATGGCCAGCACCTAGAATTAAGACTGAGACATAATTTAAATAATAATAACAATAATAATTATTATTTATATATTTATTTAACATCATGTAATGAAAAAATACATAAGTCTACCAGCAGCCATAATAGCAGCACAATATTTCATGTTAGATTTCGAAACGTCACATTTTTAAATGAGTCAGTTTCTTGTTAAGTACATGGAAAACCACAAAGCGGTGTGTAATTCAATATGTTAACGTAATATTATTCAGCAGGTTTCATTCGACTTTATGAAGCAAAATGAGTTAATTCTGTAAGGTGATGCAAGACTTTTGGATATTGCTGAAAACATCCATGACTTTAAGCACTCAATCGTAAGATCCAGATTTAATATGACAGCAAATGAATTTTGAGTTCAATTATGTAATGCACTCTGGAATAGCCTCGCTGCCTGCTTTAAAGTAGCTAAAGTCATTTCTCATCATCATTAAAAGCACACTGGTGAATTATGAGGGTATCTTCTGGTACTAGAAACCCTTGATGAAATAACAGGCTAGCAATGGAAGGGTGTGTAACACAGTACCCATCTACAGTATCATTCTTTATGTAGATTCCTCTGAAATATACATTTAGGAGTGGGGGAATTGGAAAATGGTTGCATGAATAAAAAACTGGACTGCTAAGGGTACTAAAGTAGAAACCCATTAAAAGTCAGTTTTGTTAAACACTTTGAAACACACAAAACTTCCAAGGGGTGTTCTGCTCCAGCTCCTACTGCATGTGGTGATAGAGTGGATAAGCCAGCATTAAAACGCGCTCAGTGATGCGAAAAATGCCTCAAGGACATAAGATCACTCTCTAATCATGCAGAGATACAAGGATGCAATTAAGCCTGGTAGTCTTTCAAGACTGTGACATTTCAAAGATAGATAGATAGATAGATAGATAGATAGATAGATAGATAGATAGATAGATAGATAGATAGATAGATAGATAGATAGATAGATAGATAGATAGATAGATAGATAGATAGATAGATAGATAGATAGATAGATAGATAGATAGATAGATAGACAGAGAGAGAGAGATAAATAGATAGAGATAGAGAGATAGATAGATACCTGAACTCCATCTCCTGAGCCGAAGGGCAAACAATACTCCTTCAGTAAAAGAACCATGCAAAACACCAGAATTTCTACAGCGCTTTTCATTAAGAGCCCTCAAGGTACTGATAAAATCCACTGCAGCTATTCTGAGCTTTAGCAAAGCAATCACGACACAAGCAAGGCAAAACGTGGCCACCATTTAGATTAGGTAGTGACCATCTGGTTTATATAGTTTAATATGTCTCTGATTGTTCTTGTAATGAATTCCAGGACTTGGGATGCATTCTGTAAATTCAACAGGGACAGGTCAATTCTTGCCATATTGTAGTCAAGCAGATTATATTTCTAATATATAAAGTGCTTTACCATTTTAAAAACAGAACATAAGAAATTTCGGAACGAGAAGAGGCTGGCCCATCAAGGCTTGTCCCTACTTAGCACGCAATATGTCCCAACATTCATTTACTGGACAGATTCTAATCTAGGACAGTCTTCTTTAATAGGACAGATCCCTATTGTTTTATGTTAGAAAGCTATTTTATTCGATTTATAACTTCTAAAACTTTTACTCAGCTTTCATTTAATTTCCTCTTGTTCTACTCTGCTAATTTGAAGTCGTGTCTTGGGTTAATTGATCTATACCGTTTAGGATTTTATGAACTTCAAATGATA
Organism: Acipenser oxyrinchus oxyrinchus; assembly: GCA_030684275.1. Lineage (NCBI taxonomy): Eukaryota > Metazoa > Chordata > Actinopteri > Acipenseriformes > Acipenseridae > Acipenser > Acipenser oxyrinchus. Next base: position 2,585,781 of record CM060281.1, on the reverse strand, counting down.
TCTTTGGCAAGTAGTACATAAATAACTGACTCCAAGGCACAACAGAGCAGTGAAAGGATACATAGGGGTTAGTCTCAGAAGGCAAGCCATTAAGTTCAAATATATTCAGCAGGTCATAGAACTGTCCGTGTGTGTCACCAAGATATAGTGATCTTCTCTGTCTAGAAGAGAAGAGAAGCACAAGGAGATGTTAGCTTGTTACTGTAAGCAAAGGCAATGCATTCAAAATCCAAATGGGCACAACCGCTGATGGGACCCACATTAGAGTGGATATCACTGCTGCCTTTGGCAGTTCAATTTAAATCAGGATCCAATTAAGATTTTTTTTATCTTCTTTGACGCATAGTTATTTAATTGCTACTTTGCTAGTTTATAAAGATTCTAGATCTATCTCAAATGACAAGTATGAAGTACCGGAAAGCAACTGACATATTAATCAGTTAATCCTGCCTTACATTTTTTTTTTTCTTATGTACCATCAGCAAATTACATACCTCTTTTATTGTAATTTCTACAAGACTGGGAAGCTTGGACAGAAGCTCTTTCACCTGTACCAAAATCTGAAAAATAAATACAAGATTATATTCGAGGCTCTCAAACTGCAAGACCCCCTTTTAAAAATGTATTAGAAAGTGTCACAAGGTCACAAAAAAAAAAAAACAATAATGGGAAACCCCACAGTCCCTCTGCCGCTCACCTGATAGGCACACTTTCTGTGCAGTTTCTTCTGGCCCTTGAACCAGCTCATCATCTCCTTCATGAACTTCAGTGTGATCTTTCCCCCTTCCTCCAGCTTGGGCCCCGAGTAATCCTCCTCAATTGCTGGGGACAACCGTTTGATTCCAAACATTAAAAAGGCGATACCAGAACAATCCGACTGTTCTGTAGCGCTGCCCGAACCGATTATTCAGATTGAGAGCTCCACCAAAATCAGATGAGACTCATTGGTGTTGTTCGGGCTAATTTACCATTCAAAGTTAAACACCTAGAATACAATTAGCCAACCATTGCCATTGCCAGCTACACACATCTTGTCTTTCCTGAAGTTAAAGCCACATCTGGGTAAAAGAGAGAATTCTGAAATATATATATCTTACACCAAGGCAATCATATCTTTTACATAATACAATCCGAGTGCTGCGTATCGAATTCCAGATCCTCGCCCCACACTGTTTACTCACTCATGCTCTCAATGTCCAGCAAATCCACCACCGATCTCTTGAGCTCGTCGCTGGCGATGGCTCGTTCGAACGCCTTCTGCTTGACGATCTTGCTGCACTCCTGGTATTTCAGCTTGGCATCCTTGTCATTGGGTCGCACTTTTACTACCTGGTGTGTGACACAAAATGAAATGGAGGAATAGGTTTTAGATCGTCCTGGGACTGCAATACAAACCAACAGAGTTTATAAAATGGAAAATAGCTGTTAAGTAATGTTGGTATTACATGGTTTTACTGAAAGCTGGACAGAGAATTTTTTATATATATATATATATATATATATATATATATATATATATATATATATATATATATATATATATATATCAATTATTTTATATCTATCAACAATAAATACCTTTAATTGGAAGAACATGTTTGTTTTAAGTGGTTTGTCAGATATTCAACATGTTTCTGGTGCAAAGTCCAAATTCTTTTAAAAACAGAAAACAAAATGCTTACAAAGCTTTGCATAATGAACTCAAAAGATTAGCTTTAGACAATAATCTTAGTTGTTTCTTACGAGTTCTGCAACACTAGCAGTTTGTTTAAGAATAATGGAAACTTGGCACAGTGGTAAATTTTGTTTCTAGAAATAAGGTATTTCAGGTCAGGTATGATAATAAGCACCCACTCAAAATGAACTACTGGTGACTAGGGATGCACTGAAAAGCTTCGAGTCACAGTAGCTTTTACTGCATGTGGTACAGCCCAGAGGGCAGACACTCACTCTCCATCATCCCCTTGACTGTCGCTCACCGTTTCATAGTCCTTCAGCGCTGCTTTGAACTTGCCCAGTGCCATGTTGGAGGTGGCACGCCGGTAGTACCCCTTGATGTAGTTCTTGTCAAGCTCCAGGGCAAGAGTGGCATCTGCCAGGGCATAGCCGTAGCACTCTGTGCGGAGGTAAGCCAGGCTGCGGTTCCCATAGTAGATGGCATTGTCAGGGTTCAGTTCCACAGCTTCAGAATAATACTTGATCGCATTCTCATAATCCTTCTCTGCAACATCAAAGGGAAAAAGACTGTGTCACACAAGTATTTACTGAAACTAAATGGCAGCTTAGGGTAGCAAAATGACAAATGTAACTTGTAAAAGCTTCAGGATGTTTGTTGTCATATGCATGAATCATGTCTAAACACAATATCAACCTATTTGTATTTTGACTGCGCTTCCCAAAGACTGCCCTGAGTCAATCCACCTCTGCATAGAAAGAGACAATGTGGAGCACACAGAGTCATATATTTGGGACGGAAATAAGTCCTATTGCTTAGCAGTTTCACACATTCCAGATTCTGATTCAATCTTGATTAGCGCCAGTCTATAGATATATGGTAACAAGCTACTACATTAAATGCCTTATTAAACTCACAGTGAAGCCAGGAATGGATCAAACAGCTATGCAGTGGGAGTTTTATTTCCATCCCTGTCTACGGCTCAAAAGCCTCCTGATCTAAATGCCAGCAGATCTAAATGTCACTGTTGTTTAACCCTTTGCATGGCACGCTCAAATGAGGACGGATAAAAACAGACATGGAAGACGCAAATGCATGGATATCAGGACTGCTCAGTCCCTGACCGCCCTTCCGACACCTCCTCAAGACACACCTGTTCAATAAGCACCTGTAAACCTCACAACTCTCCACTATACTGGACTACATGGTGCCCAACTGTACCAGCTTGTACTTGCACAGAACTGCTCCTCATTTTGCTGTATTCTACTACTGCTGTCAATTATAACTATTCTCTGTATCTTGTACTTGATTGTACTCTTAAATGTAACCATATTCACATTTTTTGTAAATGCTCTTTCTTGAAATCATTCCCCCATATAAAGCAATGGACAAAAATGGCAATCTGTTTCAATGATAAAGTCTTTAGTCTGTCCACACACCTAAGAGATCCACATGCAATGTTACGAGATAGCAGTTTTTTTTTTTTTACAAATCAATTTTACGAAGCAATTAAAAAATGATGTAGTTTGGTAGTTATATACACTTCATGGTTTAACCGATTCTCAAATTACTTTAAGTTGCGCTCATTTTCATTCACGTAGGTTTCTGCTCCACGTGACTCAGTGAAACGACTGAGACCGCTTTATATTTGAACACAGATCTCAAATCCGCTAAATGATTATTGGCAACTCGAACCGGGTAGCGTTAACTGCAGGGTGCAGTTGTCTTATCTATGGAATACACACCCGCATTATTATTATTTATTTATTTTACAAAATATTACTTTAAAATATTTGGGGTGTGGGGCCCCCGAAATCAATTATTAGCCATTACAATTCTACAAATAATTGTTCATGGTTATTACTTTTCTTGGTGATTAAGCAGCGACACCCAGTCAGTACCCCTTGTCCCACATGGACTTTCACAGTATTTATCCACGTTGTTGTTTCGTGTAAAATGCATAACAATATAGTCTTTTTCTGCCGCCAAACTTAATAAGCACAATGTTCAACGAACAGTATAAGTACACCACGACCAGATATAAAACCATTATCCTCCATTTCGGTTCCAACATGATTTAACAATGTTTTACTCTGTCAAGTCATTTTCCCCACGATGCATCCGTTATTACATTATGACTCACCGGCAGCCTGATCTTTTTTATTCTATTTAAATAATGAACGACACGACATGTCCCCTCATCTGCCTCGGTCTTATTCCGATTCGAGTTATTTGAGTCTTGCATATTTACCTTTAAAGTAATCGTTTGCCTTCTCCTTCAGCTTTTCGCCGCTCCGTTCCGCCTCTGCCATCTTCAAACTGTCGCAATCCGCCATACCGGTAGCTTTGCCGTCGCAAACCTTCCGTTCCTGTCAACACGCTGCCGCAAAACCGCTGCTGCCATGGAAACCTGGAGAAACGCAGGCTGTCGTTTTACAACCGAAGATACAAATAAGAAACTGACGGCATTTTGCATATTTTTTTTTTTTTAAAGCAACGTGTATTAGAATAGGGAGCGATCAGATCCACAAAGTCGATAGCAGGGCTGTAGTTTCATACCATGCTCAATTTAGTAACGGCTAGATGTATTTGATATGCTATATGCTTTGGAAGACTACGCACTTTTAGATCGCTTTACAAAACCTTTTTTTTTTCACGGTATAAAAATATAAACGCCAGCGTTGTAAAAAAACAACAACAACTGAGTATGGTAAACGAACTCAAACTAAATGCATACTAGATATGTGTGTGTGTGTGTGTGTGTGTTTCAACATCAATGAGAATGATTTTATAAGTCATTTGTCTAAAATTAGAAACATACAGTATAGTATTTTTTGGAAGCAAGATAAATGAATGACGCCGGTAACTGAAACAGCATGAAAGATCTTTTAACTTATTCGCGCTTGCCCTGGCAAAATATCTCTTGACAAGCAAGCGTTAATAAGCATAAATTACAGGCAGTCACTTTATATTAACGAGATGTTGTACTGTTATTTTTTAAAAAATAGCGGTATATCCCTGGCGCTGCAACACAGCATCACCACAATGTATTCAGTAGCACTGAGTGGGCTCCAAAAATGGCGCCTCTAATTGAGTACCAAACTGCATCACGGGATTGACTGTCCTATCCTTCTTTACGTAGTCCTAGCGTGAACGCATCGCCAGTCTTTATTTTTCACGTTAATGCGCAAGCGCAGCTGTGAAAAGGGGGTGCGACTCTGGGAAATGAAGTCTTTCTTTTTCACTTCAATGCGCAACCTGAAGACGTTAGACGCTATTGTTGTGCTTGTATGTTTATAATACGTATCTGCAGCGGCCACGCGAAACTCACCTGGCTACAGTCTTTAATGGAGCATCGAGCGTATTTACGTCATGATTCCCTAACACGTAATTACGTGATAATTTGTTCACAGGTAATTGCGTGATAATTTGTTAACACGTATTTACGTGATTTTTTTTATGTATGGCTAGCTGTAGGGTGACCAGACGTCCAGATCAAATTGGGGTCATCCTGATATTAGGGGGCTTTGTCCCGCGAGGTACTGCCGGGACGCCGTTTGTCCCGAATTAGGATTAGGATTATAATTAGGATTTCACGGACATTTCGCAGACCTGTTTAACATTAAATACACCGTCATATTTCAGAGCACTATAAACGCCTAAAAATAGTGGTGCTTGCTTCCTTACTAAAAACAGAGAGTGGGCATTTGTTAAAAGGCAAGCATGCAACCTCTCCCAACAGTTCCTCAGCCGAAATATACTTTGCTTGTTTTGGTTTGCCGTCCATTTTCGGTATTTTACGTTTAATGCTGAAAACTAGATTTTAGCAACCTGAATCAAAACAATCCAGCACTGCCTGTGTCCCACCTGCTACGCACAGTACAGGAGGTCACAGAAAAGCCAGAATAGACGCACTGATAGGCTGATTAAAACATAGCTGTCATCTGAACAGTAAACAAGAAAGTTAATCGCTTTGGCGTATTTGTTTTTGCCTAAGTGCAATGCACACAGGATGGCGAAGGAATAAAAAAAAGAAGCACAACTAAAATAATTTATAATCTTCAAGTAAGCTTTCAAATACAATTGCAAACATGTCTGTGGCAATGCGTCTTTAATTTCATCTTACAAAATAGAAGCCTTAGCGATCGACAATGGATTTAATCGATTAATTGTTCCAGCTTTTATATATTACATTATCATGTATGGGCAGAGTCATTAATGTTTTGTCCAGTGTTGTATTTCCACGCCTGTACAAACCTATGCAGGCCATTTTTACAAGAGCCCCAACATTTTTACAATTAAACACTCCTTGTTGTACTACCTGCTATCCAGCGCCAGATGGCACTGCAGTCATTCGTTGCTAGAAACCTGTGCTGTGTAATGCAAGAGAGCACCTTTTGTTAAGTCTAATGGAAGATAAATTTAAAAATGTATTTTTAAATCGACGTGTCAAGAGTCCAAAGGGCTTTGAGGTTGAATTTGAACCAAAAAAGATTTTAATTCTACAGTGGGGTGATAGGGTTGTCACGTGATTTATTTATTTTTTTTTTTAACTGGCTAAACGTTGGCCGGTGACTAGATTTATGATCAGTTGAAATAAATTACTGCATTAAAGGTAATTTACAATACAAGTTTTGAGCAACATTTTTTTTTTATTACTTTCCCAGGTTATATTATAACGATGCTTAAAGCATTTGTAAATTATTGACTATTCTCTTTCTTATGTGCATGCTTCGAGTCTTTCCATTGACCGGTTTTAATCTTGGTATTTTCGATTTCTCCATTAATCATCAGATCTACGCGATCGATTGATCACACCTCTTTGCTAGTTAATTGTATTAATTTACAAAATATTAACATAATGCTATTAACTGCATTATAATGCTTAATATACATACATTTACTTAATCTGACAGTTTGAAAATACTTTCATTTAAAATACAAACTTAACTGCTGTTTTTGGAATACAGTACTTAAGTTTTCAGGTTTCAGACTAACAAAGGTAACTTACTGAGTTATTTTATTTAGGTTAACAGAAAAGAAATTATATTTGAGTGTCATTTTATTTTAATCAGCTGAAGAAAAAGTTTGATATAGCTGTTCACTTTCTGTTACCGATTGGAAGAAATAGCTACTTTGAATAAAGAAAGTCCAGAACCAAGTTTCTTCAACTTTGCAAGTCCTATATTTGCTACAACAGCCACACATGTTTGTCTTCAAACTTCCAATTCGTTTGCTGGAGATTCGAATAACAAAGATGCAAACCAGAGGCATTTCTCAAAGCAACATCTTATTACGCTTGCTGTGTCACCAAGGCGGACGAAAATGGGGTCCGAATAAAAACAATTTTTGCAAAGGTGTTACATATTTATAATGCGCTAGGCTCGCTTTAAATAAATCCGTTGAAATATTTATTCCCATTCATTTCAGAAGAGCAATTCATTCAGGGGTAATTTCAAGGCGAGTTTCGTTAAAGTTTCCCCGGTGGAGATACAAAAGCCTGATTGTTGTTGTTATTTTTTCCCATCTGGACCAGCTGTGCATAGCGAATAGAAATAAAGCACCTCCATGAAAAATTAAAGGATTAATATAAAGAGGAGTATAATACATGAGACAGCTGAAAGGGTTTTAAATATGTTCAATAAATCAGTTGAGGATCACCCCCAGAGCAGCAGACTTTATAACACTCAAATCCAGAGAAAGTTCACCCCACAGTACTCTTAATAAGGTTCGTTCTGCCGCTAGTCACTTCAACCACGTGTCTGCCAACACACGGTATATACACTTCCTTGATGTTGCCACCACCATTTTTTATTTAATATATTTGTACAGCTGGGGATGGGGAGTTTGTTGCCAGAGATTGAATAACCAAACAATCTCAGTGCTGCCCGATTTTACCGAACCAGAGGAGTGAAAGGATGAGAATGTTAAACTGCAGCCTGGATCTCATACAGGAACAGATAGCATGTTTCATCCCATCCCAGCTAATGAGTAGCAATGGCTCCTGCTTTGGTTGTTTGGCATTGATATGCTTTTCATTTCTCTCTCGCTCTCCCGTGTCTCAACCCTGGGTCTTGCATCACTGCCAGGCAAGCTGCAAGTCACCAATCTATTGCTATTCTTCTGTACAGTTTGCAGACTAGAAACAAAGGTCAAGTCAAGCTCAAAGCCTGGTAAAGACGGATTTATAGAAAATGGAATTACTGTTGCCAGTATCACCGAGTGATGTCCTAACTGCAGTGTCAGAACACTGAGGTTTTGTGATGCAACGCTCTTCAGAACCTGAACAGAATTGCAATGACTAGGAGCTAAGTGACGTGGTGGACAAGCTTGCTAAAGTAACAGAGATTACTTTTTGTTACTTCGGCTGGAAGTCTTGCAGCATCTGCAGTTAGCAGAAGCACTTACATGCAAATAAGAAGCTGTATCTTTTATTATTAGTGGCAACAGTAATATAAAATTAATCAGTACTTACTTCTATATGAAAGTCATCTATAATATGAAAAATCCCTTGAGACTTTCCAGCACCTAGTGGAGACCATGCCATGTTGTGAAAAAGCCTTAAGGCTGTGATCAGGGTTATTGGTACTTTTCAAAATAACATTACAATAACCTTTTACTCAATGGAAAATTATAATGAAGGCTTCTAGATTTCTACAGAGCATCTTTCCTATGTCTTTCCTATAATTGTATAGTGCCAGTGTTCTTTTCTAATCTCTTAATTTATTAGAGCTTGGAAATGACTTAGCTAATATACACTACCGGTCAAAAGTTTTAGAACACCCCCATTTTTCCAGTTTTTATTGAAATTTAAGCAGTTCAAGTCCAGTGAATAACCTGAAATGGTACAAAGGTAAGCGGTAAACTGCCAGAGGTTAAAAAAAAAGTTTAGGTTACCAAAAACTGAAAAATTATGTACATTTCAGAGTTATACAAAAAGGCCTTTTTCAGGGAACAAGTAATGGGTTAACAACTTACAGCTGTTCTGCAGCAATGGAAGAAAATTAAGCCTTGAAAGTTGATGCTAACAATTCCTACAGGTGTCCCAACTTTTGTTGATTACTTACAAACCCTGGACAGAAGGGTGAAAGCAAAGCAACCTACAAGTGCAACACATTTGTGGGAACTTCTGCAACAGTGTTGGGAAGAACTTTCCGAACAATATTTGATTTCCATTGTAGAACGAATGCCACGAGTGTGTTCGGCTGTTATATCTGCAAAAGGTGGCTACTTTGATGAGTCAAAAATTTAGATTAAATTTTGTTAAACAAAACGATTCCATAATTTCTTTTTTTTTATCTCCAATTGTTTATTTGTTCTATGCTTTAATTTCAGAGTACATTGAGACATTAAACTGCGTAAATTTCAATAAAAACTGGAAAAATGGAGGTGTTCTAAAACTTTTGACCGGTAGTGTATGTTGTAGATAAATCAGTTTTCGGGGATGAATCGTAATACACGCACTTTTGTATCAAACTGAATTTGTTCACGGATACAAGAAAAGGTTGTAATTGCTGCAGCAAATGTCAAATCAAACATGTGTTCATAGCCCAAAATACAAACATTTTTATATAAAAAGCCTGAACGGTTATTGAGCGTTACAAGTCTTCGCAAATAGGTTTCCTGAGTGAATTAATTATTTAAAGTCAGCTTGTCATTTGAATGCCTGGAGTAGCTGTATATTGATTTGAAAACTAGGCTCAGGGAAGCATAAATACACAAACGAAACAAGAAGACGTTTGTTACAACTGTAACACAACAGCAATTACGACAGTTTTCAGAGCAGTCTGAAAACGTTTGCTCTTCTCCTATTATTCCACAAGGGGCGCTGTTAGGTCACACTGCCAGTCTGCTTTCCGGCCTCCATTCAAAAAGCTTTAACTCGTATTTAAAGATAATGCAAAGAAAAATATTTGCACTTAATTCGGACCAAAGTTCAATGTAATCTCCGTCTTCGCTGTCCCATCTGCTTGCCTTCCCAAGCGTTGGACAGGTGTGATAATGTAATTCACACTTTACTGAACTTGTAAAGCCCACAGTCAGCTAATGACTGCAGTAGAGGATCCAAACTGACGTTAAACCACAGTGAAACGGATTGGCATCTGACATGCTGGCTTGAGTGTGCGTTTCCTTTCTCCAGCTCTTTTCATCCCACCATTCTCCTTCATTGAGTAAGGAGTCAGTCTGCTAGATTCCAAGCTTCTGCCTTGCACAGGATTGAGGCATCCCTTGTTGTGCTGCCAAGTCACCTCACACATACCCGCACACAGAAACCCCTTCCATAACACTGTCAATATTGTAGCAGGCCAACGGACAAGAAGACTGCTGCTGTCTGTAACTATTTCGTTTAGTTTATTCACTCCGTGCCCACAGGGCCAGCACAGGTACATCTCAACAGTTCAGCACTAATACAAAGAGAGACCTAAGTAGACCATACTCAGTAAATAACAATAAAATAATAATTACTCTACATCCAGAAATTATATCCTGGTATCTCTGAAGTGTCTTGAGGGTTGTATGACTGGAAGAAAAGCCGGCCCGTCATTAGGGAGTTGACAATGACTGGAAAGAAAGTTTGTTCTGGGTTTTATTGGCGTGGCAGTAAGAAGGTTAAAGCATTGGCTATAACTCTTGTAAGCTTACTTTTCTCTTCCCTTTTCTATGGTTTCTGCACTGCAAACTTGTGAAATCAGTGTACAGTCAGAGTTATGGCTGTACTTTCATTGCTTGAGTCTTATTCCTCTCACTCACTGATTATCTGTCTGTAATGCTACCCTCCTGGGTATGTATAAAACTGATTGTCGACTGTCTGCAATATATCACCTGGACACAAGAAACATATGAAGCCAACCAATCCATTAACTGTTATACTCCGTAGCACAGGGCCCTATAAATTCACTCCTGCAAGCTGGATTTTTTTTAAAATCTCGTACCGAAAGCAATACTCAATTCATTGTGCGTCCTGCTTTAATTCATGGATAATCTAGACTTCCCTCAACTCTCCATGAATAGCTTGTGTCCCCACCTGCAGTATACACAAGGATGATAAAGGTTTAAACTTTGTGTCAAGATTCTAAAACCTTCTTAAGCAATAGAACTATCATTGGAGGTTATTACTGTTTAGTAAATAACCTCATACCGTACAGACAAATGTCATCTACCAGTACCCTCTAAACCAAGGTTTTAAAGCAATAGAAACCTGTAAAAAAAAGACCTTTATTGTATTCTGAAATCGATGGTCGTTTCAATTTTGTGTTTCTTTTTTCCTTATTACCTCTTTAATCTAAAGACACACCGTGCCCAGTATTTTAGGAAACTTCTGTCCCCTCTACAACTGTGGCAAATAGAAAAATCGGCCTGCCAGTGGTTCTTGTTGAAACCTGAAGATTATGTTCAAACATAATTAGACAGAGGTCCGCATGCAGCTGCCAACACCAGCAGTAAGTCATGAAACCCACAAGCAGTTGACAACTTGAAGCATATATCCGATGTTGTGTTATTTTGTGGTACGGGTTACAAACCATCTACTGTGCTTGCCTCAGCATGCACAAACAATTTTAGCTCAGAAAACAAGGGAACACCCATCTGAAAGGGGTACGATGTACAGCTCTGGCTCATAAAGTTCTTTTTAATATATCTTTTTTTCACAATTCAGCAAATGTATGTGACTTGAACAGATGAACAACAAATTGGGTTATCTAAAAATCTAATCATAGGATTTTGACAGTGATCTACAGTTTGTCTTGTTCATAGTGATTTGTGGAGTAGCCAATAACAGCACTGACAGCGTACCATTTTCTGACGTTACATGGGTCAAGTTTTGGTACGCGTACAATATTCTGACAATATACCACTTTCTGCCTCTACGCTGGTACCATTTTGTTTACAAATTAACCTGTGATAATAAGTCTTGGTTAACACTTAAAATGTATTTACAAAATATCTGAATTATTTATCTTTAGAAAAATAAATATAATACTATTGCTCCAATTACCTATCCCCAATATATTCAGCAATCTAATCTATGTCCTTTACATCAAACAGGCACTGTATACAGATTTTACGTATGCATTTGCTTTCAGCTCACATATACATTCCATTACATCCGGTAAGATTTAACTTGACGTACATTTTCCCAACAGATAAATATTTATGAAGTGCTTTCCGAATTTTCTCCGAGTAAAATTCCATTGGCTCTTCAAACTAAATGGCAGCAGATAATTAATTTAGAATGTCAGTCCTGTAGTGATTCTTCTGGGTGGAGCAGAACAAACAGATTTAACCAGGTCCTTGGGATTCTCATAATTATATGTTCAAGAATGTCTGGATCTTCTAATCTAACCTAACAGTGAAGTGCTATGTTCCCTGTTTACTAAGTGCCAAAGAACACTTTAAAAAGTCATTTTATTCCCCCTTTTGACTTTATTAACATTATCTCTCATACCACATTCTGTTGCGCTTCCTTATATGATAATTCATGGTTATATTAATAGTTCCACTGCAACGCATGGGTTACAAAGTCGGCTATACCAATGAAGAACATGACGAGAAGTTCCAGAAAGAAAAACGCTTATCTGTTTAATTGAATCAACTGCTTATTGCAATTCTTAATTGCATTCCCTTTGCTATTCAGGCAATACAATACCGACTGCTTGATTGAATAAGCTTCAAAATGAACGGGGTACGTACATGCTCACATCAAGTGATCTTCATCGTATATGCATATCCGAAAGAAAGTAAGAAAATGGATTTAAAACCTTGGTTACCGTCTATACAGCACTGTGCAACACTATGTTTGACTACGTTCCTCAATTCTTTTCAACAGCGAAGTACAGCTTTTATATATTTCATAGTACATATCAGGAATGCTGTTTACAGCCCATTTGCACAAAGCTACCCACACATATTGACACACAGATTAGGTATTATTAAATAACCTCAAGTGGATTAAGTGCTGTAAAATCATATTGTAAGGGTACCGGTTCTGTCCCTTAAACCAATCTTAGAAAAATATACATTAGAGAGATTCAAAAGCCCTTTGAGCTCTGGTATATAACCCAAGGTATATAGCACATTACCCAAGGTATAACACATTAGTCTAGGTATATTTTCTGTAAGTTTTAATTCAATAGCAGATGTCGCTGGTAGTTGTTGCGTGCAGAGGTTTTCTTTTGAGTTTTCCGTGTTGATAAATAAAGGGAATTTTAAACAGGTGGATTTAAAAAAAAAAGAAATGAATGTTCAAACAGATGCCAAGAAGAAAAAAAGCAAAGATTTTATCCTATTTGTAGGGATAGGGTAAATGAAGATGAAAGGTGCATTAAGTATAGTTCTACGGTAAAGTTCCTCTACAGCTTCTGTGTACTTTGCTTTTCCACTAGTTGTTAACTTTGAATTACTATCATTACTGTATCAAAGCCGGCTGATATTCTTTCTTGTCCCTTGTGACTAAAACTGACTTATTGTACAGTCCTTACAATAAAAGCAACAGCTATTTTTCAAGTGCTTGGATGCTAAACCCACCTGCTTTCCTGGAACTGAATCAATCGCGCTTGCTTGCTTTTGTCTTGAAGAGCATTTGGTGTAAGTCGGTTTTAATAAGCAGCAGATGCAGCATACTGCAAATTATTAGGCTCTCGGGCTGAACACACAGAACAGTACACAAATTCCCTTCTTCCTTATAATAATATATAATTTTATAATAATTTTAAGTTTGCAGTACATGGATTTTGAAATACATAGTGAAATATTCATGGGGTCGGCCTCATGTTGTGCAAGGTAAGGCATGCAGGCATTGCTGGGGATTCTGGAATCATTTTGTAAGCTACATTTACGTTAAAGTTAAATCAGACTCAGTTTTATGTAAATGAAAAAGTACCATTTGAAAAACTGATTGCAGTGATAAGCCAAACACATTCTCCTCTTGCTGTTTACAAGTGCAGGTGTTGCCCTTCAGGAAAACAGGCTCTGTACCAAAATGGGGGGCAAAGCTGGATTAAGCAGCCAGCCCTGTTCTCTCTGTGCGCGGGTCTATCAAGCCACCCTCACAGTGCCATCATTAACTTGACAAATGTAGGGATGCTCAGTTGGTGTGACAGGTGGCCTTGGCAGTTAGATAGAAATGTGCTAAGCACTTGGAACAAGACCAGCATGCAAAGTCTACCCAACAAGTTTTCTCCAATAGTCTATATCCCCTGTGTAAATACAGCAGAGATCATGCTGGCACATTAGCATTCTGCTGTTCTCTCTGACTGTTCTGCACAGTGTGTGAAGTATAAGATATTATTGCTAACTAAAAAAGGGTAATCTAAACAATAAAAAATAAAGGCAGCCACACCAGTGCACAGGGAGGTATATGGTGTTGATTTTCACCCAGTCTCTGAAGTTGACTCATTACAGGAGTCACCATTAAAAATAAAACTGAGCTGACCATAATCCAGTCACTTAAACGTAAACCCCATTTTATTGGTGTGTCATCGTTTAATTGCAAATACAATGCTAATGCCTTCTAAGTTTTCTGAAAATAAAATAGACACTGCAGATACAAAGACTTTTCACTGTTACTGTCAAAAGAAAAAGTCCCATGTGTGGAAAAGAGAGAGTGCTCAATCACAGCAGGGATTATAAAATAACCAAAAGTACAACCAAGTCCAATTACGATGCAAGAAGTGGCCCCCCTGATCCAAAGGCGATGTCATGTCACATTATGACCCCTGGTTGACGCCTTGCCTACACATTCAAAACCTTAAGAGCACAGGTCAAGCAAGTAATAGTGAGCCGATGTGATGTTTGGGGTGATGTCTCTATGACACATCAGGGGTTGTGATTTGTTGGAGTCCCCCCAAGTTATTACTGCCTAAACTTGGTACAAATAGCAACAATTTTAAATTTCAAGAGGGTTTAATGAGCAGTGTTGGGACTTGAAACCAAAAGTTTTTTCGCAGAATTTGGAAGAGTGGTCCCTAAGGTTCTTACAGCTATACTTACATTTTAGGACCCGCCTCCCCTACAGGGTAAAGGGTTAGGCTGAAGTTCAAATAAAATTCGTCAGTTACCCGTCGTCTGGCAATTTGCCAGAAGTGACTAGGGTGCTCCTAGTATTTTTTGTTTCTGAAAAGCTCTATTCAATACCAGTAGAACGAGGTGCTGCACATGATGGTAGCATCTAAATTGCATCCAGGGTGATTTTTCTGGTCAAGGTCCCTTTCTCACTTTAGTTTGACCTTTGCAAGGTCACAGGTCGAAGGGGACATTTTAAAAAAAAATAATGGCTATCATTTCTGAACTCAACTCTGAAAACCCCCAGGTAAATTTTTCTAGGAAAATCTGAGATGGACGGGCAACGGCACTGGTTGAGTTGGCATGGAATGACCCAAGCAGATATTTCTCAGTACAGTGTAAACACCCTTACCCACATCAAACTGATTCAGGGACACTTTCTAAGATCCTAAAAATACATTTCGCATTGCTTTCGCATTGAGTGTGTGAGACTGGGTAGACTGAAGTCCATGGGATAAGGCACAGCACTGCTCCCTGCTTCCAGGTAACACTGAAATGATGTCTTATCCTAAATGCTCCCTGAAGCATAAATTATGCATCACTGCCAGCACTTAACTGGCAAAGGGTTTGTATAATAAAAGCAGATAATGTTTGAATTTAGAGCACTTTAAATCTTTACTTCCCCGGCACTCCGTTCAGAATATTCTAGCATTTTCGTAAAGCAGAGATGGCATTATAATTTGGGGTTGTGATTTTTAGTCAGTATCCCAGATTACAAATATATACAAACCAGAGAGTGTTGGACCTTTAATGAACAGGTCTCTGCCAGAACCTGCCTTGTTTTGCTAATTATTTCAGTAGCTCCAGTGTTATCATGTCTGATTAGAATTACGCTTCCCTTATATTACCCTTGGCTAAGCTTGGTTAAGCAGAGAACGGGCTGTTTGCTTGTCACTAATGTCTCAGAGGCCATCCTCTTTGGATGAGTGACAGCTTCTCTAATACTGCCGATCATTTCATTTGCATGATGCATCATCATGGTTCCAAATGCAAATGATATCTGCCATGATGCAGGCTCTGCAAAAAAACCAGAGGGATAAAGCTATAATAATGACTGCAGCGTCCGAATATATTGACCCCAAAATGACTTGTACAGTGGCACCACCGGTTCTTTGTATACGACTCCGGAAGTCTGTATGTATAGTTTAGTGCCTTAGCATGCTTTTACTTGACAATATTTACAGATTTCCCACTTGGGCAAAATAAACAAAGGACAAAAAGAAACCTTTCTTTGGATCTTACATACACAACTTATAACAATACCTTATCTATATGGGTACAAACTTTAAATAATCCCCAGCCTTAGTTGTTGTCCTTCTCACTGCTGCTCACTCTCCTCCACAGTCCATTTTAACTGATTGCTTTAACCCCCTCCAGCTGACTCACTCACTCAACTTTTTGCCCACACTATGAAGTGGAATTTGTTTTTGCTTACCCTTACTAAAGATGGAGTGTACAGCTATGGTCAGAGGTTTAGCATCACCAAGAATATTAGGATTGAGACATAATAAAAAATAAAAAGAAAGTATATGAACATAATTTAGATCTCTTATTTAACACCATGTAAATCAAAGATACTACAGTCTACCGGACGCCATAACAGTAGTACAGTATTATTTCATGTTGGATGTAACATTTTTCAATTTATCAGTCTCTGCATTCCCATAGGAACACTCCATCACATCGTATATAAAAGCTGCATCTCCCTCTTAGTTTCAGTCACAACGGGTATGACAGCAGAGGACTGACAGCAGGTGCTTGATTGGCAGGTGTTTCTGTATTGAAAAAAAATCCTCACTTTATTCCGTTCCTAATTGAAGCTCCTAGAAATTATTGAGGACTACTTACATACCTTACGTACCATGCTCATCACATCTATCCTTATTGACAGTGTTATGGCGAGTGTATCACTCAGACTTCAACATCGTTAGTTCTTCTACTGCAAAGTGAATCCTATACTATGAAGCACTAGTGATGCCCAATGGTCTTGGCTGATAACTTCACAAGGACAGTGTTCTGCCCGAGCAGGGGCTGCTGGAGCTGCTTTTGTGTTGGTCATTTGCGAGAAGCCGGTGACAGGGCAGACAGAGAAATCAATGATCTGCTTTGCCACCCGCTGCTTGTTGTGGATAACGAGACCCAGGCTGCACTGCTGACCTTTGCTGCCTGTCTGTGACTGACTGACCTCAGTGGGACTAGCTAAATGGAAATTGCACTGGACAGGAGATCTGAGAAGGTTTTTAGCTAAAAAAAAAAACGGTTGCAAAGGCAACAAAGCACAGCATTTAGTTATTTGAAAAGCCTTGTCTGCTAGATCATTAAAGCTAGTACTGTGAAAAGCTACTGAGATATTAGTGTAAAACATGAGCTTGCCAGAATTTAAACTAGCCATGCTGATGGCTTGTTAACACTGCAAAGCTACTTCAATATACAGTCCCACTACGACTACTACTCCTACCAACACTAATAATAATAATAATAATAATAATAATAATAATAATAATAATAATAATAATAATAATACTGTGAAAACTGCTTAATAGAATCACTGGTTAAGTAACGAGCACAAGCAAATGGGAAACAGGTGATGGGAACCATTCACTGAGTTTGGAAATACTAATATAAATTTTTTTAAAAATAGTGGCTAAACTGTTGTTGTCTGGAAATTAATAACGTGTAGCAAGGTGATGTGAAACAAAACGTGAAATGAAACTACGTGCAAAAATATCAAATTTAGGAATGCCATAGCAAACATATTGACTATACATGTACTGTATTTATTTATTTATTTTTTATAATTGATGCACCTGATCAAAAAAAAAAAAAAAAAAAAAGTATGGTGTTATCATTCCCGCCTTAAATGATTATTGTGGAGTTAAAGATTAAATTATTAAATTATTATTATTTTTTTAAAATATTTGCAATCATATTCTATATGATTTTCATTTACTAATAAAAATTATGGCACTGCCACAGCCTTTAGAGATATGGTGCCTCCTTAAACTTTGATGTATTTCAGATACGTGAATGAATAGTTTTTTAAAACCCTTGGCTAGTACCCTACTTCATAAAAAAATTGTACCCAAACAAACCTATAACACACAGAGAGCAACTTGGTATCAGTACTGCATACAGCTTCACTACCTTGCAAAGTGCACTCGAACATCAATTCAATATTAAGATATGAATTATAATAATTGGTTACTTAATTGGAGTGGGAAACAATTAGTCGCGGGGTCTCGTTGAAGAGGCATAGCACTTGAGAGATGAGGTTAGTTCACAGACAAGCAAATACCACCTCCAATTATACCGACCTAAACTAGTATCACTCCACGCAAAGTGCACACCCATGTGATTATGATATTCCCCAATTACATTACTTAAAAAGCAGAAAGCACAACAGTTGCAATTGGATTAATTTTTAAAAGTGCCCTCATAATTGAGCACCCTAGATAAAGAACAGCTTCAGCTATGATTATTTCTCCTGCTGCCGACTGATCACACACAGCACTCTGTACACAGTCTATTTATTTATTTATTTTTAGTTCCCAATTATTTTACCCCCAATTTTCTCCCCAATTTAAAATGTTTTTTTCCCCTCACCGCAGCAATCCCTCAAGCAGCTCAGGAGAACCGAAGGTTCAGTGGGCATCCTCTGATCCCACCACCGAGCCAGCGTCCTCTTTTTACTCGGGAGCAGATGTTGGCGGTCTCTGGAGGACAAAGGCCAGCCCTGCAGGTGTCCGCCCGAGCTCACTAGGCGTCTGGCTGGTAGGGTCCACTGTAGTGCGATGGAGAAACAGTCCCTGCTAGTTTTGCCTTCCTAACCCGCGGGAGCGCCAGAGCCAATGCAACGCTCCCTCCGGAATCCCCAGCGAAGACTGGCGACTTTGCACAGCCAGGAACCTGCGCTCCCCTGACTGTATGATTCACCCTGGAGACCACATGGCTGTGCTTTTACCGGGCGAGCCATTATATCATCTGTTATCTCAATGCAATATGTTGCCTCGCGTATATTTTACTAACTTTCACATCAAGGAATGACACTTACACGCTTGTAAAATGTTACTGTAACTGGTATAAATCTCCCAAGGTGGCCATTGCAATCTATGATTTAACACGGCTGCACTTTTGTCAACCTTCTTTCTCTTTTTATTATTATTGTTTTTTTCAATCTGCTTTTTTAAAAAGGCAACACAATTTCAAGTGGTTCGACTCTTGCCTGAAGGTGATTAAAAACCTGTTTAAACTTTTATTGAGGCTACAAATTTGCAGTGTGAGTATTAACTAACGAGAGAGAGAGAGAGAGAGAGAGAGAGAGAGAGAGAGAGAGAGAGAGAGAGAGAGAGAGAGAGAATGCCATCTGGTCATCTAAGTTTGAAGCAGAATTAGTTAGCAGTTTTAGCTGAGCCCATTACTCGAGCACGACAGATTTCTCAAAGGCTGTTGCCCCTGAGCACTGCAGGTGGATTCAGAGCAAGTAGGGATGAAACTCAGTAAGGAAACAGCTGGACCGTCATATGGTTTTGAGTAAAAACCTTTATTTAGATAAGCTTTTGAATGCTGATTTTATGTATCAACCTATTAATTTAATTTTACTCCTCTCTTTTTATTAAATGCATTAAACATTTTTTTTCTTTCACTGTATTTTTGTTGCTATTCTTGAGTTCTTGCTTAATAACTTATTTTACTCCTCGCTGTGTGAAAGGCGGTATATAAATAAATAAACTTTAAGTATGACATCATACAAAAAGTCAGACTCCTGTAACATTCATAGCCTTTGAAACTTCAAGGTGGGGGTTATCAATTGCTTGACATTTGATTGTCTTATTACACCATTGAATGAGCTGTTGTGGTGTTAAGTAAAAAATATTGCCCCCTCTGGAATTTTAATAATAAGAGAGTTATTACACATTAATACAAAAAAAATACAAAATAAACAACTGGTTTGACGCAAAAGGAGACCCTCTTGAGAATCAACTACCGAAGTCTGCCATATCTGTGGTGTGAGGGACAGCCCATTTATGCAAAAGTGTGTGCTACATAAGGCAGAGGTTTTCTAGACGTTCTCCCCTGCACAATGATGTTATGGATCACATTTAATGGAGGGCCTCTCAACTGAACGAGAAAGTGGAAGGATTTCAGCTTTTGCATAATGCGCACACACGAAGAGGGAGATGTGGGGTCACGTAGCAGCACTTTTTAAGAGATTTTATTCAAATGCTTTTATTGATCTGTTTTTTTTTCTTCAGTTGTTGCCCCAGATTCTTGCTATTTTGGGGGCTGCAGATTTCCACTCCCCATTACAACTTCCCTTTGGATTTAGAGGCTGGGAATCATTGAGCAAGGATGGTGTCACCCTATGAATTGAAAAAACTTGTGTTGATACTGGTTGCTCATAGTAGCTCATTCCCTGCAGTGCTCTTAAAGAGTAAGCAGCTGGGTTTTTAGAAATACATCATTACACGTCCCCACGTGCTGCTATAACTGTTTAAATAACGTACCTGTCATTTTTCTTTTCACCGTTAACACCCTGACAGCTTTTTACACTTAGAACTTTAAAATCTGTTTCAAAGCTCTTTTCAAAATGCCAGCTCTGGTGCACTGCTAGTGTAAGGATTGTTGCCCACATTGTCAAACAGGTAACACAGCAATAACGATCCATGATGTGGTACGGAACAGAAAAGCCAGAGCACTTGTTTTTTTCCTGCAGTGACTTGGAGACAGATCTCAAACCCCAGTGCACTAGAGCAGACGTTTTGAAGAGCTTTGAAACAGACTTTCAAATTATAAGTGTAAAAAGCTGTAAGGATGTTAACAATGAAAAGAAAAATGGCAGGCGCGTTATTTAAACAGTTGTAGCAACACTTGGGGGCGTATAACGCTAGATTTTTCGGATTCCCGCTACTTTCTCTTTAAGGTTTCTAATCCACCTGACTCTGGATTTGAGACAGCCGAATTGAATCAGTCGATGGACTAGTGATTGTGTAAACTGGCGAGTGTCAAGCATTAGGGCTCATACAATCCTGGGGAACCTAAGGCTTGGTGATCAACAGCCTATGCTATAACTACTGCTATTCTGGTAAAGAAAAAAAAAACTGCACTGAGGAAGCGAAATATGTAAGCCGGGGGAAAAAAAAGCAAATCTTTGAAACTTTTAATTGGATTTGTTTGCCAGTTAAATTAATAAGGCTTTATGTATGCGGCGTAAATGAATGCTTTGAACAAATTAAAACTGTTTCTGTGCTTGGGTGATCACAAACACCCTTTGAATACAGTATAGGGTCAGGGGCTTACAGGATGACTTAACAAGCTATTCATCATAAGAAATTTCCAGACTTTTTTTTTATTAATGGTAAAAAAAAAATAAATAAATAAGAAGCCTGGTTGCTTTGGAACTAAACAATGGTGGAGAAAAGACATTAGTCACTGCTGTGTTGTAGGTAGAGTTTCATAAGTGAATACACTGCGTGTAGTGTGTTTCTTATTGAATAAACAGTTTGGGCGAGAGGACTATGCCGCTAAGCTAACCAGTTCTGGCTGCTAAAACTGTCATACAATAAGAGACACAAAAAATATTATTATAAAGCACAAAAACCAAGACAGAACTCAGAAATTGCTATTAAAGCACACAAAATAATGTGTTAATCTGTTCCCACAGTTCAAGAGCTGCTCTTAACAAAGTACGAGCCAGTGCTATCTAGTGACCAGGGAACTCCCTGTCAAAGCAGCTTAACTGTAGACTTACAATCGGAAAATAACTAATACCAGGGGTTCATTTGTAAAGGCACCAGATCTTATCATTTAGGAAGAGGGATAGCATTTTTGTTTCTAGATCTAATGCACTGACCTTTATTTGCAGTAACTTCCATATATGCTTCCCATTCTCATCTGCTTATGGCTTGCCTGTCAAACAAAAACGGGCAATATTATATTAAGGCGCTGCTTATTAATGTTTTATAAATGTATAATATGTGCTTAATAACTATGTTATAGGGTGTTAATAAAGTATCAGAGATGGTTTATATCCATGCATTTTGTTGTTAAGAATAGGTATGGCAAATGATACGGAAATAACAACAGAGGATCACGCAGAATGCACACAGAGGCAATCTGGTCTGAAATTAAATACTGGGAAAATCTTGATGATGTGTGGCCTTTAGTTTGAGAGCAGCCGTCTGTTAAAAACCACAACAAAGTCAAGGAGCTAAACTGAGCCGAGTGCAGAACGCAATGAAATAATCACTGGCCAATGCATTCTCTGCCCTCAATGCCTGTAACCAGGCAGCTTAATGATGCACTAAATTGCCGTTCGCCTGCACTAAATTGTCCTGCCTCAGTCCTAGGTTGGTATCTGGCTGATCGCGAAGTCGGATGATTATCTTTCTTGATTAAGCAAGAAAGTGAAGTCGCAATCCACAGGGAGGAAGGAGAGCGCTGTGACTCAATCAAATCCTGTACAGACATGATCTTCTGCCTCATCGGGTCGCTACCCTCAATGCTTTTTGGACATGACAATGACAGTCCCTTTTTCCTTCTGCAGCATCTCATGAGGAAAACCACATTGACATCAATGTAAAATGAAATAACTTACATGAAAGCCTGTTCCTTATATTAAATATGAAACGTATGGTATGACAGTGTCTCACATCCCTAGAGACATTGTTTCCTTATGAAACCCTAGCAGTAATCAGAACATAATGGATTCAGAACAAGTATTGCACAGTGGTCCTTATGCAGTAATATAATGCCCCGTTACTGCATTTGATTACAAGGGTGTATTATTTGTTCATACCATTGTAATATTTATTGGTATCAGTGGCCACTTGTCATAAGAGGCTATGGAGGCTAAGCCTACATGTCATTGTCAAAGTAAAAAAAAAGCTTACCTTACGCCATGCTTTCCAAGGTCTACTGTGTTGCTATTGGCTAACATGTAGCCTCAAAATGGGTGGGATTCTGTGTGTATTCCACCTGCAATCACCCTCTGGCTGTCATGTTTTACTGTATTTGTGTGCAAATTTATTAGAACACCCAATTGCTTCTGTAGTTTGTTGTGCATATGAAATCAAACTACTGTAACTGAAAATCTTGGAAAACTGTCAAACTAGGCAAATTAGTGATGGTCTCATTTACTTGATAGGCCACACATGCAATTCATTTAAAACAGTAAATAAAAAAGCCACAAATGGTAGAATACACAAAATGGTCTAACATGTTCACATGAGTGCCTATTGTTTCTAGATCACTGATTACTGACCAGAAATAGAAATTCTCACACCCAGAGGTTTTCGTGCAGGTAGGTATATAAAGCATACAAATGACAAATGTTGCACACTGCTGTACAACTGCTGATGTACCATTTTAACATTCAAGCAGCCCTTGTGAACCATTGTCCTGTCAATAGAGAGCCATAGCATTTCACCTCAGCCATATTGCCGTCAAAGAATTTTGTAAGGGGTACAGAAACATGACTCATTTTATGCTGTGTGACCTGACCTCTGTACAATGCCCTGAGCGTATTGTTAGCACAGGTGCTACCATCTGGCAGTGTTACACTATTGGGCATGGGATGGTTTGGTAGAAGCCAATGTTTTTTGACAGTTTCTTTTGCCCACAGATGGGCCCAGCTTCACCCTAGGGCAAAGATCCATTAAAACTAACAAGCCAGCTCATGTGAGTCAGAACGACAGCTCACTTAGAAGAATCCCTTAAACCACAACTATCGCTTCTGGTCGCTATCACTTCACAGGCTTTCTGTACAAATTAGTGCTCACCAAAGCTGAGGCACAATGGCACCAGTGATGTAATCAAGCCAGAATGCACTGGAACTCCATTCTGATACTTTTTTCTACAGGAATAAACTTAATTATTATTATTATTATTATTTATTTCTTAGCAGACGCCCTTATCCAGGGTGACTTACAATCGTAAGCAAATACATTTCAAGTATCACAGTACAAGTAATAATGCAATTAAGAGCAAGATAAATACAATGACTTTGGTTCAAGCAAGTACAAATGTGACAAAATACGATTCAATAATACAGCAGATAACAGTGTCAGTGATAGTTACATCATGATATAATTAAATACAAAATACTACAGATTAAACACTTGGCAGATTGCAGTACTCTGAAGGACAGGATTAAATGCAGTAAAATAGGAGGCAGATAAGAGCAAGTAAAGTGCATTTAAGGAAGGGTGATAAGTGTCCCAGGGGAAAAACAGAGGAGTTAACTTAAGAAAATTCTTAACTTAAGAATCTTTACTTATTTGTTATGAAAATGCTTCTATCATGCCCGACCGCTGTAATTTTGGTGCATTTCTGTGCAGCAATCAAAATAATCTTTCTGCACCATGCCATTGAATAGGCATGAGGGAAAAAAAATCAGTGTCTGATTCCCTACGTGCCACTTCTGATAGTACTTGCTGGAGTATCCAATAATCAGCACGCATTTTAAATGTTTGCAGAGTCAAGTCACACACGCCGCTTGATTCCTGCACAATTGACTGATTCAGCCAGTCTTCCTTGTGATTCAATGAAGAGAACATTAGGAACCTCTATGACAAACTACAGCACTAAAGTTTAATAAGGCTAACAAAGTTTTTTTTAGTAAAAATGCTGACGAAGAAGACAGCAGAAGTGCATCCTGTAACTGTGGCCATAAACACAGGTTTACAGCTGCTTTATAGTGGAATGAGCAACTGCCCTTGCAACTGGCTTAGTATGGCACTTTGTACCCTAGGGGGTAACATTGTAAATTTGCAGGGAAAAAGCACATGTTAAGATATGATTTGGTTGGAGAGGAATGAGGTGCCGGTGGGCTGGAGTGTGTGTCCATGTTTTTCCCACATCTCAAGGGCAGCGGTAGCAGATATTTTTTTTGCAATGCCCCACCAAAAGGTATCCAAATTTTGTTTTTTAAACCACCCAAGAACTGCACTTAAGATTTAATATATATTACAAAAACATAAATACATGCTACAAATTTATTTAAAATAAATTATTTATTTTTAATCTGTTGAGATCAAATGCTGTAGGTCCAGCAAAACGTATTCAGAATATTGTGTAATATTACATTGCTTAGAATTGTCAGCAGTTACAATCTTTAAAAAATAAATGTAAAAACAATTCTAATTGTATTGCTACAGTTCTTACATTGGTGACTATTGCTTATTATTGCTTTCACAGTGATCAGGGAAGCTAACACAGAGATATCTGCTGCCCTTTGGGCAAAGGATTCAGATCACTAACCATCTGCGTGCTTTGGAAATGAAGTGCAAACGAGAACACCATGTGCCAGCACTCGAAATAGATAAGGTGTCCTCGGTTATGGGGGAATATTCTGAAAACACCTCACTACAGTTCCGGAACCCCACTTGACTTTCAAAGACACACTTGATAATTCATACAAGAGTGATGAGATCTCAGTTTTATCTATCTGTTTATGGAGTGACTTTTTTAATAGTTTTAGTATCTTTATAGACCTTTTGTTTCACGGATCCTAATTAGCACAAATCTTTACAATAATGGCCGCAAATTCCTAATGAATTTCAGCTGAATACCACAGGATAAAAGCCTGCATATCTTATGCACTTCTTTGAGTTCTGAAGTAATTAATTTTGAATTCAGCCCCTGTCAATTCATGCGGATTTAATTACCCTGTATACATTCCATGTTCCTTTGTTATAAATAATGTTGATCCCATGTATAAGACATGAATTCATGCATGAATTAACACTCCTCGCAATCTGTTCATTCATGCGTTGTGAATGCTTTACTTTTCAACAGCTGCCATATTTCTGATTGGAAGATATCCACACTACAGTTTGACGGCACTGGTATGGACTGAGAAATTCATTTGCACCAGGCGGGATCTTTGGTCATTTTTGAAAGTTTGATTTCAGGACAATGTTTTTAACATGACAGATTATTAACCACTGTGTTTGCATAAAACCAAAACTGTCATGAGGTGGGTGCTGAGCACCCATTTATTATATCCCATGAGCGCTTGAGCCCAGGAGCACCCATGGAGTCTGTGCATATTCTTTGATAAGAGTCACCACAAAGTAATTGGATTGATGTTAATGCAGGTGCATGGGGTTGCGTTTACAAAAACACATATTCCAGCTCATTGCTCACTGATAAAATTAGCATGCAAATAACCAAGGTTTACAGTAACTAACACAACATGAAGCAGTATCGTTTCGGCAAATAGGATTTCACAAAAGAAAGGGGAACTCTTCTTTTAATGGAAAGTAACAAGCTCCAGCAAGAAACATGTGTTCCTTCTGATATCTTTATCGAAGACGTCCTTTTGTAAATTAAGACTCGGTTTTGTATTCTGAGCTTCTGAACACATTAAAAGACAGGCGAGGAGATATTTATGAGCCTCTGTTTTCAGGCTGTTTTCATCTCTGCAAAAAGCTTTTTTTTTGTTTACGAAAGCAAGCAGTGTGACAGCGGCAATTCATGAAGTTAAAACAAATGAAAGCATAATCTCCTGGGTAAAGCATCCGCCACGGAGTTTGGAAAAAGAAATTGTGATGCCTTGTAAGTGAGTGATAACAAAGGCTTTACTCACAGTATAAACATGCAATCCTCTCTTTTGTGTGCTGGTGGATTGCTTATTTAACTTCAATGCTTGCATCAAGGGGGGAGATTCTTCTTTGATCTCTTTCATCCACTCTATTGTCTTCCTGTGACACACAAAGTTGCACACACAGTAAGTTTGCTGGGGATTCCATAGAGAGTGTTCCATTGGCTCTGACACGTTAGGGAGGCAAAATCTCCCAACACCTGCAGGGCTGGCCTTTGTCCTCCAGCGGTCCATATCTGGCAGACTTCAACTCGGGATCACGTAGGTGTGCAAAAAAAGATTTTGGCGGTGGGATTGGCGAACACCCTCTGAAGTTCAGTTCTCCTGAGCTGTTGTGGGGACTGCTGTGGTTGTAAAGGGCAGTGTTTTGTGATGCTCTGCTGTTATAGATTGTGTGCTGTCCCCTAGCACTGAGATGAGGTTACAAGCTATAAAACCATGAATGCAGGCAAGCCCAGCTCTTTTGCATTGTGGTTACGACACTCGATTGCGGTGCACAGGGTTGCAGGCTCTTGCTCAGCCTCAGCCCTGTTACATTGGTGAAGGAACATACATGGACATTGTAAACTGGGGAGAAAAACAGAAGTAGCAAATATACCAAAATTGTCTTGCAGCAAATATAAAGATCTATGAAAGGTTATCATTCTTTTATATGGTTTACCACAGCTGTATTGCTGGGTTAAGTCATTTCAAACATCACAGAACATACACCTCGGAGGTGTTGCTTCAGATAACTATTACAAGGCCTAATCTTTGTAGTTTCCTACAGTTCCTGACAGATCATCTTTTTGCTGTACCTGACACTCAGCAAACAGATGGTCTTCCACTCACTTATGCTCAGAAACCCTGCGATGGAGCACGAATCCTGCCAGTTGCACAATGTCATGTAGTTTCTGGCTCCTCTCTGTTTTGGCATTTAATGCTTCTGTTGAGGTGTCTTTTCAACCATAGAAATCCTCTTCTTTTTTCCTGAGCTGGAATAGCTGTTACCTCCAACTCTCATTGCCCAAGATGTTTAGGGAATAGGAGCTCTGGAGTCATGTCTTTTTGTGCTTCGACGAGGGCAAAATTAACCATCTGCTCGGCATTCAATTTTCTGAGAAGGTTCGGTCTCCAATAGAGTCCCCCTAGTGGTAGACAGCAAAACCTTTCCCCTCAGGTGACAAACACAAGGCATGTGTCATGTATCAGAAAGCTGCTGCTTCTAGCTGCAATTCTAAATGAATACAAAATCCTAGATGGAAAATTTCAGCACCAGAGACAGCTCCTAGTTCAATAGGGAATTTGCTCATTATAAAATTAAGGGACATGCTTGCAGATCTATTTGTCCTACATGTCTGTCATTACAACGTAGTCATCTTAATCCATGTGTGCCATTGTCCTCATTTGAGGATAGACTGCTTTGTAATTGTTTTGGAGCATAAAAATGCATCAGAAAAGGGTTAGGGAGATTAGGGTTAGGGCTAGGGTTATATCATGCAAAAAATGTACACATTAAGCACATTGTAACTATGCATAATAACATTGCAATTATGTGGAAGTACACATGAATTTACTAAGTAACTACTATGTAAAGACACAGTAATTAGAGACACAATGTAAAGTGTTACCTGAGTTATTCAGGAACTATGTGACAGTGATACCCTGGCTGTATCAGCCAATGTTTTAATGCAATTGCATTCAAAGGTGATCTACCATAAGACAGAGCTTACATTTTTAATGCCATGAACGAAATCAGCAATTTAAATAATCACTATAATAAAATATTCAAATTCATCTGTAATCCACAATTGTATTTGAATGTTTAATTAAACTTTAAATTAATCATACCCCCCCCCCTCCCAACACATCAGCGTGACCCAGTAACCATCATCTGGTTCAGAATACACTGTGTATATGCCTGGGGGAAATCTAAATAAATATATCATGATTTAAGGACAAACACCATGAATATGAATTAAACATAATTAATATCAACTTTGCACATCTATAATTCAAATACATAACTACTGGAAGAAATACATAGCAGCTGTGGGAGATTGAAAAAAAAAATGACAAGTCAATCTGACAACTCAAACTCCAAGGAGCATGTTGGATTAAACATGAACCTCCTCATAATAACTATCACATTAATAAATTGGCTTCAAAATTAGGATCTAAATTAAGTTTGCCTTTTAGCAATAAGAAGGTTTTTTTTTTCTCAGTCTAGCAGACCAAAGATAATGACTGCTTATATTCCTCCTATTCCAGATTATGGTCACTATATCTACCGGTTTGCTTCCAAGCAGTCTTTACACAAATTGGATGTAATATATAATTCATGCTGCAGATTTGTTCAAGATTGTCCCTCTTTGACAAACCATTGATTTTTTTTATTCTTAACAGAAACACTGCTACGTGCCGACGAAGAATCTCCCACAAACTATACATTTTTCCAGAAGACATGCCTTGTGGGGCAGGGTGGGGCACTGGTTTTCATTCACTGCTCTTATTATAATGTTTCACAAAATATTACCAAATGCTATTCCTCTTTTGAATCATTAGTATTAACCTAAAGTTTAAAAGGTTCACTGGTGATTACTGTAATTATTTACCAGCCACCAACCTACCTTTTCTCACAGAATTTGCTGATTTCCTCGCTATGCTCTCTGCTAAACATAATAGAGTGATTATACTTTTAATCTACATGTTAATAGCAACTCTGATCCAAAGTCAGTGGAAGTCTTCTAGGTTCCCTAGATTTTGTTCAGCATGTTGCAGGACCTTCTCACAATCGTGGCTACTTTAAACCCACTCAGTGTTAGATCCAACATCTCCGATCATCTTGCTACCCTTTCTGAGATCAATCGACCTCTACCCACCCACACTGCTTTGCTGCGTACTGTTAAAAAAACAGGATATATATTCTTCAACTGCACCAGAGCTGGCCCATATGCTACAGCTACGAACACGCAGTCAACTGATGGGGTAGTAGACATTTATAATAACCTTCTGTCAAGGGTCTTTGATAAAATGGCCCCAGTAAAAACTAGAAAAATCTTCCTAAAGCATACCTCACCTTGGGTAAATCCAGATTTATGCCATTAACTGGAATGCAGGTGGAGTAATAACAAATTGGTATGTATGCTATGAAATAACAAATTGCATTTACACTATGAATTGTGGACTACAGTGCCACCTTATATTAGAAGTGCTACATAAGTTGATGACTTAAAGTCAAAATTGAAAACTTACTTTTTTAGATTAGCTTTTTTTAAACTGAATTTTAAACCATGCTTCTCGTTAATCTCTATACAAATGCTTTATATTTTTTATTTTTTTCCTTTTTTTATATTAGCCTTTTTAAACTGAATTCTAAACTTTTTCTTTCATTTCTATACACATGAATTGTATTTAGATTTTCTGCTGTTTTGTCCTGTACAGAGCTTCAATATACTTTTTGTATGAAAGGTGCTGTATAAATAAAGTATCGATTGATTGATTGTCATATGCATATAAGGCTAGGCTGGCTTTCATTCACAAATTGTAGGCTTTTTCAGGTTCTTAAAGGTTTGGTACCTCCTTATCTGAATGTTCTGGTGGAAATGATTAACACTGGCTCTAGTTTACGCTCTCACGATTCTCTTAGTTTGGCATTCAAGCTGGCACACGTTTGGGAGAACTATCTTTCAGCTCCCAAAAACGTTTGGAACTCTTACTTATATTAGAAAGAGTGCGAAGAAGAGCAACCAGAATTATCCCGGGTTTAAAAGGCATGTCATATGTAGACAGGCTAAAAGAATTGAATCTATTCAGTCTTGAACAAAGAAGACTATGAGGCGATCTGATTCAAACATTCAAAATCCTAAAAGGTATAGACAATGTCGACCCAGGGGACTTCTTTGACCTGAAAAAAGAAACAAGGACCAGGGGTCACAAATGGAGATTAGATAAAGGGGCATTCAGAACAGAAAATAGGAGGCACTTTTTTACATAGAGAATTGTGAGGGTCTGGAACAACTCTCCAGTAATGTAGTTGAAGCTGACACCCTGGGATCCTTCAAGAAGCTGCTTGATGAGATTCTGGGATCAATAAGCTACTAACAACCAAACGAGCAAGATGGGCTGAATGGCCTCCTCTCGTTTGTAAACTTTCTTATGTTCTTATGTTCTTATGAAGATGGGATTTGACAATCTCTCCTTTTCAGTTTGGGAATTGCTTAGAGCCTCTTGCTGTTGGTTTTCTTTTAGTCCACATTAACATATAGATGTATCTTATTTATGTTTTTTTGTAGGCTGCTGACTAAGTTTGAACCACATGTTTATTTATTGTGTTGTTTGTATTTGTAATTGTTTTATTGTCTAACAGGACCCCCTAGTAAATCAGGCCTTGGTCTCAATGGGCAAATCTTCTGTATAAATAAATACATTTAAATAATTCTTAAGTAAAAATTCATTGAAATTATAACTATGGTCTATAACTGAATAATCCCTAGGAATTAAGAACGGTTTTAAATCTTAACCTCAGTATTCAAATTCTCTCAGCTGGCCTGTCACTGAAAAGCCAGGCCCATCTTTCTACACCTCTGCTAATCTTATTTTATATATCATATTATTTCATATTTTTATCTATTTCCACGCATACAAAGGTTACCGTGACTAAAAAATGCTGTCCCTTTTTTTAAAAATCAATTTAAATTTTTTTTTTTTATTCAGTTGTCTTTATAAAACTGGCAAACCTTTGTAGGAAGCAATGCTGTTTTGGAGCATGAAAATAGAATCATAGAGTCTGCTGCTAATCATTTTTATTAAGATTCAGCGAGAAGACTGGTGTGTGCCCATAAGCAACGGTGCTGATGTGACTAATATACATCAATTGCAATTTAAGGATCAGAAAGCAGTTGTGGGAATTTGCCCAGATTGTTTTTAAATGATGTGCTTCAAGCTGGCAATTATGACAGGAAAGGAGGGCGGGTCAGGTGGGGCAAATGATAAAAAAAACAACAAAACAAAAAAAAACAGCTGAACAAAACAGGGAGACACACAAATATCTATGGAATATAGTTTTCTACCCGTTGGCAGTGATTTCAGAAACAAATTGAATGTCATTTTTTTCAGTAACGAATACAAACTGGAGGGGACTATAGCCTCGGCAAAATTATTGGAAATGATACAATGCTTAAGTAATCTCTCTCAGCATAGACACCCAGCTTTCTCATTTCGGACTAAAATGAGAACAAATGCATGAACAAAACGTTTGACGAATTATGCACAGTTACAAGCGGGATATCAGTTTTAATGATTCACCTTCAGTGCTAGTCAATGAAATAGTATAAACAGAAACATATTTTCAAAATGGAGAACAAAAAAATACAAAGTAACAGTTTACAAGAATATTTATCATTCTAATTTATTAACAGTGCTTTAATTGGCACATTAAGTACATTGTAACTATGCATAATAACATTGTAACTGTATGTAATTACACATGTATTTACTATGTAACTACTACGTAAATACACAGTAATTAGAGACACTTAATGCAAAGTGTTAGTGTGGAGTCTATGCTATGCAGAATCAAGGTGTGGCACAACCTGATATTAGTCCTAATAAAGTGGGTCAAAAATGTGTGTACAAGAGAATAAATGATCAAAAGCTGTCCTCAAGTATTTTTCCCAGTGTCTTCTGTCGAACAGTTGTCTTATACAGTTTTATTTTCCTTATCGCACATGTAATAGGAGTCTTTGAAACTTTTCCACAAGAATAAAAAGTGAAGCATTTTGAAATGCTTTATTTATAAGGTACTTTAACTAGTATCAATCTGCGATTAAACCCATTAAGTTGTCTCTTTCTAATTAAACATATTGTATAATCAATGAAGACCATAAAGGGAACTATTTCAAGCACTTTCAGTAAAGCAGTAAATTACCACAAAGTAGGCTTAGATTTAAAAATATCTACTTTCAAATAAGTCAAAATGGTCATCAATTATTAGGCAGATGATCGACATTAAAAAAAAAAAAAAGTTACAGTTCAATAAAGTGAGTTTGGTAACACTAGTTTAGGGATCCGTTATAAGTGGTTAAGGCAAATAACCAATAGCAAAAAAAAAGAGAATGAGGATGTTTTTTTGGCCTCAATAGAGAGGTCTCCCTTCTTTTCAATCACCTAAACATCCCTTGTAACGAAGAACTGCAGGACAGATCCGAGCATATAATGTCTTCCAAGTGCTTGTACATCACCTACAACAAAGTCAATCACATCAAAAAATCAGGTCCCGTTACCTCAGTCCTGCAAATGCGTGTTTTATCCTTTGACTTGAGGGTTACCAACTGTTTTCTAAAAAGCACAGGAGATAAAAGGACTTGCTATATATATATATTTTCTCTGTGAGCAGATGATTCTCAAGCCATTTATTCAACCACCTACTACGCTCTCCTGTTGTAACGCAAGCTGGCTCATCAAAACCCTAACGGAAAAAAGACATTTTCAAGCAGCTAACCCTTAATAAGTCTCAATCGTACGATGAGATACATTTCCAAAGTCATAACAATAATTGGCTCAAGCGTGACTTTTTCCATTGCGCTGTAATTATTTTTAATGAAATTGGTCATGATGCAAAGTAAGCCATAAAATGTAATACAATGTACAGTAAATGCGGCATTTGGATTTTAAAAGTGACTTTAAAGCACCAGGACATTAAAATGAACATAAAAGCATTGCTATTAAGACTTTAACTCTATAGAGCTGCTTAAACATTTCAAAGCCAAAGTGTGAAACTGAACAGTATCTAAATGATCCTGGTTTTAGGTACAGATTTTTTAAAAATTACATTCCTGTAAAAAGAGATGCAGCACATTGGAACTATCTTGCACCCCGAATCAGTGGGCAACTTAAGCAACACAACCGTGATTGAAGGGTCTTACTGTCTAGTAGACCACGTCAGGAAGGTATCATACAGACAAAGTTAACTAGCAAATGAATGTCCAGTATGTAAGATTTTATTGCCATTACAAAATATAACAGATGTTCCCAATATGTTTTTTTGGCATACATACAGAGCCATGCAGAGTGGAAGACAGACCCTACGTAGTTAATATTATATTTGTATTCATAAATGTTCATCATTTTCTAAATGAAAACGCTTTATATTCTAAGTACTGTACAGTAATATTGGCAGAAGCTGTCCCTGAAGAATTGGTCATAGATTACAGCGATGAAGCCTAGCTTGCTGGGTATTAAGATGAAACAATTGGATTTTACTTCAAATTAGAAACCTTCTGTCTCAAGACCAAAACCAGTTGGTTCATTAATTGGTAATTGTATTCAGCACTGGAGGAGTGGGGAGGAGAGGGGAAGGGGATGGAAGGGAGGGTGGGGTGGTTAGAGCCTTTGAGTTACAGAAGAATGGTAGGCATTAATGCATCATTTATTTTTTGTTGAACCAGTTTAGTAAGCAAGGGGACTATTCATTACCTTGAGAGTTATCGTTAGGCCAGTTTGCATGTTGGTTTTTTTCACGTGAATTGTCAATGCGCATGAAACTTGTCAGGGAAAGCTTGTGAAAATGTCCCAAAAAACGGTCTCAGTATTTTACAGTGGAAGTCTCAATTTCTCTTGAGATTCCAGGAAATGCTTGTGAAATCAACGCCCACTTACACCTGTAAACAAGAGTTTCCATCCTCCACTTACGTCTGTTGGAGCAATGAAGAGACTCTGTGTTAATATCCATATGATGAGACAGCTTGATACAATGCACAACACAAACATTGTTTAACCCAATCTCAAAATAAAATGTGGTGTGGAATTTTTGCGACTTATTTCTTGGGAATCAACAGTACTACTCAATATTCCAATATTTTATATAGCAGAAGCAGTCATACAAGTACAGCACAAATGAGCATACTATATTTAGTAAATAAAAATAAAGGTATCCGTGCATCTCTAATAGCAGGGCCCTCTTCATATCGCTGTTGTACAATTCTTGCTGGAGGTTGAGGTAGCTGTTCCTCTGCTTGCCTGAGCACCTCCTTACGGTCCTGGCACAGATTGAGCAGGATACAGGATCATTTTGGGAACAAACTTGTGGTTCACTTCAGTCTGCCCCCTCCCTTTCACCATATAACTGATTATATATATATATATATATATATATATATATATATATATATATATATATATATATATGGTTCAACAAAAAATAAATGATGCATTAATGTCTACCATTCTTCTGTAACTCAAAGGCTCTAAACACCCCACCCTCCCTTCCATTCCCTTCCCTTCCCCTCTCCTCCCCACTCCTCCAGTGCTGAATACAATTACCAATTAATGTAGTTATGATCTGAAATAAATACATCCAATGTTTAACTTTTACATTATGATTGTGTTATTATATACAGTTATGTTAACTGCTTCAGAATCACTACAGCTCAATGAATTGAAGAAAAATAAATACATATTTTTTCAGTTATGTTAACTGCTTCAGAATCACTACAGCTCAATGAATTGAAGAAAAATAAATACATATTTTTTTTTCAATCTGGATATATGGTAGCTCTATGCATACTGCACATAAACTTAAGACAGCACGTTGCAATTATCTCAGTTTACTAGGTGGTTAAAAAAAATCTATGAACAAAAGTAAGTAACAAAAATATATCATGTATTTATATCATATATATATATATATATATATATATATATATATATATATATATATATATATCAGCACAACAGCAGGGGGACCAGTGATACTGCTGCAAATAAGACATATTTTAAAACCATGGTAATGACTTCTTGAAAGCATCAGGCAAACAACATTAATTCTCCCACCCAATGCAGTCCCTTGTAGAAGTGTGATAGGGCTGCTGTTTTTGGGGGGTTTCATTATTTTGAGCTATTTTTGAGATACCCCCAAATCAGATTTTTTTAACAAGGCATTTGCATTTTATATACACTCTATGGAACTCCCTACCGAGGCACATTAGAAGCACCCACTCTCTTCCCCTTTTTAAAACACATATAAAAACATTTTTGTTTGATCAGGTCTTTAGTTAAAATTCTTATTGTAGTATATTGTTTTTTTCTCTGTTTTTGTTATTTTATTGCGGATTTTGTAGAGTTTTTTGCTTTTTCCTTTGCTGACTATATACAGCGCCCAGTGATGCTCCCCGTGTATATGGTGCGCTGTATTAAATATAAATTTGATTGAAATTGATTGATTGATACACTGTATGAAATTATTGTTTTCGGTTACTTTCCAAAATGCTTGGCCGATTTATTTTCTTTAACAATAAGTATAGTAACTTGACAGTACTTGCTATGATTGAAATTATACTTCCAATTGAGACTGAAAGGTCAACAATGTACTTCAATAACATGTGACCTTTAAACTCAATTGACAACATTTTTTTTCTTTTGACATGACCATTGCTTAAGATGAAAGCCTTACATGAAGGTCCATTTCATGACCTTTTGACCCAGGGTAAGTGGGCAAACCTGCTGAAGCCCATACACTAAACAAGACAGAAGGGTCAACTCTCATTAACCTGTAAACTTTAAACTGGCTGTTATTATTATTATTATTATTATTATTATTATTATTAATCATTTAGCAGACACTTTTATCCAAAGCGACTTACAGAGACTAGGGTGTGTGCTATGCATCAACAACCGCTGCTGAGGAATCACTTACAAAAGGACCTTGGTTTTATGTCTCATCCTAAGGACGAAACACAAGGAGGTTAAGTGACTTGCTCAGGGTCACACACAGCAAGTCAGTGGCTGAGCCATGATTTGAACCGGGAACCTCCTAGTATCAAACCCCTTTTTTTTAACCACTGGACCACCAAGCCTTCATGTTATGCATTTGGTGTTTTTCATGCTACCAAAAAAATACAGACTAAATACTTTAGCTGCTGTTGCCTGCAAAGACTACATCATTTGTTATCGTGCCAGCTGCAGGTACTTTCAGTCATATTTCATTTGTTTTAGCTAATAAAAAGACTCTGTAGTGTATTTGAAAGACCCAAAAATGCACTGTAAATTTGGCACACTAATTTAAAGCCTTTATGACAGCTCCAACAAACAAATCATTGTAAATTAAAAAAAAAAAAGCCTGCGGTTGTTAAGGAAATTCAAAATGAATATTCGTTATGTCGAGGATCTTTAAGTTTCATTTCATTTTTTATACCATTTTGCTGTTGAAGATTTATATATATATATATATATATATATATATATATATATATATACAAAAAGTACACAATTGTAT
The DNA here is from genome assembly GCA_030684275.1 of Acipenser oxyrinchus oxyrinchus. Lineage (NCBI taxonomy): Eukaryota > Metazoa > Chordata > Actinopteri > Acipenseriformes > Acipenseridae > Acipenser > Acipenser oxyrinchus. The sequence goes on along the minus strand of CM060281.1, from coordinate 2,549,193 downwards.
CAGAAAAGGGTTAGGGTTAGATTTAAAGTTTGGGTTAGTGGGGTTAGGGTTAGTTTTGTGGTAAGAGTTAAGTTTAGCATTAGGGTTATATCATGCTAAAAGATTTACACATTAAGTACATTGTAACTATGCATAATAATTTTGAAATTATGTGTAAGCACACATTTATTTACATAGTAACTACCATGTAAATACACAGTAATTTGAGGCACTTGATGTAAAGTGGTATCTAAATTACAAACCTATCCTAGACAAGGTGCAACAAAACACATTACAAATGCAATACAATAGTTGGTGTCTGAGTTATTGAGTTTAATCAGGTGTTTGTGTGTATATCAAGCCAAAGAAGCAGAATAGCCCAAGGCTTCAGGGAAACAGAGCACTTTAAGAGTGGCTGAGAAAGGTGAAATCCACAGAGCAGTAAGGCAGTCCAGGCTTATTAATCTGTCTCGCAGGCAAATCCAGCAGATCACAAATCCAGCAGAGACTGTGTGAATGGCCTTTGGGAGAGGTTAAGGTTGGGCAATATTATATCAACTAGCAGTTCTGATAAGATATTGTGAGTCGAGGTGGATATGAAACACCTGATTCATCCAGGCTGCTTTTACTGTTGGAAAATAAAAATAAAAACATATATATATATATACGTATATATGTTTTAAACCGGGAACAAACCAATAATAATAAATACAACAATCTGAGGGTTCTGTCTCCATGGGGCGAGCCTTCCCTGGACTGGAGGGACCCTCATTTCACATATACAGCATTAGCCCTCTGTTTTGAAGAAAACCTGCAAAAGTTTCTGGAGGCAAATTCTCTGAATTATATGCATGCAGGGCCACCTAGGTCATTTCACCGGAGGGCTGAGCTGCATTCAGACCATCGCCTCTTGATATATAAAAGGCCAGCGTATAAGCCCAATGCGCTACCTAGCCGTATTAAATTTTGGTTCGGTGAGGTGTTTTGTTTTGTAGACACAGCACTCGCGTCTTTGACAACCCTGCCACATGAATGCAGTAACACACAATCACTCAAAACCTATTTTTGTCCTCTGGAAAATCAATTAGTTCTATTAGGCCCAGTTTGCAGCTGCGAGAGGAATACAGGAGCAGAAAAACAGAAACAAGCTCTGCAGAGCTGGAGCCTGCAATCAGAATTGACATGGAAGAACAGAGCAGGGGTTACCAAGTAAATCCTGGATGGTACCTGAAAAATCTGCTAATTTCCAGACCTTAATTATTAATCTGCAGCCACAGAACGGGTATAGCATCTCAACCAACAAGCTGTATGGCTCCTAATGGAATCCTACTATCAATCAATCATTCTTTATTTTATATAGCGCCTTTCATAGTGGACCACCATCACAAAGCGCTTTACTAAAAAGTCTCCTGCATTCTACCATTTGTGGCTGTGTGTTCCTTTTCTCTTACTGTTTGAAATTAATTGCACATGTGGCCTATTAAGTATTCAGTTACATTAGACAATCACTAATTTGCCTATTTTGACAATTTCCAAAGATTTTCAGTTACAGTGGTTTGATTCACATGCACAAAAAACAGAACCAATGGGGTGTTGTAATACATCTGCACACTACTGTATATTTAATTGATCTAAATAGTGCTGGATCTAGACAATTGATATAGGGCTATCTGTGACGTTTTATGAAAAAACAAACACAGGGGAGCATGCATTTTCCATGCTCCCCTGTGTTAACAGCATGCTGTCATAAAGCCTTGATATACTGTGCTGTTTGATCAGGCTTCCATATGATTGCCCCCCCCCCCATATCTATCAGGCTTTCTTTTATCATGGTACACAGCAGGTACTTCAAGCCAAACCTTCAGTGAAATCGTGTCTGCTAAAGACCCCATGGCGATTGTAAAGACAGAAAAGGTCAGTGAAGTAAATGCTGTGTTTCCCTATTAAATGTGAAGCTCAGTGAGGCGAAGTATAAATAACCTGCTTACATAATACATGCCTGTAATTTGTGGCCATTCAAACTGCACCAGTATTGATTGCCCTAAAAAGAAAATAGCTGATTTATGACTCACTGCCTTGGTTTCCAAGTCATGTGGGATGTATTTTTGGAGTTACAGTTCAGTATGTGTTTTATATATTGAGAGATAATTTATTACAAAGGTGCTTATCTAGTCACTCCATTTTGTGCATGGTATGCATGGCATTATTACAGCAATCAGTTCGCACAGTCTGAACCTGCACTATTTATTTAAAAAAAAAATGAGGCACCGTACATATGTAACGGGCAGTGTTATGTGATGCATTGCCATTACGGATTCTGTCCTGTCCCGTCAGTGAGATAAGATGAGGTTAGAAGCTCTAGAACCATGACTTATTATTATTACTATTAGTTCATTTAGCAGACGCCTTTATCCAAGGCAACTTACAGAGACTAAGGTGTGTGAACTATGCATCAGCTGCAGAGTCACTTACAACAAGGTCTCACCTTAAAGACAGAGCACAAGGAGGTTAAGTGAGTTGCTCAGGGTCACACAGTGAGTGAGCCGGGATTTGAACTGGGGACCTCCTGGTTACAAGCCCTTTTCTTTAACCTCCGGAGCACACAGCCTCCAGCCTCATGAATGCAAAAGATCCCGGTTCTTTTGCATTGCGGTTAAGATGCTCCCTTGTGGTGTGCCGGGTCGCTGGTTCACACCCAGCCTTTAACCTGTTACACCATTGGTCTCAAAGGAGAAATTACATTAAAAAATGTCTTTGCCTTACATATACTGATCCATGCATATACTCTAAGAAACCATTCATAAACTTGAATAGCTTTTATAACTATTCTTGAATCAGACTAGAACAGGTTTTAACGTCTTTATCACAGTTGGTGCCATTTCATTAGCTGCTTCATATCTAGTTTTACTTACATCAGATTTGGAATGTTGATACATTGGCTTGTTCTAATTCTACTCTGTTTTTCTTTGGGTGAAATATCAAATTAGGCCTGACCAAAATGAACGCAACATTTCACTTAATTTGGAGTCCCAAACGCTTCGGTATTTGACAGGGAAAAAATGCATAAATAATTTCTAACTCAGCAGCTAATCCTCTTGATCACACTTGTGTTCTGAGCTTGGAGATATTTTAATATTCCTCACAGTTCTCACATCCCAGACTTGTTTTTTTTAAAAAATTTGTTCAGGGATTACAGGAGTAGGAAGCAAGCAAATTATTTTACCAGCAATTCACGATACGTTCTTATTGCTAGATAAGCCAGTTCTTGGGACGCTGTTTATTCACGGCTAATTTTACACATTAGAAATACCCTACAGCTGTCATTGTGGAAGCCTGGGTTTGATGTAGGGCACGATTACTTGATACATTTTGGCACAACAGGGAAAACTCTCTCAAAAGTAGAGGATTTTTATGGCACTGAATGGCAGGCAGGGGGTGTTCAGGTCAGGGTTGAGGAACTCTGTTGTTTACAAACCTACTTGGGGATGCTTTCATGACACATGTCTGCAATCACCTTGTCTGATTAGAGCTGCTGCTTCTGTCACCTTTCAAGAGCTTTAACAATATAAAAGGAAAATGATGTGGCATTTATTTCTGGCAACCCTGCAGGTAAGTATACAGGTCTAAGAAAAATAAATCTAAAACACTGCTAAATGTTTTTATTTTATTTTTTTTATTGTCAATATAAGACACTGAGGTCATTTTTTTATTTTTATGAAAACTATAAACCTGATTAATAGACGAAAAAATACAGTAAAATCTTTATGTTATGGCCAAAAGTTTTGCATCACTTAGAATTTTAGGATAGAGACATCATTAAAAAAACTAAAAAATATATATATGAACATAATTTAGATCTTTTGTTTAACATCATGTACAAAGAAACTACTAAATAACATTGCAAAAGTCTCCCGAAGCCCACAGTATTTCATGTTAGATTTCAAAATGTCACATTTTCAAATTTGTGTCACTTTTTCATTAACTACTATTAAAGACCACAAAGCAGTATGTAATTCAATATGTTAATGTAACATTATTCAGCAGGTTTCATTCGATATTTCATAGGGTGATGCAAAACGTTTGGCCACAGTTGTAGTAATGGAGTTTAAGGTCACCCACTGCTATTGACCCTACTTCTTTCTATTACTCCACAGGAGTACTAAGTAGTGCTGAAAAAGTCCAAAAAGTTTTTTTCAATAATTTTATCCAAGGAGCTATTTCACAACTTGTCCTTCCAGAATTCAATGAAATTTTTGGGACCCAGGATCAGCGAGATAAGCAGTCCATCTGGTTGCATTGTTAATTATGTAAGTTGTGAGAGATGTTTGCCATGGTGACTGATAAACAGATTCAGTTTTATGGTAGGTCTACAGAGGAGACTGCCTGAAGCAATGCTTTGCTTTACATTCTCTGTGTTTCATCTCTCAATACATGGGTGTCCAACTTTGCCCCACTTGAAATATTTTTCTTGCTTCTTAAACAACAAACAAACCTGTTTGTTTCTCTGTTCCGTTCCAAACGAGAAAGGTCACCCCTGTTTTTTTTAAAATTTTGATTTATTCTGTGTTTTCAGTACCTCCAGTGGAAGACTTTCTTGTATGCCTGCCAAAAAAACACATCTTGCCCCATATTTGGTCAGAATTTCAAATCTTAAACGGGCAGGCTGACAAAACAAAATCTCTAATTGATGCAGGGTGTATGGCTGGCATGGCAGACTTGTCAATGATATAAATAAACCACTCGCTTCTTTGGTATGAAAGGCATGCATCGGCAAACACACTTTTTTTTTACCTTTTTAGCTAATTTCAGAATGCAACAACATGTTGTTTTTCTACAAAGCTGAGACACATTGTAACTGACAAGTTTTCCTCCCACTACAAATGACAGACTAAATTAACTATTTGATTATGGCAAGCATGACTGTTGACTTGATGCCATTAAAATGTATGAGACAGGATATTTCAGACGAATAAACTATCAGAATTAACCTTGTGTGCGGTCCAGCATTTGAACACAATCTGTATTTCCCTTACTGCTGTTTGGTTGATATGTCAAAGGGTTACAGTAATGCATGTCCCCTGAAATACAGTTCTAAATGTGAGTTAGTGAATCACTCTACATGATCACAGTTTCAGAGGGGACAAAAAATGACAGCTGCACACCAAGTGGTCATTTTTCAAACCAGAAATTCAGACGTTACAGATATCTTTGAAAGCCGACCCAGTGATTAAAAAAGGACACCAGTTAGTAAAGATTCTAGATAACCGTCGAAGCAGAAACAGCAATAGAGAATGATCAAGTCCATCCCATACGAACTCAACTGGATTGAGATCTGGGGATTGTAGTGGCCATGGAAGATGACTGTATATCCTCTATTCATCCAAAAGCTTTTAGTCTTTGCGCATATGGTGGTATTATAGTCTTGAAAGGTAGACAGGTCCCAATGAAGTTGCCATACATTGCAGATCCACAATCCAGCAGGTTTACAAGGTTGAATCGCTATAACAGTCCCCTATATGAAGTTGTGTTTTTTGCGGTATCAAAGTGTGGGGTGGGGGCTGCATTGTCAACTTCCCGGGGTGTGCAGTCTGTTCAACATCTGTCTGATGTAAGTTTAATTACACAATGCCACTTAAAAATACCCAGAGGCAGTGATTCACATTATTATAGAATAGCAGCTCACAGAAAGACAATGTAAAGCCAGTATTCCCAGTTTCCATTCATACCTCTGAGATATAGAGACCTTAATCATACGATCCGATACTCTGAACACATTAAATTAAAACGTGTGAAAGGAATCTTGTGGGGGTTCAAATATAGTTTTCATTAACCTCCGGTTGTCAGGATGCTGGAACCATATGGTACATATCAAAGCTATCAGGCGGCCTGTTTTTTTATTTTTAATACGTCATCTATAATTTTTAATAACTGTAGGTGTCAGACAAAAATCATCATGTACTGTTACTCTCAGCAAAATGTACACTGAAAAAAAGATAAATCATATACAAAATATGACGATACCACGTTTTAATTAAATAAATGACATGTTTATATTTTATAGCTGATCCGCTAGTAAAGAATAACTGTCTTTGTCACCGAAGGAAATAATGCCATAGTTTTTTTTTTTTTTTGGTCAGGCCTAATTTGAACACAGTTAAATTAGTAATACTTGTCCCAGATCCTGCTAGAATAGGAACCCTTATTCTAATTCATGTTGTGGCATCCTGGTGCCATTAACATGCAAAAGAAGACTTACTTTAAGGTTCAGAACTGTCAGATGATTCACAACAAAATAAGCGCAGCGCCCATCAAAGGGAGATTTATAATGGGATTATAAGTGATTTCAAGGATAAAAAGGTTACGTGAGCACTTGGGGAAGCTAGAGATCATTATTCTCTTTATAGCACAAGCAGCATTATGGTAATGTCATATTGGATTTTCAATAAAACAATGCATCTAATTAATTATTTCATAGGCTTATGAACGTACATACAGAGACGACCACACATTTAGTTTTTCACCCATTCTGGACCTATATTCACATGTTTTATCAAGAAAATTGTCTTGTTAAATAATTTCAAGGCAGATCAAGGCACTATGATAGCAATGGTTCTACAGCAAGGGACAGTGGTAGCAGAAACAATGGAGTCTGCCATAGAGTGATGATGTCATCATGGTAGGAACCAATACACTCAATAGGTAATCCTTTGTAGTTCTATAGCAGTACAAGATAAGTCAGTGTGCTACTATATCAGAACCACAGTGCAATAATTTTTTCCCCCAAATTGTGTTGTTTCCATTACTGGTAATGTTGATCTGTGAATGGTTCTGCTAGGGTAATGCACTGGGATTATAATTGGAACCCAATGTGCTTTTTCTGTAAAGGGTATTATGGATATCAGTGTATCATATACTCTGTCATGCCACTTTCTTATGACCTCTCAAGCCAGTTAGATTGGCCAGGTGTGGGGCTTGTTCTCCTGGTATGCCCTGGTATACCCTGGGTCCCTTGATTACTCTGGTAGGCCAAACGAATGCTGTAGCTTACTTTAGCATTGTTGCAGATCAAGTCTACCCAATAGTGCTGCACTTGAACCTTAATTGCGATGGTTACTTTCAATAAGACGATGCACCCATCCACTGAGCCAGAATTGTGAGTGGACAGTTTGAGGAGAATGTGAGAGACTACAGGCCTTTTCCACGGCCACCACAATCCCTGGATCTCAATCCAATCGAGCATGTCTGGGATGAACCTGAAAGACATAATAATGACTGAGCCGATCCCTAGAGACACCTTTCAGCAGTGGAGTCTATGGCAGTTCATGTCATGAGTGAAAACAGTGGTCCAAGTCGATATTACGTACTTGTTCTTGATCAAGTAGACAGTCAGCATATAACAGACTGGGAAATCGCACAGGGTCGAATGAGTAAGTGGTCTTTAATACCTAATTGGAGGATAGAAGATTCTAATAGCATTCAAACAAACCCTTTGCAAATAACTGAAAACAATGGTTTTTAATTGCAATAAAACATCTCTGCCTCGTGTATAATCCACTAGCCTTTTATCACTTTGTTTACTTGAAAGAAAAGACTTTTAGGTTTTATTGCTTTTTCCTTTTATTGTTTGAGTGTTGTTTGAACTTCTGCTTAAGATATCAAGAGAATGCACAGCACTCTGATGTGTCTGCAAGAATGGTGCAATAAGAAAAAAAAGATTATTTTAAAAAAACACAGTCATCTGTTAATTATTTAAAGAAGTGCTTATCAAATTAGTTTACTACTACTGGAGTGAAATGTCATTTAGCAGTGAATTTACAAAGACTCCCAAAACTAAATGTGCTTCTGTGCTGAGGGGCAATGGTGGGGCAGCTACACTGGAGTGAGGCTGTTTGAATGGGGCCACAGTCGGACCAAATGTTATGTTTTAATTTATGAGAAGGGCACAAACCAGTACATATAGGGGTCAAGGCCAAGCAACTTGCACTGGAGCCCAGCTGCTGTTGTGAGAGGATGTTTTCCAACTCAGCAAACCCCGGACATAGAGGAACAAGGAATTGATAAACTGGGGTACATTTGACATTATGTTCTGTGTCTGGAACAACACGCTCACTTCACAAGCGATCGTCAACAGAAATGCAGCATTGGAACTACAATAGTTGTTAGGGAAGGGGCAAAGGGAATAAGATGGAGGCTGGACACAAACCATCCACCACACACATCGCAATGCCAGAGAACCAGGCTCGTCTGCATGGGAGCTTAAAGACCTCCGACAGGGGTCAGAATCCATAAAGCTGTGTGTTTGAGACCCCAGCCCCCCCCCCCCATATTAAAAAAACCCTGATTAAAAGCGTATTAAAGTATAATGAAGCCAAGCGAAACCATGGTCAAGCTTAGGTAAGCAAAGTAAAACATAGAGAAGTGTGGTAAGCATATTAAAACAACATGGCAAACCAGGGTAAAATATGCTAAATGCACTGCATAACCCTGGGAAAACTTCAAAAATACCTTTTATAAGGGTCATTCAGCACCACAGCACTCTGACTCATTAACCATGTGATCTGGGCTTCAACAGTGACAAGTGCAAAGAACTGAATTCAAGGTAACATTTCCTCTATTCATCCAAAAGCTTTTAGTCTTTTAAGCTTGTGTCCAATAGCATCCCTTTGTAACTGTCTTTATAACAGGCAGTAGGTCTTTAATCTGGCATACAGACCTTGCGGAAGCCCCCTGAAGCGTGCCAGATATAAATATTGTATTGGATTGGATTGTATTGATGTTTTTTTTAAAACGAATCAATCACTGCTGTCCCTAATGTAACAAAACACAGAAAAACAAAAGACAAAAAAAAAAAAATCCATAAATCTTGTCCCATACCCTCTCTGCAGACAAAGAGCCTCCGGAATGCACCAGCCTGTTTCCGTGGCGATTAATACCGGAGGTGTGTCTTTAGAAGCTGTTTACAAGGAAACAGAATAACTCCTTGTTTGTATTGCTGAGTGGTTATTTACCAGGCTGGGGGATGGGGAGAGGGGGAAGTGTCATTCACAATTCATATATGATACACATAATGACACAAGTGAAATTATGTATTAATATTTGAAATGTATTATGTTTATTTAAATGAGTAATGTGTATGGTGTTTGTTTATTTCAAAGAATGGTTTAGAAACTTATTGTTTGGTTTGTGTGTTGGTGGTGGTTGGCAGGGATGGGGTTAATTCCTATCCCTGCCAGATACAAGTGAAAATGCTGCTGGAGCCTTTTATTGAATTATTTGGAAAGGGTTTGTAATTCTTGTTATGTGCACATGTACAGTATATAGGGTTGTTATGCTGTCTGTGTCAAGTGTGGGTGTACAGAGAGGAGGTACGTGGGAAAGAGACAGGAGAAAAAGAAAGTAAAAGCGAAACTGAAAGAAAGCAATTGCTACTAGTGCTGGGCAGACCAGCACGGTATTTGCTTGGTGCCAGTGTTCGAGAATTGTTTGCAGTTTCAACTAAAATGATCGCTCAAAGCCCGCCCCTTGTATTCAATGTTAAGCTTTTGGGATTCGTTCACCTAGTTGTCAATCACACAGAGCACTTAAGAACTTCCAGTGATTGAATTCTTTGAAGCAGTAAGCAGAGTTCACAAAGTTCAGCTTCACACCAGTGCCATCTTTCTAAATCCCAAGCAGATTGTTCATAAAACAAACAGCTGAACTGGAAACATGCAGCTTAGCTTTGCTGCTTTGTGGTTTGACCCAGCAGCAAGCAACAATGCTGAAGTGATGGTCCTGTATACTGACGATCAACTGTGTGTTGCACAGTAATTGCTTTCTTTTTTGTTTTGTTCCCTGTGCACTGACAAGACTCAAACCCCAGTGCATCTGAGTGGCTCCTTTTTATCTTTGAATCTGTGCTTGTCTGTGTTGTCCCATGCTTGTTTTTTTAAGTAGGCTGGCTGATGCATGGGTGCTGGGTTTGGTTGGTGGTCCTTGAATTGTTGAGTACCTCCGGCTAACGGTCTGGATGTGTTGAGTTGTTGGTTGGCCTGACTGTGCCCTCCTTGATAACGACTGGTCCCCTAGGTAGGCTGTAATGGCTGCTTTGTGCTTATGTCTCTTGTTTTCTTTTTTTTAAGCTTTGGGTTAGAGAAAGAGCTACACAAGCAGGGAAGGGAAAAGGAATAATTGCAAAAAGGTTTTTTTTTCCTACTACCTTTTATCCCTGGGGGATCTCCACAATACTGTTATTTTATACATCTTATTTCAGCTGAAGTCTCTCCAGATGGATACCATACCCTTGTTTTTCCTGCCACACAAAAATATATGGAACAAACACTGGAGACTGGCGGACGTCAGTGAAGGCTTATTGACAAAGCGTTGATTGAACTGCTTTTGGTTCATGTTGCGGAACTAACCGGATTGTGTTGTAGCCCTTTTCTCATTAATCTGCCGTAAAAACGTCAACCCCCTGCATTTTCTCTAATAAAAATACAACCCTCTGAGCTGTCGATGGAAGAATCCACACTGTACAAATGTTTTAGACTCAAAGACAGTTCACAGATTTGGGGGGGGGGGGGATGCTGATGTTTACCTTTTTACACTTATATTTCTACAAAATTGCTTGAGTCAAGGAGAAAGCTATGTTATATGTTGTTCAAAAGCTATATAAACATGTTTACTCTATTTATTCTACCAAGCAGTAATCACAGGTACAAATACAGAAACATACCATATAACTTTCATTTTTTCAAAGAAATGGGGTCACTAAAAGTTGCTGGAAATTTGAAAATAATGTTCGCTCCATACAAACCAAAATATGGAACTGTGAATAATTAAGCTTGATTGCAGGATTTAAATAACTTCAAAGAATGCAATCACAAAAAGCCTTCATACCATACCTACAAAGTCTATAAACATGTCCTGCTCAATGCCTTTGTGTGGGAGGAGAGAAACAATGGACCTTTCTCGACCCAAAGCAAGGTTGAGAAAACAAGACAAGGTGCAACAAAGAAGCTGACTCACATGTTCAGAACCCCAGAGATGAACAAGCTTGTTTACAAAGGAAAACCTGCGTAGGCAGACAGAACTAGGCAGAAAGACAGAAAAAAACTGAAAAAAACCTCAATAATAATAATAATAATAATGATGAACCCCTGTGAAGTGCCCTACCAAGCCCATTCCAGACAGCTGCCATGCTGAGGTGCTAGGGAGGCCGTACTTTGGCTGATCCCTGGAGCCAGCACCATTGCACTTCAGCCATCAACACAGGGCCAACAGGAAATCCACGATACCTGGAGGATAAGTGCTGAAGGCTCACACATTACAGCAAATCTATGTCTGCTATCTCATATTATCTTGGCGAAGACCCATCCATTGACTGTAGTATCATATGAAGTATATCATTTCTCCATCTTATGTAATGGAATAGAGGAAACACCTCTCCACAAATTTGCCGCACTTGAGTTGGAATGACCCAATCCATTTACTTCCTACCCCATCTCTTAGTGTGTCTACTGTGCATTTACATAGCAGTTACTTAGTAAACACATGTGTACTTACACATAATTACAATGTTATAATGCATTGTTACAATGTACTGAATGTGTACATCTTTTTGCACGATATAGCCCTATCCCTATCTTTAAATCTAACTCCCCCTAACACTTTTCTAATAGAATTGTGTACTTACATATTAAATCCATTACTGCGTTTGAAGGGGTTTTGATTTCACAGCTCCTTCATTTTTAAGCATCCAGCAAAATAATTATGAGGATTACATTTTTCTTAATGACTTTTGACAGTAATAATGAGACAAAGACTTGTATTTTCACATCTTAACTGAAGTTGAACAAAATGATCCGGATCACTATTCACACAGTTTTATAGTCACCCCAGCAAACCCATGCATAAGGCTGCTTTTAAATAAATCAGCGCTGAGTTAGTAAAATGGGACACATTGCTATGGTCTGTAATTTTATGCTTAATCTGCGATACTTGATAGTCTAGTCTTTAAATAAAGATGTGCCTAAACTACACTGCCCTAGACTGGAGGGGCGACCCTTTCTATTAGGAGGGTAGTGGAACAGTTCAGTCCGCATGCCTCAAGCCTGGCTGGAGGGAGCAGTTCACTGGGGGATATTAAGAGCCATAGCCTTACACCCTGGCTGCGAAAAAAGCTCATGCTGAGTATTATTTCTTACTTTCTTTATTTTCAAAGGGAAAGTCACCTTGGTTATACAAACACAGATGTATTTCCTTCTGTGTACACCAGCCTGTGAAGAAGTGTTTGTAGTGTTTGTTCTGCGGGGGGGATTAAAAACAAGCGGCACAGCAGAGAGTGTGCAGAAAGGGAGATAAACAAAGGTAATGCACAGGTATCACCATGCAGCAGACCGAGATTACTACAGCAAAGAGCCACGCATGTTAGCTTTGGAGTGCAGGTTGCTGCTGTCAGTAGCACTACACATCACTGCCAGAATCGTTCAAACCAGGGACTTGTTTTAGTTGAAGATTGCTGCAGGGGCCAAAAAAAGTTTTACAACTCACAGGACAAGGTCACACCACTTACTTTTGTACTTCTGAATGTGTTGAAAGTTAGGGATGCTGGCTATTTGAACAGAGGGGAGGAGACGTTTCTTTACACAGAGTTGTGAGGGTATAGAATGGGTTACCTAGCCATGTTGTTGATGCTGAATTATTGGTATCCTTTAAGACTCGACTTAACAAAGACTTGCTAAGTCTTTGTTAACCAGCTACGAGGAACCGAAGCATTGATGGGTTAAATGACCACTTATTATTATCAACAAAGGATAATCATTTATTACAATAGAGTTAATGCCATAATATATTTTAAAACATTAGTTAATAAAGTGTTACCCCATATATGTAGTCAAATGGGACCCCACAAAATCAAAGCATATCATTCAGACCACAGTTACTGCTCTAAAATACATTTCACATGATTTATTAGGTGAAATGTTCTACTATATACGTACAGGACAAAATACTTCTAGATATTTTTTTTTTATTGAAGTTTTACTATATTGAGGGTTTTATTGTTTGGCCAGAAAGGCAAACAATACTTTTATTATTGCTGCTGTAGCAGGTCCAAGTAAATTAGTTCATTTGAAGAAGAGGGTGGAAATATATCCCTGGGTACCATTCCGGTCAATCCAGTCTATTGATCACACCCTGGATGCCTGGCTTGGATTATTGTGCAGACTCGCTGATACTGTCAAGTTGTCAAAATCCTCTGCAGTCCTCATCTTCCCCATACCAGTCGCTTCTGACCACACTAACGGTACCTTTACCATTCCTTCAATTCCATCTTAAAAGGACTGCTTTACATTTACACAATCGTGTATCAGGCTCAGGGCAGTCGTCTGCCCTCAAGAGGCAGATTTGAACGTTAGAAATTTTGCTCACTTTAGTTTTACGGTCAACAATTCCTATTTCTCATAACAGATATTACATTTCTAGCAACACATTATTTTTGCTCAAGTTTTTTCTCAGACGTCAATAAAGCTGAATGCCATTGGGAGTTGCCTCCCTGCCTATTAATATTTTGTCGAGATCCGTTTTTGTATTTTTGGTGCATGCTGTCTAACAAGCTGAGGCGGCAAGAGCTATATGTAAGAAACTCTGAAAGTGCTAAGCATGCTAAAAGCTAAATTTAAGTGACTAAGACAAACACCCAAATGCAAGCACTCTTGAAGCTGTCAGGATGCTTGGGATTTCCTCCTTGTTTATGACAGCTCTTGAAGTAGCAAAAGCTTACAGTCAGCTTACAATCTCACAAGCGATCAATTGGCAAACCTGTAAATAATTATGCCTCAGCAGATGTGGGTGTTTACCTGGTACTTAAACAAACAAACGAAAGACAGCAAAGCGACAAGGTGTACCATGTCCTCTTTGAACAAAGCAGCTGCTTTGAATCTCTGTTTTACAAAACGTTTCAGCAGTATTACCAGACAGAGATGAAGTTAAATCATTCAACAGTGATGAACGAGAGACCACAAACAAAAGCCGAGTAAAAAAAAAAATTCAGAAGAGAAGGTAGTAAGCACTTTTATAAATGCATGGAATACAACACTTTAGATTTCAGCTGGAGTAACTTAGTGATTTAGTTTGACTGGAACCTAGAAATACATTCTTTAACATGTTTGCTGTAATATGTCGTTTAAAATTTCATTAAAAAAATACCAAGTTTTAATAATATTAAACTGCAACTTTAAAATATCCTTTTGTGTTCATTCCACAGTTTCATTCCTTTTAGCAATAACCAGCATCCCTTGCATTCTCAAGCGATATGTCTGACATTAGCATTGGGTAACGCAGCACTAAAGCAATGGAGCATCGATGCATACTGAAACCAAAAAGGTCATTATCAAACAATAATGAAATTCTGTGGCTACTTCTGCTATTATAACTTGTTTATGATGCCTGAAATCATTCAGAACCATGTTTTATTTATTTTTTCATATTGCTTTGCTCATTTTACAGTGTCTGTGTTTTTTTTAATTTGAATCATTTTACATTGTGTTTCTATGTTAATAATATTTCATTACCCCCACCCAAGCAGTTACCCAGGCTTTGTTCTCCCGCCTAAAGGTATAATATTTGCATTCAGCCACCTGTTACTGTTTGGTTTTGCAGGTGCATTAGGTGATTTAAATACAGTACAGTATATATTTTTTAATAATAACTTATTAAGATGATCGAGAATATTACAATGGTGTGATTATTAATATGAGAGTGATTAGAACTGGCAGAAAATATAATAGCAGTAGCCTTTTGGAGGTTCCTTTGAAGGAAATTGAATTTATTTTAATATTTGTTGTGATTGTTCAACAGCTTTCATTTGAAGCCAGTTTAATTGACTAACAGTGACTTCAATTGAAGTAATTTGTTGCCATTGTGAGAAGCTCATTTTAACAGTACACTGCTAATTGCTCATTTTGATCAATGCTGTGCTGGAATTGATTAAAAGGGAATGGAAATTGGAATAGAAGAACAGGAATTGACCCCAACCCTGGAAGGAACTTGTTAATCCTTGGGGGATAGCTTTACTAATACATGATTGAAACTTGAAAGCCATGTGCAATGACTTGTCATTTGCAATTAATTGTGCTTGTCACCAAATGTGGTAACAGCTAAAGAAATGAAGGGGCCGGCACAGTGGTGCTGATTGGAATTCCCCGGGCCAATGCAGGTTTGGAGAAAACGGCAGAGCGCTTATTTTACAGGCTCTAAAATCCATCCTGATTTCTCAAGGCGAAGTGAAATGTTTCAATGTTTGTCGCCTTGGGCCATGCCTAATATATACCCTTGATTAGGGAGTGATGATGTCTGTATGACTCAATTGAAACAAGAGTGGGTTTAGAGAAAAGCACAAACTTTTTAATTATGAAAAATTGATCATGGTAGGAATTTGTTAATTATTATTATTATTATTATTATTATTATTATTATTATTATTATTATTATTATTATTATTATTATTTAATTAATTAGTCATTTAGCAGACTCTTTTATCTAAATCGACTCACAGGGACTAGGGAGTGGACCATGTATCACAACTGTTGCTGCAGAGCCACTTACAATAGGACCTAATTTGTTTTACATCTCAACCGAAGTACAGAGCACAAGCAGATTAAGTGACGCGCTCAGGATCACACAGTGAGTCTGTAGCAGGGATTGAACCCAGAATCTCCTTGTAACAAGCTTAACCACCTTGGTGGATTTCAAATGATTTGACATGCTATTTAGTAATACAAATACTGCTACTACTAGGCCATGTCTTACTTGTAAAAGTGTTAATCTTACTTCCTGGTAAAAGGTTAACACAGTGTTCCATTCCAGGGTTATAGACAGAGATACGTGCATTTCTTCAGCTGACACCTACAGTACATGAAGACTTTTTTTCCCCCCCCTCTGGCTAAAAGGAAAGGTTCAGTGAAAGTTAAAGAAACCAAAACTGAAGTGTGTGGGCTGCGTGTCTGAGAACCAAGCAAGCAGGACCTGCGGCCTCTGGGAACAGGCAATAGAAAAACATGGAAAGGCAAACCGCAGCTGAAGTCTGCTTTAACAAGACCAGGTTAGCTCTGCTACTATTTCTACTGATGATAGTAATAATAATAATAATAATAATAATAATAATAATAATAATAATTCACTGCATTCAACTGTATTGATACCATTGTACCATCTACATTTTCAGATAACTTTTTTCTGTTTAGATTATTTATCAAGCTTACTAACTAATGTGCATTTTTAAGCCTTCTGAAAAGACTCCTAAAAGCGGAATTCTACCTTTCTACTACCCCTTTTTGCAACTACGAAAAAACAGTAAATACAAAATCACAGTTTCAAAGGGGCCAGAAATGACAGCTGTACATCCTTCACAGTAAAACCGAGGTCCTACTGGAAGTGACTCTGCAGCAGCAGTTGTGGTCATAGTTCACCCCCTGGTCTCTGTAAGTATAATAATAATTTTCCAAACCACTGCAAATATTGCTGGAATTAGTAATAACCCTGGTAAGGAATGATCTAAGCTGAAAAAGCAATAGAGAATGATACAGAACAGGATTTTAAACAGGTATGGAACTAAATATTCCATAAATGTAGCTGGAATAGCTCTTACAAAGCTACCTCTTTCCTTGATAGTTTCTACAACCTAACCTGACATAGCCCTTACCAAAGGCTTTGCTCGCTAGCTGTGGGTACAAGGCTCCATTTGATCTGCCAGTTAAACAAGGCTGTGAACTGCCGTTCTCAATCTGCAGCCCTTAATTGAAAGCAATTCTAGCAGCTAAATAAAAGATAGAAATGAAAAAGTCACTGAGGTCAAACGGCGCTCAGCTTTCGTGACAAGTCACAGCTATCAACGATTCAGATATCATCTTACCATCATGCTTTCTAATTCATTTTCAATTACAACAATGTCAGGGTTTATTTTTGGAACAAAATCTGTCTCATTTTTTGATGTATACTTGGTAATGTCTGGACACCATGTTTTTACCTTCCAGAAGCTAGCATCACCATTAGTGAATTGACATGTTGTTTCTGCATCTTTCTATGCTTCTTAATTGGAACCTCTCTATTTTATATTAAACCTGTTATAACACAACTTTTACTTATTTGGTTGTTTATTATAGAACAAAAAACGATTACACAAAGTACAAACCCTGCCACTGCTGTGTACAAAATTTGAGCAATCAGTAACCTGAACATACTCTCACTCTATGCAATTAACAAATGCCTCTATATTATGATATAACCCTAACCCTTACTCTAAACCTGTCCCTAACCCTTTTCTGATAGAATTGTGTATTTACATATATCGTACAAAAAGATTTTCACTTTAAGTACATTGTAACTATGCACAATAACATTGTAATTATGTGTAAGCACACATGCATTTATGAAGTAACTACTATTATTATTATTTGTTTATTTAGCCAGAGCACAAGGAGGTTAAGTGACTTGCTCAGGGTCACACAATGAGTCAGTGGCTGAGGTGGGATTTGAACCGGGGACCTCCTGGTTACAAGCCCTTTTCCTTAACCACTGGACCGCACAGCCTCCTACAATGTAAGTACAAATTAGAGACACCTAATGTAAAGTGCTACTCAAGTTTCATCACAAATTAGTGCTTCTCTAGATGCTATATCTAGAGAAGCAGGCTCTAGATATAGCACTATTAAAGTATTAAGCCGTACGTACATTTGTATAAGAGAGAAAGGGGGAGTTTGTAGAGAAGAGTGGCAATTCTGTTATTGCTTTTGAAATCATTGCTCGTCTCCCTTCCAATCTCCTGTCTGTCACTTCTCTGACAGATCTTTTGTTATATATATATATATATATATATATATATATATATATATATATATATATATATATATATATATATATAACAAACAAACAACAACAAAAATACTTTAAAAAGATTTCAGATACGATTGCTGGATAAAAATAAAAAAAAAATAGCAAACACATCCTTTGGAAAGAAATAAGTTGCTACCTCGATGACCTGCCTTTCAAGCCGTTACATTTCTTATTGCGATTTCATGAAACATGTTGACACATCAATCATTCATGCCGTCAGTTCTGAAAGCAAAAGCAAATAACTTCTGGAGTAAAGTTTGGGAAAGCTGAGCCTCAATGACTAAAGCAACAGTGATTGATGCTGCAGGGCTTTGTGTCAGAGGCATCAGTCAGTAAGAAATGCGATCCACCTGCCAAATCCCTTGGCATCCAGTCTCTGTTCTTAAGAGGGCTGATATTTATTTTGACCCAAGACTGTCTAATATATTGGTATATATGAAAACGCATTGGAACTTACTTTTGACTTGTTCGCTTTTCATTTGCTTTCTAGTGCTCTGATATTTGGTCAGGTGCAATGGGCTGTGGATTCTGAGGGTGAGTGCTTTGTGAAGGTGGTCCACTATGAAAGGCGCTATATAAAATAAAGATTGACTGATTGATTGATTGATTGAATCCTCCAGTGTTTAGGAATCAGTTTAGGAAATCCGCAATCCCAGGCTGGAATAGACACCTGTCACACCTGATTTGTTAACATGATCACCGTACTCGACAAAATGTCAATGGTGCCAAAACGCCACCTAGCAAGATTGTCAGACCTAATTTGATTTTGATGTTCATTTACGCAATATAGAGAGTTCCTGCCTTATATTCCACTAGAGAAGAATTAATCTGCATTAACTGGTAACACTTTTAAATTAAGTGTCTCTGAATACTGTGTATATACATAGTAGTTACTGAGAAAATACATGCACTTAATGTACCCTAACCTTTTCTGTTACAATTGTGTACTTACATATATCATGCAGAAAGACTTTGACAAAACAATGGAGAAGAGAAAAATCTTTCAAAGTGTCCTGCAAGTACACTTATGTAACTATGCATAATTGAAAGTATGGGCAAGTACACTTGTATTAGTAACTACTATGTAAATACACAGTAATCAGAGGCACTTAATGCAAAATATCTATGGTGCCAACTATACGATTAAATTACAGTACAACGACTCTGCTGGGTGAAACAGCTATGTATTAGGAGTCTGATTTTTCTCCC
This sequence comes from Acipenser oxyrinchus oxyrinchus, assembly GCA_030684275.1. Taxonomy (NCBI): domain Eukaryota; kingdom Metazoa; phylum Chordata; class Actinopteri; order Acipenseriformes; family Acipenseridae; genus Acipenser; species Acipenser oxyrinchus. Next base: position 2,530,134 of record CM060281.1, on the reverse strand, counting down.
TGTATTACTAATAAAATACTACTCCTGCTACAACTAATATACAGATCTGACCTTCCTGACACAGTCAATTACCAGCTGGTACTAACCCACCATTGCTTCAAATACAGTCGCACACAATTGCATGCAACAGAAACACAATAAAGAAGTGATCCGGGAGGATACCCGTTCCTTGCCAGCTGTCTGACTCATGGTGCCAGCCCTAATGACAGGGGAAAACACTCATCCAGTGGTTGGTAGTGCTAGCCAGTCATTTAAAACAGCAGGCAGCCTAGTAGTTTAACAAGAGTGGCCATTAACTATGACAACCCAGTGGCAGCTACCAATTTATTACAGCTCTATTAAACAAAGATGCTGCTGCTGGCTTTTTTTCACGACCATGCTGCCCATCGCTAGGAGAGATTTCTGTTCATTTTCCCCGATGTGGAAGAAATTCACTGCCTTCAAACATTCTGATTGATACCACCTGCTCTGTCATAATCCACTAACACTCTTCTTCATTAGGGAAGTGTGGCTAGGAATGTATGCCCTGTGTCATCTGCTACTCAAGGCTAAAGACAGATACAATGATAAGAACATACAGTCAGCACTCACATATCTGTTACCCAGGTATGCTTTTCCGCCCTTCTATTCAGAATAAAGTCAATCTCCATTATATATATATATATATATATATATATATATATATATATATATATATATATATATATATATATATATGTAACAAATTAATGCACTTACCCATCACACGCGATTTCTGACTCCGTCACCAGTTTTCTGATATAAAGCCCACCTCTTCATTGTTACAGTTTATTTGATTATCCGTCACAGTCCACATGTCATCTCTTTTGGCAAGGGATATTATCAGAATCATATCATTCTGGATTAAAATACTTCTTCTGTTTAAAATATAGTACTGTACCAACAAAACCAACTACAGTACATCTAAATGGAAGTCTATTTATTTTTAAACGCATTCCTTTCAGCTATGTATTTTTGACATTGTATCTTTTTTGTGTTCCCTGAAAAAACGGACGAGGGTTGGAAAGGGCCAAAATGAAATACTTAAGTCAACATTTTTATAGGGTTGCCGGATATGTGAGTTTGGGAACAAGAAAAGGCCTTTCGGCCCATCAAGACTAGTCCCTTGTTAGCACACCATTTTCCCCTACTGGAGATTCTAAAAGCACAGAATCTAGTCTTTTTTTATTTAGTCTTTTCTAAAATGTTCCCAGTGTTTTAGACCCTACAATGTCACCTGGTAGGTTATTCCATGCATTTATAACTCTTGGTGGAAGCACACATTTATCTACTAAGGAACTGCTTTGTAAATAGACAGTAATTAGAGACACTTAATTTAAAGTGTCACCCCTTTAAATGCAAACAGCAAGCTCCAATATAGCATATTGCTCTCGCTCACACAATAGTGCTTCCTGACCCCAGTTGCAGTCACGCATTCCAGATTCTTCCCACTCAAGCAGGACCTTCTGGGTCTTTGTTCAGCAAGTACAGCTGCAGCAAATAAGCCTCATGAGGGGGAATCAAGTGTTTTTTTTCCTCTGCAGCGTTGATGTACGTTTTAATAAACAGAATAGTTGCGAAAGGAGAAATATTCATTTATTTTTTGTTTGTGTCAGCTTTCACTCCCCTATATTAAAAAAAACAAAACAAAAGCAACAACAACAACAACAAAAAACCAGGAATGAGTCAATTTAATTTTCATCATTTTTTACATTTGTTTTGACTTCCTTATATTCGATTTGACCCGTCTCGGGATTCTTCTTCGTTCTGCACTGCTGTGAGTTTGAAATACGTGCATAGATTGTAAACTGAGTGTATAAATCGGTTCCATGTTGCTTTAAGGTGAAAATTGTATGATTTAGATTGTTTTTAACAATCAAATGTATTTATTTAACGAGGATAGAACACTCGAGAAACACATCTCATTTCAAGAGGGGTCCTGGCAAGAGAAGGCGGCCAGAAATAACATTGTAAAATCAATGTCAAAGAGAGACAAATCATTCAAGCAGGACACAAAGCATTTAAAACAATGATAAAAACAGTAATACTAAATAAAAGCATAAAGTGTTCTAAAATTAGAGTTCTAAAATTAAATTAAATAAAATACATATTTCAGTTTGAACGAGGACTCTATACAGGCCTTGGTATTTACTGCTGCAGGCTTATCCTGGATAAAAATGGTTAAAACTCTAATAAAGACAAGTGCAGTATAACTAAATTTCATTCCAGCCAGTTCCTATCTATCCTTTTCATAGGAAACAAAAAAAAAAAATCGGAAAAACATGACTGACAGATTAATCGGCAGAGAACTAGACTGATATGGAATGAAGTTTAAAGAGCACCAGCCTTCCAGTGTGCTAAACTGACTTCACTAAAAAACAATACATCAATACTAGGCTTTCATTAGATTTCCCTTTTGCATCAGTGTCACTCCAATGTTAAATCTTCAGGCATGATCAAAGCAGACTTGTAAGAATCAGGTGGAGAAAATAAAAACCAGAATGAGAGCTTCATTATTTAGGAACAATCCTTGTTCAGTTTGCCCTCCAGTAAAATGTAGCAGCACTTTCACATTGTCGGACACTAAAGCAAAATTTGTGTCCATACCTCATGTGGTGTTTAAAAAAAAAAAAAAAAAAAAATGCTAGCACCAGTTTTAAATTACATGCTAGGTAACACTTTACATAGTAGTTACATAATAAATACATGTGTACTGACCCACAATTCAAGTGCTCAACAGGTATGGTTTGTGAGCTACAAGCACTTTAGAAACCCCCTCTATTTTTTATCCATCCGTCTCTTTTTCAATTATGGAGACGGATTAGTACGATATATTATGTGTGCAGTGCTATGCATTGCAGACAAACGGGGGAATTGTTTTCAGCAGCTAACCTCAATGCACACCATCTGCAATTCAGTAATATCATATTTCACAGGGTCAGGATAGACCATTAATAAACCAGTATCCCGCGGATGTGACAATGCCAAGCAGATGGACGCAATAACAAGCGAGTTGTTTTGACAGCACATGTTCTTCAACAGCATTGTAAAACTACCACTCCAGAAAGGTTTCATTTTACTTGTACGGTTCCCATGATTGACCTAGAAAATCATGAGATACAGCTTTTTACTGAATATGAAGCCAATATCTCAAAGCGGTTTATCCCCCTGCAACCAATAGGTGACATTACTGCAATATGAAATCCATCTTTGGGTTGAATTATGTGCATTATAGAGGCAACTTTCAAAGTGGGCATAACAAACAGAGAAGAAGATAGGGGTAAATACTTACTTGGGCAAATTAAAATGTAGATCAAGTTTGAGTGTTTGGTTAAAACCTCTAACAACAGGGCTTTGTCAGATGCAATACAGCTGCATTTCAAAGTAAGAATCGCAAGTTGGTAAAGCCGCAGGAAATCTTAATGCAAAGCCTTATAAATCATTCAGTGGAGATTATTACATTTGCTTGCAGGCTTGGAGGGAAAAGGACAGGTGAATAAACCTCACTGCCTTCGAAAATGAAATGGCACCGAGTAGGGAAAGACTGAAATTATACATTCACCCAGGCCTTGAAAGTGCAACCGTAGGTGTCTATCATGTTCTGTGACTAACAATCTCCTTGACATTAACAAAGAACATACAACCCATTTCCAGAGGAAGACTGTAGGTTTTGCACTGTCAAATAACAACGTGAGGTGATAGGGGTAATTTACTGCATATCACAACCTTGTTGCACAATGGGTACACATGAAGACTTCAAGAAGTGATGGCTAGATTGCACTGCATATTTCTGGTGTTACACAGAATCATTCCCTATGGAACCATGCACATCTGGATAGCTAAAGCTAACTAACGGTATGTCATTATTTGTGGAAACATCCACACAGTGAGCATAATATATGTGTCTCGCTCCTTTATTTAGGAGATGGTGACCATGGATATGTAATCCGCATTTATTATATATAACTTTGTTGTATATATGAAACACAATCAGCAAACAGGTACAAAACACTGGCCAAAAATACAAAACAATAGCAGTGTAAGGAAACTAATTTGATGCCAGCAAATGAGCACATACTACCAGGTGTGTAAATTTGGCACTATGGCGCTAGATTCTAGAGCCAGGGTACCTCGTATCGCGCCAGCAACATTAAATTCTGGCACTAATAGACATGTTTAATTTATTTATTAATTTATTTTTTGTTCCTTAGCAACCATAGATGATAATGGTTTCTCATTTGGTCTGGACTAATCACATGACCTCCCCACCCCCCTCATACTCATCCACATATACAGGAGAGAAGGTTTGTCTTGTCTGGGAAGTTGTGAGGGGGGGCTTGTTTAGGGTGGGGTTTGATAATTTAGCACCAGTAGGCTCTCTAGTGCTCACCTTTCAAAACAGTTTAGCAGCACTTTTTGAAAGATTAGCAGCTCTGAATACCAATCGCTAGTAAGGTTCCATTTATTGATTCCAAAATTCAAAAGTTACACATGTATAGCTTAAACATTTATTATAAAATCTACAATCCAATCTAAAACCAGACATGACACACAAGTCAAAGATCACCTGTATGTATTACAGTTTAGTATAATTGCTATTCATAAATTAGATGGAAATCCACCAACCTGTCAGTATGGTATATTCACAGCCTATATACTGAAATGTCTCATTGGGAACTTCATCATCGCGAGTTAGAGAGATTGAGTTTAGGGAGCTGAGTCCCAATTGATATTGATTAGCTCTGCTGCTGATGCAAATGAACAAGTCTGATTTTAAATAGATTTCAAATTATTCCAAATGGCAGATGGAAACGCATTTTTAATTTTTATTTGCCACTGATAAAATGTTGTATTAAAAATCATATATATATATATATATAATCATAAGGAGTATATTCTTCTTGAGATATCCTTTTTGTTTTTATGTTTTCCCATCTTCTGTTACAGCTCACAGCCTCTGGTACATTTTCATCTTAGTGCCTAATTAACAAATTGCCACAATGCAAGAGACACTTCTAATACAACATAGCAAAATAATCAGAGAAAATGATAGAATTAAATGATGCCTCTACGGCATTTTATTTTCAAATGTAGCTCCTCAAATCCAGTTTTGGGCTGTAAAACAACTCACGCAATTAATTGGCAGTATTTACTTCGCCTCATTTGGTAGAATTGAATATTTCACTCCATGCTGTGACTTCTGTGCTTGCTTCTCTGAGCTAGGCGGATAATTGCTGGGATAGCTTGGTAGCAGCCAGTGGGCCATTTATCAATTTGCAGCAAGCATTGACCTGTCAAGGTCTTTTCCATGCATTAATTCTCACTAAAGTGAATTCAGTTTGAAAGGGTTTCTCCAAAAGAAAAAAAAAAAAACTGAGCACATCAAAGAAGCTGTGTTTCACATCGTGGAGCACACCTGCCAATCCCCTCTCTCCTCCGAAAGACTAACTCTTTGTATATGTTATATTTAAGGAGACAAAAACATCTGGGGTCCCTAAATAAAAGCTGACTATGGTTTTGTAGCAAGCAGCTATTGTTGCAAAAGAGTTGCATCTAATTCAATTGTGATTCAAGTTTATTCTGGGTTTGTGGTATAATTGCATGGCTATTATGTTCAGAACAATTTTTTGTAAGGACTTTAAATGGTCTAAGAAGCCTAGAAACTATAAAGAGAAAGACTAAAAATCCAAAGAGGGTTATAATGCAGCAACTGTAGATTTAATTGTTCTTTAAATAACAATATTTAACAGTACTACAAAAAAACATACCATAGTCTTGTTTTCACAGCTAGTACTCTCTTCTATTTATTTTGTGAAACTCTAAGTTGGGTATAGATTGATGTTTGGTTGCTGGGGTTATTGTATGTAATAAAAACAGCAATAAGTTCACTCACATCAGAAATAAAAAGGAATTCACAATATTGGAAAGGTCATAACTTCAGACAAACAGGAGTTGCTGGAAGCTGACCAATGGAGACTGAGTGATGTGACATTTAAACACTGGAGCCCATCTCCCTCTCACTTAGGGTATAGAAAGCTCTAAAGCCTATGAAAGGTTACATTAAAACAGCCTAGGGATTCATCTCCTATCACTGGGAAAAGGAAAGCTGATCAATAAGCTAGCAAACGTAACATTTATGATTGGAGATTGGGGAAAACATGCGTGGGATCATTTGAATAATTGCACACATATGCACTGCACTCAAATACAGCCCGTTATGAAAGACAGAGACAGACAATATCAGAAATATCTTTCATACAGGTAACACATAACTAAAGTTTAACAGTTGGTAAAACACACAACTAAATCTCACTGCATTTTTGTACTTCTACAGTACCATTTAACTCATGAGTTATTTATTGAATGCTTTACTAAGCTAGTTATGGTATAACGTAGATTACAATGTCCTTAATGCGTATTTCTTTTGCATGATATAACCCTAATCCTAACCCTAACTCTAAACCTAGCCCCTTAACCCTAACTCTAAACCCTTTTTTGATACATTTGTGTACTTACATATGTCGTGCAAAAAGATATACACATTAAGTACATTATAACTATGCATAATAACACTGTAACTACAGGATTCTGCCGAGTCAATACCAATGTTTGGACTACCGCACCCCCCCTCCCACCCCCACACACTTTTAGCTGAATGTAAATTTTTCGCCGTTTCTAATAACCATGAACAAAAAATAAAATAAAAATATGAGATTTCAAATCTTGCGCGTCAAGTGAGTAGAACAAGCTGCACAGCACATTAGTCGCTCTGTGCATTGACTGAATAAATTGTAAGCACTTTTCGTTTTGCATCCGACAATACAGACTCTGAGTCCGATTGCTTACGCTTTCCTGTTAAGCGATAATTCTAAAGGTAATCGATCTATTACAGTAATATTGTTTATTATTTCACCCCTGTATTTAGTCAATGCCCCTCCCCAACTTTTGCCTTATCAACCCTACACCCCTGGGGCATTGATGGTATGTGTAAGTGCACATGTATTAACTATGTGACTACGATGTAAATACACAGTCATTAGAGACACAATGTAAACTGTTACCAAACTATTTTAGCTGAAAGACACATTAGAAAATAAGGATTTTGTTTCCCTTGCTCCCCTTGGACCATAAATACATGATAAATCTCACATAGCTTCATATTTTCAACATCACTTTGTTAGGAATCAACATTCTTAAACACAGTTTGTTAAAAATATATTTTTTTTCAAGACTTGGTTGGGGTTAATTCAAGTTCCAATTCCTGTTCCCTTTTAATGAATTCCAACACACCACTGATCAAAATTGCAATTAGCAGTATGCAGTTAAAATGAGCTTCTCACTGTGGCAACACATTTCTTAATTAGTTAAATTGAAATCACTGTTAGTCCATTAAGTTGGTTTCAAATGGAAGCAGTTGAACAACCACAGCAATTATTATGTTTTCTAAAACACCAATTCCAATTCCTTTGAAGGAGTTGGAATTGAAATTGGGAATTGACTTTAAAAAAGGGTCTGGATATGGAATTGGAATTGAAAAACAGACCGCAACCTTGCTTCAGCATGAATGTCAGACTTCACGTTCAAAAGCAACCAGTCTTGGGTACTCATGGCTCTTTAAAACGACTCTGTGCAACTTTGTGGCTTGGAAAATATAGGGGAGACATAGCAGAGGAGCAATTAAATAACAAGCAGTGTGGAGTAGTGGTTAGGGCTCTGGACTCTTGACTGGAGGGGCGTGGGTTCAATCCCAGGTGGGGGACACTGCTGCTGTACCCTTGAGCAAGGTACTTTACCTAGACTGCTCCAGTAAAAAACCCAACTGTATAAATGGGTAATTCTATGCAAAAATAATGTGATATCTTGTAACAATTGTAAGTTGCCCTGGATAAGGGCGTCTGCTAATAAATAATAATAATAATCATTTATACGTGATTCTAAATGCACTTCTGTATGCTTTTAACTGCCTTCCTTGAGTGATGCAACATTTCAAGTGAAAGAAATAAAAGCAAAACCCCTCTGGCATGAACAAGGGTTCTAATTTAAAATGCTACAAAGCACCGCAGCTAAGCCCCAGACAAAATGTAAAAATATGGTTCAAAGTGTCTATGCAAAGGGCCCTGATATGAAAGCAAGGATGAGGTTTCTTCCAAATCTTATCCTCGGTGGAAAGGTTTACTTCAGAAACTGATTAAAACCAAAGTCTCTTATAAATTACTGCTACTGATTTTCAAATAAATAAATAAATTAAAAAAAACGGTGAACTTTTCTGCACTGATTGTGACTGTCTGGTAATGCTATATGGTGAAGATGATGTCTTGAATTTTCATAGGCTCCGATAGAACTCTGGGTGTAATGTACTAAACGACTGATTTTATACAAAAGGATATGGGTCTATAAAAAACAAAACAAAAGAAAACAACATATTTTCCTAGGAAGTTATTAAAGGAACTACAGTACCATTGGGTCAGTGGTGCTGTGGCAAATAAGAAGTGTGTAAACTGACCTCTTTGGTGTTCATGGTGGGTAGAGATGCCTTTATGTTACTCACATGTCAGTTGTGGTGGTCATGCAGAATTTGGGATTTAATGTCGATCAGCACAGATTCTGCCTATCATTACATGCTCCTAAGTTGCTTGTTGTCTGCGCTCACATTTATGCAATGATCAAACAGTCAGTGAGTGAATGATGAACATTGCTGGACCCTGACTAAAGTCACCTTGTTCAAGACGATATCTGGAATGGTCTTGGCGTTTAAACCCACATGAAGTCTCAGCTGAGGGAAAACAAAGCCACTTTGTGGCTTGGAACTTGTTTTCAGGAGACTAGGTTTCAGGCCACTGCATGGCACACCAGGACATACTGCAAAGTTGCCTCAAACTAGGTCTCCTGAAACCAGGTTTCAAGCCACTGTTCCTGAAAAAGAGGCTTTGTGTTCCCTCAGCTTTACACTAGTGCTAGCATTCCTTCACACACAGAAGTTTTGTATGGTAGAACATGCCTCGGGTCGCTCAATTTTGTTGTTCAACTTCTGTAAATCTAGTTAAGTAAAATTTCTGTTTGCATGAGAGTAAATTCTCAGTGAGTCTAGTCTACAGGGGCTTTTGTACTTTTGATATCTGCAAAGAAACAAACAGGTTCTTCGGGAAAGGGTTTTTCTTAATTAGCCTTGTCCGAATAGGCATACTTGGCCTGTTTTTGGACGTTAATTTGAATGTTGCTCTTAATAGCAAAAATAATGTCTCACTGTCAACAAACATGGGGAGAGGGGGTGTAAAATAATCCTTTCCATACTTGATCATAGTAGTAATGCTCAATGAAAAATTATATGTCGCAGTGAGGTCACATTTTTATGCACAACGATAATGCTTGAGAGGAAACTTTTACAGAGTTAAATCAAACTTACTATGTACACTACTGCTAGCTATTTAAAACAGATGTAATACAATAGGTTAAATACAATGGGTTACTATGGCAGCACATACAACCTGGATAATACAGCTATGCACATCACTGTCAGTCGGTTCTCTTTAAACTAGATAAACACAATTAAATATAAGTGGCATACAATGGCTCTGGGATTTTTTTTATTTCAAGTTGCATATTCAGTGAATTCTACTCAATTTCATTCAGTATCCTCTATGTATAAAATATTTATGGGTTTCAAAAGCATAAGTCCCTTATTGTCTTACTGCTGATTATTATTTTTTTTGTTCTTTACTTTCGCTTTGTGATAAAGCCCATTTTCCTTCCAAACATATAGGGTAGTTTTACACTTGTTTCCACACCGCGCATATGAAGTGGGGTCAAGTGAGGTCAAATTGACTATTCGTCTCTAGAGAAGGACCAGTGCCAGACAATAAAGCCCAGTCTAAACCTCTTTGTGCATTATTAAAACAACAAATACACTTGCCCTAATCAGGACGTGCAACTCAATGCAGTTTCAGTGCCAAGGACAGTGTACTACTTTGTGTTTTTACTTTGGGATATGCAGATATTTTAAATACAAAGCTGTGGTTAAAAAAAAAGGTTAAACCCATTCCAGTGGCACAGTTGCAATCAAATCATGAGACCTACAGCAAATGAACCAGGATGCAGCAGATTCTGTTTACAGCTCTGACCAAAAGCTTTGCATCACCCTATGGAATTAACACATTTTGCTTCATAAAGCTAACTGTGATCCAGCATTTCATACATATACAAGTTCAATGTCTTATTTTATGTGTTTTCAATACTTCTCTATAGCTGCATCTATTTTGCAAACCTAAATATATTCCGTTTTTTGTTGTTGGGAAAAGACTGGTTTGCACAGACAGAAACCCGATTAGGCACAGCCCACCCCCACACTCGACCCACAAAAGCAACATATGGAGAGGCAGAAAAAACAGGTGCAGAGGATTAAATAAACACAATCTCTGTTTGCTGAGCAATAACAAAGCCCTGCCAGTGGCACTGGAGTGATTAATTGCCATGCCCTACTTGCTCGTTTCAGCAAGAACTGATTTTGTGACTCCTATTTATTTATTTATTTATTTATTTATTTTTTGCAGAAGAAATCGTAAACTCATGTGCACAAGTTGTTGGACGAAGGAATTTACAGCTGTGGCTAAAAGTTTACCATCACCTAGAATTTTAGGATTGAGACATAATTAAACAAAAAAAAAATATTAACATACTTTAGATCTTTTATTTAACATAAATATGTATAGTTTAAACATACTGATGGAAATATAACTCTCATTGCTTAGCAGTTTGATCCATTCCTGGTTTTACTAGAAGTTCAGTAACACACATCTGAGATTGTTACCTGTACACTGTGGCTAATCAAGCTCTTAATAAATGGATTGGGTCAAAGGGCTATGCAATAGGAGTCTTATTTCTATTCCTGAACCAGTTAACAACACATACACAAAACAAACATTTAATCTTTTAGCCTAGATGTACAATATTAATATTTCTGAAGAGATTTTTATTTTTTGCTAAAACAACGCTTACTAACTATCTATTATAACTTGGTCTGGACTGACAAACAGCTGCAGCCTGGCACTCAGAGTGCAATATATCAATAGGAAAACAAAAGACTGCAACTTATGAGGCATTTGTCAGGAATGAGTGGAGCCTGTTTGAAGGTTTTTAGTTATGTCTGTGTACCTTCACAGTGCTATAAGAGATGACTGTTAATGCTGTTTTTAAAATAAAGCATTGCCAATCAATCTCCATGGCACCCTACCAGTTTACAATCCAGGTTCACGTGCTTTTCATTTACTATTCTTTCTGGTTAAGAAACAAATCAGCAACACACACCAGTTAATTATAAGCAGGCGTGAGGATTGATACAACTGCAAAAAGGGCATTGTGGTTACTTGTAAAGGTTGACAAATAACAACAAATCAAAACTACAGAAGCAATGGGGAGGTTCTAATAAATGTGCACGCTGCTGTATCTTCAGTTGAGTATTTCCTTAACCTAATCTCAATTGTTAATATAACTACTCTTTTCCTTCCCTCTAAACATAACCCTTTCTTGCTTGGTGACCTCATATGGGAACGGATACAAAAGCTCTCTTACATCCTTTTGAGGCGACATATGGAAGACGCAAATGCATGATAGCCTCATATGCACTTTTTCCTCATATAAAGCAATGGAAAAAAAATAAAACTAAATGAAAAACATATTATGCCTCCAAAGCTATTTTCAATATTCCATGCATGAAAGGGTTAAAATTAAGCAAATAAGAATGGGTAACACTGTACATTACAGGTCTCTGATTACTGTGTATTTACAAAGTAGTTAGTAAGTACACATGTATTTACTAACTAACTACTATGTGAATACTCAGTAATTAAAACTGTGAAAATATAATTCAAAGATACTTTCAGTAGGTTGTTACTTCACGGTCCACAGTGACAATATGATTTTTAAGGGCACTGTAAAGGCTTTTGCACAAGTAATCTTAAATCAACTTTAATATAGAAATATGAGTATTACAAATTTGAACACATTTCATACAATGACACTCTTTGCAAAATGAGAACACATTCCAAATAACAATTTAAAAAAAAAGTGATTTGCAAGCAATTTAGAGGTTAATTCTTGTTTGCATGTTCTGTGATGATTGCACTCATTACTTTACAGGCTAGCATGAGTTCTACTTATCTAATTATTTAGCTTCCAACACTCCCTTTTCTTAATTAGAGCTCTGCTTTGTTTACTTTTCTAATTAGACCGTTTCAAAGGTTGCTAAAATTTCTAATTGAAGTTGAGTTGTTCCCTTTGGGTTTTTATACAACTAGTACAATATTCTTTTTTATAGATTGCATGCATATCAGCTTAATATGGGAATATATGACAGACACAAATGCATGAAGACCTATATGAGGCTAGGAGATAGTGTGTTACCTTTGTAGCTTTGCAGACCAGAAAGTGTACAAAAAATCTTGGACACAGCAATTTACAATATGTTTCTCTAATGACTGTGTATTTACATAGTAGTTAGTCAGTAAACTATGTATACCTCCAGAACAGGCATTGATCTCCCAATCCTCAATTCTTTCTTCTTTCTGTGATGCATTCATTTAATTTGAAAAACAGCACACATGCACCCACACACACTCATTTGAATGTCTGACATGCTTTCTTAAAACATTTACAGCAATCAGACAATTTCAGTCTCAGCAGGGTTTAACAAAATCAGTTAACAACAAACAAAGACCATACCACTTGCACATTCAACTCGTCCAATTTAATTAAGTGAGTTTTCTAAAGAAAGCTTATAAAAACTGAACAAATCAAAGCAGCAGGTAGACAGAAAGGATTGCATCTATAATCATAGCGTGAAACGGTTATCCAAGCATAGCTGACACTGGCAACAGCCCTGCTGGGTATTAGGGACGTCATTAACAAACTGCGGTATTAACCATCTGAGAAGCTAAGGTAAAATTGAAAAAGAAAATGTGTTTAGAAATATAATAACTGAACCACTGGAGCCAAATGGGCCATTGCACACCACTTAAATCTTGTTAAATTAGAAAAAAGGCTTGTTTAATTTAATTGAGGTTTACACAATCCTAAATGGTAGAAAACAGGGAATGTTTTCTACAGGGAATGAAGTAATCTTATTACAGAGCAGTTTTACCCATTCCACGCTTTTTCCACGAGCTTGATTAGCCCCAGCGTATAAGTAAAACATTCGGGTGAGTCTTATTAAACTTAGTAAAACCAGGAATGGACTGCTGTGCAATTGGAGTCTTATTTCCATCCCTGGATAACCGAAGACGCAATTCATCACAAAGAGACGAGAGTCTGTGAATGGAAGTTGCAGAAGGTTGGAAGTACTTTTTACACAGAGAGTTACCAATACTAGGTGAAGCAGGAACATCTAAACAATAAGAAACAATTAGATTCTGTCATTTCACGATCCCCTCAATGGGGGCAAATGGTGTGCCGGGAAAGGCACCTTCTCCCTTTCTTATATCTTTTTGACTTGCTGACCATGAGAGTCTCTTAAGTAGGATCAAATGGTCGAGCTAGAACAGAAATCTTTGAAAATTGTAGATATCAGCAACAATGGCAACATGATGGATTTATAGCACGTATTGCACATTGCCATTATGGAATTTGCTATAGTATTGTATTGGTTCCTTGAAATTCCATTGCTATTGAAACATAAGACACTATGGTAACATTTTACCAATGGATTACCATTACATCTGCTGCTGTGCTAACTCGTTTTGATCAATCTGTTCTAAAGATGTTGACCTCCCTGCTAAAATGTAACCACATGGTGCCATCATCGAACCTAACTATAACAAACTACATAAGAGTGCAGGTACCGAAGCTTACAGGAAGCTGCATTGCAAGGCCCAGGTACACAGTCTTTGATCGTGGAACTTTCAGATGGGACGTCTAATCGGAAAGGAAAACATAACAGTTAAATATACCTGCAGCGTTTCAATTAACAATAAAGCCGCTATTTACTAGTTTCTAAGTGCAATAATACACCTTTTAGGGAGCAGTAGCTTGGTGGGTTAGCTTCACTGCACAGGAACCTCTTCCTGACTCAGTAATGCCCTCTAATTAGGTTTATATTGCTTAAGTAAATAAGAAACCAATCAGTAGATTACCCCTGTAGTAAATAAATCAGTTGCATCAGTTATCTGAGCTGTGAGGTAGGTCTTGCAGTTTAGGAAGGAGAGACGTTATAAACCTTGTCAAGACAAGGAAACAATAGCTAAGGATGAGATGGTTAGTTTAATGGAAAGTGTCTATCAAAATGGGAGACAGTTTAACGAGGTCTAAGAAACGATACGGCTTGATGATTTTGCTGTACAGCAAGAAAAAAAGACAACTCTTTGGCAAAGTGACTGGATCTCATATCTTTGATGTTGCTGTCAATGTCTACCCAATTTACAGAAATGGGACTTTGACATATGGAATTCCCGGAATGGAGACAGCAGCGCAGACATTTACTTGATCCTAATTGGGATCTATGGACAAATGGAGCAGAGCATGTTGTGGATTGCGATAAAAAGAAATTAAAAAATAGTTGCTGACACCTTTGGTGTGTTGTTGAGATTGAGATTTAAATAATGCCTTACGTACAGTGTACAGATTGGCTTTCAGGAAAAATAGTTATTTGCAATAAATAAACCTACACACTATAGTTTAAGCTTCTCATTGCCACCTGAGTAAAACATGTGTTAACACTTTACATGAAGTGCTATTAATTACTGTGTATTTACATAGTAGTTACTTCAATAAATACATGTGTACTTACACACAATTAAAATGTTATTGTGCATAGTTACAATGTACTTGACGTGTACACTTTTTTGTACGATATATGTAAGCACATAGTTGTATCAGAAAAGAGTTAGGATTAGATTTACAGTTAGGGGTAAGGGTTAGGGTTATATTGTGCCAAAAGATTTACACATTAAGTACACTAAAGCTATGCATAATACCACAGTAATTACATGTAAGTACACCTGTATTCACTAAGTAACTACAACGTAAATACACAGTAATGTAAAGTGTTGCTGAAAGAACTAGGTTTCAGAAAGTTGCAGTTTAGTTGCTATTTCAAGTAGGTTAATTCAATTTATTATTCTATTAGAATGATGTCAGCCCTCTCTAACATTGTACAAAGAATATTACTTTTATCGTATTTAGTGGTGGTAATAAGAGGCGATGTTGTAGCAGGGATGGAAATAAGACTCCCATTGCATAGCGGTTCAATCTCTTCCTGGTTTTACTATTTTAATAGAACACACCAGAGCTTGTTATCTGTACACCAATCAAGATTGTAATAAAACATGGAATAGGTAAAAACTGCTATACAAGAGGAGTCTTATTTCCATCCCTGGTTGTGGAGAAATTCCAATGAGATCTGAAACAATTGCATTGTTAAATACTGTGCTTACTGCCATTTGTTTCTTTATGTTACAGAGAGGAAAACATTGGTTGGAGCAGAGAGACTTGTATCAATGTGAATTAGCTTGCAGAGAGCTAAATAAAAAGATGCATGTTAGCAAACTTCATGTTGGGATTAGGCTCTTTATTTATTCAAAGAGAACATTTGTTTACCCATATGCAGTGATTTGTAAGATGCCCTTTGAATCTCTTCATAACGCAGGTTCCCCTCATTAAAAATTCACTCATTCCTCCTCAGAAATAGCAGGGGGCTACTTAGTGGTCTCACATCACTTAAGTAAGACTTAAAAGCCCAAATCCGCTCTTTTGTGTATGAATAAAATAGATCAAGCTTTGAATGGGAGCCCGGAGTGTAATGAAGACAGGGTAACTCTTTGTAATACCTTTCTAAATGATGCAGATCGGAGATGCTAAACTCAGAATAGGCCTGGATAAAAAATAATTGTATGCATCATCCGTGCAAAATGCGCTTAGCAAAGAAATGCAGTGCGAATGTATTCTCTCCCCTACGGCAACATTGAGAGAGCACAGCGGTCTGCCTGTAATAGAATTTGCATCTCATCTCACCCATAAAGAATACAAATAAGTAGTTTTATGGAGATTTTTTTTTCAGGACAACGTAGCACACAGAAACAGAAGAGAAATTACTTGATGCTACAATGATGGTTTCCAATAAATGCTGAATTCCTCCTGAAGCTGTGAAGTCTTTCCTCTTCACAGCCTTGAAAGAGTTCACCAATGCTTTTTCTAAGGCTTACAAACTAATTATAACTTCTAAATCAAAACAAAACACTCTGTTTCAAATCTGTTACAACTGGTAGAAATGCTATGGTCTGCTAAAAGATCAGTGCAATGCACTCTTTTTATAATCGCAATGGGATTTATTAAAATAATTCTAATAGATGATCATTTTTTTTTAAATGTATGGAACAAACTGGAATCACAACTGTAAAGATCATATAATTGTAATTAATTTTAAAAGCCTGCAAAACAGGGTCTATTATATTGATCGTCTCCTTCAACTGTAAAATTAGAACATAAATTGGTTCCTTGGTGTTATTCATTTCCCTGTTGAGGTTACAATATCAGTTTATATTCATTTTGCTTCACAAATAACTAAAAATGAACACAATTAGTTTTGCTCAGAGAAGATGGGTTTTTACTTGCATTCTCTTATCCACTGGGATACCATTATATTCCAGCCTTAAACATAAACATCAGTGGTCCACAACATCATTACCAGTAATGGAACAAACAGTAGCACACCAAATCATATTGTAGCATGCACGGGGGAAGGCAGCAGCAGAGCTGGTAGGTGACGTAATCACACACGAAGACATAAGCCCGATATAGGCTCCTTGCAAAGGAGCTGGCTCTTTTGTACAGTGGTATCGGCGCTATGCTTTAGTGTGAGACGTCCCAGGTTTGCACCCGCCCTCCCGCCTGTGTGAATTGCCTCGCCCTGTGTGATGCGCCTGCCTGCGTTAACCGAGATCTCTACAATATTAAATAGCAATGCAGCAGTGTATATAGATTAATTAGATTAATACCATTGTGATACCACTGTGAACACTAGCAAAGATTCGTTCTGTTATACTATAGTTGCCCTTTAGGAAACTCTTTACATGAAGTGTCTCAAATTACTGTGTATTTACATAGCAGTTACTGAGTAAATACACACAGTTACAATGTTATTATGTATTGTTACAATGTACTTAATGTGTTAAGCTTTTTGCACGATATATGTAAGTTCACAATTGTATCAGAAAAGGGTTAGGGTTAAGGGGGTTAGGATTATATTGTGCAAAATATTTGCACATGAAGTACAGTACATTATAATTGTGCATAATACAATTGTAATTATATGTAAGTACACATGTATTTACAAATGAACTACTTTGATTCAGAATCATTGCATATTTCCATTGGGAATTAATTCAAGAAACTAAAGAACTCCATTAAATACTTTACAATGAATTATCACATATGAAGTCCAGCCTACTACACATACAAGGCTTTAACACCATCATGGGTTATGCTTATTATAATGTATAATTGTCTCAGGCAATCCCCTACACCATGGATGGGCGACGCTCAAACATAAGGACACAATTCTAACTATCAATGACTGTAATTTGGAGTTGACCTCATTTGAGCCTGAATTAATCTTCGAGTGATGCTCAGATTTGAAAATCAGGTCACTGCAAAGCTATGAGGGCCATTAACTCCAGCCCCGGATTGTATCCGGTTGTAATAGATTAAATGCTCAGTCAATGTGTGGAAATACATAGTGTGTTTATCAGATTATACATTGCCATTCCAGCGTTGGGGGGCTCAATACATTTTTGATCTATCTTTTCATTATCCTTATTTTTGCATTGATTTTTGGAGTGACTGCTGTGTATAGGTTTCCTTTTTTTTTATAAGAGATCATTGTCCTCGTAAACAAATGAGCAATCAATCCCTATGCAGAATCACTGGGTGGGGCATTTGTTCTTAAATGGTTTTGTGAAATGGTAAAATCTAATATGTGTAGCACACTGAACAAACACTCAACATGATAAATGCTCTGATATTGCACCAATCTTCAAATCCTGTGTTGCCCATGTATTATTTTTTCCCTTCATTGTAAATAAAAACATGATTTGGTATAATTTAATTATAACACTGTTAATAAGAAATTAATCAAGCAGCATGGTTGTAACAGCAGTTTTTTTAAGTAACCTGTGAATATTTCGTCAAATAGTTAAAAAGTACAATGATTAAGGGGCTGTCAGAGCTTGTTTTCAAAAGATATCAACAAGGACAAACCAATGGAATATATACCGTATATTAGAGTGAGAATACATGCCTGTTTCCAGTCACATTAACTCATTGGTTGTTGACTTTGAGACTTGCGAGTGTGTTATACACGATGCGAGGGAATCTCATCGAAAAATACTAAACACGTTTAAACTTTGCGAGCAGACTGAAATTGATCAGCCGATCCTGTAAAATCGCATCGCAATGCATAACAATAGCATCGCTATTGATCTCATCAGACAGTGTGCCCAGGGCTTTATACTTCACATGTAGTATCTTTGTAAAGTAGTATCTTTGAACGAATAGCTTTTATGGAGGGTCTTATGTGAAATGTCATTTAATGAGATATTAAACCCAAAGGAGAACAGTGGAGCTGCATAAATTCAATCACTGACTTCCCCAGATTTATGATTGACTGCAATAAATCACCACAAGCTTGTAATTATATGTACTTTGTTCTTGATCCACAAGTGTTGGTCACAACATCTGATTGACCAACGTTGATAGGCAGGGTTGTTAAGAGAGAAAGAGATAGGGAGACAAGTTAAAAAAGCTAAGGAATAATGACTTTGAAAAATGAAGCAGCCGGACACCTCTCCACATGCAGCACAGTAGAGACGAGAACTAAAGGATGCACAGCTGATTATAGTGAAGATGCTGCAGTGCAAGGTGGAGCTAGCAAGCAGCCTGGCATATTGATTTCCCGGTGCTCTGATGGTTTGTTATCTAGGTGTTTATGAAGCTACAATGTATCAGGAATGCAACTCAAGCACACATCACTTGCCTAATTAGGCAGGCAGCCAGATGTCCTCCTTCTCAATGAGTTTTATATTTCTTTTTATGACCGCGTCCAGCCACTGGTTCTTATTCCTGCTGGGCCACGATATTTGATATATCCTATGCAAATCCTTAAAAAAAATACAAATAATCTAATTAATTTAAGTTGAGGGAAGTCTTCTGGGAATTCTCTTTCGTAACACTTTACATGGTATCTCTCATTACTGTGTATTTTCATAGTAATTCAATAGTAAATACATGTGTTCTTACACATCATTACAATGCACTTAAAGTGTAAATCTTTTTGCATGATATATGTAAGTACACAATTGAATCAGAAAAGGGTCTGGGTTAGGGTTAGTGTTAGTCAGAGTTAGGAATAGGGTTAAGATTAGGATTGGGGTTATATCATGCAAAAAACATGTACACATTAAGAACATTGTAACTATGCATAATAACATTGTAATTATGTGTAAGTACACATGCATTTACTAAGTAACTACTTTGTAAATATACAGTAATTAGAGACACTTAATGTAGGGTGTTGCCCTATATGCAATATGTATTCCAAATCAATTGTGTCACCGGTAATGCTAATAGTTTTGTATTTTTAAATGACTCAATTTCAGTTCTGCCTTTTAAATTACATTTACACTGCATTATGAATTAGCTAATTAATTTATAAGATAATGATGAATTAAAACAACTTTAACTAAGAAAGCACTTTAGTGGAGCAATCACGCTGATACAAGTGTCCTGGGATTTTCTGTACAGTTTCTAGAGGCAACATTTGAACTGTGAACACAATAATACACCTTTGAAACAAACAGAAAAAAGCTTTACAGTAAACATACAATTGAGCTTCAAGAAATTCTGTGGTTGGCAGGGAATCTAAGTGAATCTGGCATCACACTCTGTGAAGCTGAAATCCTAATGAAATTAATAAGCTGTTGGTGACAGTTTTATAGAGAAACTTGGTTATAAAATAGTGTAGTTATATTCACTTATGTATTCTTCTACTTTTTATTTAGATACATTTTTTGTATTATTTTCTGTTTCAGTCTTCATAAAATGAAGTTTAACCCAAAGGCTCCAATCTGAAAGAAATGAGCAGGTATTATAAATGTTATTACTCTGTACCCCAGCTACAGAAACTGCCCCCCTCCCTCACTTTTGAAACCAAAGTTACGCAACTGTATTATTGTATAATTCTCTTTGATCATTTTTTCCCCCACTTATTATTATTTATTTCTTAGCAGACGCCCTTATCCAGGGTGACTTACAATTGTTACAAGATATCACATTATTTTTTACATACAATTACATACATTTATACAGTTGGGTTTTTACTGGAGCAATCCAGGTAAGGGTACCGCAGCAGTGTCACCCACCTGGGATTGAACCCACGACCCTCCGGTCAAGAGTCCAGAGCCCTAACCACTACTCCACACTGCTGCCCCACTTAATTTCCAACTGTGTGTCCTCTGGTCCTGGTGTCTGTACTGCACTTAAAGTAATGGTTTGGGGGTAACAGTTTACATTAAGTAGGCGAGTTTGAGTGCAAGTACTGAGTAAGTACTTACACTGTATTTACAGTGTAGTTACACAGTTACAATGTAGGTAATGTGTAATTATGTATGCTGTTGTGTAATTATATATGGAGATGTGTAACAATTTAATGACATAAGTAGTTACACATTACCTACATTGTAACTGTGTAACTACACTGTAAATACACAAGTAATTACTCAGTACTTACACTCAAAATTAATGTAAAGCGTTACCGGTTTGAGTTAACTATGTCAGCTCCTTTTAATATTTTAAAGGCTTGAATCATGCCCTCCCTCCCTCCGCTTCCTTTCTTTACACAGAAAGTGATAAATGTAAGCAACAGTATAGATGAAGCACTAGGGACATTTAAAATACAATTAGATTCTGTCTTATTAAGTTAGATCCCCTCTAAAGGGGAAAGGGCGTTTTAAGAATTGATGAACCTTAGAGAGCCGAATGGATGAAGCAACAAAGAATTAAAAACACAGCAGTGTGCTACAGGCCTTGAACAAAACAATATTACAAACTTAAAAATGGCACCATAGTTAGTGTAGCTGCTTTTGAAGGGTATCCATTCTGACAGGCACTGCATCCGTTGCTGTTTGTGTAATGGAAAAGCTCAGTTGCTTCTCAGCAGTAAAGAAACTCCTTCTGCCTGCCAAATTGTTTGCTTTCCTGTATTTTGACTGATTACCAGAACGGTATGGGAATAGCCTTTGACCTTCACCTTACTGAAAAAATGCAGTCAGCAATGAGGTTAACTCTCTCACTACCAGGTTTTAGGTATCTTGGATACGCTTCGCTTAGTTTTAAAGGGGAAATATGTTTCTTTTTGTTCCATGACATGGCTATAAACTGTGAAAGTGACCTTTGACTTTTATATACATGGTTTGTTCTACTGTTCCATGTACATTTTCATCAGAAAATCATTTCCAATGTATAATTTCCTACATTAAAAACAACCAATCATAAAACCAGACAAACATTTTGACTTTGTGAATGTCTTTCTTACCATAATATATTTTACTCCAATAGAAATTTGAATGAAATGTGGTAAAAACAGTGGTTAGCACTTCCTTAGTATTGAGCAAGAAAATAAATCAAGCAAATCGAGTTGATCTGCATTGGTACTACATGAGGAACATTTGGTTACCACTGCACTTGTAGGATCTTGTACCTACAGTACAAAAATTCCATCATAAATATGTCCTTTTTGGCTGTCACTTGTAGGCAAAACCCCCATTAAACTGACCTTTTACATCAAACTTGTGAGGTTAAAAAAACAGGGACCTTATAGGCTTGGCTTCCCAGCTTTATTAACCTCAGGCATGTTACCACATTAATCAGATCGCGTTTGTTTGGTAGCTTCTGATCATCTGTTTTGTAGGAAGGCAGTCTATTAATACACAGCCAGGCTTCGGAATGTGTGACTGAGTAAACAAACTGTATTTATCCCACTAGCACAGCTAGCACAGGAAGTTCGCCCACCGCTGTACCAAGAGTGCTGCACGAATCCGGAGATAAAAAACCATAACGAAAACACACACACACACGCACACACA
This sequence comes from Acipenser oxyrinchus oxyrinchus, assembly GCA_030684275.1. Lineage (NCBI taxonomy): Eukaryota > Metazoa > Chordata > Actinopteri > Acipenseriformes > Acipenseridae > Acipenser > Acipenser oxyrinchus. The sequence goes on along the minus strand of CM060281.1, from coordinate 2,507,995 downwards.
CACGCACAGGCACACACAGGAGGAGGATTAGAGTGTGGTGTAGTGGCTAAAATCCATTTGATGTAACTGGGAACTATCTCACTGTTATCCTCATTGTTACACTGAGTATTGCTTTATGCTTTAGGTTCTTGGCTCGTTCTTTGTAATTTAATTTGGGATGTGCACATTTTTCAAATATAACAGCGAAGATTCACAGTTTTATCTGTTGGTTTTTGGTACCTAATCAATTCCTGTGCAGATTTCAATTAGATTACTGAAGTAAAACACAACAGCACAAGGAGACCATGTAATTGATTTTAAAGCCTTGGTAATACTCATTTCATTTGGGTGTCAAAAAAAAACATTTATAAATATTATAGCATAGCTCTTTTGGAGGACTGACAAAAAAAGGTGCCACAGGAAACTGGATTATGGTATGCTAAGAGGGACAAGACAGAGGAGTGTGATTAACATGCGTTAAAAAAATGTATCTCACAAAAAAATGTACGCGTTAATTGCAGGTGTCGTTGTCCATCCATCAACAGCATATTTTAGCCTTTTTGTGTTGTTCCCCTTTCTTAACAGAGATATTCTTACTGCAACACAGCCTTGTCCTGATTTGAAGAGGGACCTTCGTACTGTTGATTTGATGGACAACGACACCTGTGCCTTCTGCTAGTTCTGTTGTCAATTCAACGCTTGTCTTCTTTCTATGCCTTAAGGATACTATCTTCAAGTATTGCTCATCCTTGTTAGACAGCTTTTTGGGTTTCCCATTCCTGGGTTTGTCAATTACAGATGATGTTTCTCTGTACTTGTTGATAATGCTTCGGATACTACACCTTGAAAATCGAGTGATGCGAGCTATTTCACTCAATGTTTTTCCTTCTTTATGCAAATCAAGGTTGTTACAATAGTAGAAAACACCAGTGGAGGCTTTGAGTAAATTGTTGATGCTCATAATGCATCAGAGTAGAACAATGCAACATATCTAAGGCTTTTGCACAGCAGTGTATATATATTATATGATAAATATATATTTAAAAAAATAGAACATTTTAGAGATGGCATATATTCAAAAACATATTTATTACATCTAACGTCTTGTGACTACACTGCTAAAGGGGTCAAACTGTTTGCTATCGCCCCTGGCTGGCGGTTCAAATGGGCTGACAGGCCAGGGATCGTCAAAGTACATGGCTCTAACACAGTAGGAGAGGGGAAATGTACAGCATGGAAACATATGATATCATGGTAACTTATATTAAAAAACGACTGGTTTACAGTATGTAGAATAACTTTTGTGTTCTGAAGATACATGTGATATGCAGACATCTCCATATTTCACTACAATCTGATACTCCCAATAACAAGCTAAGTATCAAGTTTTATCACAACTGGACAAACAAGTGGACCATACAATAACTCATGCTAAAAAAATGTTACAAACAACTTTCATCCCCATTAAATATGTGGTTTTCCATATATATCCAGTTTTAGCCACTCATCAATGGTGCAGGAGCCTGCAGGCTATGAGAACAGCTTCTGTCCACAGAAACCACAGCCTCACTCAAGCCATCCAGACTCACTCCTCACACACACACAAGGCTCCCCAAACTTGCCTTACCCACCTGCCTTAACCAAGCTCAGAACTCTTTATGACCTCTTCTCTTAAAAGGGCAACAGTTGCAACTATTTTAAAAGGGCAAGCACCACACAGAAACACGACAAAGTCAATCACATGACCTACATCTACTGTGTGCACATATGGAATTGATGAACAATAGTCTGCTACACTCAATAAACAAATGTTATCAGTGTGGTTACTAGCTGTAGCATGAAAAGACTTAGATGAGGCATATCTAAATCTTATTTTCAGCTACATGTACGTTTGCTTGCCTTTCTGCGTAGGCTGACATGCAGCAGCAACAGGATATAGGCAGCATAGGGGATTGCAAAGCTACAACAAACACTGCATTTATTACATCTCACTTTGAAAGTAGTGTTATTTGCTTGCTGTATCTGTTGATTATGAATGGGAAAGTGTATCTGATTTTATCTGTCTTTTTTTTCCAGCAGTACATTGCTTGTATTGGGATTATACAGAGAAAAGTTTAAATGGTTACACAATGCAATATATGCATCCATACTGTATATTACACATGATATTAAATGACAAGTACTTTCCAAAATCCTGAAATGGCAGAGTAGGGTAAGGAAAGGTATAGTCCTTGAGGTTCAGGACTACATCCCCCAGAATGCCATGGGAGTGAGCCAGGATGAATTACACCTGGCTCTAATTTAATTAGAAACACCTGCTGGAAGTTAAGCAGACAGGTGTGTATATAAGCAGGTCAAAATGTTTGGTCGTGGTCTGTTTTAAGGCTAAGGCTTGAGAAGAGACCTATGGGGAATCCTGGGAAAGGTTCTGTGTTTATAATTCTAAGTGTTTGGGTGACTGGTAAATGGCGTTGTTAAGGACTCGCTTGAAGATCAAGCAGCTTCACATTGTCAGTAGTGCATTTACATTCCCCTTACTCTTTGGTTCTGTTGCTCCCATATTGAGGTATTGTCATTTTTCTCTAGATCTAATCTGAACTGGCTTTGTCTAGAGAATGCTAGGTGCGTAGACTGACCTGCCCCATTCCATTCAAATCAATGTGTCAATGTAACCTTTCAACTCTCTAAGTGTAACATACACCTGGATGGATGTACAGACACATCCATATACCCCCACAATCTGATCCTCACAATAATGTATGATACTTGTTGCTGTGTTACATACATACATTATTATTATTATTATTATTATTATTATTATTATTATTATTATTATTATTGTTTGTTTGCAGAGAATATTAGTGATTTCTGCAGAGTCACTTACAACAACGTCTCACCCGAAAGACGGAGCAGAAGGAGATTAAGTGACTTGCTCAAGGTCACACAGTGAATCAGTGAGTGAGCTGGGATTTGAACCGGGGATGGTTATATTCTGGTGCATTCTTTAAACTTCTGAGTTAGAAAGTCACCAGAATGTGATGACTGGAACCCACACCATGAAAAAACAAACACAATCGAATGCTATCATTATGGGCTCTGGCACTCTGAGTCGTTTGTATTGCTATGCACCACCTGCGGGCTGCATGTCAGTTCATTTGATTTTGATGACTGCCTTCTGATTACACTGTTAAGACAAATCAAATCCAAGTGCCCTCTGCAGCTACTTCACACACAAAGATGTGCAAACATTCAGATTAGACACAGATCAACCCCGCATTCAGGTGGATAAATATGTATTGCAAAATACCACAGGCACATCTACCACTAAAAAACAGCATGCATAATTTTTCACTGAAATGCAATTATAATTTGAGTTACATGTTAATATACGGTTCTCATTACACTTAGCTGTGATTTTTTAAAGAGACCGGCACTGGTCTAAATCAGACATTCCCCATCACTATACAGAAGTATAGCTTTGGATGTTTGCTTGTTTCTATCGCTTGAATATTCAGTTGTTTCTAACACTCATGCGTCAGTATTCATCCATCTGAAACTACATTAGTCTGAACCAGCATTAGCATATACCGTATGGCTAACCCCACTGAAGAAAGTGGCACAGGACAGCTCTCTCACCTTTCAGTGTGTCAAGTCAATTACTTCAGCTGTCACTGCGTTGGCCTCCCTCTCTTTCTCGCTCTCTGAGGAAGGACCACCAAGTTTGCCTATTGTTATGAAAAGAGTTTGTGCAAAAATACTGCTTTGAAAACTTTTTCTCCAGAGGCAAGAAGCTAAGCAAATCAGCCTAGTGGCAACCCTTCTCCCTACTGAGGTTTATTTTTAGGCTAATAAAAGAATTCTGGTAAATTTTACATACCTAATACAGTATGTCACAACGTCGACATAAACATATTTATTTCTCAAGTAAAATAAATAAATAAATAAACTTGAAAAATTCTAAATGCCTGACATTAACATAAACTCCCAGGAGCTTTAGGTCACTGATCTAAGTAGGACATTCCTTCATGCAACCAGAGCACATTTTAACTAATAGCAAAAGAAAATACCATTACAAATTAAACCCCCCTTGCTATATATAAAAATGTGATACATTTTTTGTAATTTGCTTATTTATGTACTTTTAAGAGAACATCATCTGTAATTGACTTCAGTATTCATCATCCATTCCTGTGAAAGCCAGTATATCTACTACTACAGCTTAAATGCAAAGCATTTTCTTCTCAAAGGTGAAATATGTGTTAAGATGGGACAATATGTGAACATGACAAGTATTAGACTGGCTGCTGTTTTGTAATGCGCATACAAAAATCTACTAAATAAGCGAACACTATCAAGTTAGCAAAACATATAATGTACAGTAGAGAAAGAATTTTCCTTGGAAAAAAATCTTACTTTTTGCACTCATCATTATATATACTGCTAAACTAGCTTAATTATTTTATCCTTGCTGACAAAACTGGATTTTGTACGCCCTTCAAAATAGGGCCTCGACTCAAAACAATTTGAAAAAACTATACCTGCTGGATGAGTCCCCGTTGGACTTTATTGGGACAGTTCTATCTATCAGAGTGTAGCCCTAGATTACCTGTACAAATATATGGTTGATGCAATCAAGGGTTATTCCCCAGTTCTTTAAAAGGATCCCTGCAGGTATAAGTTGATTTTGTTTACAGGGCCAGCGTAAATGGAAAGAGACCCCCTACCTTAGCTATCTTGACCCCACAGCTCATCACATTTCTAATCTGCAGTGTGAGAAACGGGACTGAATCTCAGCAGTCTGGCTGTCAACATTATGGTCTACCAAGCTCCCCTAGGCCAACTGCACTTAATTTCTTCAGCAATTTACTTTACATGGATGATATTCAGTGTTAACTTCAACCTGCTGCTGGGAGTTTTAATTCTCTATTTCTGTGTGGGAAAAGCATCGATCAAACCCGAGCTGCCTGGCCCAAATATGGATTTGTCTTTTGGATGCAGTGTTGTTTGCTTGTTTAGCAGTTGTACTTGTTTAATATTTTACAAGACCACAAAAACAGCCCTTCCTTATTCCATGACCTCAATTGTAAATACAGATGTGAAACTGAAAGGAGACGGTTTAATCAATCTGCACTCCCCTGGGATAAACCAGAACTGGATTTTATTGGATGATTTTACAGCGCTGAGGATTCATCCCAGATTACATTAACCTCGTATCTGCATATTGGTGATGGATTCAATCCAGGGTGATTCTCCAGGTATAGGTTGAACAAACGACTCCTAAAAAATATAGTACTGCTTTATGACCTGAATTATTACCAGGCTTAATCACATTTCCAAACATACTGCAGAATCACACATCCTGTGCTAATAAAATTCCCCCAAAACGTATTCATACATAGAAACAAGATCATGTTACAATGTACTTAATGTGTACATTTTTCTACATGATATAACCCTAACTCTAATGCTAACCCTAACTCTAAACCTAACCCGTTTCTGATACGATTGTGTACTTACATGTAGTGTGCAAAAAAGATTTACACATTAAGTACATCGTGCATAATAACTATGCATAATAACATTGTAATTGTGTAAGTAGACATGCATTTACTAAGTAACTACTATATAAATACACAGTAGAGACACTTAATTTAAAGTGTTATCAATTCATACAGTATATTACCCCTGTATCACTGTGCCACACTTATAGCTACTAACAACCAAATGAGCAAGAGGGGCCGAATGGCCTCCTCTCATTTGTAAACTTTCTTATGTTCTTATATTCTATATACTGTTTGACTGCTCTGCATGGAATATCACAGATCTGCTTGACACAAGAAGAGATAACAGACAGCTAGAATCAGACTTTCTTTTCTAACTGCAGTGAATCCAAAGTTATTCTCAAGGGCTTCCAAAGCAAACAGAAACCTCGGCTACTGCTTGCACACGAAATTGAAGACATTGAAAAAGAATGCAAGTCCAAATGGCCACTATTGAATGTTTTGAATTTTTTTGTTTTGTTTTGTTTTACTAATTCTAATAAAAAGATTTGGTCACACTTTACAGTCTCTAATTACTGTGCTTTTACATTGTAGTTACTTAGTAAATACATGTGTACTTACATGTTAGTAAATCCATGTGTACTTACTACTTAGACATAATTACAATGTTATTATGCATAGGTACTTAACGTGTAGTTCGTTTTGCACGATATAGCCTTAACCCTAAACCTATCCCCACTTCCCTAATCTTAACCCTTTTCTGATACAATTGTGTATTTGCATATATTGTGCAAAAAGATTCAGACATAAGTCCATTGTAACCATGCATAATAAATAATTACCAAAACCGCTCTAGAGGAATTATTTTAACACTGGATTTCTGGCTTTACGTAATGTGTAATATACACAACATACAGTACAGGATATCTTTAAATCTATCTTAGTTGCTTGGAGTTCTTCATTTAAAAACACACAGATCTCTGTTAATTAAAAGGATTCGGTATCTTCACAACATCAAGTGAGAATTTTCTGAGAATTGATTCTGCTTCACAGACATGGTAACTAAGCAGCCCAGATTCCTCCTCACATTCTCTGGCATTGTTGCTCAGTGCTCGGGCTGTTAAAAAAGCCTTTATTTCTGACAACTTTCCCATAGTAACGCCTGAACTGACACCTCTGAAATGAAAGCCTGAATCACTTTAAATAACAATTCTGCTCTCCCAGTGAAGATGTATCAGACAGCAGGGCTGGGGCCTGGTTCATGGATTTCAAAGATTGCAGTTTCACAGACTGAGCCTCACAGAAACGTTTAGAAAATACGCTTTGTGTACGGGTGTGGAGGAAACCCTACATACAAGACCCATTAGAAGACCAATCACACCAATTACACAATAGATTTGGACCAATTATTACTCAGTACCAGTCCTGACACTGTAAAACATACAGTTTTTCAATTACCAACATGTAAATGTAAAATAATTATGGTCACGCTTTATTTTAAGGGCCGTCTTAACTATTAACAACCAGTTAATAAACTTATTGATATACATGATTTATTTTTCTGTTGATTGTTAGTTAATATATAATAGCTAAAACTGCAAACATCAGAGCCCTATAGATTATCAATTCCCAGTGGATCATATATTTGAAATCGGTTACAATTGTTACTGCAGTAATGCTGAGCAAATTAAATCAGGTTTTTAGTAGCGGGCGTCTTAACCACAATGCCGATGATCCAGGCTTGTCTGCATTTGTGGTTATAAAGCTTTTAACCTAATTTCACCAACAGGCAACAGAATCCGTAACGGCAGTGTATTACACAACACTGCCCGTTGCATTAGTTTAGATTGATCTCAATGTAGAAGGCTGAGCTCAAAATGAACAACATTTGTTAACAGTTAATAAACTAAAAAAGTGGCCCTTAAAATAAAGCGCGGCCATTAATGGTTATGTCAGCATATTAAAATGTTCCCATTTCGATGGCATATACAGTACCATTGTAGTAGTTATTGTGCTCCAATTTTTTCCCAGTTTTTTCCCCCTCTGCCAGTAAATAAAGAATTGCTGTGCTTATGAACTCTACATGATTGACAAGCTAGAAGACTGAGAATAGCCCACAGATCAGGTTTAGCACATGCAGCTGCAGTGTGATCTTGCATATAAGCCTTCTGTGCCTTGAACTATTCTATCCTGGAATGGAGGGAGCAACCTTTCTCTTAGGGGGTGAGGGAGCAGTTCAGTCTCCATTCCTCAAGTCTGCCTTGGATTGGAGGAATCGCTCAGTCACATGGAGGGGTGAGGGAGCAGTTAGCATTGAAGAAAATGAAAGCTAACATTGGGATGCCATTATAATATCACTATGCCCTTAGCAAAACCATTAGCAGACCACGATAGTTACAGAAATGATATAGTATAATGGACTAGCAGTGTGCATTGGTTTATACCATTGGTATGCACAAAATAAAAATATTACCAATGATGCCTGTCCACATTCTAAAAAGTAAAGGAAGTTTTCTCACAGGTTCGGCCCTGGGGATACCTCCTAAAGGTTATGAACATTTTCCCTCTGAAAAATACCCCTTGTGAATACTGAGGAAAGTAACTGAAAGACATGAGAAACAATGAGACTTGCTGAATCAAAAAGATCCAATCTACAGTGGAAATCATGCCAAGAAAAAGGAGAACATTGCAAGACACTGCAAGAAATAAAATAAAGCTCTGTAACCTCCCTCAATAATCTTAGACCATTGTGAAATAAATAAAACTAGGAGAATTTCTGTGTCTTGCTTATTAAAAAATGTACAATATACTATTGAGGCGCATGTTACAACATTGGGGTAATAATCATTATAGAAACATTGATTGTACTGTGGTTTAGGCAGTCAATAATACACATCTTTAAACGCATTAAAGATTATTAATTTCATAACTCTTACCTGTTGTGAACATCGTCTATATAGGTCACAAATGTGCAGTTTTGAAAGAAACACATGTACCATACCATACCATACCAATTTAATTTATATAGCGTCCTTCATGTGCAATCATTCCAGGACGCTTTACAACAACAACAACAACAACAACAACAACAACAACAAGCCAAAAGAGCTCCAAACTGCCCGCTAGTGAAAGGCCAAATCAAAGAGATAAGTTTTATGTTTGGTAAAGCCAGGACAGGTTGGAGGGCTAATGTGAGTTTCTCGTCCTGGCTTCATCAATCTCACTAGAATTGGTCTGCTTAATCTGGCATATGAACCACTTGAAACAACTACTGTATTTGAAGAAATATATGTTAAAAGCTATGGATGGAGGGTGTATTAAATGCAATGGGGCATAGTAACCATTTTTTAGAATACCATTCTATATAGTCTATTGTTTCTTATAAAAGGATGTCTTTTTTTTACTGTACTTAGAACCAAAAGCTTTTACAATCCTAAATCCTTTAACTGCATACACCATTCTATCGAGTGCAAAAAGACAGTTATACATCTGTCTCCCAAGCCAGATGGAGTTGGTAAAACGATAAGTGAAGAATATTGGTCTTCACCGAAATATCCCTCTTTAGTCTCCCGGAGACAGAGATACAAGCATTGCCGTGACAGAAAGCATTCAGCACCCTGACCTTGATTGAGGTGAAATGCCAATTTCTATAGCCTGCCCACATATAAAAAACACAAAGAGAGCTGTCTTTCCCATCTGAGTCACTCCAATTACTTGGGAAAAGGTGAGCAGACCTCCTTCAATGCAAGCATGAGGCAGACAGCTAAGAAAGACTTTGTCTTGAGCAACAGATAGTGGGTTCGCTATCCTGGTGCTCTCTTTCCTTCACCTTTTCTATCTTTTTCTCCACTCTCTCCTTCTCTCCCCTACAAACAAACCTTTTTTTTCTCCCTTTATACCATGTGACCAGGGGATGATTGACAATTAACCATTCAATCAATCACCACATGGCTACATTCTACCTCTCAAATCAAACAATTGATCATTCCATCCAACAATCAGCAACCATGTGGCTGTGCAAACGGTGGCCATCTTGGTTATAGGCTGTCCCTTCACCAAGATGGCCACCAGCCACCACTCACTGACATACACATGCACACCCATGGTTAGAACCTCTGCTGTACCACAAGTATGTTGCCAAAAGATAATTTTACACCAGGTTTGACAGGCCTAATTAAATAATAATCTACTTAAGGGCCTGGATAAAAGTTTAATTAGTTAAATTTAACGATATAGAGAGGACAGAGTTGCCTATTCCTGGTCAAGATGGACAGTGGGTTACTTACACAATATTGTAAACAGTATTATAATGGCTCTGTCCAAAAAAAGAACAATGACTTGTGAATTAATGCTTCAGATTCTTGCACATATTCCCTGCTGCTGATTGCTCTCTTAGACAGACAATGTAACTTTTGCATTAATGTGAAATGGCATTTGGAACTGATTTAGGTTTAAAAAGAGATTGGGCTTTCTATTGAGACTCATAGCAAACAACTGAAGTAATGAAGAGCTTCAAAGATATATACTCCATAACTTCTGAGGCATTTGCAGTAATGAGACATTTTAAGGAGATCCTAAAATAACCTTAAAAAGTCTTAATGTCTTTCAATACAGAAAGGGAAGCAAAACTTTTCAATGAGCGATGTGGCTGATGCCAGAAAAATAAATTAAACAAATGCACAGTATAATATATACAGCTATGGCCAAAAGTTTTGCATTACCATAGAAGTTTAGGATTGAGACAATAAAAAAATTAACATAATTTAGATATTTTACTTAACATAATGTTATCAAATAAATTACAAAATTATATTGCAATAGTCTACCAGAAGCCATAATAGTAGTACAGTATTTCATGTTAGATTTTGAAATGTCCCATTATTCATTTTTTGTCAGCTTTTCATTAAATTACAAAGTGCTGTGTAATTCAATATGTCAACGTAACATTATTCAGCAGGTTTCATTTGACTTTATGAAGCAAAATTAGTTCATTCTACAGGGTGATGCAAAACCTTTGGCCATAGCTGTATAATGTCGAAATAGCTGCTCAATTACGACAAAGCTAGGCAACACTGCACTGTACAAAGCCACATGATATCTCTTTACCATGCGTCTCACCTGCCTGACAGAAACTCCTGTAAAACAGCAGGGGGGAGAGCAAGCTGGCCTGCGACCTGCATCTCAGCTCCTGATTAGACTGCATGACCTGCTTGAGGCGCAAACAACCATTCTGACTTCCACAGCAAGTGTGATTTCACCTGGTGACCTGCCTTTGAGCCGCAATGAATCTTAAAAACAGTCTGATTACACCGTCTCACCTCGCTCGGGGGCAGGCCGACAGCATAGGCGCCCCATTGTGATAAGGAGATAGATTGATGCCTAGTTGTTGCCGAAGCTGTAACCAGAGAGAGGACACACTCTTATTATTATTATTATTATTATTATTATTATTATTATTATTATTAATAATAATAAAATTAAGAAATAGAAACTGATTCAGTGCAGTCAGCCCAAAAGCTCTAGAGGGCCTTTAGCAGACCGTAGGTAAGAATTTACATTAAGTGTCTCTAATTACTGTGTATTTACATACAGTATTAGTTACTTGATAAATACATGTGTACTTATACATAATTACAATGTTATTATGCATAGTTACAATGTACTTAATGTGTAAATTATCTTGCACGATATAACTCTAACCCTTTTCTGATACAATTGTGTGCTTACATATATTGTGCAGAAAGATTTACCCGTTAAGCACATTGTAACTATGCACAATAACATTGTAAATGTGCAAATGCTAAGTAACTACTATGTAAATACACAGTAATTAGAGACACTTGATGTAAAGTGTTAGAAACCCACGTGACACCATTGAGTCACAAGTGATACAAATCAATCCATATTTTTTTCACTTTTCAGCTTTGTATACCTGTCAGTGTCTGATGTAAACTCACACATCAGATTAACTTTGCGCCTGATTCGTTGCTGCTGTCTTAAAGCTGTTCTACGAGGCTTAGAGTTTGCTTAGCAACCTCTCCTTCAAGTATCAATAAAAACAACAACAACAAGACTGCACCTGCTATACTAGCTGCTAGATTTAATTTGTTTCAATTGACCGGCATTGTCCATAAGGCTGCCACCTCTGAGGTACAAAAAACATGATCCCTGAACGGAAGGCAGTTTGTTATAAGTTTAAACTCTCTTTAGAAATCCTCTATTCATCCAATAGGAAACACTGATAATATTACTACTAGAGTTTTGACAATCATTTCATATTGTGACAGAGACAGAATGATTCTTGGTGATAGATCTCCCTCCCGACCTGTGAGGGCGCTGTGTAAAGGGAACAGAGTGCCCTGGACTGGATGGCCAGACAATTCATTCCCAGGGTTAGGCAAAAGTCGGCCATCTAGAAAGGGGGCGGAGCTACGGTACACTATATCATCGACCCAGAAGGGAATCGTTGTGGCAGCCGCGGATTGGAGGAGCGGTTGCAATCATTAACCAAGGGGTCATGACTGACGGTATATAAGGGGACGTAGCAAAGTGACCTAATTAACAGTGTTTCTTCAAGGTGGTAAATCCACACCTTAGGTGTCATATCCTTTCTTACTGCTCTCTCTTATAGAAACTTCTAGGAATGTAAGAGACCTCAAAAGCACAAATAGAAAAGAAACAGAACATATGAATTAATGGCGATATGATTTTAAGAGTTGGCCATAACCCATAAGGTGCCATTGTCCTCATTTGAGGACATGCTACTTTGTCATTTTTTGGAGCATTTTAACTGGCATCTATCTGTTATTTTAATGTTCTCTAACTATGTTGTTACAGTATGATAATTTACTATTATTTTATGAACTAGAAAAGTCTAAATGTAATGTATCAAATGACCGAAATACAGCATGTGTTCTGAGTTTTTCAAAGTTTAATGGTATCTTGCCGGTGACAAGGACCTCTTTGGTATGGGATTGCAGGAAGGACATGGGATGACTCCTGCATTTATTCAAGGACTTTCTTAATGTATATGGTCAGAGTTTGTTCCTTTTTTGTTTGTACTGTGAATGACTTTATCAAATGACATATTTCCTATACAAATGTGTATAATATTATACCAAGTATGACTAAAAGTTATGCATCACCTAGAATTTTAGGATTGTGACATCATTTAAATTTAGATATTTTATTTAACATCACATAATCAAAGAAACTACAAAATGATATCGCAAAAGTCTACCGGAAGCCATAATAGTAGGACAGTATTTCATGTTAGATTTCGAAATGTCACATTTTTCATTTCTTGGCAGTTTTTCATTAAGTATATGGAAAACTACAAAGCGGTCTGTAATTCAATGTGCAAAATGTGTTAATTCTATAGGGTGATGCAAACTTTTGTCCATAGCTGTACACACACACACACACACACACACACACTGTAAATCTGCAAGTGAAAAAACCTCAAGGGGTATTATTTTACATAAGTATTCCTTGTGTGCAGCAGCACATAATTAGGTTAAAATATTGTTAAGCATAATGTTTCTTCTGCACTGCATATAAATGCAATCATACCTATTTTCTTTGCCTTGCAGTAGAACATTGTTTTTCATATAACCTTCAACAATGCAATATAGTGAGGCTTTAATTAAAGGGAAAAAGAGCCAAACTGTAATATGTTAGATCGGTGCTGAGCTGGTTTTATAAAAAGACTGGAGGGTCATGTCATAACCAAGGAGTTATTGGACAAAATAAACCCAGAAAAACCTGGCTTTGAGCTGATTTTTAGCTTGTCAGGAAAATCATAAGAGCTGGTCAGCCTTTTCCAATCCATTCAAATCATGTGATCTTGACTTTTCTTGTTTCACCTACTCTCTATTTCTATAGACATAGGTGGGGCCGTCCACATGATTTAAATGGAATGAGGAAGACTGTTCAGTCCCAGACAAGCTCAAAGCCAGTTAAAGGTAGATTTAGAGAACATCACAAATGATTTAGTGACAAGAACTCAATATTGGAGCAACAGAACCAGCACCACTCAAGATGTTTGCAAGCACAATGCAATAATAAAGGGGAACGGAGCGATGCCATGGCTATGTCCAGAGGTCAAAAACAGTATGGCAGTGAAAAGGTTCATTTCTACCTGTGATGGATCTTAATTTAGAGAATCATAGAATACTATGAAGCCCCCATGTCAGAACATGTGGACTCTATCATTGATACGGCCAACGTGGCAGCGAAAGTTAATTTTTATTGGACAACAGATTTTCAGACTCATCCAAGCTCTCCTCACAGGGATGCATAATAACCAATATAATAGGGGTCTGATGAATTATTCAGCTGCTTTGTGTGTGAGTGTCTCTGCGTGTGTGTATGCAGGAAAGTTTCATATCTAAATGAATATCTATCCTAACCTATGAAGACTGACGTCAGAGACTGCAGTATTTCAAACACATTGGATTAAAGAGACAGCACTGTAAGTCCACGCTAATTGTTTTGGGATTGCTACCGTCCTCTAATGAATTCAGAACACTGACTCCTGGCGTCCCTATCTAGGGCTATTAAGTGTATCTGTCATTGCCTTGTCACTCACAGCGGCTCAGAGCTGGATGACAGAAGCCCAGGAAAGTCATTTCTTGAGGATCTAAACACCAGAGCTGTCATTGCAAGCTAAAACACAACGGTAGGGAGGGACAGGGTCAGCCACCCCTTTCAGGATTTGGGTTTGATTTTTTTTTTCAGACATGTCATGACCTTCTAATAACTGGGGCAGACCTAAAGCTGCAAATCTATTTCTCTGCCCAGAGAGGTGTGAAAATTCAATTGACAACTGTGATGGAATACATTGAACATGTTGGATAAGAGAACCTCATTTCAGTGCTCCAAACAAGCTGGACATGCACATACATCTATGATTTACAGGATCAAAAATGAATGCTGTTCAATGCTTTAAAAAAGTTTTTTTTTTAAATTACATTATCGCTGGCCCCCTTTTCATTGGTGACGATTATGTTGTTATGTTTCTAGTGCTGTAGCTTTTAAGACATGACATTGTACACCTTACAAACTTTTCCCATGCATATTGAATCCAATGAAGGAAATGTTCCCCACTTTGCATCCATTTTTTAATTGAACATATTGAAGACGGAAGTTGTTCACTTCATTTGAAGAATTGTTTTTTATCTAAAAAATGAAAATAGAGTAGGTATACAAATAAAATAGATATTTTAATAACACTGAAATCATTTAACAGAAGTACTATATTAGCAGACATTTAGCATTTATGTCATAGAAAAACTACTGACTAAAATCAAGTTTGTAAGTAAAAACAAGATCCTTGAACAATGTACTTGAATTATATGTACAAGGTTGTATATAGATTATCATGATGAATTGATAGGGCTGAATTCAAAATTAATGACTTCAGAACTCAGAGGAAGTGCATAAGACATGCAGGTGTTTTTTTCTGTGGTATTCAGTAGCAACAAATTGAACTCATTACGGTGTAGACACGATTTCCCTTGTCTACAGACCAGCGTCAGTTTCAAATTCAGTATCAAAATACTTCAGCGAACCAATTTTTAAAAACATACTGACTACGTTTATGCCTTACTGTATTAATATTACTTGTATGTAGTACTTTCCAGCGTGCATCTACCGTCTATTAGAGCCCGCTAGAGCTGGAAGCTGATTGGCTAACGGTACTGAATCGTTTTCTAAATATATATATATGTATCGTTTTTTCAAATCCTATGCAGTTTTAGTGCAATGACTGTTTGTTTAATGTACTGATACAGGTTCACTAGCTTGGGTAACACTTTTTTTATTAAGTGTCTCTAATTACTGTGTACATTACTAAGTAACTCCTCTGTAAATACACATTAATTAGAGACTTCATGTAAAGTGGTACCATAAAACAAACACAGAAACAAGTTGGAAAATGTTAAACGTATCAGCAAAGCCACAGGCTGCTGGAAACACAGTTATTATCAACATTGTGCTACTTATCTGCAGAGATTAATTTGAATGCATCAATGAGTAATTGAATCAAAGCCTTTTGTGCAGATTTGGAAGTTTGACCCTGGGGGAAACACGGTTTAATCTCATCATTCCAAATAAAACACATTTACAATTCTGCAACAAAACATTTCACACAGGCTTAACAATAACTGAAAGTGTGTCCCTTTGTGTTGCTACAACTGTTTAAATGAAGTGCCTGTCATTTTTCTTTTCACTGTGAACATCCTTACAACTTTTTGCACTAAAGTCTGCTTCAAAGCACTTTTCAAAATAGCTGCTCTAGTGCACTGGAGTGTGAGATCTGTCACTGCAGGAAGAGCGATTAAAAAAAACAAAACAAAACAAAAAAAAAACACACAACACACAACGGTGCTCTGGCTTTTCTGTTCTGTACCATATCATGGATTGTTATTGCTGTGTTACCTGTTTGACAATGTGGGCAACAATCCTTACACTATCAGTGCACTAGAGCGGCCATTTTGAAACTTTGAAGCTTTTGAAGTTTTAGTGTAAAAAGCTGTCAGGATGTTAACAATGAAAAAAAACTTTATTTAAAAGAGTTGTAGCGACACGTGGGGACGTTTAATGCTATATTTTTCAGAACCCTGTTAATTACTCTTTAATACAGTGTGTTTTAAAAGTGTCTTTTTTCTTAAAAATTAAGAAAAAAGTAAGCTATTAAAGATGCTGTGTTGTCTATATGCTAGATAATTAGCTGTTATATTTCCAAGGCCTTAGGCGACAAGATAAATTAACTAAGAGCAATTACCAATAAGGAAGATAATAATGCTGACTTTATCAGTTCACCAATATAACCTGGTGACTTAAACACAGAGTTGTGTTGGTACAACAAATGTCATTTTTTTGCATTAGGTATTGCATTGATTCCAACAGTGTTAATTTAATATACATTATAAGTCCCGTCCCCATTGGATCCTATTAGCACCAACTCAGGTGGCATAAAAACAGATTAAGTATGTTTATATCAGCTATTCATCTGTTTCGTCGTACTTGCTCTTACAGTCTTTGCATGCCTGATACAGCAAACTTAGTGTAGTTATGCAGCTACAATGTTACCTATTTCTAGTTCTATAACACATCAAAGAATAGACAGATATATACAGGGTCAAACTTTGAACAAAATTAATAAGACTACAACCCCAGCCTTATTTATTTATTTCTAATCCATTTGAACCCTAAATCGTCAATGTAACAACATTGGGAAAGACCTGTATCACAATACAAAGAAGCACTGCACAGTATTCTTTTCAAATACATTGGGTTGTCTTTCTTGTGCTGGTAATCCTGTGGTTTGCTACTGATTTCTTCAGTGTAATACACTGGTATTATATTGGGATCCTAGTGATCTTTGTCAGACTTGTCTGTCAGATGCTGGTGCAAAACAGGAATCAAAATGAAGCCCATAGCTTAGCATTGATATCTTCCCATTAAAGTCTGCACCACAGGCCACATGCTACAAACTGAGAATTATATATAAACCAGACAGATATTGCGTTGCTGCAGATATCTGCTGGGGCAATGCAGCAATCAGTGAGCTTTAAAGCACAATCTATAACATGTGCTGCATATAGTGCTCAAGCAACTGTATAGCAATTGCCTGTTTCGATCTTCCCATCAAAAAAGGTTGTGCATGGCTTCTGTTGGTAACTAGCAGTCCAGGGAAATGATGATATCTACTGTATACTGCCTTATTCAGTGGACTGTGAATGCATTCAGGAACACAGTGGAGCATTTTAACATTTTTGACATACATTGGGAAAATGTGTTGGATAAAGGGTAGACTAACCAAGCAAGATGTGTCTTGATTAGGCCACATAAAAAAATATCTGGGGCATCAGATGTAGTGTGCAAATGTATAAGCACACCTCAAGATTTGTCATTTTTATCGTTTACATACCTTCCTGTATGATGACCTCAAGAATTTCAATTTCCAGTCAGTAGTCAGTGGTATAGAAACAATAGGCACTCATGTGTGAAAATGTTAGACCACTTTGTGCTTTAATTAGGCATCTTAAACAACTTCCAAAAAGTGTCATGCATTTTACAATTTGTGGCTATGTGTTCCAAGTTTCCAAGATTTACAGTTCCAGTGGTTTGATTTTATAAGCACAACAAATCAAAACAGCAGAAACAATGGGGTGTTCCAATAAATTGCCACACTACAGTATATACAGCAAGGTCCCGCTTGTGATTTTTTTGCCAAGGCTCCATTGTAAATAGTAATTTGTAAATACATGTGTACTTACACATAATTAAGTGTTATTATGCATAGTTACAAGGTACTTAATGTGTAAATCTTTGTGCACTATATAACTGTGTACTTACATATACCATGCAAAAATAATTACACATTAAGTACATTTTAACTATGCATAGTGACATCGTAATTACATGTAAGTACACATGTATTTACTAAGTAACTACAATATAAATACACAGTAATTAGAGACACACTGTAAAGTGTTGCCATGCAGGTTTGGCGATTCCGAGCAATACTAAGAGGTAGATGTACTAAAATGTTGTGTCTGTCGCAATAGTCTAGGGTGAAATGTATCAAACAAGATCAATGCTGTTAGCGACTTGTTAGGGAATGCTTTGTGGCAGCAGTTTTTCTTTGAGGTTCAGCCTTAGATGAATATGTAACAACACCTCCTTATGTCGGACACACAAGTCTGGTTTAGCGAGGAGCTACTGTATGATTATGAAAAGCTTTTTCGGGGTGATGGTGGGGGCCCCATTGATGTCTGCTACCAATGAAACAGGTCTCAACAGCTTTCAAGAAAAAGAAGACGATGTGTGATTGCAGTTTCTTCCTCTCATGTCATTGTCTGTTTTCTGTGGTGAGTCTCAGATCCCAGGAATTGAAAACTGCTCGGTGACGCTGTGTGAAAAGAGAACACGACACATGAGAGAGAATTAATGCTGCGATTAAGTAATTCCTGTCGCCAAGAACCAGCCGACAGTCAGCTCCCGGCACACCATTTAATAAATTAGCAAATCACTGTATTTCATGAGCAGCAAAGCAACAAATTAGGCAAGATTAAGGGATTTGTTTTGATGAGCTGGTCTTCATCAGTGAGACTATGCTTTTGTGTTTATGAGCTGAAATAAGAGAAACCCTGGGTATGTAGCAAACACTTTTGTGCAAACCCTGCCTGGTTTGCTTGTAATGCAAATCATGGATTGTATTATACAAAAGATGTATCTCCCTGTTGTCAGTTGCAGTCATGATAGGCAAAACAGCACCTGTGAAGTATACATAAAAGATTTTTGCCCTGTAATGCCTAAGCAATTTTGAAATGAGAAAAGCTACTTTATTCTGTGTGATAGAGAGAGAAAGGATCAATGCTGTAAATCTCCCTCCCGATTAGAAAGGGCGCTGTGTAAGGGGGAAGGTAAGCTGCCTCCTAGATCTGCCACCTCGGTGGTAGGTGGAAACCGGAAGGTGACCATATTAGGAGGGGCGCGTAGCTGCAAGTACTGGACGATTCCATTGCAGTCAGCTGCGGGCAGCTCTCTATTAGAGAAACCATGGCGATGCGGTGACTGCAGGAGGAGTTTGCTGGGTACAAAGGGGAGCAGCTACGTCAAAACCTCGCTTGCGCTGAGAATGAAAACAGACGGCCGGAGCCTGTATTGATTTGTTTTGTGGATTACGTGTGTTTTGTGTTGCAGAGGAGTGAGCAGCGGACCGCAAAATACAGAGCACGCCCTGCACAGCACAGCACAGCACAGCACAGCACCGCACCGCACCACTTACGGCACCACGCTTCTCAGGACCGAGAGCACTGTGTGCACAGAGAACGTGGGGACGGACAAAGTCCCGTTTTTGTTTACTTTTTATTAAGAGAGCTGCCGTGTACCCCCCATTACCATCGCTGGTAAAGGGGTGGACTTATTTGTGTTGTTGTTATTATTTTTGTTATTATTAAAAACACGCAGACTGTTTTTGGGAGAAAGATTGTGTGGACCTGATTCATTCACTGCACCTGACCACATTCTGTTACTTGTATACCACCTTTTCCCCCCCATAATGTGCTTTATATAAAAAAAATTCTGGATTGTGAGGCTGGATTTAAAAACAACAACAATATAAAGGGGTGGAAAAGCATTGTATCAGATTTGATACAGAAATGGGCAATACAGTTTTAATATGTGTACAACATAAGAGACCATTTTAAGAGGGGATGTATTTACATAGCAGGACTGTTTTGTTGTGTTTTAAAATACTTCATATGGAAATCTACACAAGCCTGATTCAATGAGGCCTGTTGTGATTCAAATACATGGAGGACCACTTTATATGCACCCTGACAAATCATTCTTCTGGCAGACTAACATATGATTTCATGATTGCTGCCTCAGGGCAATCAGTGGATACTGGTAATAGAGCCTTGCTCTCCAAACATCATCAGGAAACACAATCAATTACACAGAGAGAGTAGAAAACGGAATCATTCTGCTCTTAAAATATTGAGTAGCCTCACTGGATGACGAAAAAATCATTATGCTTCAAATTCACTTGTCTCCAGAAACTCTTGGACTGCCTGCCCTAGAAAGCCCTGATTTATTCGACATGTAGTTTGTTAGCTTTAAGGACAACATCATCGGCTCTAATGAGAAAGATAATGTGCTCATTGACATTTCCACGATAAATAATTGCTTTGGAATTTTTTAAAAATATTTGTCGAGGGGGGAATGAGAGCACATGAGTTTCGAATGGAGATGTCAAATTAAAGATTACTGGGAGCAGAAAAAGCAAATGCATTTCATGGTAACACTTTACATTAAGTGTCTCTAATGACTGTGTATTTACATAGTAGTAACTAAGTAAAATGCATGTGCACTTATACATAATTACAATGCTATTAGGCATAGTTACAGGCATAGTGTGTAAATCCTATTGCACAATATGTGTACGTAATTCAGAAAAGGGTTAGGATCAGGGTTGGGGGGTGTAGATTTAGGTTTAAAGTTATTTGTGCAAAAAGATGTACACATTAAGTACATTGTAACTATGTATAACAACATTGCAATTATGTGTAAGTGCACATGTATTAACTAAGTAACGTCTATGTAAATACACTGTAATCAGAGTTGTTACCCAAAACACTATTAAATTAAATAGCACTGAACTCCAGAAGCCAGAGTGTGTTTTTATAGAACAGCTTTTTCTTATGTTTTAGGCAATCCAAAGTGGCATTGCAGCACAGCAAATAAAAAAGCGATTGCATTTTTTTTCTCAGTGTTGTTTTCTCACCATGGCAGTTTAAGAGTTGCTATATTTTACATCTCCTGCAGCTCCTAATAGTACGACAGGATATTTAACTAATTTATTTCCGCTTGTTAGCCCGTGACTCACATCTCTGGGTACAAATGCTGGCCTTGCCAGCAAAACAAAGTTTAATAATTGATTGCACTGTGAGCATTTCGTTATATTGTTAGTGTGGCAATACTATTAACTACCTTGCCAGTAGCAACATGTAAAACCTTAGATGCCATGTGCTTCTGTGTAACCCCCTAAATGGTGCATGTAAAAGAATTGGCAGGAAAATCCAGCATATTTTGCAGTTCTAACTGGTAAAGTGCTATTGTCAACAAACCTGCAATAATTGTAGCTATAGGCTAGTTTTCTTGCACAGTTGATACAATTTTGCTTTTGCTGCAACCAGTATTGACATACTATCAAATACAGACCTGGGGACAAATGTTCAGTGCTGAATGAGTGTTTTAAACACTAAATTGCTTCCAATGCTATTAAATGTTTTTTTTTTTTCTACACTTCGATATGATGTTTGCAATCTCTGAGCTCTAACTGTCTCTAAATAGCGCTCATCTAAATTCAATGGTGTTGTGCAATGCTAATGAGCTTGGTCTTTTTATGTTTGTTACAACATCATTTGCTGTACAGGATTTGAAAGAGGGGTTTGCCAAAAAATAGGAACGGCAATGTATTAAGTCACTGTGGCAAATAATTTGTGGAGTACGTCAGGGATTTGCTTACGCAGAAGGGAGTGCTACAGAGTGAGTGTATTTCATTATTTCTTTCAGCTTTGCTCACCCCTTCGATGTCTTCTTTCCTGTCACTAACCAAACCAGCTGCTTCATCATCATGTAATCTAAAAAACTACAAAGTGATGTCGCGAAAGTGTTAACATAACATTATTCTGCAGGTTTAATTCAACTTAACTACAGCTCCTTTAAAGAAAAATAAAATCTGATTCCTTTTCACCTTCCCTGAGAGGCCCGAGGCTGATCAGTCAGCATTTCCGTTGGTATATTTCAGTGGTTCTTTGATGATGAACTTTGATGATGAAAAGTCATAGGACTTTGCAAGCCAAGCACGGGGATTGGGTCAATAAGAATTTTTCCTAAAGTTGCTTCACCTTTGTGACGGAAATATAATGAGTTCTGGTTGTAAATCTCCCTCTCGACCTGTGAGGATACAAAGTAGCGAAAGGGAAAGGCTTTGGACAGGTTGTCCTGACAGTTCATTCCCTGGGTCGGGAAGTCAATCAGCCTGGAAAAAGACGAGACTCCAGTGCGAGAATGTATTGACCGGGAAGGTAAACGAGGCAGCAGCTGCAGGCAATAGAAACAGCTGCAATCGTTTGCCAAGGGGTCATGCATAATCGCATAAAAGGGGCTGGAGTATTGTAAATCTTTTCCTTTGCTTGGGTTTTTTACGTGGAAACTGGAAGGACCGGGAGATTTCCCCAAATAAATCAGTGTAATGGGTGATCAGTGTGATCAGTGTAATGGGTGTCAGTGTAATCAGTGTAATGGGTGTCAGTGTAATCAGTGTAATGGGCGTCAGTGTGATCAGTGTAATGGGTGATCAGTGTAATCAGTGTAATCAGTGTAATGGGTGTCAGTGTAATCAGTGTAATGGGTGTCAGTGTAATCAGTGTAATGGGTGTCAGTGTAATCAGTGTAATGGGTGATCAGTGTAATCAGTGTAATGGGTGTCAGTGTAATCAGTGTAATGGGTGTCAGTGTAATCAGTGTAATGGGTGTCAGTGTAATCAGTGTAATCGGTGTCAGTGTAATCAGTGTAATGGGTGATCAGTGTAATCAGTGTAATGGGTGATCAGTGTAATGGGTGATCAGTGTAATCAGTGTAATGGGTGTCAGTGTAATCAGTGTAATGGGTGTCAGTGTAATCAGTGTAATGGGTGATCAGTGTAATCAGTGTAATGGGTGTCAGTGTGATCAGTGTAATGGGTGATCAGTGTGATCAGTATGTGTCAGCACAGTATGTTTGAAGAAGAAAGGGAAAGCCTTCAATGTAGAAAACCTTTGACTGAGGCAGACTGTAAGATTGATTCATGGTGCTTGAGGCTGGACTATAGAGTACTAGCTTCCAATGAGACATCTGGCACCTTTTTTTTACACCACTTAAGATTGTATCAGGTTCATTAATCTGAATCTGGGAAGTCGAGTGCACATTATTGTCACCTCAGCTAATTCCTTCATGGATCTTACTTAAAAATGCTCATGCAAGAAGGCACACAGAGCTTACTCTGCTCGCTCTTGTGACTAAATAGAGTGGAGACATTGTATACTTAATAGGAGCTCCTGTAAAGCGCTTATGAGGTTTCTTGGCTGAGTAACAGAGTGTTCAAATAGACCTTTGTTTATTTTTTTGTTACCCCCTCCTCACATCCATTTACACAAGCCACATTAACTGTACAGTGTAATACTTTGCATTGTGTTTCTAATAACTGTATTTGCAAAGTAGTTACTTCATAAATACATGTGTACTTACACATAATTACAATATTATTATGTATAGTTACAATGCACTTAATTTGTAAATCTTTTTGCACGATATATGTAAGTACACAATTGTATCATAAAATGGTTAGGGTTAGGTTTAGAGTGAGGGTTAGGGTTATATCATGGGTGCTATGTATAGTGGTTTCTGTTTCGTTCTTTATTTGCAAAGCTTTCAAACAAGCAAATATTGCATTTGAAAAGAGTCCTGAAGGCTGAAGGGAAGTGAGGTGGGGAAGTATATTAGCGTTGCGCTGTGCATTGAAGACAAAATGTGATAGTGTGCCTGTACAACTTTAATATGTTTCCCCACCTCACTCTCTCACAACCAGCCTGGAGGAGTTTCTGCTGGAATAGATTGTGGGTCTGGCAAAAAAAAACAAAAAACTAAACTGCAGCAACAATAGTTATTAAGCAAGACAAATAACAGGTAATAAATATTTGGAAATGATGACATTATCATCTATTTAACACATATTCCAGTTACAGACTGTGGACAAGAACACTTGATGGAAAAGTATAAACAGTAAATATCGATCTCACATATGTGCCAAATAAAGTGTTGAATTTGCAAACAAAACGATTTCAAAAGCAAAATCATAATAAACGTGTAGCAGCTGGTGATGTCTTGTAAGGGCAGCCTAGAAAATTAAACCTGTGTTTCAGAAGCCTTGGATAAACAAATTAAACTAAGACTAAACACTAATAATAAAAGTCATGTTTGTACAGCTGTGTTTTGTGGAAGCATTGCAGAGTGGTTACCATGACAAATCCTTGAACATTTCATATTGTTTCATCAGTATCATTGTGGATACATCCAATGACCTGAGCCTCATGCTAGGCCTGTAAGTCCTTTGACAATGCTGTTTATGAAAATGACAAACATCATGATCAACTTCCAGCAGATTGCAGTAAAACCCTAATTTAAGTTCATAAGATATATTTAAGTACACAGTTGTATTAGAAAAGGGTGAGGGTTTAGATTGTGCAAAAATATTTACACAAGTGTAAGTAGACATGCATTACTATGTAAATGCACAGTAATTAGAGACACTTAATGTAAAATGTTACCCAACTCAGATGTTGACAAAGGAACTGCAAAAAATGAAATCTTGGCTTTTAGCTAAACTGCTAAATGTGTAAAATTACAGAAAAAGGCAGC
Source organism: Acipenser oxyrinchus oxyrinchus (assembly GCA_030684275.1). NCBI lineage: Eukaryota > Metazoa > Chordata > Actinopteri > Acipenseriformes > Acipenseridae > Acipenser > Acipenser oxyrinchus. Next base: position 2,483,539 of record CM060281.1, on the reverse strand, counting down.
CACAGACCACAGACCATCCTTGAATAATTCCAATTAGAACCATCTCTTGTAGCTCTATGACATCGATAACCCAAGTTACATTGACCTTAATATATTGCCTACCGATTTTATTGAGTAATAAATGTTAACACTGACAGTTTGATGTCTTAGTATTTCCTTGCATTAGGCAATTGAGGAAGACAGGCAATTTGTTAAGCTGTGAAATGACAGCAACTCACAGATTTACTTTTCTTACTTAGTGCTCAGGGATTTTCATGCAGTTGGCAGCATGCATCTGGTAATTAGTTGATTTAAGGTCTTAATGGACCTCAACATTAGATTTCCGAGGTACTGTATGTCTTTTCACTCTGATTATCACAATCTTTGAATTAGCTTCCCCCTGCACTGGAAAATATCACATGTTAAAATACATTTTCTTGCCTCCTATTTATTTAGTGCAGTGAAACTTCATTTGGTCTCCATTAGAGTGAAGTTCTTGTCCAGAACTTTACAAGGCTGTCTTTCTTTAGGCTCATTCTTGTGGACCATACTCTTGAAGAGATGTTTAGCCCATTGATAATTGATGATTCAGAAACCACATTGAGAAAATGGTGCCAGGGCAGGTGCTGTGTAAAAAAAAAATAGCCGATTTATTTATTTATGCTGATTTATTTCAGAGATGACCTAAACAGTATATATTGGTCTACAACACTGATATGTCAAAATAGGTCCATGGTTCTACCACTAGCTTTTACTGTCTTGGCTTGTTGTGCTGTCAGTGCCCACTGTATTGCCACTGAAAATAATCCAGTAAGGAGGAGGTCTTTCTAATTGTGTTTCTATCGCTATTGTTCTAGTCCCTTAGTCAATTCACACTTCATTTGATTGGCTTCATGGTTAGTGAGTCTTGTCAGTTTTGATCTTAATCTAATTGCCAACTGGTCCCCTTTTTTTCATCAATGAACCCACCCTGAGATAAAAGATTACTTGTTATAAACGCATTTCTACAGGCTTTAAACTTAATGACATGATTTAAATGTATTGCATAGTTATCAGTGAAAAATACCTATCCTCCTTATTGTAGTAATGGACTAATGTCAATTTGAGTTGCAATGCATCAGGGATTTTCCAGGTTGCAAACCATGTATGGTTAGACCACGTAGGTCTTCTTTGATTGCTGTCTCTGGTCATGAATAAGGCATGCTTTGCACTGCTATGTTAGTAAGCTTCCATATATTGATCCCAATATTCAAAAGTTACACACAAATAGCTTAACATTATCGTTAGACACAGCAATGTAGCACCTAGTTATAAACAGAAATCAGACGGTGATCAATTACCTGATGTTCTGGGAGAAAGCTCAGGTACAGCGATGGTCTGTCATCAGGAGAAGATTCATCTTGCTTAACTGTGGTTTGTGTGTGAAGCTGAACTTTGTGAACTCTGCTTACACTCTCCTAACGACATCTAAACTCATTTTCATGGTGCGAGTTACAATATTGTTTCAGACACAGAACATACATCTCTTCGACACAAGGTAAAATGTATCCCACTTTGTATGGTCAGTTGTTTGAGTTGGAAAACATCCTACCAATTACGGCTGTGCTAGGCCACAGCGTTCTTAGGTGTGCACACAATATTTGTTTAACCTTCGTTGACCCCTACAAAGCTATTTCCACCTGTAACACAGACAGCATAGCGTTCTGCAGTATAGATATACAGACTACAAAATGCTGAAAATGGTCTTCAAGGATCCATTCAATCATTAATATTTCATACTTGACAAGACTCTATCCATCTTTTCCCTCTGTCTATCATTGTGCTACTGCTGTCTTTTGGCCACTGCTTTCTCTGTATTTTTCCATTGCTGATACTCTCCTGTGACTAATGTCTTGGAACAGCCAACCAATATGGCTGTCCTTGTTACTATGCCACCTGCTCAATGTGCACTCATTATTATGTCTCTTTCAAATATATATTTTACTACTACTACTAGAAACAATACTAAGAACAATAATAGTTTTGCACTTTTAATTGAAATAATAATAATAATAATAATGTTTGCATTTTGGAAAATTCGTTTAATTTCTTATCTCTAAATTACAGTTGTCTTGTATCCGCTATTACAGTGCTTGTGTTTATACACGCCAATTAGCATAATTCAATTACTTATAGATTATCACTTTATGACATAATAATTAAATCCATCACATTTTCGACAGACATGATTACTGTTTTCCTATTGTTAATGAGCAAGCTTATCTTATCTCACTTGCATAAATAACAAGTGGCTTCAATTAGGAATCGTGTTGCTATTGTTCGCTATGAACAGAAGATGATTGCCAGTTTGCTTCCGTTTCACAGCCCAGGGAACGCAATGCAATGCAATATGATATAATTAGCATTCCCACAGCCTCTCAAAGGGAATATTGCTTCCAATACCATTTAAATTCCCCTCTACCTTTTTTTTAAATAGCAGTCATTCAGTCTGATCCATAATTCATGTTGAAAATTATACACCTGAATAAATACAGTGTGTTTGACAAACTATAAACTGAAACAGCCTGGCCATCCATTTATTATTATAAGGGTAATTAGATCGGTGATGTGAGTCCTGATTTAGTCCGAGAGCCTTCGGGTGTTGTACTGAGAAATCTGGTGAATTCTACCAAGCTGAACAAGTATCTTATAAGCTTCACTGGCTAAACCACTGTAACATGCCAAATCCATTCTGAAGAATTTCCTTTTTTTATGTTTGGTTTCATTATGTAATCATTCAAGATCATTTTAAGCCTGGAGAGTTGTAGGAAACAGAACTAAAGATGCAGCATATTATCGCTTCGACGCTATCAATGAACCCATTGATGACTGTGTTTCTTTTTTCCATGTCCTCAGAGATTCATCATCATATTTGTACCAATAAAGAGGCAATTATCCCACTTTGAACTGACAAAATGCTAATAAATTACAGTCAGGTATTGATGTAAAGTTCAAATCATTATTATATTGTACATCTCGAATGTGAAATCAACCGATTACTGTTACATTTTTGTCACATTTCTAGCACAGGATTAAAAAACAACACCACCTTTGTAAGGAAACTAATCAGTTTGATGGCTGCAAATGAGTCCACCCAATACCAATGGCTATGTTGGTAAGTTTCCATTTAATGATTCCAATATTAAAAATCTATAGCGTAAACATTTATCGGTGCCTAGTTTTAAACAGAATTCAGATAATGATCAATTACCTAATGTTCTGAGAGAAAGATCAGGTACGGCGATGGTCTGTCGTCAGGAGAGGGTTCAGGTAGCTTGTCTCGCTCACGCTGTCACGTGCCTGCCTTATAAATCGTACCTAACTTCATTTGTGCGAAGTTGAACTTTGAACTCTGCCTACACTCCATTTACTTAACAATATCTAAACACTATCAATTTCTTGGTGTGAGTTACAATGTTGTTTCAGAGACAGAACATACACAGGATCAAATGTACCTCAGTTCCTTGTTCCTTGTTCCTCTGTCTGGGGGCTGGCTGAGTTGGAAAACATACTCCCACAACTGCAGCTGACCTTCAGTGTTATTTGTTTATGTTTTTTATGTTTCATAGGGTGGACAAAAATGTCTGGACTATTACCGATTTGATGCAAAGAACTTGCCTTCTGTTTAAATTACTCCTGAGGAATACTTACCCAGTCTACAATGATGGCCAATGAAGTATGGAAAGGCCACGACAGCATCCATAATCCATAATCCTATGTACGTTCAGATAAACGTTCAAGCTGGTGCCATTTATGGCAGCAAGCCCTCTGGGTCTATGCAAATCTTTCAACTTACCGTGCCTGGAGTTGCAAGAAAAATACATTTATCCTTGTATGAACTTTAAACTGGTGTCATTTTCCATATATTCACAGGTATTTCTTGAGAATTTGTCTTGGGGAAAAAAAAATTACCCATCCAGCCACGATACTACAACGGCAATGCAGTAAAATTCAGCAATAAGGTTCAATGCTAACTAAAGAGGAGCTACAATTGTACACATATGCCATTTATAGAATGGTACCATCCTGTTGGTATAATCCAGTACATAGTGGTTACAATACCTTGCAATTCATTGGTACCACAGCGCTAAGAGTTCTGCAGTAAAACTACAAGAAACTAAGTCAAGCACACACACATTTTGGCTAGTGCCTTCTTCAGTGCACTGATTAGGAACTGTACAGTATAAGTTAGCATTTTTATATCAGTGGGAGCTATGTGTAAATATCACCCATCATTGTGATTAGCCTAATAATGCTGAGTGAGTAGAGGATTCACCTCTGAGACACACCATTGTCATTACACATTTCACAACATGACCACTCCTTTAGGCAGCATGTATGTTTCTCTGTTCGCTGCTCCAGTAGGACTGCTGAGGATCGTGAAAGAAGAATTAATTACACAACTGTTGATTGGTTATCCCTACAGAATTAACAAAGTCACAGCACTTTAGCAAAGCATCTCCCCGACCTCATCAAAGTTCCCATTGGTCTTTATTTCCATCTACCGTATTTTTAAGGTAACATTTTACATTGTCTCCAATTACTATATATTTATATAGTAGTTACATATAAATACATGTGTACTTGCACAACATTGCAATGTTATTCTGCATAGTTACAATGTACTTAATGTATAAATGTTTTTGCACAACTCTTTTGTGATACAATTCCTCAAAAGAAAACCTTTGATATCAAGGAAACCAATTCGAAATTACACTTAAAAAAACAAAAAACAAAAAACCTCTTGCCAATTACGGTTAAATTTATAAAGCAAATCCAATTAAGATGCATGCTGTCTGGTTTGCCTTGATAAACATTTCAAAGAAATACGTAGGTGGTAGAACGTTGAGATTACATTATAACCGCTGTGTATTAGACAATGAATTTGAAACAATTAATTTTTATACTGGTCTTGATATAGTAACACACTCTCTGGTACCACCATACAGCATTGGATTACCAGCAACAGTGCCTCTAGTGTATGTAAGTAATATACTAGTAAGAAATAATATATTGAACAAATTGGTATTTTTTTCATCCACTTGGGGCAGTGTTGCAGGGGGACAGGTTAATCGTTACACTCTGGTGTACCACATGCACTTAAAGGTTAGCCATGATTCTGAGAGCTCTTTTAGAGCCACGGGGAAGTTGAAAAAATCAAGTCAACAGAAAGTTAGGAATTGTGGCACCATTGAATTAATCAAGGAGTCAGTCGGAGTCCAGACAGCTATTGCAGGGGAGAAACGATATTAGCTTTGTGATGTCTGTTCTGGAGTTATCTTTCCTCTCAATATCTTTCAGATTACCGCCTACTCACAAATCGCTTAGAGCAGAAATGAAAACTCTCCCTGTAAAAATACAGGTCACCAGTATGATCATATTGATCACATCCTAGCTGAGACCAATCAATATCAAGCTGTGTCGGTGTGGTATTGATCTGATAATGCAGATGTTAGTCAATTAGGTAATGATGTGAAACACTTGGCTGTTTTAAATACAGATTATAACGGATAAGGAATACTGTTAAATTACAGTGAGCTGTCAATCTGTCAGTCTATGTTTTAATGCTTTGTTTAAAATTGACATGGTGAGGCGTGTTTTAAAGATGATTTCAAATGATCTTCAATGGGAATGGTTTTGTACAAGCAGTTTTTTGGGTAAAAGAGTCATACAATCTATCTCTCTCTCTCTCTCTCAGAAGGCAATAAATAAGTTGATTGTGTTATAGTTAGAATAGAATATAGTTTGCAAATTAACTAATTTGATTTGCAGGTATGTAAAACTTCTGTATGTATCTGTGCGCAATTTCATTAAATCTGTAAAGCATTGTCTATGTGGCACTCCAGAGATCATTTCAATATTGACAAAGTTTTTTGTCGTTCTTTTTAAATTTAATTGATGCATTGTTTAAATGTACATTTTTCTCTACATTGGCTCTCAAATTGTGCTCCTCATACATTAATAAAAGGCACAAACGCCTGCTCTTATTGGCAAACTCATGGTGAGTATTAGCCAAGGAAATACATCACATTTAAAACTTTTGTATCAATTGCAAATCAAAGATATGAATTGTAAAAATAAAAATGTAATTACTGTATCTATGACAAACACTTTATGGAAAGATTAACTATGCTTTTTACAGAAATGCATTCAACGTACATAACTTGGGAATATTCATGTGTGAGTGTACTGTGACTCATATTTACTGAGACGTGGTTAATAGATAATTGTGCCTGTGGCTGTATTTCTGAGTTAATGGTGTCTATTATTCCCTGTCAGGCAACACACAACAACAATGACAAACTAAATAGGCTAATGGTTAGTGTCAAGGGGTAGTATTGTTAGTTTCTGCTTCTGCAAGGCTTGGTTTGTAAAATAATATTTTCTCTTGCGGTGTGCTTGTTTCTGAGTGTGTTTGTGTTTTAGCCCCTAAAATAAGGACGCAGGCAGAATTATCCATGAGTCACCCATCTGAGCTAACATAGTTTGTCTTACTAAATCATCTCCAATGGCAATGGTTCTTTTAGTTGCAGCTACAATAATATAACACAAGTTCAGTACAGTATTGTAAACTACAGCCTTCGTTTGGAGTTATCAAGGGACCCAGGGTATACCAGGAGAACATGCCCTACAACAGCTGCCAAATGCAATTGAGAAGCATATGTATGTCCCTTAGTGTTTTTTTGTTATTATTATTATTATTATTATTATTATTATTATTATTATTATTATTATTATTATTATTATTATTAATTTCTTAGCAGACATTAGTAAGTCTGGAGTTGACTGGTTTGGACAATTATGTGGACAATAATAAATATTTAGTGCCCCCCAACAAAAACAAATAAAATACATATTTGAGCATTTTACAGATGGAAACAAAACGACTTTGGCAGGTTTTAAGTGCACCAATAGCTGTAACTCATGTTGAAATGGTATAATATCAGGCTTGAAAGGCTTAAAGCCAGCTGCAGGTCAGTAAATGCACACGCATCAGTTCTATGGACAGGATGACATGCATACACAGGATGAAATGCACTGAAATCTTGAACAATCCTGAATGGTTGACTTTTCATACCTGATTTATACTAATACAAGTGGTTGTAAGTGAGTGCACGTGATTGATATTGCCCAATGGTATTTTTATTGCTCTCAGCCTCCATTGAATTGTCAGATAAGCTTTTTGAATTCAATATACAGAACCATCCTGTATAAAAGTATACACTTTACATTGTGTATCTAATTACTGTGTATTTACTTAGCCGTTACTTAGTAAATACATGCGTACTTACACAATTACATAGAGCATAATGCATGGGGTGGTGTGGCAAGCTGGCTCGTAGTGGTGAGTGTGATGACGTCACGGACCAGGAAGAAACTGAAACCAAAACAATGGATGGGCGGGTGAAGCTGAGTGCAACGGCACTCAGTGTATTTATTAATAACCAAAACAAAAATAAAAGATTTAAGCAAACCACAAAACAAAAAGGCGCGTTGGCCAAACAAATAAACAGAAAGTATATTTTTTAAATATAGCAATTGTTATTTTTTTCCTTGCTTTTTCCTCGCTCTTTCTCTCCACTCTCCCGTACTCTCCTCTCTATCCTCAACCCACGCAGAACAGACAGCTGCAGGTTCTTATACTCTGACCGAGGGGTTAACTAGCTGTTAATTATCTTATTACCCCTCGGCCACAGTCTGCACGCGTTTGGTAAGGATGCATGACTGTCAGCTAGTTAAATAATCAGTAGCTGATCAGTCATGCATCCTCACGAGGTTTTTAAATATAAATAATAATAAATACGCGGCGCTGTTATCCGCGCCGCAAACAATAATACAAATAATAATAATGGGGCGGGACACTCCGCCACAGGTGGGCATTAAATAATGCATGAGGGTGGGCATTACATTATCTTTTATCATACACTAACCCATGCACTATTTTTTTACAATCTTTGGTGAGTTTGTGTTTTCATACCAGAGTTCTAAAGCACTGTGTTGCTTGTTGTGGGGGGCTTACTCTACGTAGTTTATGTTAGTGAGTTACTAGACAGAGAGTGAACTGCATAAAGACTTATAGTTTGCATAGTAATAACTGTTGCTGGTCTTAATGAGCATGTGTTTCCCGTAATAATATCAACTGGATGAGCTCATTGAAAAAATTGCTCATTGCTCACCAGTTATTATTATGTTATTATGCATAGCTACAATGTACCTAATGTGTATTTTTTTTTGCACAATATAGCCCTAACACTATCCCTAACACTTAATGTAAAGTATTACTGTAAAATCATACCAAAGTGTAATAAAGCATAGTGAAATGAGGGGAAAGCATAGGTAAATAACTGTGTAGGTAGATGTTTCTGACTTGGTCAGTGGACTAACCCCAGTTTAGCTAACATTGAAGAAAATAAAACAGCAATACTCTGTACTCTGAGGGTTTATCGTTTTCATAGCATTCTGTTCTTTCTTTGTACACTGTGACTATTTCATCCATGTTCTCCTGAATCAATACCAGCACCCAGTTTAAATAACCTCCACTACGAAAAAAATGTATTCTCCAGGAAGAGTAAAATAAGTAAACTTTGCTTAGCCTCTCATCACCTCAGGAGGAATTGCAATACATTAACGTGGTCCATGTTTCTAGCTTCCAAAACCATTGGTTAATCACCCCATACTTCCAAAGTAATTAACATCCGTGATTAACTTCTTAATGTCTTAATTACGGTTTTAAATTAAGCTATAAATAAATCAAAATGACTTTGAAGTTTAATTGTTTAACCTCCTGGCCCCAAGAAATGGAAAGCCCTTGAAAACAGGCAGGTAGATTGAATAATGGTTTTCGCTAATGTGTTAAAGAGAAGAACAAATAATTCATTGTGTCAAGTGTTTTTTTCTTCAACTAACTGATACAATGTTAACCAGGGATATGCCAAGCTGGGGAAACAATAATTAAATTAACAACATTCACTGGTATATCAAAAGAAAAGGGGTGCTCCCTCATCCAATTACAAATTTAGGGGGTCCCTCCAGTCCAGAGCAGGCTTGAGGCATGGAGACTATATATATATATATATATATATATATATATATATATAATACACGTTGACCTACAGTATGTGTCACATTATTAAAATGCAAGACTTTCTGGTATATCGAATGCACCTACAATCAAGGAGCTTTCTTGAAGGCTTATTTGTTCATTTTCCTGCCTGTATATTTCCTGTCCGGTGTCATAACACTTCACACTACAGCACTTCATTTTCATTCAAATATTGCCCTGAAGCCAGTATTCATTTAGCTCTTCATTTGTATCACAACTCCATGAATAAATGTATGAAATTCATGACAAACAAACACAACAAAAATCCTCCTTGGTTGACCCTGCTAAATAGTACAGAATGTTCTGGAATCCTTAGAAAGGTTATTAATCATTAACACATAATGTAAATGTATGTGTTATGATCCTCCCGATCCTTCAACAAATTACTCCTTCACCTTTTACAATGCATTAGTGTTTATTAAGGTCCCTAAGCAAATTGTGGGCCTTCAAAAACAAATGCCCTAAATGGTTTTCAGAGACCCACTGTACATGTAAGTTTATTGCTGATGTTATCAATAAAAGAAAAAAAAAAACACAATATGTTACTCATACTTTTATGAAAATTGGCTATGTGCCAAAACGAGTGCAATACAAATCATACTGCACTGTTGCCTACAGTATATAGTAAATATGGACTGGAGAGGAGGCCTATAGTAGAAAATTATTGACCCGAGGGAAGACTATTGTTACCGACAGGGGGCTGTAATGCCTGAAGCCACAGTCTTTCCGAGTGGCATTTACATATTTAATATGAATGAGTCAAGAAAAATAAGTGAGGCAAGGTTGGATAGTAAATACTACTTTATATATTTTGTTTAAATATATTTTGTTTAAATACAGCATAAGTAAATAAATACATAACAGAAATAAATAACAGAAAATGTTTTTGAAGTTCATACCGTACAGTTATCAACGTTTTTCTCTGTCTCCGCCTGGTTTGTGACTGCTGCATAATCCAGTTTATATTTTTGCATGATATACCCCTAATCCTAACCCTATCCCAAACCATAACACTAACCCTTGTCTGATACAACTGTGTACTTACATATATCATGCAAAAAAGTACATTGTAACAATAGCCCCTTTCACATTGGCACTTCTACGCAGGACCGGACCCGGGTTCTGGCTACCCGAGTCACAATCCCGCGTAGTGTGAAACCACATACTTGGGTCGTACCCAGGTTAACCTGGGTCCCAGAGACCCACCTCACGATGTGGGTTGACACGCTTTTACCCGGGTAGGGCAAGACAAAATGCATGACGGCCGTTCGTGAGCCACCGAAATAACAAACAGCCACGCCTGCGTGAAGGTTTCACTTAAGCAAGGAACATTTTTGTTTATCCTGTTTAGCCATATTTTTGTTGCTTGAGACACACCATGAGCCAGATTGCAGCAGGGATGAAGAAACATTTGCTGTAATCAAATCTGGTCCGACGGTTCAACCCAGAGAAGCTTGGATGGAAGCGTCAGTAACAAGCTGCTTCCTGGTCATTGATACACGTATTGTTGACTTGCGTCTGTCACCCAGGTCAACCCTGCTTTATCAAAAGCAGTGTGAAATCACAAAGCTGTCCCACATGACACCGGGTAGGTTCTAACCCAGTGGGAAAGGGGCTTAAGTGTAATACCATTGTAGTTAAAGGGATTTTAATCCTTGTCGAAACTTCAGCATCAAAATAAATCATCTTTTACATTCCTTAATCCCTGTTGCTGTGTGAAAATCTGTCATAAGTGCCTTTTCTTGATAATTAATATAGACACAATTTGACCATCATGGATATGTTGAACCACTCTGGGTGTCAAAATCAGCTGGCACTTTTAAAAGGCCTATCCCTACAGAGACAGGGTATTGCTTAACTTAAACCCTTTTAACCCTTCTGATGGCAGGTTAATTAGAACTATATGCTTTGTGGAGCCAAAGTAAAAAATGCAACTTTTCAATAATAGCAACTGTAAACTGCAGTATTACAATCTTTCATCCATAACTATAAAACAGTCAATAGCTTTAAATTAAAAACCACTGAAAGAACTAAAAAAAAGTTATAAACTCAATGACAGCCTTTTTGACTTGATGTCTTACTCAATCCCTTCAATTAAGAAACTATAAAATAACAATAAAAAAAAATCAATGACAGTAATTTTGACTAGATGTCTTTCTTAACGACTTCAATGATGAAATTCATTTTTTTCAGATACTTCTAACACTGGGTGATGTGGACTCTCCACACAATGGATAAAGTGTAAAGGAACCCATAACAGGCTGGCTATTTTACCGGTAGGTAATGGTTTTAGATGTGATTTTCCATCACAGATATTTATCGAGATATTTTATGCAACCAATTGTCAGAAGTATACAAATGAGTGTGTCGGTCCAACACCACAGTCTATTTTTGCATTGCACATTTCTATAATGAAGAGAGTTGCAGCGGAATTATGATGCTTCCTTAAAATACAGTTCTGTGCACTTTAACTGTCTGGCATCTACACTTATTCATTTCTGGCGCAGTGACAGCATGAATAAAACCTTCAATGTATTGACCCGGCAAGCGTCGACAACTACTATTTTTTTATTTTTATTTTTTTATTCATGGCTTTGTCAGCACAAATCAATGCCCTTCCTCTGCAAACACTGTAAATTAGAGTGCGAGAAGATGCTCAATGAATATTTCATGGTCAATTAAATTCCAATGCATCAATATTTCAGCCTGCTAACCTCTAAAAGCTTTAATAGCAGCAGCGTATTTATTGAGAATATTGAATGCATACAATTAATATACGCCTGTTGAGTTTGTTTGTGTTGGGTTTTGGGTGTATGCATGTTAAAAACTTAAAAAAACAAGTCGTTTATTTACTGGTTTATATTGGTGAGAGTATGAGGACACCTCCAGGATCGTCTTTGGCAATTCAATGTGACGCAACAATGGCATAAGGCTGCTGTTGGCATAATGCTGACAATGGAAACCATTTCATATTTTGATTTCATAATGGAACAAAATGTTGGTGTCAGCAGCCTTGAATCAGAATGACTGGGAAAGATTGCACCTCTTATTAACTAAATATCTTGGTATCCCATAACTTGCTAACCCATATTATCAATTTACTGTAATATGACTTGTTCTTCATTTTATTCCAAAAACACGTTTCTGCAATTGTAACTGCCAAGGACGATACAACTTAGAATTGTGTAGCAGTCATGGCAGAACCTTGTTTTGGAGTGAAATTATGACAAAATGTTCACAAAGTAATTTTGCATTCATAGTAAAATGATAATATTTGGTTTACCAGTGCAAAGTTGGGACAGATTTTTAATTAAAATATTTTGCATGCATTTAAAGAGAAGATAATTAGTAATTAAGGGGTCTGTAGGTGAAGAAAGGGGATACCAGTTATTCTGTTTCAAGGATGGCGAGACACCAATGCGATTTTTTCAAACTTCCTGTAAGGGTATTAGCGACTGATTATCAAAGGGATGCATGGATGTTAGAATTCAAAAGGTCTTGTTTCAGTAAAACTAAATATTGTGTTCCAGTAACCTTTTCTCAACTTAAATGTGATATATCAGATAGTCACAGTTACAAATTGCATGTTCTTCAATGTCATTTCACCAAGGTTGCATAATTTATGCTTACTTGGCAAAGTATTTGTTGGAATAGGAACATTTACAATGAAAGTTATTTATAAATCTTTGAAAAGCTAAAGAAACTTAGTCTGGAAGAAAAAAAAAACTTTTGTCTACTTCTTTACTCAGATAAAGAACATTACAATTAATTATGCAACATCCAGCCACTGCTCTTCTATGGAGATCAGCCTGTTATTAGTCAATGATGGAAAAGATGACTCAAATTAACAACTCCTGTTCTAAACAACTGCTTACTGATGAAATGCTTCACAGGGATGCTTGAGCCCTGCTCTCAAAAACTTAACTCTTCCAGTGGACTTCATGATAATATTGTAATAATGGAATCCCCTCATTCAAATAATGCATACGGCCTCCACTCCTGGACTTTATTGACTCAGGGGTTTCATTATTGCCTAATAACACACCACAGCAAGGCCATTATCTCTGAAATATAACCTGGCTTCTAATTCTATTATACAATATCGAAATAAGAAAGAAAGAAAGAAAGAAAGAAAGAAAGAAAGAAAGAAAGAAAGAAAGGCTACAACAGTGGTAACATGTTCATGTTTTGACAAAGCAGCAGTATCTTGCGTTGCTATATAGCCTATGCTGGCTCCGATCTCTCCTGCATTATTCAGTGCCCATCCCAGGCTTGTTGACCATGGACCTTGATTTTGATACAGCCTGAAAGACAGTCCACGTCACTGAAATAAGCTGGAGTGAACTGGTGTTGTCTCTAAACGAAACCGACATGACCAGTGATCTCTCCACTTCATAGCACAAAGCATTAATCACTTTAATGATGGCTCTCAAATGTAGGTCACAAGATATTATACCGATTCGTACAGCACCATACTCCATGCATGGCTTGCAACTCGCACTAGCCCTGCACAAAGTCCTGGGTTTCACAACTTACCTTGTTTAGGTGTATTACCAGGTGACAGCAGTCTGAACAATCCTGCTAAATCTGCTCTTTGATCACTCTAATCAAACCATGAACAAGTCATACCTGAGTCAGAAGGTTAAATAATAGGATTTATTCATGCTTAAGGACAAACAATGTATTTAATGCTCTGACAATCAGATGAGTCTATCTATCCTCAAATTCTCGTACTCTCAATAACGTGTCCAAGTTTGATCACTTCTGAATTCAAGCTTCTCTAGAATACGTAAAACCCTAATTGTGACGTGTTGAAAGGTAATTTGGTCACATAATTAAAACGGAATAAGGAAGACTATTCACTGCTGGAATTTAAGATATAATTTAAGTTATATATATATATATATATATATATATATATATATATATATATATATATATATATATATATATATATATATACACACCACACACACACACAAAAACATTTAACATATAACATTTAGAGCTATTTACTCTAAGATTTTGGAGCATAAATGTATTATCAAATGCATACAATCACTGTCTACACCACATTTACATCTCATTTCATCTTACAATCTTTTTTTTTTTTTTAAAGCAAGAAGTTCAGCTGCACTTTTGTGTGAGTCAGTCCCCCACCACAACATCCACTTTACAAGCTTGAAGAGGCTTTTACTCTTTGACTCAGATTCTTTGAAATTCTTGCCTTCCAGACATCCAAGAGAAAAAAAAAACTTCTTTGAAAAGGGCCATTAATACAGCTTTCATTTTGTTTCCATATGCTGTGAGCGCTGATCCCTGTTGATAGCATGCTGCCGTCGCTGCGTCTTCTCATTACAGGTCTAAGCACCATGCTGTGTCTCTAAAACAGAGGCTTACAGTACAGAGGCGCTGAGAAAGTCAAAACCGTTTTACTTTTGTAAGCCAGTACTTAAGCCACACACCTTTTTAGGTAACACTTTACATTGTGTCTAATTACTGTGTATTTACATGGTAGTTACTTAGTAAATACATGTGTACTTACACACAATTACAATGTTATTATGTATCGTTACACTGTACCAAAGGTGTACATCTTTTTGCGCAATAGTTGCTAGTACACAATTGTATCAGAAAAGGGTTAGGTTTAGAGTTACTGTTATTATTATTTTATTTAGCAGACGCCTTTATCCAAGGCGACTTACAGAGACTAGGGTGTGTGAACGATGCATCGGCTGCAGAGTCACTTACAATTACGTCTCACCCGAAAGATGGAGCACAAGGAGGTTAAGTGACTTGCTCAGGGTCACACAATGAGTCAGTGGCTGAGGTGGGATTTGAACCGGGGACCTCCTGGTTACAAGCCCTTTTCTTTAACCACTGGACCACACAGCCTCCTGTTAAGGTTATATCCTGCAAAAAGATTGACACAAGAGGTTAACAAACTAAATAAACTAAATAATGACGTCAATGACGTCATTGAGATCCACCACGGTTCAGATCAAGTGAACAGTCTCCACTTTATTTCTGTTCAGTTTGTATGACTGTGGAGTCTTTTTCCACACTATTTTATTCAAAGCTGCCGAATTGAACAGCATTTTATGGATAGGGTTGTGAGGTCAATACCATCTTCAACGGCTCAGTAATTTTCACTGATGGCAGCCTGTTGCTTTTTTAAGTTTCCTTTGACAGCTGTTGACCTTGCACAACACAGCAGATTACTTTCATATGTTGTATTTAACATCAGTTAGGACCTGACCTCCCCACTACCATGCAAAATAAATCAAAGTCCTGTGTCTTGTAAGTGTGACTCTGGGTAGTAGTGTTTCTTGATGTGAATTGCAAGGTTCTGTCTTTAAATGCTGGCCACTCATTTGATAGCATTATAATTAGGTAATGGCAGATCTCCAGGGAGACAGAGACTAAGATAACATCAGAGCCTATCGCTGGCTTTCCTTTCCTTTAATTCCCTTCTGCAGTAATACAAAGAACCTGTACTCAGAGCTCCAGTTAATTATAGTAATGTATAGCCAACCTAAGATTCTACCTGAGCTTGTCACGCGAGAGAAATATACTTTTTACCATTTCTGTAGCAAAGTTTAAGATTCAATTCAATGAACTTGGCAAATTCAAAAACACACTTCAAAATGCAGGTACAGTAGATTAGGAGCATTGTAGTTAGCATGTGTATATGGTTATATTTAGTAACAATAGATCTATTGAATACACTGTATTTTGAAAAAGTAAGAAACAAAACAAAAAACATATACTCTTTGCAAAAGTCTTCAAATACAATTAAAATATGCACATGCTAGTAAAAAGGGACCAGGGCAATACATTGATCAATGCATGTTTTTTTGAGCAATGCAAAATAAAACCCATGGCTTTTTTAATGAACCATCTGTATCATCTCTATGGGTTAAGGCTCTCTGTTTAGGAATAAAGAGCTTTGATCAAAAGTATTTTATTTTTTAAAGGAGAGAAACTAATGATAGATAAAATACTTTCGATTGTGGATACATTATTTCCTGCAAAGAGTTTGAAGATCATTGAAGGTCCTTGAATTTATTATGATCATTACACATTTTTTTCTGGTGTAGATAATTCAGTTTTAATAAAGCTTATTAACGTTTTACTGCGAACGTTGTTATGTACATGTTGTGTTACTAATTTTTCTAATTATGATTTTTAATAAACTAGCTGCGGGTGTCCAGAATTAAAAAAAAATCAAACCTGACAGACAGTAATGGGAAGGGAGGAAGGGGGGAGGACGGGGGACGGGATGAGACGGGACGACAATGTTATTCTAAATATGTATCTTCCAACACTCAATCATGAAACTTCTTTCCTTATCATAAGAGCGTTACAGACAAAAATGTTTTCTTTACTGGTCTGGGGTGCTCCTACAATTTATTTAGGTGCTTTAATGCAGAGTCTATCTATCTAGTCTAATAATAGAACCTTTCTTTAAACACAGCTTTAGAAGGGCTTTTGTCTGAAACATCCTGAAATACACTTTTTTAATTATTTAAACCTTTTTTGTCCATAAAAATGTTTCGTTTCTCTCTCACTCTATACGCACACACACACTCACATATATTTTTATTCACAGGGGACAAAACTAAATTGACGATAATGAATAGAACAGTAATTCTAAACAATTTGAGATGGGTTGCATGAAGTGAAATCGAAGTATTCCTTGATCTATCTTCTAGTGGGCATCTCTTGTGACGAGTCCTATTCATTACATGCATATTTACAATGTGTAAATTGTTTTGCATGACTCTAAACCTAACCCTTTTCTGATACAATTGTGTACTTACATATATCATGCAAAAAGATGTACACATTAAGTACATTGTAACTATGCCTAATAACATTGTAATTATGTGTAAGTACACATGTATTTACTAAGTAACTACCATGTAAATACACAATAATTAGAGACACAATGTAAAGTGTTACACAAATATTTAACTTACGTTAAAATGTAAAAACCGGAAAAGATATGAAACCCCTATTTACAAGTCTGAATGCATTTATTATGTGATTTTTTTGTTTGATTTCGACAAGTGCTTAAGATCTATGTGTATAAAACAAACAGCTAGATTAAGCTGTATAATTAAGAGATACACACACCACTTGAGGCTGACTCTGTTTAAAGATGACTAATTAATTAGCTGATTATTTCTGACCTCCCAGAAACAATTTCATTATCAGATAAGCACTTATTAGGGTTTTAGAACTGGAGGTAAAAGAACATGTTGGAGTTAATCAGTTCTACTTCATCTACAAGCATTTTGGTTAATTTGTTTTACACTTAGTGTCACTGCGATATTAACGATACTATCTGCTTGCACCTTAGAGACTTGTGGAAACACATTCCATGTTTAAAAACATGTTTCGTACGGTGAAATAAAGTCTGGAGAATAGCAGTTAATGAATGGCTCTACAAAAACTGGGCTCTTTCAATTTTTCGTATGGAGATACTGTATAGTACTGTCATCCAGCATAGGGTATCTATTTAAACATTTCATTCAATGGGTGTCAATCTATTACAACAGGCTGGCTCAAAACACCGACCCTTATTTGGGTCTGTAGGCCTTCTGTTGCTGATTGATTTCAAATGAAATAAAGATCTTGTTTGCTGCCTTCTGCAGGTGGGAAAAGCTTGATTGATAAGAAACTTGTTTTATCATAGAATTTATGAAGTTATGGAAGAACTGCAGGTGGAAATGTAGCACAGCAGGTGGAAATGTTTTTTGGGGGGGCTATGGTACATTAGATTATCTGCATACTCTCAATATTGCGACCCGTTAATGGCATGATCATCACCAAGGCTCAAATGTACTTATCTTTCTTGTAGGAATCTTACCCTTGCTCCCCACTCGTGCTAATGATTTTTTTTTGGTTCTTAGGCTTTGTAGATTGTTTAAATACAGCGCTATTTGTTATTTTTACCTAGCTGTTTCCTGTGCTGTAGGTCATGCGATCCGATCGCAGTAACACCAGTGGTAAATCTGACCTGCAACTCAGAAAATGATTAGGTACCAGGAAGCAACAGCAAACATGAGTTGTATTCTGGATGAAATTAATTTGAGCCATCAAAGCCTGTCTTCTTGACAAAGTACCGCCATTTATCCTCTTTATGGTTTTCATCCACATTGACAGCAGATCGTTACCCGAACTTGTAAAGAATCTCATTGGTAGTGACTAATCGAAGGCTGGCAAATGTGTGTCCCTGTATTATTTACACCTACACGTGGTGCACAGCATGTTATGCAGAGCACTTTCTTCATTCATTATTCACAACATCTTTTATTCTGAAGTAAAAAGCAAAGCCCTTCAAGATTTCCCTTTTTTCTGCATATTTCTTACACGTCATACTGCATGTTCAATGCGTCCGTGTGCTCTAAATATACAGTAGACTATACTGCTGATTTAAAAAACAATTTCCAAAACACAGTGCTGTAATCGTTGCTGAAACCAGCTGTAGAAATTGAATTTCCACAGGTGAAATATTACTGCAAAACAGAATGTAATAATATTAAAAGATAGAAATGACTGTACTGAAGTTCCAAATAACACTTCTCTTTATATGTTCATCAATCCAAAAACTCACATATCCATTGCCATTGTATTTTTTATTGTATAGGTGATAGTGATGAATTAATCTGGTAGCAAAACAGTTATTGTGTTCATACAGTCATGTGCAAATGTATGAGCACACCCCATTGCTTCTGTTTTGATTTGTTGTGCCTATGAAATCAAACCGCTGCAACTGAAAATCTTAGAAAATTGTCAAAATATGCAAATTAGTGATGGTCTAATTTAATTGATGACTTTAATAGTCCACACTTGCATTTCATTTAAAATCAGAAGAGAAAAGGAACACAGAGTCAGAAATGGGAAAACACATTGGATTTTTTTAGAAGTTGTTTAAGATGCCTAATTAAAGCACAAAGCAGTCTAACATTTGCACATGCTTATTGTTTCTGTATCATTGATTACTGACTGAAAATTGAAATTCTCACACCCAGAGGTTTTAATGCAGGTAGGTACAGTATATAAAGGATATACATGACAAATCTTGAGGTGTTCGAATAAATGTGCACACTACTGTATAGGCTTAAAAGGTGGCAATATTTAGATCCGCCACTGTTTAGATAATGATAAGAAATGACTTTGAAGTGTAGTGGCAGGGAAAACTGGCATGCATTCAATAAGCAGAGCACTCTTTAGTGGTGCCCCATAACATATGCTATCAGTTATTCATCAGTGTGTTAGGAGCGAGCAGTTTCACAATAGCAGGCAATACATCACTGTGTTAAAACAGTTGCTTTAAGCCAGTTTTGCATTTTTTGGATTTTTTAAAAATGTAATTACTACTACTGTATTTTTGTAATAAAGTTACTGACACTGGTTTAACATCTTGAGGCGCGAGTCAGATTTGTCAAGTTATAAATAGTCCAGGTTTCCTTTTCTAATGCAATCGTAAAAAAAAAAAAATACCATAATCAATTTTAAAAAGCTAAAATGACAACAAAAAAATGACACATCACACATGTGTTGGTCATACAAATCGATATTTGAAAAAAATCAATTTTCATCCACCGTACTGATAATTCAGTTGGGCCATTTTGAACCTCCAGCGAGGCAGCTCTGAGCTTGACTCGCTACTGTTGTGTAGCACTCTCTGCATGCAGGTTGTTCACGTATCACTCTGCCTATTTAACGCAACCTTGTCTTCATTTAATACTTCACAAACATTCAATCATATATTCTAGAACTACATTTCTTGGCTCAAGGTCAGCCATAAAATTAGGCATCATGACTGACCGCCCTCTTTTGATCATTTTATGCTACTTACAAACCGCCCCTCCACCCTTTTAATATACAGTAGAGTGGCACGAAGTCTGAAGCATGTGTGAGAAAGCTTTTATGTTAAGTTTTTTATATGATAAAAAACAAATCTAATAAATAAATATAAAAAACGTTAATTCCATTCCTTAGCTCACTTCCACCAGATCCTTGTCTTGTTAGTAGAGAATGAAATGCCAGTTAAATGTCATGGCTGGCTTTAAGAAGCACTAGACAAATAGCATTTTTGCTTCCTGCATTAAGAGCTTCATGACTAAAAGGAGTTCTGCAGTGATATACAGGGGATTATAAAGCCAGTCAGTCACTTTGCAATCGAGTTGTGGTTAAAAAAACAACAACATTCCTAACTAAATTTGAATCAAGCTGTCTGACTTGAGATGCATCCCAGGGTGCCTGCAGTAGTGTGCACATTTATAGAAACACCTCCAGATTTATCATTTATGACCTTTATATACCTTCCTGAATAAAAACCTCAGGGTGTGAGAATTTCAATTTTTTGGTCAGTAATCAGTGACACAGAAACACTAAGCACTAGTGTGTGAAAATGTTAAAGCGCTTTGTGCTTTAATTAGGCATCTTCAACATCATTTGTGGCTATGTGTTCCTTTTCTCTTACTATTTTAAATTAATTGCATGTGTGGCCTATTAAGGTCATCAATTCATTTAGACAATCACTAATTTGCCTATTTTGACAATTTGACGATTTTCAGTTTCACTGGTTGAATTTCATATGCACAACAAATCAGAACAAAAGAAGCAATGGGGTGTTCGAATACATTTGCACACTAATGGATATTATGCATATCATGCAATAGTATGAGACATCTCCAATGGTGGCATTTGTAGAATCTTAGTGCCCATCAAGTGGTATCTCGACCTCTCCTAGGTGACTATAATAACCTCCCTATAACAGTATCTGTATATCTGGAGTCTCATTGTCTCTGTACAATAGCATTGACTGGAAATAACTTTTTATCTTTAACATCAAAATGCTTCATCAGAATTTGAAGGTGAAAATGTAAGACACTAAGTTCAGTAGTCAAACGTTTTGGCGAATGCCTTCTTCTGTATAGACTATGTGAACACTGAAGAACACACAAGTTGGCATGTTTGTCTACTGCCCTTTTAGTTTTACCATGGTAATAATTGTTGTATAGAACGTGTGGGACAGTCCCTTTTAAAGTTTCCAGTAGTCGCTGTGCACAGCAGTTCCTCTGCTTAAGCTGTGCATTTACCAAATGATTTATCATGGTTAAGGTAAGGATGTTCTAGGTTAGTGCTAAATCAGGCTCTGTGAAACTACTAATTAAGTCTCCATTTTTAGAGTATTTTGCTCTTATGGTTTGTAGTCACGAGGACCTAAGTTGGCTTCCATCCTTATTACATGCGGTTTGGTTTAAATATTAACATTTTTTTTAAATATTATTTTGATTTTTTACATCAGAGTCTCCTAAATAGTACACAAAATAAAATGCCTATTTCTTGCTAATTGAATCATATTTTTCTTTTCTCCTGTGCAGTCAATTTGTCCCTATTGTGAGTCAGACATGAATTAATAAGGCTATAGGCATTGACGTCACCTTAGAGATTGTGGTGGCCATGGAAAACGCCTAAAATCATGCTCCTCAAACCATTCGCGTACAACTCTGGCACGGTACATGGGTGTATTTAAAAAGCAGCCATCGGCATCAGAGTAGAGGTGCAGCATTATCGGGTGGGCCAGTTCCGTACACATGCTTAAGTAAATCCAATTCCGGTAGACAGATCCTAATAAAGTGGTCGCCAGTGTATGTACAAACACTGCGAAAGAGCAATTTAATTAGCTGCTGGTTTAGGCAAGTTGTCTCTTGACTAACTGAGTTCACCACTTTCGACACTTTTTAGGGAAGACAAAACCTTACCCGTGTGGGGGTAATGAGGGATTGCCACTGAAAATTAAAAATAAACCTTCAATAATGAGCAATAATAACGTTACTGGAGAACCAGAAAAGGGTCTTCAGCACTCAATTAGTCTGCCCAACAGGTAACTGAATTGCATTTAGAGTTTGGTAATGAAATTGGCAATCCTGCTGGTGCTCTAGTTTTCTAATAAAGATAATGTGAGTCTAATTATCATATCAACTGTGGTTTCAGAGCCCTAGGATATCTCTGACCTATAGTGTTTTAGCACTGATGAAACTCTCAAGTCATTCTTTAGTTATCAAGAATATCATAATCTAGAGGTATATATGTCTGTTGTTGCTTACATACACTGGCAATCAAAATTACTGTGTCATGAGCCTTGAAACAGAATGAACCGTGGGACAGTATTATTTCCCCTTTTGTACCACTGAGACCTTTGCCAACTGAATATCGTGGTATCCCTGAACAGCTCTTTAAAATATGCAAAGGATTTTAGCGATCGAGCCATTTCATAAATGCAATGTTCTTCTTCTTCTTAGATTCCCGTCCATCAGCTCAGCAGTGCCAATGGGGCTGAATGAAGTCTCTCCACTGCTTTCTGTTTTGCACCAACTCCAGGGCTTCGTTCATATTTAATCCTTCCTGCTGCAGGTCGTTCTTAATGGTATCTATACAGCGAATTTTCTGTCTTCCCCTAGATTTCATCCCATGTACCCGTGTGGGCATTGCCATGAGGGGTATTCTATCAGTGATTAGGGGTGAGGATTTGTGCAGTTGCTAAAAATGACTCTGGCATAAATAGTGTTGCTAAGGTAATGTATGTTTAGAAAGACTGAAGTGATAAAGCATGTGCAAGAATTTATGGGAAAAGAGAAAATATAAATACATACAATTAACCACAGTAACCTAGTTAGTGGTTGGTTGCACTTGAATGGAGTAACAGTGGAATAACTCATTTCTATTATAATTAGTAAGATAACACAAAGAAAGTGTAGCCCAGTGGAGGGGGGTGATGCTGGGACGCCAGAATCACCGTCGAGCCCTCTTGAGGTGTCGTGGGCTAGTCGACGAAACACCGAGGATGGAAGGTGCCCACTTGAAGACCCCAGAGATGTACCCTACTTAGCTCAATCCAGACGGTTGTCATGCTGATGCGCTGGGGAGACCCCACTATGGTTGATCCCCGGAGCCAGCATCGCAGTCGTTGTGTGTGCTGGTGCGCTAGGGAGGCAATAAGCTGATCCCTGGAGCCAGCATTGCACTTCAGCCATCAACACCAGACAGAAGGATATCTACATCATCATATGGAAGGAAGCGCAAATGGATGGAGACACATATGGATCACATTAGTTTACTGTGAAGCTACGTCTTAGTTGGTGCTTATCTTGACGAGAGCCAAATCAGCATGAAGTTTTAACATCTACTCTCATGTAATGGAAATCAGTAAGATAACAGAAAGAAAGTGTAGCCCAGCAGTCTTTGAGCCTACTAGAGTATGAATACCAGGCATAGAGGTGATACAGACAAACAAACTTCCAGATCATCTGGACTATCGGTGTAGCTTCTGAAGGCTCTCCCCAAGGGAAGGTTATCTGATTAATTGCTTATCTCTGTAAATACTAGTGGCATGTATTGTATCTAAGTAGCTAATTCCAAGTTTACCTGAATTCATAAAGCTTACAACTGAATAGATAATGGTATCTTCTTTAAATATATGCAACATATTTTAATTTATAATTAGTTCCATGGGTGCAGCGACACCCCAGATATTTACTTCCCATGCAGAATGGCTGTGTGGGACAATTGTCCTTATTTAACCGCAAAACATGTTTCTGCAATGGTGACTGCCAAGCATGATACCACACTGAATTTTATTCCTGTGTCTATCGAGAGAAACGCTTTTCCAGTTGTGATTGAATCTGGGACTCACGAAGCACAGAGATTCTCCTGCTAAATGCAATTACTGAAGGATTACAAACCCGGGCTCTCTCTCTATTCAAATTAATGCTGTTCTCTCTATGTCTGGAAGAAGCAAGGCCCTGTCTGTATTTACAAGGCATATAAATACTAAATAATCAAGTGGCTTTAATATTAGGTAAAGCAAAAAAGTACTGTTGAACAGAACTGCAAATAAACAAGAGGGGAAAGAAGGGGAAAAGTGGAGCAGGGATTGGTAATAGAGGTAGGCAAAAGATGCAATCAGCAATCAACAATGATAAATGTGTTGAGAGCACTTTAGTATTCAGACGTAAGAAGCACACACACTGAAACCATGCATGTGCTTCTAATTGTACACAGCAATGGAGTATACGCATTAAGAGAAGACATTATTAAAACGCAAGAAGGATATTCATGGGGTTCTGCCATCACATAACAAAGACTTTAATACGGCAAAATGCAAGAAAAGCACATGTTTCTAAGAAGCTACCTGCAGCTCTGAAGAGAGGGATTCATCGATTAATGTTTAATTGAGGCTAGTGGAATAAAAGACATGGTGTTCGAGTGTTTGACAACTCAACTGCAAGGAAGGTGCATCTCTCCATATATAGATTTTTCATTTAAAAACTCAGTAACTAAGTTGCAGAGGAGGCACAAATTACAGGGAAAAAAGACATGCTTGTGTTGCAGTATTTTGCAATATTTAATATATCCGCATCCATACAACAATAGATACTAGAAAATAATCAGATCTTTAAATATATGCATTATATGATTTTAATGAACTGAAAATATTCCACATTTACTACCAATGAAGAACTAGGTTTCTGCAAGACTGGTATAATGTTATACTGCAGTTGTGAGAGGGATTGCTCTATAAATCTTATATTTGGAGATGATTATCAATTGAGGCGTACAATATTTTAGTAAGCAAGGGGTCTGAAAATGACAACACATACATTAAATGTGCACCCATACAATAAAACGGCCACATGTTTCCTTGTTCTTGAAAAGTACAATTATCAACGCTTTGTTTTGCTGCTGTTATTTGTCAGTGCGTCAAGGAATAACATCCAGTCCTCTGTGTGACATAAAACTTTAAAGAGAAGCAATAGAAGCCTGGTATCTTCCACACAGGAAAAAAACAATGAGGCTTACACTGACAAACAGGGTCAAACAAAACACCTTAATACATAAGCCTGTACAACTCTTAAAAATCAATTTCTGACAGTACAGTGGTCTTCTAACTTCCAAGACGGCTGAAGCACAGCACACTAGAGTGTTCAAACAGAGAAGTAAAGCACTGTTTTAACTTTGAACAATGCATCGTATGAAACATTTATGTGTTTGTCCAGTTGTTTCATTTTCATACCAATGATAAATGGAGCATTCAAGTGAAAATCCATTGTGTATAAAATATATATTAAATTCAATCGTTCCCATGTGTCTGTATACTGTATCTAATGCAGACACCAGGTTCAAGGCAAACACTAGATCACTCTACTGTAGGAACTACAGAAGTACTGGAAGGCATCATTAGCTCTAACAAAATCGGCAGCAATTTCAGTGCCATAGACAGCTCACCAGAGAGCAAATCCACCATATGACATACATAAAACATTTACATTATCTTGTCACTTAAGAACATTTTCGGTCAAGGTTATTTGGCCCATAATGCTTGCACGGATCCAAGTAGGTGATTATTCCCAAAACTTGGTCAAACTGGGTCTTAAAGGATCCCAATGATTCAGGATTAACAACATAGCCAGGTAATCCACTCCATACCTTAATCGCTCCTACCATCTGTTCTAAGTCTGTGTGTCTGTCTGTCTGTCTGTCTGGCTTGACATTTGACCAGGTGTACAAAACCAGTCATGAATGTTATTCATTTTTGTCCTCATTTAAACCTCAATGGCTTCAAATCTGTCCCCAATGTGTGTGTGTGTGTGTGTGTGTGTGTTATTGTTAGTGAACAACTTCCAAGAGGAGTTCTATCATGTATCTTTGTAGTACATACAAATGCTCCCATACCATACAAAAGAAGAAACTTGGTCTTGTCTTTTCTTTTTTAAATCGCTTATGTTTCAATTGAGTTTTTTAGCATTACAGTTGGTTACATTTAATCAAAGAAAGAAAGAAACATATACTACATCACATGACATTCCACTGAACACTGGGAGCTGCAGATTGATGAATGGATTGTAGCACTGCATTTAATATTACAAATGAGGGAGGTAATCAAGACTGTCATAGCAATTATTTGGAACATGCATTCTGAGGATTCAAATCAAAAAAGTATTGTGTAAAATAAGATGCTTTCTGTATTTTAACACATCAGAAAACACTCAGGAATGGTTGGGTCCTCAAATAAATAAAATGTCCATCTGTATATCTGACTCAACATGTTAAATTGTTTTATTTTTGCACCAGTCGTCACCAAACCCCTAGTCTCCTCTAACCCCTAACCCCTAACCTTTCCAAATGACCTTCAGTTGCAATGCAGTGGCCATGCAATGGTTCCTCACTAAGGTATGTGAAACCAGTACACACTGCTAGGAATCCATTACTGTTTTAAAAAGCAAGCAACTGTAATTTGAGTACTCCCTGCCCAATACTGGGGTACAAAGGAGTTGTAGTTCATCAGCAACTGTGATAGTTCAATAAAACCTGCTGCTGAGCAACAATTAAATACACAACTGTTTAATTACACCAATTATCTTTTTAATTTGTTCTTAAAATCTCTAGTAGTTACAGGAATGTTTATTGAAATGTTTTGAGCACCAATGGAGCCACTATGAACCTATACGACTGGAAGAGATTATAATAACATAAACAGTAGTGGTTTCTGTACATTTGTGGTTCATCAGCGCCTCTTCCAACATTGACTGCGCTCAAACAAATTCCCCAAAACTTGAGCCATTTATTGGTATAACTTCTAATTGTTATATTGACACTAAGATGATCAGTGCTGTGTAGGGTAATGTTCTTTTGTAGGTCCGTTGTTTGTTTTGTCTGGGCTTTTCAAATATAGGAATCAGCAGCACTTATCAGCTATAATTTTCTCCTTCAAAATAATAGTATTTCCCCTTGATGCAAGTGGAAAATTTCCATCTTAACCTCTCCCTTTTTCTGTGACCTTCTCAGAAGGGGAAAAGGGAGAAAGGGAAAGCTTTACGGAGTGCTGGCTGCTCCCTGAAGTAACCTTCATCTCAATGTAATCACTCAGTTCTGATGGTGTAGTTTCTGTGTGGAAGTTTTGTTTTTCCCCCAGAGAGCTAAATTAACATCTCCCCACAGATCTGTAATAATATTCCTGTCATACACATACTTGCATGCCTTGTGGAGTGGATGGTTTGTGGGGGAGGATGCTGCTGAATTTATTCCAGAGCCGTGTGGCATAATTTACGATAATATGGTCTGGAACACAAAGGTGGCTTGACCCACCAGTGATAAAGTTGCAATGTTAATTGAAAATAAGCACACTGTTGTGTTTTAGACCATATTCGCTGCAAGTCACTGCAACCCTATTACCAAGTGTTGGTCTACCTAAAAGGTTTGGATGTGGAAACACCTGATAGAAACAGCAAGAGAAATTACATCTGTAGTGATCAAAGATCATACCTCAGCAACTGTCCTTATAGAAAGGTTTACCACTGAGATACCATTATAATGAGTGCAATGGATGTGATGAGTTTAAAACAAGTATTACTCAGTCAAAGTCCCGCTATGGTACTTGAATGTACTGCTATTCTTTTGCATTGTAATGAATTACCACAATGGCCAATTGGAGTAGCCTGTCACTGGTTCTTGAGTGCTTGTCTGCCTTTATGGAATCAGCTGGGATATGCAACAGGAGATGTGTTGCTAGGCAACTAATTGAACAGGTAGGCTTGCCCGGTGCTGAGCTGATTGGGAGGTCCTGATTGGCTGGGGGGCATGTCCGGAGAGGCTGTGGGCAGCTCAATAGGTGTCTGTGCCACAGCTCAAGGCTACTGCATGGCCATAGCCATACAGCTTGCTGTGTTGACATCGAAGAGGACAGGCTCTGCTCCATGGAGAGAACTACTACAAGAAACCCTTCCACTCCAAGATGGTGCTGGTGAAGGCATTGTCCAGCTGAGGCCATTTGAAAAGGCCATTAGAAAGAGGCTGGAATCGCCATGAGGATGCCAGGACTCCAGGAGTCCAGAAATGGGCCAGTTTAGAGGATGTTTATCCCAAACAGTACAGAGAGGGTTTGCGTAGTGTAGTAGGTTCCTGGAGCGGGAAGTTCCTTTTAGTGGGACTAGCACTAACCTTGTGTGGAAAACTTTTATTTATATATATATATATATGTTTCCATAGTGGGAAACACAAATGCAATGAAACATGTAACAAAGTGTAACACCTTACATACATTACTGTGTATTTACATTTTAGTTAGTAAATACATGCATACCAACATGCATTTACAATGATATTATGCATAGTTACAATGTACTTAATGTCTAAATCATTTTGCATGATATCAATCTAATTCTAACCCTTTTCTGATACAATTGTATACTTACAAATATCGTACAAAACGATTTACACATTAAGTACATTGTAACTATGCATAATAGAATTGTAGTTGTGTGTAAGTACAACTAGTCTCCAAAGTAAAATATTTCAAAAAGCAATCATAATTATATTAATTAAAATCCATTATATATTGACAATATCATTAGGTACAATAGTGTGCTAAAAAGGGATCAACCTTAATAAGCCCAAAAACTTTGATTGTTCTTAAAACTACTATACCTTAAAAAAGGCCTGTAACGTTTTGTGATTATAGCACATTGAGCGCTAAAATAAAGAGCAAAAACATGGCCCCCTTCTTAAGCACAGATTAGTCTTTTGTTCTGTTAATTGACCCTGGATTATACATTATTAAAGAGCAAACATTTAAGCATGTCTGAATGCAACCCCCATTATACCCTCCATTTGCTTTATATGGTGTTGGCTGAGTGATCCTGAGCATCACATTCATTTTTCCTCATAGCTTACGAAATATGCCCCCCCCCCAAAAGAAAGCTATGTATTCAACATGCCTGGCTAATAACATGTTAGATATGTACAATTATTTTATAATCATAGATTTGTAAGTTTTATTTGTGGTTTTATTTTGTATGCATAAATTATATCTTGATGATAGATTCTAACGATTAAATTACTAACAGATAACAATTATTATTATTTGTTTATTTAGCAGACGCCTTTATCCAAGGCGACTTACAGAGACTAGGGTGTGTGAGCTATGCATCAGCTGCAGAGTCACTTACAATTACATCTCACCCGAAAAACGGAGCACAAGGAGGTTAAGTGATTTGCTCAGGGTCACACAATGAGTCAGTGGCTGAGGTGGGATTTGAACCGGGGGACCTCCAGGTTACAAGCCCTTTTCTTTAACCACTGGACCACACAGCCTCCTAACAATGGATAGATATTGTACTATGCAACAGATTTAAACACATTTTAGTGTTTATGTTAAGTAGTGGAGAATAAACTTTAGATTCCAAAAAAATGTTACCAAAAATAAAAGCATATGGGTTTTTTAGTTTTCTTTGTATTATTATTATTTTATTATATCTAAGTTAATGTTATAAAACTAGATATAAACACACACATTGGCCGTTGCAGAATTTGAATTTCGTTTCTTTCAAATTAATTAAAGTAGTTTTGGTCCTGAACAATTTATTAACCGGGACCTATTAAGTACTCTATAAAGACACGTCGTTCATAGAAATAGAAGCGGTCCGTGGTGCTGAATGTATTTGCGTTCATTCCATTGAAGAGGAAGTGAAGGGGGTTCGAAAAATATAGTGTTGCGACTGTTTAAATAACGTACCTGTATTTTTTTTCTTTTCATTGTTAACATTCTGACAACGTATATCTTTAAAATGTAGGCTCTAGTGCAGAGTTTACAGTTCTAAGTGTAAAAAGTTGTGAGCATAATCACAACGAAAATAAAAATTACAGGTAAGTTATTTAAACATTTGTAGCAGCACGTGGGGAATGTCTAACACTATTTTTTGGAACCTCGCTAGTTTCTCTTTAATACCCCTTCCTACACCGTTCAAGGTATCTATCTCAGTCTAAGATTTTACAAGTTACTGTCAAGTACTTACATCTATTTTATTCAAGCGTGTGTAAAGTTGTGTATGCCCAGCTGTATTCAATCTCTATTAAATGATATGACAGAGACTGATGCATTAATTCATATGCTCAATGAAAACTGGTTGGCAGATTGCAGTCTCAACTCTTCTTTTTTTATTACATTTGACTTGGCGCTGTCTATGGTTCTGAAACTGTTTTATTTGCATGCCCACCACACCGCCTTTGCTTCGATAAGCTGGAGATAGGGGCTTCTCGCTTCGAAGCTTGAGATAGGGTTTTGTCGCTTAGAACCAACTGCTTCCACTTCCTCAGCCCTGACTACAGACATTTAAAGGGAAATTAGAGAAAGAAAAAACACAAACGGTCATTCTTTAAAGCCTGTCCACCAAACCCTGCTCCTCTGTGCGGTGGTGGAGGAGCAGTTTAACTATATAAATTGATAAAGTAGGAAGAGCAAACCTTTCTTATTTTCTTTCTTATCTTCTGTCACGTCGTTTCAGATTGTATGCTGCATGGTTAGAGAGACGTGAAGCGGATCAACAGCGAAGTGCAACCAGACAAGAGACAGGCATCCGATGAACTCCAAACTGCTCTTACCTGGGTCGTCACAATGGCACAAGGAGGGTTGCCCTGTAATAGGTGATCGCTCGTTCTGCGTGTAAAACAGGCGTGCAGAATTGCTGCAGTTGTATTTGATTTAGCAGACACAAGGACTTCGCCCTCGTTTTGAAGATCAGAGAAGAGGAAACATAAGACTGCCTTGTTTTCTTTCAACTTGTCTGGTCTGTGTGGTTGTTTTGACTCTTTTACCAATTGCTATAGCACGGTGAGATGGATTTATTTCTGATGGATGTTACGCTTTTGGGTTGAGTTATTAAACATTTTTTCAACTTGCAAACTAAAAAGTAAAAAAGTAGATGTTGTATATGCAAACACCTACAGTTATTTTGACTTATTGGAGTGGATTTATTTGACTTTAAAAAAAAATAAAAATAAATGTAATCTTACCTGGATTAGAAAACGGTTCTGTGGTAATTTCAGTTATATAATGATAGTGTAAAAGCGCTGGCTCCTTTGTTTCTGAGCAAGTGGACTACTTTATCATTATTAACAACATCATGTATAAAGCGTATTTCATTAAACAGCAGAGAACTGAGATCATGAGTGGTCATTGGATTTAGTTTCTCCCTTTTTTCTACTGGAAGGCTTGTCAATACTTGTTCGTTTTGAGTTCACCTGAGAAGGAAGAGTGTCTTTTTTCCCTCCTTAGTGACTTGTATTATATTTCAGGATCGACTGCTTGCCATTTCTATTCTCCGTTGGACTTCCTTTGGATAACAGTTCACACCGAATTCTCTACATACCCGATGCACTGCAAAGTTGCCGCGTTTATTTATTTTTTCTGTGTGGATTTTTAATAGGCTGGAAATGACAACAGGAAAGGTGCGGTGCCATCAAGATTTGATATTAATGCGGACGTCCGGGGGTCGAATCGATGTTCCTCAGTGACTTTATTGGACACAACAGAACAATGCTCCTCAGTCCAGGAATTGAATATGTTATATGGTTATTGATTTCGAATTGAGGAGTAAAAGGGCGATTGTCTGTAGTCGAAACACCACCGCCGCGTCGACTTGGCTGCGTTATTCTTTATCCAAAAAAAAAACGAGACATTAATAAAAGTTTAAGAATAGAATGCTGATGATAATTAGTTGACGGCGTCTGTTGTGTTGAATCACAAACGCTGTTTGATTTGTGTCTGAAGCAAAATATCGTTCGAAGAACAGATGGGGATATACAGTTTGTGTACAGAAGGAGATAAACTCAAGGTAGCGTTTACCTTCATAAATTAATGTTTACCACTCATCTCTAAGGAGAGCTGCAGCCGCTATACAGAACAAAACGGCTCTGCCGTGTAATATGGGAGCATCTACTACTGGGAATATATATATTAAATAGCCATACCAGCATTAATGAAAATAATATAAATGCTGAAAGGTTAAGGGATACACCCAATGAGATCTCGTTACAATGCATTGTATCCACCTTTAGTGGTAGTGGCCAGTGAAGAATATTCAACACACTTTACAATACGATTCTTTCGAGACGGTATCCAAAAAAAAAGGAAGACAGTTCTAAAAAGCGAGCATCTTCTCCTATGCAACCTACACATGTACAATGCACCCCTGCCTTGCGCTGCTTTCTGTTGCGAAAGGTGAGCGCCAGCGCGTGATTCTTGCATTCCCTCCACCTTCCCTGTCGCTCTCGCCAAAGGCAAGGCGGCGTTCTGATGTGCTCAGGGGTAGTCGCACTGCTTCAGAGATTGACAATCCACTCGAAGAACTCGTAATAATACTATCAGAGTGGAATCCATCAGAAAAGAGGGAGTGAGAGAGAGAGAGAGAGAGAGAGAGAGAGAGAGAGAGAGAGAGAGAGAGAGAGAGAGAGAGAGAAAGAGGGAGGGGAAATAGCAACCTGCTCCTCTCCGTGAGACGAGTCGCTAAGAAATGCAACCACGTTCTTTAAATGCACCTCTTCTGCAAAGGTAAATGTCTGTTATGTGTAATTTTGCTAAGTGCCTGGAGCTGGGTGTGTTTATATATATATATATATATATATATATATATATATATATATATATATATATATATATATATATATATATATATATATATATTATAAATGCAGGTTGAAGATGACTATAATAATGGGGTACTGATATCTAGTGAATTGGAAATACAGAACAGTACAGTAGCGCATTGGTCAGCAGTGCACTATAAAGAAACACCATACCCAACCCATTTCCAAACGAGTAAGAAGGGGGGCGGTTTAATAAAAAAATACGGTTGTACTGCACTAGGATATCTGTAGTTATGTAAGTTGCTTTGTTGTTCTTCGCCGTTATCATGAAATGAGTAGCAAAAACGCTATCAGTTGTGTTATTTTCATCGTGGTTTTTATTTATGAACGAGGTCATCTTTGATCACTGGATGTCAAGGAATTGCATTCCAATTCTTCAGTAAATAATTTATTGCGAGGTCTGATCAATGCTGACTGATGCAGGAGAGCGTGGCAGTTTCGCTTTAGTCTATTCTGTTGCAATGTTGTAGTGGTAAGTACATGCGTTTTTTTTTTTTTTTTTTTGACTATCAGACTAAGGCGAAACGTAATGCCCCAACTCTTATTTAGACGTATTTGTGTACGTGTAAGTTCGACAATCAATGCGGTAGGTTGCCGAACTGAATTACTGGCCGCAAGAAAATGATACCAGTAGCTAATACAGCAGCTGGCTCTATCCTGCTAGTCTATTACATTCTAGTTTTTCTCTTTGAACTGAACGGGCGAATCATGATTCGTATTTTACTCTAGAAGCGCTTTTCTTCACTTCGATTAAATGTTAAAACCGCATTCCATTGAACACTGGATTAAATACAGATGTTTAGTGTATTGTAAGTGTTCTGCGTGTTCCCTTTGATAGCTGGCAGTTTCTTTGCATATCTGTGTTGTACATTGCCCCTTGGTGCTCATAACTGAAATGGACGGGCATAACTGGTATTTAAGTACTTTCTAATGGTCGGTTTACTTATATAATAATATCACGGTGGCAAGCTTGGAAGCTAAGGGCACTACATGACATTTTAAATGCGTATATCTGATAACAAACATAACAGTACTTTACGTGTGTGCTTTACCATTACGTTGCAAAATTGAATCCAACATTTTCAACCTGATCTATGTGTGTCGGTGTGTGTGCATATATATATATATATATATATATATATATATATATATATATATATATATATATATATATATATATATATATATATATATATATCCCCGTTAATATTATTGAATTGTTTCAGTGTGTATGGCTGTACATTATGATTTGACCTTCCTGAATGTACATGCATACTGACACAGACTGACACAGAGTTGTATTTTTGAAAGGTTTTCTTGAGAGAATTGAATGTAATTTGTCTTTAAAACGTATTTAGCTGATGTGAAACACATCATTTCTTCTCAGGATTGTTAATTTATTACACTATGAAAAAAGTATGCATGTATATATGTGCGTTTGTATGTATGTATGTATGTATGTTTGTTTAAGTATGTACAGTATGTACGGTGCATACAGTATGCATGTAGTCACTACTGCTATGAGCAAGAACAGCTACAGCAAGCTTGCCTTATCTATTGGAACAGGCAGGGGGCTGTGTGGTACTGTTCACTGCAATGGGAGAAACGCATTGCCTGGCTTTCTACCAGACGGATATTCTTTATTCTATTTTATTATTTTTTATTTCTTAGCCGACGCCCTTATCCAGGGCGACTTATGGTTGTTACAAAATATCACGTTACAGATAAGAGCAGTTATAAAGAACAGTAAAATAAGCAGAAAGTAAGATCACATTTTAATAAGAGCAAAATAAAGAATACAGTAAATAATTACATTTAAGAGTGAATTCGACTAAGAGCAGTTAACTTATATAAAAAGGTTTGCATATATGAATAAATTCCAATAAAAGGCATATAAGTACTATAAATGGATAAGAACGATTTCAAATAAAAAAATAAAAATGTGAATGCAGATACCTTTAAGAGTAAAATGAAGTACAAGACACTGAAAATAGGTATAATTAAGACCAGTAGTAGAATACAGCAAAATATGTAGCAGTTCAGAGCAAGTACAAGATGATGCAAGTACTGGTACAAATGAGTGACATAGTCCATTATAATATTGTGAGGTTTATAGATGCTGTTTGAGCAGGTTTGTCTTGAGTGCAATATGCCTTCACTGTCCTTAAAGCAGCAGTGTCCTGTGCTGTCATCGTGTTTCATTTACATCGTCACACTGTTTAACAATCCAGCACATTCTCTGCAATATACTTTATAAGAGAGCAAAACTTATTAATGGCCCAAATATAGATACCAGTAGGGGCAAATGCTTCCTATTGCTTGAAATGTTGTTTTCCACTGTGCTTCAGTGAAGCAAATACACATATCTGTGCTACTTTCTACAGTTTGAAAGTTATAACATGAAAACATCAATGAGGATTTTAAAATTGCATAATTTTTAAAAGGTAACAACAAACATTTGAAAACATTATTAAGGTAAAAACACTGAAGTACCCAATTCTAAAGCCAGCGGTCATATTACTACGGATCCATTAGGCAGTACACGTGTTCAAACACAGTTCCTGACAGAATGACATAGTGCAGCAGAGAGAGAGAGAGAGAGAGAGAGAGAGAGAGAGAGAGAGAGAGAGAGAGAGAGAGAGAGAGAGAGAGAATGAACAGTCTCAATGTATTCAGTAGAATCTAGGGCATGGGGCCTCCCATTTTCTATTGCATAGATATGCAGTTACAAGACTATCCAATTGATTTTTACCCCATTTTTCTCCCAATTTGAAACAGCCAATCTATTATTTTTAAGCTCAGCTACCAGCCCCGCACTTACTCGGGAGCAGTGAAGACTGCAGGCTCACCATGCAGCCACCTCAGAGCTACAGCGTCCGAGGACAATGCAGCTCTGGGCAGCTTATAGTCAAGCCCGCATGCGCCCGGCCAGTCTACAGGGGTCGGAGGTACGCGGTGAGCCGAGGACACCCTGGCCGACCTAAGCCCTCCCCACCCTGGCGACGCTCAGGCCAATTATGCGCCGCTCCTTGGGAGCTCTCGTTCACTGTCGGCAGTGGAATAGCCTGGACTCGAACCGGTGACCTCCAGTCTATAGGGCACATCCTGCGCCACTCGGTTGCCCAATATTACTGCTACTCTCACCCCTATATTGGCAATGTTTTCTTCCACACGATTCTGTACATTTTACATTTGTTTTTACAATAGTATGTTCCAAACACTGCTCAACAGCTAAATCTGATTAGGCACAAACTGACTTATGCAGCATGCTACCTCAAAATAAATAAATATATAAATAAAAAACACAATAAAATGCAGCTTGAAAAGCAATATAAGGTTAAAGGTGTAGGCACTGATCTTTTATATCTTTACAATATCCACTGCAAATCTATTTCTCAGATTGCCAGTTATCTGGACCACTAACTAGTCCCTATGTTTTTATTGGGACCAGGTGTTAGATGTTTGTCGATGCACACCTGGCTTTTTGCAAGCTACAAAAGTTACACAACTGGCAGAGCCTCTTGCAGAGTCTTTTTCAATAATATTTCTATTCTATTTTACTTTCAGCATATAGGTCAGTTATACTGAAAATAATTGAACCAAACTGCTTTCATCTCCATTAGTCCTGTTACTTAACACTGTTATGAGCCCTACTCTTCAATTCACCAGTACAGTACATTCACAGCTACAGTGTAACTGTTCGATTGAAGTGCCCATTTAGTTTGTAACTACATTTATTCATGCCATCGTAAGTGCAACCAGTTCAAAACATTGTTCAAATACCTGGTACCTGGTCTTATCAATAATATACCTAAACCAGGTAAGTTCTGATACCCAGGACTGGCTGCAGGGCTTACCCAAGTGAAGTCAATCCAGTCTAGCTACCCTCAGTTCTGGAAAGATATCCTCAACTACAAGGGGCGCTATTTTCTTCAGCTGTGACTGAATATATATTAGTTTGATCTCCCGAGGGTCAAAACAATATCTTACTCTAGCAGGAGCTGCAATAGCTATATTGAATCTGAAGAAAACCCATTGAGATGAATCATCTACTTTATAAGGGTGTCCAGGAAAGATCACATAAGGTAGCAAAGCATTTAATTTCACGTTACATTACTTATCCAACAATCCAGAAAATAATTGCAGAACACACATCTGCAGTTCTGGGAATAACAATACAATCTAACTGTGACAATACCATATGACACTCACATACATTTTGATCAAAGGTTTAAACAAATGATGATTGAAGAGGTTTTTTTGTGGTTATTTTAAGAAAAATAAAAATAGCTAGATTTTCTAAGCCAGGAGTTTGCAACCCTGGTCCTGGAAAGCTACAGGGTCTTCTGGTTTTCATTTCATTCAAGCTGTCAGTTGCTTAATTGCACCGATTATTGGTTTAATTAGTCAAAATTAACAGGTGTTCCAGATCTTTAGCCATTGATGACGTAAAGACACCTGTAAAACCTACTGGATTGGGAATGTCCAGGATTGGAGATCCCCCTTCTCTAATCTCTCTACTCCAAATCATCATCAGCACATTTTATTTTCAGATAGTAAAAATGCACCTGAAGTTATCAACCCACCTTTCTCAAGTAAAGAGATGTATATACTGGAGGCCTGCTTAAAAAAACAAACTCTAAGCTGAGTTATTTATTAAAACATCGTGAAACCTGTTAATTTTGCAAAAGGTTGCAAGGGCTTTGTTGCTTAATGCAATGCATTTCAATTTATTCTTTGCTTCTGACCAGCAGTTGACCAAATGCAGCTGGAGCAGAGATTTCCAAGCAAAGGAAAATCACAGCAAATGAAACAAGTGTCATTTGTACCTGACACTTTCCTATTGTTGACTTTGGATACCAGTATCTCTGCAAACCACTCAATCTCATCTGGTCAGAAACAACTCCTGAACTGAAAGTGGCAAAACCTGTTGTGCACTTAACAATTATCATGGCATTCTAATGAAGAACCCCAGTCAATGGATCCTTTAAATAGGTGAGTGATTTATTACAATATTATGTCAGTCCCTGAAAAAGAAATGCTGACAAATTTATATTTATAATCCAAATAGATTTTGAAAGGACAATTTCTCAATTCCTTAGAGTTTCCAAAAAAAAAAAATCTAATAATTAATTAAAACAAAACTTGACCGAGAGGGATGTGGTAGTTTGTCTACTTAGTTTTATTATTGTTTCCCTTAGAATTCTGACTGAACGTTTTCCATTATATGATGGTGCAACGTCTGGTACTGATGTGGTACAGCAATACTGTTAGAGTGTATTGGTTGTTACTACCATTGTAGTACCATTGGCTGTCCAAAACATCCCAATCTCCTTTTATCTACCTTTATCCAACCATTGCCCCTAACTACAGAACTAATACACTGTCGTTGATGCTGCATTGAAGATAAATTCATTGTTTGTTTAATGTGCCCGTGATTCCCCTCTTTAGACTGCTGTGAATTGTGTGTGGTAAACGGTACATTTATCTCCCTAATTGACTGATCCATAATCCCTGAATTGAACACAATGCCGGCTGTGTTCTGCTCATAGGAATGACTGCAGTAGAAGGCTGTGGACAAAAGAACCATACCTGTTCTCTCCATTCCATTTGCTTTTGCATTAGCACATACAAACAGCTTTGTGTTGGTAGGAATTGGATCACATTTTATGAGTATTGTAACATTGGTAATCTCCACTGCTGTGCTCATATCCTGTTCTCATGTATATTCACTAAAGAAGTCTACTCTTCAGCTAGGCAAAACTAAGGATTGAAACGGTTAACACAATACTGCATGTATTGGGAAAGTACAATTCCACAAATATTCTAATAATATGTGCTTAGTAAATGTGACACAGTGAATAGAGGATGGGAAAGACATTATTAGTCATGAGGGGTTGACAGGTTTTAAGGATACTGTGATAACCCAGGTATCAATTATACAAAAGCACCTTGAAGTTTATTGACACTTGGTACCTGGCCAAATCTGCAGGCAGCAATCCACCAGCTGCCCTTCACCTAGCATTCCTCTGACAACCTACCGCTGCACAATGAAGGAATAGCAGGCAGAACAATCTTGGCTGTCTGTACATCTTTCATCAGAACCCTGTATGCCTTTTTATAAGCAGCAGGTAAAGGGCAAAGACGTTTTGAAACCGCAGAGATAAACAGACACAATTAAAGAGTGGAAAGAAGGAAATACAAAAATAACCGATGATAAGGGGTGTCTGTGTATCATAGCTGGTTTTCACTTCGTTTTCTGTAGGAGCGCCTTCAGTTTCAAATTCAACTTGGTTTATTTGTATTTATTAATTTAGTTAAAGCTGCTGTAGTATAAACCCTTCTATAAGTTTAGTATAAACCCTTCTATAAATTTATCACTGTAAACTTGCACAGTATTTTTGCATTTACCATAGTTTACTGTGATTTGCTGTGTTTTTTTAAATGCTTTCCCGGTAACACTGTACATTAAGTGTCTTTGTGTACTGTGTATTTATATAGTAGTTACTTATTAAATACATGTGCACTTACACAATTACAATGTTATTATACATAGTTAATGTACTTAATGCGTAAATCTTTTTGCACAAAATAACACTAACCCTTTTCTGATACAATTGTGCAGTTACATATATCATGCAAAAAGATTTACACATTAAGTAATGTATTTATGGCGGTATAATTATGTTGGATATTATATATAAAGTAAAAAAAAAAAAAATCTTGTTATAGTATTCGTGTATTTTATCTGCCATAGCCTTCAATTAGAAAAGTCATGGATTTAAACAGAAAGTCAAAATGTGCCATCTCCTTTTAAAAGCCATCTGATAATTCAATGAAAGTTATAAGCTTCTTTTGAGAGAAGACGCTTGTCACTGCCAGTGCTGCTGTAAGAACCTCACCTCTAAGATGTAAGTACTTCAGCGAAGGTGGCTGAAAAAGACGCTTTTCCAACCTCAATTAAATTACAAGGACACTGTACATGACCACACCTTTTAATAGCAACTTACACCTACCTAGTAAGGAGCAATGGTAGCACAATGGCTTTTTATTTCAAATAAATACTAAAAGAGACATTTGAATATGTGTTTTTAATGTTGAGCTAGCTTCCCAACGTTTCTGTATGTTTCACATACCTTTGTCAAGGGAAAGTGTGTTTGATAATAAACTTTTAGGCTTTTGATGCCATGGTAACTACACTTACTTATTTCTACTTAAATCTCTTAATGTGATTCTGATTTACTATATAGCTCATGGTGTAAGAATCTACTATTCCTTTCTATGTAAACCTTCAGGCATCATGGTATTGAGTATGTATCCATTTAATGTCCTTTAAGCTTTTTATCAAATTGTTGTTCTTCTTAAACTACAAATTACGTATATCATTGGGTGGCGAGGCAATTGTTGATAGAATAGCAACAGAGACAGTGGTAACAGTATCACATTGCAATTGGTTGACCAAAACATTGAGGCACCATGGTAGCATATTCGTATCAGACTCTACCAGGACCACTGCTTATATGCTGGGATTTAAACAAGATCCCAAAAGGTTTGTAACTCCTTTTTAAATTCACTTTGAATGGCCTAAGGACATCACATTGCTTCGTCTCTCTGAAATGGTGCTTGTTTTCCACTAGGGTCTTCACTTAGTTCCTCTATTCTGGACAAATTCTACTTGTCAGCTGTGAGTGTTTTATTTCCATATTATCTTGACAGTAAGCAGGGAAAAAAAAAACCCAGCAGAATTCTCTGAAGAGCAGCTTGCGAAGCTGAGCTATTTTAAGCCTTTGAAAAATTAGCTGTTGTGGCAATGTGCCCCTCCCCTGTGTGCATTTGTGTGTTATATGTTGTATGTTGCGTGTGTTAATGTTGGTGTATAGGCATGGCTGCACGGGATATAAATGGGTGTGTGCAGCACGAGTTATTTAAAAAGTATAATTGTATTTAGGCATGGGATTGCACATCACTTCACGTGCATTTAAAGTATTTTAAAATGTGAGCACGAGGTTGCACAATTAATTCACGTGCTGGGATTCAAGTGAATAATTAATTAGTAATTGAATCCCAGCACAACAGTATATATAGATGCACGTTTCACTCACTCGGTGTGTTGTGTTTGGTGAGTGGAGAAAGGGAGAGAGAGAAGGAGAAAAAGCTAAATATTTA
This sequence comes from Acipenser oxyrinchus oxyrinchus, assembly GCA_030684275.1. Taxonomy (NCBI): domain Eukaryota; kingdom Metazoa; phylum Chordata; class Actinopteri; order Acipenseriformes; family Acipenseridae; genus Acipenser; species Acipenser oxyrinchus. Next base: position 2,442,753 of record CM060281.1, on the reverse strand, counting down.
TAACAATTGCTATCGCGTGCTGGTAGGACCAGCACGATGCTTGTTTGTTTATTTACTCATCGTGTTTGTGGGTCTGTCCGTCCACCGTTTGTTTAATTGTTAGTCCGTTTTGTTCATCTATTTATTTTGGCAAAAGTGCCGTGTCCTGTCTTCTGTTTGTTTAAACCTTTTATTTATAATAAACCGCGCACCAGCGCTTTCATCATTTCACCTCATCTGTCATCTGTTCTCTATGTATTCATTTCCTGGTTCTGACGTCACCACTCAGCCAGCCGTGTGACAGCTGTGAAGACAGACAGGTCCCAATCTCTGCAGCGCATGATCTGAAGCAGTAAATGTGACTTTCTGCACTTAACTCGACTCACATTAGAGTAGGGAGATGGATATACACCAAATCCACTGCCAAGGAAATAACACAGGTTCTTGTCTATACCTGTTTAACAGCTGCTACATAATCATGGAAATGGAAACTGCTACCTGTCCTGTAATTTCTAACTGTAATTGCTATCTGCTCTTTATTTTCTGACAACTGTTAGTAAGTAAATGAAAACTCACGTTGTAAAAAATAAAATAAAATACAATCTAAAACCAACTCTATTTAGAAATGAATCTGTTTCAGTGTTTGGTTCAGAGGTGGCCAATCCCGGTCATTCCACTTTGGGTTTAACAGATACAATAAGAGAATTAACCACTTTAGGGTTTGGATAGAGGTTAAATTGGTTCAGTTAAACACTTTAGACCAGGTTTGGAATAAAGACCAGGACTGGATGGGCCAACTTTGTCCATCTCTGGTCTGGTTAATAATGATCTAAGCCAGGGGTGTCTAAAGTTGGCATTTTGATTTTTTAAAATGGAAAGCGCAAATGGGAGGAGATCTGCTGTGAAACACCAGGCTCTAGCAGTTTCTATTTAGAAATGCTCATCTGAGTGGAACACCACTTTCTGTAGATCTCAATGTAAGATATATCCTTTCTGAAAGTTATTAGTTTGTGGCGAGGGGACAAAATACATTATTCAAGTAAAAGCAACGAGAAATGCACCACTGGTTTTGCGCCTCCAGCTCTGCAAATTAAGTTTTTTTTTGTCCCAGAATTCAACCTTTTTGACCATCATGCACAACTAAAAGAACACTCAATAATGGAAAATGTATACCTACTTAAATAAACTTTCTAAATGCAATGATAATTAGACATGTACCAACTGCATGTGTTCCATATTTTAAAACACATAAAAGACATAAAAAGACCCACGGTCAATCTTTGTGGATGCCACTCTGAATACGTCAGGGATGGAAATAAGACTCCTTGACTCCTATGTCATTGCAGTTTCACCCATTTCAGGTTTTACAAAGAGCTTGATTAGCCACAGTGTGTAGGTGACAAGCTCAGGTGTTTCTTAATAAAACTCATTGTAAAACCAGGAATGTATCAAAGTGCTATGGAGTGGGAGTCTTATTTCCATCCCTGGGATCCGCAGGAAATTCTAGATATACATATATATATATATATATATATATATATATATATATATATATATATATATATATATATATGTACAGAAATATGTTTGTTCACTGCTGAGGTGAGAGACACACCTTGTGTTACTTGCAGATAGTATTATTTAACATTAATGATTACTGCAGTACAGTGTATCTTTCTTGTTTGTGATTTGCCTTAGTTTTCAGCTGGGGCGTCTTATTCAAAATTGGTCTAAAAAAGTGATCCACCAAATAATAAAGATGATAAGCTTTTTGTTAGAACTTAGGCTATTGGACTTGCTATCTCTATGTAACAGGGCGGAGGCTGGGGGCGAACAGGCAACACTGCATACCATGGCGACAGTCTTAACCACAATGCAAAAGAGCCAAGCACTCTACATTCATGGTTTAATTCCAACACTACCCGTTACACCAAAACACACATAAGGGGGGGGGGGAAGCATGTTATATACGATAGCAATAGTTAGCTCTCATTACTTTGCAGTAGGACAGTAGTTACAATGACTGCGTTAGTTGTGTGGAAAACACAGCCAGCAACATTGACAGCCTGCTGAAGCTCCTAATGAATTAGAATGTTGTCCTTAGCCTGATAGGCACCCTATTAGCATGCTAATTGTCAGGGCAATCGGAACACAAAACAGATGTATATTTATTGGACCAAATTAAAGCTATTCGTATATGCTGAATTACACATGTCAATGTAAGATAAAAAAAGCTAAGCTTAAATGAGGATGGAAAGTAGTGTTATTAAATATAGTGCAGGTGTGGGTTGTAGCTGTGGAGTGTTTGAAGCAAACAACAGGCAACTAACAGTGTCTTTACCTTATTCACACTACCCGCAGATGCATGTCAGGAACATGTTTCCCCTGCCATGCCTGCCAATTCAAAATGAGAGGCACAGCATGTTAAACACTGATGGCGTTTAGCAACAGTATGTACTGAATAGTAAATGAATAGTTTAATGAAAATTGTATAACTGGCATTTAAGATCCAGATGTCATAATGTAAGCCAATGAGGTGTTAGTATCATGGTAAATATATTAAAATGACTGATTTACAGTATGTGGCAGAGCTTCTTCTGTTCTCTCTATGCTTCTCGAATGTAATACCCTGAATAATTTTTGCTACATAATGTTAATACCAAGCTACATATATGGTACTTATGAACGCCTATTTTATATTCTTGACGCCAGGGATTTTCACCTCTGTAGGCGGTAATTATGCAAGATACACGTGTATTGAAAATATTATTGTTCTGAACTGTTCATGCTTTTATCTATCTATCTATCTAGCTAGCTATCTATCTATCTATGTATATTAGTAGGGCTGTTCTGATTAATAGATGAATCAACTAAAGAGTTGATCGCAGATAAAAAATACAATTGAATCGTGCATTAAACGTGCATTCTGGGTAGAGAGAGAAATGCGTGCTGCTATTCAGGGAAGTACTGATTTGAAGCGAGCGCTCTCTCCCAGGACATAGTGGTTTTACGCTTGTATAAAAAGGGGTTAAAGTTGTGTAAAAATCATAATTGTCGTCTTGTTTTGTACAGGGATTGCTGATAGTGTGCTACAGATGTATATATGCATTTGGAACTGGAATGTTTATCTGTGTTGATTTGAATGATTGCCAAATGTGTGTCTGCAAATTTACTCATGTGCATTGTAATCAGAACTGTGGTGAACGCTGCAGTAAAATCCAGAGTGTATTTATCCCGAACAACATAATACACTATTGACTTATAAGGTTATAAACCTCAGAGTGTTTTTTGTTTCCGTGTTTGAGCATTGTTAATAATTTTGCTATTTAAGGGTTACCCCTGAGTAGTTAAACAGGACGCGTAACTGTGCTGCACTGGCCCTGGGGGCTTGTGTGACTGAGTTATAGCAGGTCCCTAAATCTGTTTTATTAGGGTAATAGGACGTAAAGGTAAGATTTGTTACATTTACTAAAATAAAAATAATAATACAAATGGTTTTAGAAAGACCAAATTCCCTATTCTTATTTCTTTTTTAGATTCTATTTATTTAAGTATTACTATGCAGGACAGCCGCTATACAATCATTACCTTTATTAAAAATGTGCAAGGATTAATCTACCAATTAATCTATCAATTAATGAACTAATGTCGATACATTAACCGATTGGTGAACAAAAACAATAATAAACAACTTACAGTTTCACACAGAAATCAAACATTGTCAATTGTTTCACATGCAAAAACACGCGCTTTGAAAGTTCTGCTGATAAGCTTGTTATCCCAAATACCCTGAGCTTTAAAGCCAGTTGAACGAGAACTCATTATTAACAGACACTGTAACCAGCTGCACTTGGTAGTTTCCAAGGAATGAATGAACTATCCGGCTCCAGTCAGAGAGTTCGGTCATGTGAAACGACAGTGTCGAGTTCTCCACTAGTCTTTTTAATAGTTTTTATCCCTTCGGTACCAGTAATAAGGGTCGAGTTACGAGTAAAATTACAAAATTAAAAGAGTCAGGATGCATATATTTTATAAGGAGAAAAATCGGGACCAAGAATGAAACGGAAGTGTTGAGTTATCCACCAGTCAAGTTAACCAAGGTTGACTGACTGTGTGTGTATATATATATATATATATATATATATATATATATATATATATATATATATATATATATATATATATATATATATATATATATATATATATATATATATATATATATATATATATATATATATATAGACACACACACACACAAACACAGTTTAAACGTTATACAGTACATACATTCAGGAATTTATTTCGATTTTATCAATCAAAAGATCTACTTTAAATTTACACAAACTTTCTAGAGCATTATTTCACGGTGTGCATTATGCATACAACAGCCACTGTCTCTTCTCTATAGCCTAGACTCTGGATTCCACTGACTGTGCATATTTCTTGCTAAACTGACCAAAAAAGAAAAAGAACAAGGCATTTTGAGAACTCAGGAAGAAATATATAATGACACATGGATAATTTGCATTATATGTTATAATGGTAACATATATGGATTACACAGTAGTTTGGCTACAAGAGTTTAACCTTATGCTCAACAGGTAGAGCCCCAGCTTTAGCACTAGAAGGTCAAAGCTTCCAAGCAAAGTTGTTAACTTAGTACAATTGGTGGCAGTGGTGGGATTTTCAGTCTCTAAGGTCACAAACCAGGCATTCATTGGAGGTTATTTTTTCGTCCAAATTGGGTGCTTAATCCGGCTATTACACCATTATTAATAATACAGAACTGCTAAAGAACTACGGTACTATTTCAAACGATGGCGTTAGCTAAAATTATAGTCCACTATCAGTGTATTCTCCATATTCCCGATGCTTTAAATTAGGCTATTAGAATAAGAAGGAATTTACATTTTTATATGCCTTTGTATCAATCATTTTGACATCAGTATTTTAGCACAAGAAGGAATGGTAGGCAAAGTTTCTCTCCCAGAGCTGAATTTAAACCATCTTGTGATATGTTATCCCTTTAAAGCTATGGTAGAATATTAACTATTAATCAAGTTGTAAATGGCATGGCCTTAAAAAAGTACCATAACATGAATTATTAACACTAGAACCACCACAGTTATACTCATACCTAAAACCGCCAACGGCAGTCATTATGATGGTTACATTTTAAACAACCTCAATATTAAAATGAAAGACAAACTATCGGATATAACTCAAAAGTTTTATTCAAGCACATCGTATCAAATGTCGGCACAGACAAAACACAGTATTCAAATGAACAATTAAACATAAAAGGGTTTATTTTCTAACTTACCACATATAAAGTACTACTTCAAAAAATGAAAAACTATAATAAAATAAATATTTCTTAAAAAAACTTGTGTGTAAACAGGTATATGTACATACAAAACTGCAAAAAAGAAATTCTTTTAAAATTTTAAACAACAGTAACATATGTTTTCTCTTGCCTGTGTCGGTCGGTGCAGCACTGAATCCAGGTTGAGCTACAGCAGCCTGCTGCGCTGCAGTTTTCTGGTCAAAATGTTTCTGCTGAAGCGCTGTGGCTAGCTTCAAGATAAAATCTATCCTACTGATATTCTCCCTGGTGTATTCCTTGTATAAAACGACATAAGTGATGGCTGCCAGGTCCAGTAGAGATAACAACAGGCTTGTATATAAAAATAAAATAAATAGAATATTGTAGGTTAGTCAGTCAAAATTACTGCTCTGGCAGTTCTAGGTGGGCGGGATTATAACTTCCTTATGTTTGTGATCCTGCCGTTGAAACGCCGTCAGGGTATTTAATACATGTATTTAGGTAAAAGGACAACTGCATAACTTTCAGACATGCAGAGGTTTTCATTAAATATGAAAACCTCAAACTGTCAAAATGACTGCCGTGGCGATTTTAGTGTTTAGAGCCTCCCATTATACATCTTCCAAGCTTTTTTTATTCATACTTCTATGGTATTCTTTTTTGCATTTTACCAAATATTTATATTGTGATACAGCTGTGGCTGCATCTATGCAACTACATTTATCATAATATAGTTTGCAATAATTTTGAGTTCAGGAGCTGCTCTTCAGTTCTGGTGGCCTGGCATAATGTAAGTCGATCAGCAAAAAAGTGCCCTTTTAGAAGCAAATTTCCCTTTTATATTTCTGCCAATATAGCTATGCTCTAGATGGTTCTGAGAAATAATATTGCTACCAATGTATTACTCTGAAGAAGCTATCAGAAAATGGCAGCATAATTTGCAAATGTAATGTGAAGCTAACAAAATAATTCTATATCAGTTATCAGATATCAGTTAATTCTATATCAGCATTTATATCAGTTAAAGCTTGTTAAAGTAAACATATTGTGCTTTACTAGGTTAACTAAATCTCTATTTTCAACCCACGCCCAGGAAGTGTATCTCATTTTATGAGCATAGAAACTGAGAATTTTCTTTAACCTTCTTTTAAAAGCACGTCAATCAATAGGGTTGCATCTGACTGGAAATAAGCCGTTGAAGTGATGGGAACAATTTCACCCTGCAAATGAAATGACCAAGGCAGTGCAACACTAAAAGCATGGCATGCAAGCAGAAATGTAGTTTTAAAATGAACATACATGTTTACTATAATGTGTTTCTTTAAATACTGCACATTTGAGACATTTGTGCTAAAGGAAGTGTAAAACAGATTTTTGGAATTATTCTGTGAGCTACAACTTCTTTAAGAAACATTAACAGTTGATTTTGCTTTTTAAAAGGCACTGTAGTAGCAATGATCCTTGTGCTTCATGAGATACAATGGTAAAAAAAAAATCATGCCCATTTTCGGGTTTCAGCAATAAACCTGACCATATGGGAATTACAGTGTCAGCATGATCTCTGTTTCCAACACAGAAGTCCCTTTGATGGTTTTATGTTTGTGTTCTTCACTTGTGTTGCTCGGCTTTGATTGACTTGGATGTGGGCCCAGGAGAGATATAAACGAAAAGCGATTCCCAATTTTCCTTCAAAGTGTCTGTATCCTCAAATGGAACCTGCTCCAGGCTTAATGCATTGATTTCTGTTGAAACAACCTTTCGTTTCCTCCCAAACCTGTCTTTCTTAAAAACATCTACACTGTAATACCGGCATTAGCTGAAGGAAATGCATCCCGCCCCAAAACTAGAGCTGAAGGAATGGAGATACAAAATGTAATCTTAATTTCAAAGTAACTTCTGGGCAGATTAGGGGAATGCAGTACAAGAGAGATGTGCTGTATCAAATTAACCTCAATGGCACTAATACAATGTACTATGGGGTAATGGTTTCACTAGGCTGCCAATGATAAAATCAATGCATAGCAACACATTTCTTAAACAGCCCTTAAAGTCAGGTTAATTGGGCCCTGGACAGTAGATTTCTATACAAAATGTAGCTCTCAATTTTCCATTTGACAACATTCACATGAGCAGATACACCCTAATGGCTTTGACAACTAATGCGTTGGCATGGCTTTGTTGAAATCACTCAAGATCGTTAATACAAATGCAGAGGAAGTTAACACATTAGCACAGTTTTCGATGCAGAGGTGGCTAAATACCTCAGCAAAGGCACACTAACATGTTGCAGGTTTTCAAAGAGTTACTCAGGCATGGTTTCCTAGTTAGCTGGTGGCAATAGCTGACATCCGACACTGCCATCTGTACACCTCTACATGATGAATTTTCCCTTAGTTACAGATAGTCACATCATCCAGATTATGATGAGAATCACACTGTTAACATATGTGTTAAATCCCACAAGCCTGACTGTGATTCTGTGCATCCCAGACAACTTCACCCCAAGGTGTCTTCCCTGTAGGTTTACACAGTAGAGTTGTTAAGCATGTTGTCTTATAAAAGCATATTTTTAATGGTGAGTGTTAAATGGGCTTCTCAACTAGGTATTTTGGATAGACTACTATTATATAACACTACTACTTATACAAGATCATAATGGTTTGATCCTCCTTTGTTTTATTATAAGTAAGAATCCATTGAAAACAAAGCAGAGGTTTGTAGCAGTTACATAAAAAACAAATAAAAGCATCTAGAACAATGATTATACTCTTTAAACTCTTTCCTTCCTGCGTAGTTTAAAATGATAATGCTTAATTTACTGAAATTCAAAAACAGCACACAGCTCTATATCCAAGGCGAAACAGGGTCCAACAGGATACTCATGAATCACTAGAAATACTTAATGAAGAAGAAAAGTAATTAATTAATTGATATAGATATTGTTTATAAGTCAAGGCATCTGCCAAATAAATACAATCTTGCATTCTGTTTGTGATCTCATCTCTGCTTTGCTCCGTGTAACATGTTGTGATTAAAATTATACCACCCTTCTTTACAAACTTAAGAGAAACTCAATAGTCTTGGCTCAGATTCACTTAGAAACATTCATGGTTATGTTAAAGTGTGTACAAAATCCAATGCTGTCCTATCTGACCAGTCGGTTACAATAGTGTTCTTATAATTACTTGTTTCATTTTTACAACTTGTCCTTCTACATTCCATCTGCTAAGTGTGCTCCGTCTTTCGGGTGAGACGTAATTGTAAGTGACTCTGCAGCTGATGCATAGTTCACACACCCTAGTCTCTGTAAGTCGCCTTGGATAAAGGCGTCTGCTAAATAAATAAATATCTAAGAAGTGCTTGCCTTGCTCCAGAAATCAGGATTATTGTTCCTAAACTCAAGATTGAGGGACCTTGACTTGACCACAATCGTTAAAAAACAGCTGAATTAACTTATTTTAAATCTGATTGAGCGATGACCCTATAAGTTGTGCTGATTCGATTTTGGAGATGATCTGATCAAAGGTGACTGACCGGTGGCTTTTGAGTTATCCGGTAGGTTCACAATTATGTGCTGTATGTTTATTGTCTGAATGAATGTGAATTGTAGCTCACCTTTAATACCATGTCACACCCTCCAAAATAACATAAGACAGGTAAAACGTACCACCATGCATTGCGATGAGAGATGAAAAGCCTGACCGGTCACAAACTGTCCTAGTGTACGTGGAGTCATATGGTAACCCTACCAATGGTCTTTCCTGAACTGAAACATACATCAATAAATATAAACTCAGATTTAGGCTCTCTGTAATATTATAACATAAGAAAAGCCCCAAATCATTACACAGTACACAAGTGGTATTTGGAAGTGAAATTAGGATGACCTTCTAATCAATGTCTGTCATATTGGGATATTGACTTTTGTGGAGTCGTGGTAGGTTATTTTACAAGTCGTAAAGTTTAGTGGTTTAATGAAAGCATTGCAAAAGATCCCAGCCCACTAGCGAATAAAATAACAGCCCTAAACACAGAGAAATCTAAATTCTCTGTTTGAAAAGGCTAGTTCTCTGGTCTCTGCATGCAAATCAGCCTTTGATATAGCCCTATACTGTTGATATTGAAAATGTCAACTGTTTCCACTTTCAGGTACGGTTTTAACAACTGTATCTCCATGCACCAGTCCTTGAAAGAATTCAGGCCAGGGTTGGAGTGACTTGCGATGTGATGTAGCCTGCAGGTGGATGTCCAATTAGCTCTGGAGGGAAGCTCATCCTTTATTAGAGGGTTATTGGAATCTCCATTTTAAATTCAGGTCACCTTGGTTTGGAGTGACAGAGATGGTTGAAGCTAAATTAGATTTAGAAACAATGAATTAAAGAGAAAACAGCTTCACAAAAGGAATGTGTGTTTCCGACCCAGGACCCCAGCAGTGAAAGGTTGTTAAATGAACATGTTCTGAATTGAATGAGGAACGCTGCTCAGTTCTGTCAGTCCCTGGACTCAAGTACAAAGCAAGTTCAAAACCAGGTAAAGGCAGATTTAGGAAAAAAAAAAAATCAATATTGCAGTCAAACTATACTGCAACCCAGAACCATTGAGATTGATTGCAAACATAATAAAATAATAAGAAAGATGTCAAATGCAAACATTATTCTTTAAACCAGGGGTGTCCAAAGTTGGCTCTTCCCCTCCACCTCCATCCAGATCCTGAAGCAGTTAATTATCTCATTTTACCTGTTAAAACTGGGGTGAAGTTTCCCTCCAGGACTGTAATTGGACATCCTTGATTTAAACATTTAATCAGAGTGGTCCTGAGTTATGCTTAAATATTGTACTTGAATCTTTTTTTTTTTATAGTAGTCTGCCAAGTAAATGCCTCTTGGTTTATTTCCTCTTTCAAAAATGTTATGCTTTCATCTTGAATGATGTTGGCTCTATTTGCCTGTGTTTTTCTGAAAAAGAAAAAGAAAAACTAGCCCACAAAATACCTGTTATTCATGAAAATGTTATAAGTCACAGTAATACGTTTCACTTAAACTTTAGGTAGGTTTATGTTATATGACAAAGTACGCTTAGTTCTGAATAATTCCTTCCACTGTCACACCTATGTTGACAGATCCCATAGGACAACTAAAGTATGCATTCATTTTTTTTTTATTCATTCAATTTTTCATAAATGATTCTGGGAAACATAGGTTAGTGTCTATGATGATTATATGCAATTAGACTTTCAGTGACTGTTTTTTTAATGTAGTGTGGGAGTTTTAGCAGACCATTAATTGATTGGATGTACAGTACTGTGCAAAAGTTTTAGGCAGGTGTGAAAAAATGCTGTAAAGTAAGAATGCTTTCAAAACTAGACATGTTAATAGATTATATTTATCAATTAACTAAATGCAAAGTGAGTGAACAGAAGAAGAATCTAAATCAAATCCATATTTGGTGTGACAACCCTTTGCCTTCAAAACAGCATCAATTCTTCTAGGTACACTTGCACAAAGTCAGGGATTTTGTAGGCATATAGTCAGGTGTATGATTAAACAATTATACCAAACAGGTGCTAATGATCATCAATTCAATATGTAGGTTGAAACACAATCATTAACTGAAACAGAAACAGCTGTGTAGGAGGAATAAAACTGGGTGAGGAACAGCCAAACTCAGCTAACAAGGTGAGGTTGCTGAAGACAGTTTACTGTCAAAAGTCATACACCATGGCAAGACTGAGCACAACAACAAGACACAAGGTAGTTATACTGCATCAGCAAGGTCTCTCCCAGGCAGAAATTTCAAGGCAGACAGGGGTTTCCAGATGTGCTGTCCAAGCTCTTTGAAGAAGCACAAAGAAACGGGCAACGTTGAGGACCGTAGACGCAGTGGTCGGCCAAGGAAACTTACTGCAGCAGATGAAAGACACATCATGCTTACTTCCCTTTGCAATCGGAAGATGTCCAGCAGTGCCATCAGCTCAGAACTGGCAGAAAACAGTGGGACCCTGGTACACCCATCTACTGTCCGGAGAAGTCTGGTCAGAAGTGGCCTTCATGGAAGACTTGCGGCCAAAAAGCCATACCTCCGACGTGGAAACAAGGCCAAGCGACTCAACTATGCACGAAAACACAGGAACTGTGGTGCAGAAAAATGGCAGCAGGTGCTCTGGACTGATGAGTCAAAATTTGAAATATTTGGCTGTAGCAGAAGGCAGTTTGTTCGCCGAAGGGCTGGAGAGCGTACATGAATGAGTGTCTGCAGGCAACAGTGAAGCATGGTGGAGGTTCCTTGCAAGTTTGGGGCTGCATTTCTGCAAATGGAGTTGGGGATTTGGTCAGAATAAATGGTCTCCTCAATGCTGAGAAGTACAGGCAGATACTTATCCATCATGCAATACCATCAGGGAGGCATCTGATTGGCCCCAAATTTATTCTGCAGCATGACAACGACCCCAAACATACAACGAAAGTCATTAAGAACTATCTTCAGCGTAAAGAAGAACAAGGAGTCCTGGAAGTGATGGTATGGCCCCCATAGAGCCCTGATCTCAACATCATCGAGTCTGTCTGGGATTACATGAAGAGAGAGAAGCAACTGAGGCTGCCTAAATCCACAAAGAACTGTGGTTAGTTCTCCAAGATGTTTGGGCCAACCTACCTGCCGAGTTCCTTCAAAAACTGTGTGCAAGTGTACCTAGAAGAATTGATGCTTGATGCTGTTTTGAAGGCAAAGGGTGGTCACACCAAATATGGATTTGATTTAGATTTTTCTTCTGTTCACTCACTTTGCATTTAGTTAATTGATAATTATAATCTATTAACATGTCTATTTTTGAAAGCATTCTTACTTTACAGCATTTTTTTCACACCTGCCTAAAACTTTTGCACAGTACTGTAGGTGACAGTGGTTTATAATACATTGTGTCCTTACCCTATGGGGTCAAAGAGCTCCTGAATATATTATGAAGAGGGAGATTTATTTTGAAATATGTAAGCCTACAATTAAACACAAATCAACATGATCCAGTTTGTCCGAATGCTTTTAATACGCATGAAGGATTAGCGAGGAGTTTATGATGTTTAATAAGGCATCTGGAGATAAGGAATTAACAGGGCTGACATTTTGCAGTTTTATTTGATACTTAATCCCTGTGTATTACAGTACATCCAATACCTTCACAAAATGCATGCATTATTTATCATCTGGTTTAGCTCCACTATGTCGAAAAATCAAGAATATGTCTGCACTCATTTTTCTGGATTCAATTATCCAGTTCCATTGGTGGTTCTTAAAAGCTTACTACAGTACATTCTCACTTTAATTTAGCATTTTTCCCGTGGTAATACTGTTATCATAATTACATGTTTTTACTTTACCATGTTTTCACTTCGATATGATTTTATGATGGTAAACTTTCATAAGAGACATTTACACAGGGACATATTTCAGTCTAAACAGAACATCATCTTTTATGTATATTAAAGCAAACACTATTACCTCCGGTTAGGAATTTACTTACATTTTCCCTTGAAAATCTCAAATTCCCAGCCAGCCCTTGGACACAGCCTAGTTACTACTTACTAACCAACCAGCTGATGCCATTCATGACTGACATCGTTAAAAGCCGGTCTTTCACAGGCTACAGGCAGATAAAGGCATTGCAATTATCATTGTACAGTACCTTTGGGTTATAACTTGGTTGGCTTGCATCTAATTACATTTACAATTAGTGTTTTATTTTCTCAAGCAGTGTGGAGAGGGCATCTCATTGCAGCACACAATTGAGAGCTGAAGCAGGACTTGCTTGTGAATAACCTGAGTAACCTGATTAGAACAAGCGTTACATAAGTTTAGACATGAAATCCTAATAGGGGAACTAACGCTACAGATTACCTTGGGAACAAACTTCCAAGTTTAAAGTGATTACACAGGGGTTCCTAACTCCGGTCCTGGAGGGCAAGTGTCCCCCCTGGTTTTTGTTCCAGCTGTATCCTAAATTACTTAATTGGACCAGTTAAGTAATTTAGGATACAGCTGGAACAAAAACCAGGAGGGACACCGGCCCTCCAGGACCGGAGTTGGGAACCCCTGCACGAGAAGTTTATAAATAATCTTTTCTAGTCCTGTGTAATAAATAAACATGGAATGAATACGGGTAACTAAATCCACATGGATTAACAGGGCAGAATTCAAAATTAATTACTTCAGAACTCAGAGGAATTGCATATGATATTCAAGGGTTATTGCTGTGGAATTCAGCTGGAATTAATTAGGAACGTGCGGGCATTATTTTAAAGTGTTATCGTTTTTCTCTATTCTGATTTTCCTTTTTTTCCCCCACAGACCCATGGACAGCACCTCACACTGCAAGATTTACGCCTAGCTCCCCACAGAGTGAACACTAACCATTGCCACATCACCCGAACCTACAGTCTGTATGTAGCTGCCTGGACTCCAACCCCACTCGCCAGCCTCGGAGACTCAGCAAACAGATAGAGGTGAGACGTGCCAACTGTTCTTTCACTAGTTTAGTCTATTTCAGTGAGATTAACTTAAATAGTTTATAACTAAATACCATGTATGAAAACAGATCATTAAATGTTATTCAACGCTGATAATTTATGTTTAAAAATCACTCTAATTGCTGTGTATTTACATAGTAGTTACTTAGCAAATACACGTGTACTTACACAGAATTACAATGGTATTATTATGCATAGTTACAATGTACTTAACGTGTGAATCTTTTTGCAAGAGATATATAAGTACACAATTCTATCAGAAAAGGTTTAGTGTTAGAGTTAGAGTTTGGAGATTATGTTTAGATTCTGGTTAGTTAGGGTTAGGGTTATATCATGCAAAAAAAAAAAAACACATTAAGTACACTGGAACTATGCATAATAACACTGAGTATTTCCTATCATTGTAGCTAACAAAATAATCATACATTATGTCTAAAATGTGCAGTTTTGAAAGAGACACATGTTATGGAAGACATATTACCAATTTAAATATTATACCTTAGTCTACTTGCCTTCCTAGAAATCTTCTACTGTTACCTTCCTAGATCATTGTACCTGTATTTTGAGTATTGGTTGTCAGTTTTTTTTTATGGGAAGTACAGTAGCTGGTTGATCACAGACAGGAAAGATGGTGCTGGGGATGTGAGAAATAAATATATAACTATCCTGTATACATTTGAAATTGTAAGAGGCATACTCTACTTCAGTTCCTCTGGTGTATTTCAGGGAAGGGGGAGGGCACTTAGAAAGCACAACTGAAGCATGATATCCATGTGGGATCTTTGCTGCAGCAAAACATTCCCTTCTCTGCAATTGAGTGCTGTTTGTGTGCTGTGTCTTGGGAGGGCCGGTTAACTTTAGAGAGATTGCTAGACTGTCTCATAGGGCAGCCTGGTAAAATCCTGCAGACTTTTCAAAGTGTTTTCCTTTATTTTAATTTTTTATATTGAAGTAGTTATTCTTCTTTCACCAGACAGCGCAATCCTCAGGCTTGAAATATTATGTCCACCCACAGATACCCAACTCCTCGGGTATAGATGGACATAGATGCCTGTGGCTGGCTATTTGAAATTGAATCATGGGTGCTAAAGGGTGTAACCATTTGACCTATCACTTTGTAACTGATTTTCAGTATACAAGGGCATAAAAGTATGATAGTTACTGTTACCTTAAAAATGACTATGGACATTTACCATGGTGCTGTAATCTACAAAACATTTGGCAATGTGTTTTTTATAAGTCTTGAGTTTAAACCCCAACAGTTAAAGCAATGATACCCAAGTTTTTGCTGAGGGTAATTCACAACATTTTTTATTACTGGAGGTCTGAGATTGGCCCAGCCATAGTCACTTTTAGTTCAGCACTTAATTTGGTGCAATGTTAGACTCTGCTTGAAAAAGGCCCTGAACTCAATTTCAGTAACTGTGTAAAAATGACACTGTGTCTTCCTCGTACCTAACCAGGTCTTGTCATGTAGGCCACTGGTCTGACCACTGGAGCAAAATTGAACTACAGGAAGTGATTAGGTACCAGGAAGCAAAGGCAAGTTACATAAAAAGCACACATATTACTGGTGCTTATAAGAAAATAGATTTAAAAGCATTTGTCAGTATGGCTTTTCAGGGTTAAATGGCTTAATTAGTACCACATTGGTGTACATTTATATTAAGAAGTTAGAGAAGTTGAAACTCTGCAGAAAAAGGTGAGCTGAGATTTTGCTGCTCAACTAACTTTACATTACCAGTGAGGAGTGCAAGAGCAACATTGCAGTATTTTTTTTTTTTTTTTGCATTTGACTTTGCAGATTCTATTTTTAGATGGAGCCGTGCTGAAATTCACTGGATGGAGCTAATTGTGTTTTTTTTTTGCTTTGTCTCATTACATGGCTCTGTGTTGAGAAGTCTGCATAAAAGAGTGCTTCCATTTGTCATATCTATCTGCAAGTAATATACTGGTATTTTAATGGTACACTAACTGAATAGTATTTAAGAGTCTTTACTGATCCTATTTCAGAACCATAGACAGCTCCCCATAGAGAATTCACCATAATAGACTTTCTATTTAACATATGCATCATTTTCATGTATCCCAGTAATGCATACTTATTCTTATAGTATTCATCCAAAACCATTGTATCACACTGAATATTTTTTTTGAAATGCTGCTGTTCTTCAGTCAAAACACCTCCGATCAACGTGATTCTGTCTCTAGCTACATGCAGAAGTTTGAGAACCTTTTTAGAAAGTCTGTTTTCCAGTGTAAAGGTTTATCTCATTTTGCATAATTGAGTCTTTGGAGTAATGGATGCATTATCATTTTCAGCACTGTAAAATGATAAAAATGCGACTCCATTTTCAGTGTGAATGGAATTGTCAATGGTATTCATTGCAAGCAATTATAATGGCAATTTGATTAAAAGGGGCAGATGTTAAGTTGGTTATGTCCAAAGTGACTGAAAAAATGCTTCGGATTAGAATTACAGAGAAGGCTGGGTCTGCTGGGTTTCCGGAGAGCATGCATGTTTAAAACCTTCCATTACCGTAGATCGGAAATGCATTTTAGATAATACTAATAAAACAGACTCTAGAAGCCTGTAGTTTATCTCTACAGTAACCCACTACAATCCCATAATCTTTAACAGCTACTTCTGCTGCAAAAAAACCCAAAACATTATGTTTGTAGTTTATTATAACTTTTACAATAATAATAATGTTTTCCTTTGAATGAAAAAGTGTACTGTAATGATATATTTTAGGATGCGATGAGTAAGGCATTTTTTTATAATCCAAAACTAGCGTTCTTAGTCACTTCTATGCCTCAGATTAGTCGGCACACCACAGGTATTGTTCAAACACTAAGGTACGAAAACCCACACGCAGATGATAACTTCAATGAGAGCTTCTCTAAATCAAGCTCTGTACTTTCAGTCTAGAAACGGTCACTATACAATGAATGAATAACATACAAATCCAGTGTACAATTGAGTATAAAATCCTCTTTTTTCCCTCGTCTATCCAAAAGGTTTTCTGTGAACCATCTTGTGTAAGGGCTAAAAGCACCTAAGAAATCCAATCCACTTGCTGATCAGATTAACACACGAGGAAGCTATCTGGATTATTTCACTGAAATGCAATAAGTGCTCAAGAGTACTTTGATCATGCAGAACACAACTCCTCTTTCATTGCAATGGAACCGAGATACTGCAACATCCTGAATAATAGAAAACTGGCCACACTATCTACCTATCTATCTATCTATATGAGCACCCCCCTTCAAATCAGTTCAATTGAAACTGAAAGTCCCAGTCTAGCAGTGAATTTCACAATAATCTAAGAGACACTATG